>ML058574.1:0-745946 GCA_003013855.2 Liriodendron chinense
CAGCGGCGTGTGCTTGAGATCAGTTGTCAGTTCCCTGACATAGTGGATTGTTGATCTACCTAGGTCCCGTGGTTTTTACCTCTTTTGAGGGTTTTCCACGTAAAAACTCCTTGTGTTCGTGTGGTTGATGTTTATTCTTGATTATTGCATTAGCATAGTCCATAATTCTAGTGTATTGGGGGGCGAGATCCGAAGGTTTGTGTGAAATGCACCCAACAATGACCAGTCTCAAATTCAAGTAGAGGTCCTAAAAACTTGTGAAGTATTTGAAGAAGACTTTGGTAACTCTATCATTCAGCAATGGGTTCTTAAAAGGTATGCTTTGAATTCCAGTCGTGATCAGATTACCACATACTATGTGAATTCCAGTTATATATGCCATGTAAATAATTTAATGGTGCTTGTGTATCAAAAGACAAATGAGGGGAAGACGTGGCATTGCATGGAAGTTGTATAGTATGCAAGCAATCCGCAGAGGTATGTGGAGAAGATTTTTGAGTTGACAGTTGATACTAGTTAATTGGAGCATGTTATCCAGGAAGTGAATAGTTGAAGCAAGTATTGGAGATTGCGGACCATCGTAGAGAAGAAGAAGAGTCTTAGCGAATTTCTAAAGAGAAGATCTAGAAGATTCTCCTAGCATTAGGAAGTCTATAAATAGGAGATGAAACCGATGAAGAAAAGGGTCTCACACCAAACAAACAAACTCAATTTATCTTTTCCTTAGCATATCTTAGCGTAATCTGTAGCTTAGGAATAGTTGTAGTATTAGTCCACGCTCATTGGACTATCTTAGCTGTAATCGCAAAGTCCACATGCACCTATTAGACGACCGTATCTCAATACAATCAGTTCTTTTTTTGCTAAATTATTTATCTGACAGTGAATCATTCTGATCTTTTGTTATCATTGTCAGATTGTATTTGAAAGTCCTTTCTAGTGGAAGGTAAGGTGCAATCCATTTTCGGATGATGAACTACGCCCTTCGGTAATTGCCTAATCACTTTGAACTAATTTGCAAGTGGCTAAATAAAGGCCTTTGCCAAATACAGTCAAGCACATCGTATCCGCTTATCTCGATGCTTAGGGTTGAAGTTGAACCGGTTGGAATTGAGTTGCATGATCAATTCTGGCACGCTCACGCAACAACACCTTATGGCCAAAAGTGTTTCTCAAGTGCCGAAAATCGAGGAAACACTCACAATGATGTTAAGTATTCTTCGGACCTGCATCTCGTTGTAGTAGGTGAAGGTGGGCTGACGAAACACCAAGTAGATGGTCCTCCATGAGATCCACTGGTCAACTTCGTAGGCTAATTCAAATTCACAACAAACCTAAAAATTATGATGATCAAGGCTCAAGCAGGCAGTACCATATGTTAATCGTATGATCAATGTGTGCCCCACCTGTGACTTACATATGGAATCAAAACCATGACTCTGGTCGACTTGTTCATGCTCATGTACATTCGAAGAATCATATCGAATACAAAAATCAGGTGTGACATGCCACGAGGAGCAATGACAATCACACCTAAAACCTTTATATTCACGTGTTATGCCCCCACCTAAGTTTTGGTGTGTCCCTTTGTCCTGGTGGAGACTACGTTGGATGGCATGACCCTGACCCTGCATTCCATCTATTAGTTTTTACAGTTGGGCATCACTCTACCAGTGTTCCCCCATCATCCACTTTCCATGGCCCACCTGAGTTATAAACCAGGCTAGATATTGGGAGATGACACTCACACACACTCATGGTGGACCCCACACATCTTGAATGTGTTAATGTATTCAACAGTTGGTAATTCGCATGCTTGTTTCTTGTATCCATGTGCAAGTGGTCTCAAGGGACGGGTGGGGCCTACCATATTGTGTGGGTAACATCCACTCCCTTCATCATTTGTGCCAGATCATGCACGTGATCCCAAAATCAAGTGGGCCACATTAAGGGAACAGTGAGGATGGAGACACCACCATTGAAAAAATAAATTATTTCTAATCTTTTGAAAAAATATAAAAATGTCGGTAGTGGTTACACCACTAAGTTAAGAGGAGATTATACAACGGACCTGCAGAATCCAAGATATGGTATAGAATTTGTAGATATTTATTGGACGTCTCAAATGAAAAGCATCCAATGGTCTTATATCAACGAATAAGTCCCAACCAATCATAGTTTAGAATTGTATAATGAAATTGATTTTGGAATGTGAGTCAAAAGAGAATGGCCCCACAACTTGGTCAATTTGATTTGAGTAATTGAGTGCCATATTCATAATTTCTGAGTGCCTGAGTATCAAGCATTATAAACCGGAGTATCATCTCTCTCATTTTTAATAGAGAAAACCTTTGATGCTCAGATTGAGTGTGATGGATGATAAGCAGGGGTCAGGAGTAAAAAAAAGAAAAGATTACTTGATCACATGACTATTGGATTTATGAACATTGATTGGACAGTAAAAAGAAAATCATCCAATGGTCCCATTTCGACATTGGTTAGGATTGTTCAGGAAGGAAGCTGATTGTGTCCGAGTAAACTCTATTGGGCCCACTATGAATGTATGTGGCTTATCCACGCCGTCCATCTGTTATTTCAGTCATTTTAGGTCTCGAATCCAAAATTGAAGCATATCCAAAGCTCAAGTGGAGCACACACACTATAGGAAACAATGGGTATACTGACGTCCACCATTGAAACCTTCCTAGGGCCTACAGTGATGTTTATTTGTCATCAGACCTGTTCATAAGGTCACACAAACATGGATGAAGGGAAAACACAAATATAAGCTTGATCCAAAACTTTTGTGGCCCCCAAGAAGATTTCAACGGTAGGTGTTCAAGTCACACTGTATCCTGTGGTATGGTCCATTCGAGCTTTGAATATGTTTCTATTTTGGCCGACACCCTAAAATGATCTTGTAAAACGGATGGACGGATTAGATAAGACACATAATTCAAAGTGGGCCCCACAGAGTTTACTCTGTACGCAATCCGCTTCCTAAAAAGCCTTCTGTTGTATGTTCCCCATTTTTCATGCAAAAGCCCTTTGCTTTCTTCACTTGTTTAAAAGCTTCCGAAGGTTCAGCGTCTCCAGACTCCATAGTACCGAATTCAAAGAGAAAAGCTTTGGTGCTCTGTGACAGACGATGACACTTCATGCGCATGCGCTACAAATTTTGCTGAATTATATGCAGCCAAATGTAAACCGTCCAAAATTGTGGGCCCCACTTAATAAGTGTCAATAACAAAAAGAAAATTACACTAAGAATATTTTCCAATCTGCACGATAGGTTTACATCAATGTTCATTTTAAAGGAAAAAAGAAAATCAACGCTCACAATTCAACAAACAAATGTCCATATATCATTTGTAGAATATCCAAGCCATTCAAAGATGGGCCCCAATCTAAACGATGATCTCTTGATATGAAAATCAGACATA
The DNA here is from genome assembly GCA_003013855.2 of Liriodendron chinense. NCBI lineage: Eukaryota > Viridiplantae > Streptophyta > Magnoliopsida > Magnoliales > Magnoliaceae > Liriodendron > Liriodendron chinense. The sequence goes on from ML058574.1 coordinate 3,444, forward strand.
TCCATCCATCAAATGGGCACCATCAAAATCAATGGACCGAGTGGTACGATCTGATGTATTGGTGTGACCCACCCAATGAGTGGATAAGATTGCTTGCACCACTTTTTGGACGGATGGGATGTTCTACACGTGGCATTGGCTATGCAGCCACTGTATCGGATCATTTCTCGTTGACTAGTATTTCAATCTTGACCGTCAAATCATATGTCCACTAATCAACCAGTTATAAATCAGGTCAAGCTTACAGGCCATCTAAGCTGGGACCCACAATTTGAACCGTCTAATTTAAGTTACATGCCACGTGTGCAGCTTCTTATAAGTTCATGTAAAGTTTCTCTTTCGTTTAGTTTTTGCAAGTGTTTAATTTTGAGGCATGCATATGAGCTAGCACTGGTCGAGTATCAAGTGACACCCGATTCCATTTCCAACGTGGATTGCCTGGAGACCCTGCCCTGACTGTATGGGGCCCACTGTGATGCATGTGTTTTACCCATGAAGCCATACAATTTGCCACATCATTTTAAGGCATAAAAATGAGCTAGATCCAAAGATGCAATGGACCACACAACAGTATCCGGCTGTTGAAATGTTCCTAGATCCCACCATAACATTTATTTACCATCCAACTTGCTCGTAAGATCACACAGACATGGGTAAAAGGAAAATATATATACATTAACTTTATCCAAAACTTATAAGCCGCAAGACGTTAGTTTAAAATGGTAGGCGATTCAATGACCACTATTTTGTTTTCTATAATGTGGTCCACTTAAACTTTGGATCTGCCAATTTTATTTTTATTTTATTTTATTATTATATATTTTTTGGGTTCATGTGGTGCTGGATTTTAATGTATAATTTTAATGTATTTTAACATTTATTAATTATAAAGTTAAATACCGAAATCGTTGGCATCTTTTCTCCAGATAGGTCTTGACTAAAAAAAAGAGGCAAACTATGTAAGCCTCGTGCGTATGTATCCATGCTGTCCATTCATTGTTTTAGATCATTTTAAGGCCTGTGCCAAAAAATGGGGCAGATCCAAAGATCAAGCGAACCACATCATAGGAAACTAGGTGAATAATGACGCCACCATTGAAACCTCTGTTTTCTTTGATGTGGTCCACTTGAGCTTTGGCTCTGCCTCATTTTTAGGCTTATGGACTAAAATGATCTGAAAAAATGAATGGGCAAAGTGGATCATACATCATTAAGCTCGCAGAGTTCTCATAAAAAAAAAACGTAGGACGTGATGTTGTAATTACAGCGTTTTCGAAAGGAGGACGTGCTTTATTTATTATTATGCTTTTACACTACAAATATGCCAAATTACATCAAAACAGAGCGGCTCTAAAATGCGCACCGGTGCACAAAGCACGTGATGCGGTAATGGGATCGTGGGCCCCAGAACAGACATATCTGCAACAAAAATGTACCGGCAAAAAAATACTAATAAAAAAAAAGGTAAAAGGAAAGATGTATGATTATACGAAGCATGTGATGCAATGATAGATTCATACGTCTCCACCATTTCACGTGTGATATTTCGCGCCCACTGCGCATTTTAATATCAGAACTAATGACGTACATGCCAGGGCACCTTAATCTGTGGTGCTCACCTATCACTCCCGCCAACATGCCACCTGTACAGGACATCTGTACCCTTTAAAAGATAGCCTCTGTGATGAGTATTGCTTACTTCGAAAATTAGGCCCACTCTTTAGATGGACCACACCGGTTATTGACTAAGACCTTTGGCTGTCCAATGATTCCAACCATATACCCCACATAACGAACGAACCGGATTGATTTTTGTGATAGATGATCTTCGTGATGGGTCCTATTGCTTTCATGGCACGGATTTTCTGAAAGAGTGGAATGATGGAGGGAAATATGTGCCTGCACGAGAAGCTATGGTGCTTTAGCCCTGGCTCACCATATGGCAACACACCACGCTGCATTTTCTGTACATGCATCCTCATCTGGACTGTCCAAATCTTATCGTGATGAATCATATCAAAAAATACGCCGTCGGACTATCATAGCCATTCAATTTTTTCTGTTGATGGATTGGGACTACTAAGTATTTATTAATAGCCGTCCACTGGATTGGTAGAATCATTCCATCAATTCAATCTTCAGGCTATGGTCTATCCACAGTGGGGCCCATAACTTTGAGATCTAGAGTTGCTTACGTAATCGGACATTGTCAGGCCAGGCTCTGTACACCATCTTAAACCTGGATGGTGTGGGTTGAGTAAGAGAAAGTTGCCAATTGCACGAGATGGTGCGGTCCAGATCATCCACACCCCCACATATATAGGCACTCACACCATAGTGAGATTTCACCGCAATGGGTACTTGAACTTATGACCTCATGTTGAAACTCTTGTAAGTCTACTATCCAAGCATGGGTTGAGACCTGATGGTCATCAATTTAGGTAGAGTAATGTGCCATTTTATATCAAGACCATCTAAGAGGCTACAGCATAGATTTGTAGTAGTTGCCATCATTATTATTTTGAATGTAATCATCCTATATCATGAGATTGATGATAAGTCAAGATGAATGGTTTGGTATGAGAATGAGTTGATGTGCCTTTGCCTTGCCACACAAGAGAGTGAGTGTGCTTTAGATAAAGGCCCTAGGGTGGACCTATAAGGCACCATACATATGGATTGAATTCAAGTCTTTACACGGAGAGATCTATCATATATGGATTGTGATCGACTTAAGGATACACTAGATCTAGATGTAAGGATGCATGAGGGTTTAAGGCAATGACTGTACTTGCTTTAGCTTGTTTTATAAGGTCATAATGTGATAAATAAAAGTAGGTGTGTCGGTCACATCCATTAAGGTGGGTTAAGACTCACATCGGCCAATAAGTGATCCTTTAACTTTCTAGTAACCTACTTATGCTTAGATCTTAGATATTAAGCACTTATCAAATGATTTTTTGTTAGGCTTAGGGTTTAAAAGTGTTTTTAACCATTGAACTTTTGTTTTGATTGTCAAAATTGTTTTAATCACACTTAATATGATAATTTAAATCATAAGGTTTTTTTTTTTTTTTTTTTTCCATCATACACACTCACTCACCTCACACATGCGCCCACCATGCACTCACACCACAAAGGATGATCAAACCCATGACCTCGTGTTGAAACTCTTGTGTGTCTACCACTAAGTCATATGTTCGCAGGTGCCTACCACTGTTAAAATTAAAATCATAGGTTTGTTAATGACTATAGAAATGAAAAGATTTAACTAGATATTGATGCATGGGAGAAGGTGGGATAATCGGATTCTAATAGTGGGGCAAATGGAAAATTACACCACATCTCTTAACATTTATTCGGCATTCACGTATGTGATTTGGACCACTTATTCAGTAGGTCTAATGGTAAATGGCCTAAAAGACAGACAATCGGACCAATCAGACAATGCCATTATAATCTAAGAGTTTTCATTATTCAAATATTCACCCTCAAAAGGATGCCCATCATTTAAACTTTCAGACAATCGGACCAATCAGACAATGGCCATCGTTTTTTTTTTAATGCTCTAGGTACATTTCTGCTTTGGAAATTAGTCCAAAAGGATTGACTAAAATTTGTAGGCCGCACCATGATGTATGGGGCATGAGCCCAAAAGAGAGGTAGATCCAATGTTAAAGCCTACACTAAAGGAAACAGTGTCCTAAAATATGTCCACTGAAAGCTGTTTCCTTCATCGAACTTACATTGATGTTTATTTGTCATCTAACCTATCTGTAAGGTTACATAGAATGGATATGGGGAAAACACAAACATCAGCTTGATCCAAAACCTTTAGGGGCTAAGAAAGTATTTAATGGTAGGCATTCGACTCATCACAATTTCCTATGGCGTGGTCCACTTGAGCTTTGGATCTGCCGTATTTTTGGACTCATGCCCTATATTCAGCGGGCATAACAGATGAATGATATGGTTAAGCCATATACATCGCAGTGGGCCCCACATTCATTTCACAGCTAGCCTTGATTTTAGCATTCAAAAGGTAGGTTGTCAGAGTCTGCATTGGAATCATTAATGTTCTAATTATTTAAGTAAATAATTATTACTTATTTACTAGGTATTTACATATGACATGGAAAATCAAACAGGCCCAATGCCACTATATTTCCTGGAAAAAAGTTAGGATTGTACGATCAAATTCATTTAGTTTGAGGTGGACCATCTTGGAATGCCACCCATGTGGTACAAGATGTGGATGCACGGTAGATCCAATGGTTTTGTGGACTCTGAATCAATACCCTTGATTCTGGGGCCCAGTTTGGTTCATGGGTAAAAAAAAAAAAGATGACATGATGGGACTAATCAGGGATGGCCCACCCAACAGAAGAATGACTGTTATTAGAGAACATAACGTGGAAAATTTGGCATGTTATTGGTTGAATTGAAACCGTGGCTATCTTTTCTTTCTTGACCGTTTCTTAGTGGACCACCTCTGTTTTGACAGGTTTGGATTTTTCCATCTGGAAGATTTTTGGTTGATGGCCCACTCAGCTTGGGTCCCGCAGTATCAACAATTTAAATCATTGAAACATGAGCTCACACTAGGAGCATCCTATAAAAAAGACTTGACAAGCCCACACTGTATCCACCATGGTGTATGTTATCCACCCGGTCCATCTGTTTTGCCAACTCATTTCAGGTCAAGAGCCTAAAATTGAAGCATATCCAAAGCTCAAGTAGACCACATCATAAAAAACAGTGAGGATTGAATGCCTACCGTTGAAAATGTCTTGGGGTTGGAAGTATTTGATCAAGCTGATATTTGTGTTTTCCATTCATTAAGGTCTGTATACCCTCGTGAACAGGTTGGATAACAAATAAACATTACTATGGACCCTAAGAAGGTGGGCCCATATATAAATCAAGGGTGTTTTGAATTCAAGTGGGCCCATATATAAATCAAGGGTGTGCATCCCCTCTCACATTTTCCGTGTTGTGGCCCATTTTGGGGGGGGGGGGGGGGGGGGGGGGGATATTTGTGTTTTCCATTCATCCTCATCTGTTTAACCTTATGAAAAGGCTGGATGATCACAAATAAACATCACTGTGGGCCCTAGGAAGGTTTTAATGGTGGACATCATCATCCCTACCGTGTAGTTTACTTGAGCTTTGGATATCCTTTAATTTTTTAATCATGCTCTAAAATGATCCGGAAAAATTGATGGACGGTGTGGATAGGATAAATACATGATGGCAGCCCCACATAGGATAAATCCACAATCTTCTCTTGGCGGGGTGGCCTTCATACATAACGTCGGCCCCACATCTTCCCAGTACGACTGAAAGTTTGCCGACCGTGTTCTTCTCCATCCAAAGTCAGAACCACCAAATAAACGGCCGGAATGTTGTCTAAGGGAACCTCCCCTCAATAATTTCATTTCAGAATGCAATAGATGCTACGGGAAATAACTTAAAATCTCCTCAGCACCCAAGAAAATGAATAACTTAGTAGAATGTTACAACATTACTAGTCTTTTGAATTTCATAATCAACATGAGCTGTCTCTTGTCTCTATTTAATTGTCTTCAAGAAACTCTAGAAAGGGAAATTGAGAAGTGGTTCGTTAGTATGCTGGTAGTGGGCCCCACCAACTCCATCATCGATGTTGACCCATCAATACAAGTTGACACATGGCAGGTTGGGTAATAAATTGGATCCATCAAATGGATCCTGTCCTTGTATGGCCTAGGTTAAATACACAACGGATAATCCTAGTCGTTAATTGTTGTCCCATTAAATACACCTTCATCTTAACGGTTCATTTGAGGGCTGCTATCCAACGCAAGGTCATCAGCAAAGAATAACTACATGGACGGTGCAGATCCACTGAATAACTGCCGCACATCAGTTCCTCGAGAGATGAACGCCCCTGATCACATTCCACGCGCAAAACCTCCTCCCCTGACTTTGAAATAATGATGATCCATCTTTACACTTCCCATCTTAGGACCATAGGCCCATAGAGAGTGGATGATCCTATCTGCCTGATTAATGGCCATAAAATATATGGCTCTAATGAAACAAAATCAAAGGTCATTAAATGCTTAATGCATTCAGGCAGGAACTCTGTGGGGCCATCATGATATATAGGTTTTATCACATCGTCCATCCTTTTTTCATATTATTTTAGGATACGAGTCTACAAATTAGAGAAGTCCAATGCTCAAGTTGACCGCACCACAAGAAGCAACAAAGATAATGAAACTTGTCATTGAAACCTTCCTAAGGGTTATTGTGCTGTTAATTCACCACCCCTTGTTCGTAAGGCCATATAGACATGGATGAAGAGAAAACACAAATATTAGACTGATCTAAAACTTCTGCCACTCACAAGAAGTATTCAATGGTGGGAGTTCAATCTCCACTGTGTGGTCCACTCAAGCCTTGGAAATCAATCAAATGTCTATTCAATTGCATCCATTACTGTTGAGAGGAAAAAGGTTTCATCTGTTATGTAATAAGACCATCAATGGCAACATGTTCAAATAAATTAGGTGTTGTGGTGCATGTACCAATATTGGACTGATGTTGGTGCAAGCATCATGTGGCGGGTTTTGATTAGAAAAGGCCACACAAAGCTAATTTAAAAGCTTATCAAAATATAGGGTCATTTCTGACAGTAGCTCACCGTCCAATTAAATCCTCGCATTGTGCTTGTATTAGCGTACCATACTTAATCTCTGACCTGCATGCATGTAAAACCCAAGGGCCCACCATGCAGACATGTCAGACGTATAAGGCTGTTGACCAACAGGAGAATGTTCCACGGCATGAAAAATAACACAATTTCTCCATTTCAGAGATAATGCAATTACTTCACCAAAAACTACAGCAAATATGATACAATATTTTTCGAAAAACTTTGATACTCTGGCACAGTGTAATGGATCATACACAGCCATTTCGAAATTGCATGATTGGCATGCAAGTAGTTCCATTAGACGTCCAAATAGTGGGTGCCATTTTAAATGTATGATGAACCAAAACTCAAGAATATTTAATTACCTGATGATCATATTGCTGGACATTGATTGGACGGTTAAAAGATAAAAACATCCAATGCTTCTATTTAAACAAACTAGAAAAGAATATGTACAGATGCACGTAATGTGTAGGAGAGTGTTATAGTTCACACGCATGTAGTACCGAACTGCACACATGACATGCATGTAAATTTAGTAAGAGCTTTACATATTGAGTAAGCTCTGTGGTGCCCACTGTGAAGTACTTGTCTTATCCACGTCATCCATCCACTTTACCCTATACTTTTAGGGCATTAGCCAACCATATCCAAAGCTCAAGTGGACCACACGAATGGCAACGGTGTGAATTGACTGCCTATAATTGAAAATTTCTTCAGGGCCAAAAAAGTTTTGGATCAAGCTGATGTTCGTGTTTTTTCTTCATCCATGTCGGTGTAACCTTTTGAATAGGTTGGATGACAAGTAAACATCACTGTAGGCACTAGGGCATCACTGTAGGCACTAGGGCATTATCTCCATTGTTTCCTGTGGTGTGGTCCACTTGAGCTTTGGATATGCTTCAATATTGGGTTCATGCCTTAAAATGGTAGGAAGACCTAGATGGTGTGTTGACATCAGCCAGTTTTGCACGCCCCAATATGATGTTTGTGTTATATCACACGGTTCATCCATTTGGCAAGAACATTTTAGGTCATGAGTCTAAAAATGAGACAAAACCAAAGCTCAAGTGGACCGCACTACAGAAAGCAATGGGGACAGTGATTTCACCATTGAAACCTTTTAAGGGGCCACCATGATGTTTATTTGTCATCCAACTTACTCACGAGGTCATATATACGTGGATGAAGGGAAAAAACAAATATCAGATTGATTCAATACTTCTGTAGCACCTAAGAAGTTTTCAATGGTAGACATTAATCCCCATGCCTTCTGTGGTGTGGTCCACTTGAGCTTTGGCTCTATCTTATTTTTGGGCCTATGCTCTAAAATTATCTCATAAAATGAATCTACAGTTGGATAAAACACATACATCATGGGGGGGCTCACAGAACTTGGTGACGTCCACACACCACCCACACAATTGGTTTCCATAAAATGAGCTGGAGAAACGGATGGACGGCATGGATAGGATACATACATCAACAATAAGCCCCACAGAGTTTAATGAACCTTACAAACAGTGGGACCCCCTTCAGATGGGCCATGACCCAAAATTACAAAGAACCTCGATTTCTGAACCGAATATTAGTGGACAGTCCAAACTCAACAAACGTCCACTCATCTGATGATAAAACTATCCAATAAATCTGAATTTGGGCTTATGACCTACGAACAATTTCCACATTAGCCACATTCTGCCAGAGTATGAAGCATCACACTCTGCCAGAGTATCAAATACTTCCACGAGACAAACGAAACAGTGGTGCACTTGATTATAGGTGCCCCGCATCTCTGCATTGTATACACATGTTTCCAATACCGTAAAGTGGGGTCCATTGTTTCAGTAATCCGTACCGTTGCTTTGTTGTTTCCTACTCTGGAAGAAGCACGAAAACCGGATCGCTGGGCCCCACTTGTCATAATTGAAGATGCAGGTCTACAATCTTAGATGTTAGAATATGCATGTGAGAGATTCCTAATCTAATGAGAGGCGCAGACAATCATTCAACCACATGATTTCCTTACCTTGGAAATTGAAATTACAGTATATAAAGGCATACACATAGAGAGTACATTAAAAAAAAAAAAAAATGGTGGTGACTCCTCTTCATCAGGAAAAAGTTCCTGCGGTTGGAAGTTACGTGGGGTCCATCAAGATGTCTATGAGAAATCCATCCTGTCCATCATGTTTTATAGCTAATGTTAGGACAATGATTCTGAAAATGAGGCAGATCCAAAACTCAAGTGGACCACACTACTAGAAACAGTGCGAATGGAATGGCTACCGTCAAATATTTATGGGGCACAGGTTTTGTATCACACTAATATGTGTATTTTCCATTGTCTCAATTAAAATGACCTTATGAACGGTTTGGATGGCCTATAAACATCACGGCGGGCCCTTGAAAGGTTTCAATGGTGGGCATTTCCATCTCATGTTTCCTGTAGTGTGGCCCACTTAAGTTTGGGCTCATTTTTTTGGATCATGTCCTAACATGAGCTGGAGAAATTGATGGATGGGACCCATGTACCATTCGACTGCAGGAAGGGGGACGAGCAATTCGTGTCTCTTTTGAACCATACATATGACAAAGTTATATGGTGATCCAATCCGTTCAAATCTCTGTCCCAGTGGGGGGATGGTGTAGATCAAAACTTCAAGCAGAGAAGATTATGATAATACTAATCTGATTCTTCCATACAAATTTGGACCACTCACTATTTCAAATTTAACCATTAACTCAACTCTCATTAATTGGATGGTTAGGATTTCTTGATCACTATATATGCATGCTCCATCCATGAAATGCCCAACAACTTGAATGGTCAGGATGTATGTGAATATGTGCCACGTGTGTAATGGATGACTCGCAACCATTTTCAAAATAACCCTTAACCATCGCGTGGTCTAACCCGAGAAGATATACACAATAGGGCTAACCTTGGATGGCCCACCCACCGAAGATTCCCTGCATTGGAAGATACTAACCAATAACCATAGACTATTTGGCCTTATTTGTTTGACGAATAGGAAGAATTCCTCTCTCGTTCTTAATCGCTTCTTTATAAGAACATATATAGAAAGTTCTAGAGTTTTCCATTCTGGAGATTATCGTGCATGTGCCACTCACAGTAGGGTCCACATTACCAACGATTTAGATCACAGAACAATGGGACCCACTTAGTACAGACCAAAATCCCAATTGCCGTTGGACAATCACTGGCCCCATCCACTGATTGTACATTACCTGAATTTAGTTGCGGCCCTTACCGTGGTGCCTACCTTGATGTATGTAGTCTATCTCCACCCTGTCCAGCTATTTTCTCGGATTATTTTAGGGTATGAACTAAAAAATGAAACAGATCTAGTTCTCAAGCAGACCATAGCATTGAAAACAATGGTGATTGTCCATCAATGATGGGCAACAAAAGTTTTGGATCAAGCTGATATTTGTTTTCCCCCTTAATCTAGGTTTATATGACTTTAACTGGATTTCGCATTCAGCTTGTTTCTATGCTCTGCATCAATATGAACATAAGAGGTGCAACCAAACACTCTGAGATGTGCAAGATTTACCTCTTTTTCAGTCGACGTTTCTTCTGGTAGTCCATCATCCAATGGTACTGAGGGACTTCTATTTATGAGATATACGGCAATATTCACAGCATCTGCCCAAAAGGTCTTCGGCAACCCTGCATGTAGTCTCATGCTCTTGGCGCGCTCAAGGATAGTCATGTTAATGTGCTCAGCCATACCGTTCTGCTGCGGTATCCTTGGAATCGTTTTCTGATGTTTGATCTCATTTGCTGCACAATATTCCTCAAACCTTTTGTCATAGTATTCTTCCCCATTATCTGATCTGAGACACTTCACAGTTTTACCTGTTTCATTTTCTACCATAACCTTCCACTTCTTAAATACATTAAATATCTCATATTTATGTCTTAAGAAATAGATCCACAGTTTTCTACTAGTATTATCAATAAAAGAAACAAAATAGCGTGATCCGCTTAGAGATGATACCTGTGCCGGTCCCCACACATCAGTGTGTACAAGCTCCAATAGATGCATCTTTGGAGCGCGTCCTGTCTTCTTGAAGCTTACTCTTTTCTGCTTGCCATACACGTAATCCTCGCAGAATTCCAGATCGATTGCCTTCAACCCTAGTAGCTTCCCCTTTGATAATAGCACTTTCATCCATTTCTCACTCATATGTCCCAACCTCTGATGCCATAATTACCCGTTCACTCCAGTTGATGCGATTGCGAGTGAACTGTACGATCCGGAAGTCACGTACAAGGTACCTTTTATGACCTTCCATGCATCACTCATGAATGTCGTCACATATCTGGTATCGGCCAACTGCCCCACTGAGATCAAGTTTTGTCTCAAACTCGGTACATGTCTGACATCCTTCAACTTCAAGACCGTTCCGTCTTTCTAACTTAAGTGAACCTCTCCCTTGTCAACAATACTGCACGACTCATCATCCCCCATGTAGACTCTTCCGAAGTCACCTGACACATAATCACGAAGAACTTCCTTTGACAAAGTGGCATGAAACGAAGCATCCGAGTCTATACCCCAAGACTCATTCCGTGCATCAAGAGACAAAATCAACGCTTCTGTGTCACTTTCCTTAGATAGATTCATTGAATCCTTCCCACCTTGAGAGCTTCCTTCTTGTTTCTTAAGCGCCCTGCAATCATGCTTCATGTGCCCCTTCTTCCCGCAATGCTAACACCCATCCTTGTCTTTTGGTCCCTTAGAATTATTCCTCGACTTAGAACACCCGTGTTTATTGCCTCATTTGTTCGAAGATTTTCCTCTTCCTTCAACATTTAGAGCATTTCCTGAATCCACTAAAGCTCCCGATGCCTTCCTTCTAGATTCTTCGTTGAGAATTAGACCAATCACATCATCGAATTTCAACTTCGTCGTTCATGAGGAATTGCTCACGGCAATTACCAAACCATCCAAACTGTTTGGCAACCTGGACAAGATCAATAGCGCCCTGACCTTGTCATCAAAAGTGATGCCAACGGATTCCAATTGGCTCGTAACTATATTGAACTCGTTTAGATGTTCAGCCACACCCTCACCATCTGACATCTTCATGTTGAATAGTCGTTTCATGAGATAAACCTTATTAGACGCCGAGAGTTTCTCATACATCGTAGCCAAAGCCTGCGTTGATTCTTTTATGGTCTTTACTTTGGATATATTGAAGGTGACGCTCTCAAACAAAGAGAGTCGGATCGTTTTTAAAGTCTTCCGATCCATTAAAGCCCATTCATCATCTGTCATCTTCTTTGGTTTCTTTTCTTTTTCTTCTAGAGGAATATAGAGGTCCTTCTAATACAGATAATCCTCCATCTACATCTTCCAAAAGGCAAAGTTTAAACCATCAAACTTCTCAATTCTAATTTTTTCTTTTTCTGTCATCACTCCCACTTGAATTAAACCAATAGCTCTGATACCAGTTATTACGCAGCACACCAATAACGCCGGTGAACCGAGATCCAATCTCCGGTCTCACCCACAAACGATAAACAAGAAGAAATAATAACTAGAAGAGGAATCAAAACAAACCAACAAACCACAAGACAGATTTTATTTGGGAAAACCCCAAACAAGGGTACAAAACCACGGTACAAAACTCCATTATAAAGAAGACAAGGTTATAAGCATAATACTACTATACTCACCTTTTTCGATACTCCCATGCACAGAGATGGCTCTTTTTGCTAACCTCTCGCCTCTTTTTCACCTTGAACGTATAGAAACCCTAATCCCATGGCCTAATCTCGAGTTACAACAATTTTTTATCATAAAACAAGGAAATAGAATCCAAATAGGAAAGCCCGCAAAACTGGTCGCAATCGATCGAGTATCCAGTCAAGCTTATTTGGGCACCTGCCCAATGTAGAAACAGTCCAGCGAGAAACGGGAAATAATTCTCTAATATCGAGTGATCGGTCCTCTTGACCGTTAGGCACCCGATTATTCCCAGAACAATCCAAAGACATATGTCTCATATTTCTGAATATCGGGCGCCCGGTCCAAAGACCGTCCAGGCGCTCGACCATCCCCATATGTGAATTGCTCAACACCTCAATAGTATGATCAAAGTCATTTAGTTTGAGGTTGAACATCTTGGAATGCCACCGTCGTACAAGATGTGGATGCACGGTAGCTCCAATGGTTCTGTGGACACTGAATCAATAGCCTTGATTCTGGGCCCATTTTGGTTCATAGGTCCAAAAAGAAAAAAGAAAAAAGAAAAAAAATGACAAGGGCCTCACCGTTTTGGGTAAGGCCATTGTCCCACTTAATCCACTTCCATTCCCATCATCAAACTGCAAGTGGACCCCAAGTGAAAAAAGGCTCAAATATTGCATTTCAGTTTCTTTTTCTAATTAAAGCTCGTGCCAAATTTCTAAGTAACAAAAGAGAATGATATCACGGAACTGCAAAGCTTGGGAACTGCGCCCCAACGGCTAAAATCCAACCCATGGAATTTAATGCCGATCTATCCATCCATTTTATTTATTTATTTATTTTTATAATTCAGATCTAAAGGTACTGGCACGAGGATGCGACTTATAGCTGCGTCCCCATCCTGCGATGTAGGTGGGACCCTGACTGTGGGGCCCACCTCGATGAATGCATTGTATACCTACACTGTCTATCCGTTTTTTCAGGTCATTTTATAGCATGGGCTTGTAGCAGATTCAAATCTCAGGTGGAATTCACCACAAGAAACGGCAGTGAATGACCATTGAAAACTTTTCGTGGGCCACAAAATTTTTGGATACAGTTGATACTTTTGTTTTCCCTTCATCCAGATCTGTGTGACCTTATCAGCAGGTTGGATGGAAAATAAACATTACGGTGGGGCATAGGAAGTTCTTAATGGTGGGCGGTCAATGACCACTGTTTACTGTGATGTGGTCCATCTGAGTTTTGTATCTGCTTCATTTTTTGATCCATGACTTAGAATGAGTTGGCAAATTGAATGGACAGCGTAGATATACAATGCATACATCGAGGTGGGCCCCACCGACATGGAGGGTCGCTGCAAACGAGTGAAAGATATGAGCCACTGATCACGTGTGTCCCTATCATATGATCATTCCCGCCCTGGCTCTAAAATCAGCTGGCTGCATAAGTACGGACGTGGGTTGCCTGCAGCAACTGTTGTCATGAAATTCCTGGGCTCGGAAGCTAGGTGGGGCCCACCGTGATGTTTACAAGATGTCATCCATTTTGCCAGCTCATATTAGGACTAGAGCCCAAAATTTAGCAGATCCGTAATTCAAGCAGGCCCCACGACTGGGGCAGCAGGAAATCCCTACCGTTGAAAACTCCCTGCGGTCCACCATGACGTCTATATGCCATCCAAACCGCTCATCATTTCTACTGGGACAAACTGAAAACACAGATATTAGCAGGGACATTTAATCATCACTGTTTCCTGTCTTGCAGCCTACTTGGGTTTTGGATGTGCCTTCTTTTTGGGCTAATTGCCTAACGTAAGCTGGCAAAACAGATGGACGGTATAGATTTCTCACAAACATCACCATGTATGGTGCGCCTCTTCATGTTAACCATGCATCCCAAAAAACTCAGGTGGGACATACCACAGGAGAAATTCAATCCTAAAACCATCTAGAAGTTTCTACGGTTGGTGTCGCCCTCCCAGTATTCCATTTGACGTAGTCCACCTCAATTACGGATCGGCCTGGAATTTTGGATCTACGCGTAGCATGAGGGGCCACATCTAATGGACGGTTGGATGCTTATATATCGTGGTGGGGCCCATGCAGCTCGAATGTACGGCACTGACCATACGTTCCCAGAAGGCATGTGATCATTCCCCTTTCCAAGTAGGAGAACAGAAACTAATAATTAGAGAGATTGAGGCAATCAGTCACACGTGCAAACACGGCACTACATCAGAGATCCAGGCCATTCATCAGCTGGTTGTCCACTCTGAAATAACGAAGCTATATTCTACAAGGTCACACCTGACGAGTGGGCCCCACACGACGGATGGGCTGGACCCACGCCTGTGCTGCAAATTGCCTCTTCAATCTCTCCTCTTATATAGACAGTGAGTAAAACAGGCAGTTCAGATGACCAGCAGCTGAAACGAACAGGTGAGATTAAACGGTTAAGATCTTATCCACAAGGCCAACAACAACGACAATGTGGACCGTTAATGGACGCAACCGCATAACCTAGCATGGGCCCACATGTGCCATCAGCAACTTTTATTACGTAGGCTTTTAAAGTAAAGAAATGGCAGATTACTAAATCAAAAAGACTCCTCCAACCGTCCTATTACTACTAGGAGTCAGTGACCTACAGCACCTTCACCAACTTCTTAATGATGATGGCAATGCCCTCCTACTTCTCCTAATGGGAATGGCTGACCTAACTTTCAAGGAAATCGTTGCTTTGATACTTGGGTAGTGTGTGATGGATGATACACAGACACTAAGAAATTAGTTGGAAATTGCACTGATCATATACAAGTGAAATTAAATGGTCCAAAATTATAATCCCAGTTTAGATGTATCATGAGCTAAAACCTATGTTTATTTGATTATCTCACTATCAGATTGGTGGGGCATTTATTAGACAGTTACACAAAGGAAAAATATCAAATGGTCTTATTTCCACGGTTAGGATTGTTCGAGCAATCTGATTTTGAGAATGCAAGTTAATGATAGTGGGTTCGATCCACAATTTAGTAGGTTGAATTTGAGTTAATGTATAGCATGTGAAGAATTTATGAGTGGTTGTGTATCAAGTGTCACAGGTTGTCTGAGTACCACAGAACCTATCCTAACAAGAAAAAGAACCCTTTGGATGATCAAACCAATGTTTTAAACCGGGACTGATGTTGACTCATTTACATGGAGGGTCCGGTCCTATCAGCGGTCCAACCCATGGCATCATCATGGTGTAATAATTCAATTAACTAAAAAACAGAAGTAAAGGCTGACCGTTCAGATCAAATGACCAGCGGTTGTTGCAAGAAATCTGTCTGACCCTGGTGGTCCTGGTCCAAAAATAGGTACTGTAGCGACCCTACCCAGAACGGCTGGTATCTGGGCTAGCCCAGGCATCATGGCATTGGATCAACCTTTCTTTAGTGGGGTTGTAAATGATAGGGGCCGCACTAGCCAGGCAGCTGTCCAGTAGGACCAGGACCTAGGCTCCTAAAATTGGCCCGAGGGCTAAACCCAGGCTGCAAATCCAAGCCAGGTGGGCCACTGTTATTAGAATATAAAATAAAAAATCTCATTCAACGTACATGTGTAGTTTAAACACATTTATTAGCAATGCTTATGTTTGAAAAATCTAAGCCGTTTATTTGAACACGTCCCATAAATGGAGAACACCCCAAAGAAAATTCTCCGTTTGAATTGTTTCACACCTCTGATCATTTTAGTCTAACCTTGGCCCAACTTAGCCATGTAGGTTTAGGGCCAAGGCTTAGGGAAATAGAGCCAACCGGCCCAATCCTAGCCGGTTCCAGCCTGGCCCATTGCCAGAACTAGCTAATGGATAGAATAGGTGAAGGTGAAAGACCTAGCCTGTCCCGTCAGGCAACTGATTGGGCTCGGACCAAGGCTACCAATTAAATAATAAACCGACCAGCGATAAACAGGCTGGGACTGGACTCTTACCTGTCAAGCCATCAGGTAGATGCAAGCGTGGTCTAGCTTGATTGGTTATAGTATATAAATGTGGGAAAGTTCATCTGGTGGGCCATCACCTATAACAATCATTGGAGGTTCCTAGCCGTACAATGTCCGTAGCTTTGACCTGTTGAACGCTGATTTTCTGCCCTTTTCTGTGACCGTCCATTACTAAAACTCAAATAACACGATCATCTTTAGCATGCAGTTGTCATGTTAGCAAGTTTTCACCCCGATTGCATCCTTAGATTGATCTGAATCGTTCATGTTCTCAATAACATCGTATAGAAGCTAGTCTTATTGTGGAAGTTTCAAAATCTCAATATTTCTAAGCATTACTCAAGTCCTTAGGAATGATGATATGCAGTTTGAAATAGAACTGCGTACTGAGTAAACTGTGTTGAGCCCACCGTGAATGGATGCAGTTTATCCACACCGTCAATCCGTTTTTCCAGCTCATTTTAGGCGTTGAGTCCACAATTGAAGCATATCCAAAGCTCAAGTGGACCACACTACAGGAAACAGTGGGAATAATGATTTCCACCATTGAAACCTTGCTAGGGCCCACAGTGATGTTTATTTATCATCCAACCGGTTCATAAGATCATACAGACATGGATGAAGGGACAACACAAATATCAGCTTAATCCAAAACTTCAGTGGTAAAATAGTAGATGTTCAATTCACACTCTTTCCTGTGGTGTGGTCCACCCGAGCTTTGGATACGCTTGGTTTTTGGGTGTCAAGCCCAAAATGGATGGACGGAGTGGATAAAATACATAAAGCACGGTGGGCCCCACAGTTTACTCAGTACGCAATCCAGACCAATGCAGTTTGGAATAGGTTAACCTACCCAAAAGGTGGCCCAGCAGACCAACAGCACCGATCACCAAAAACTCATTTTCCACAATGATGGATGGAGCCCTGCAACATTAGACTCCTAACACACTTGTATAAAGGTGGCAAATGACGCTGGGAAGGGGAACCCACCCGACCAAGCTATGGGCCAGCTTTAGACCACTCATGCATGGTCCGATGAATTTTCAGATTGGGCTTGGACTCGGGTCATTTTAACCAAACCCAACCCGCTTCTATATGTCAGATGTTATATCCTACAAATTCCAACCCTTGGCTAGGAATCCCATCCATCTTAAGAGTCCGGATCCTCTGTTGAAACCCAGCAGAGAGATCCTGCTCGTGGCTTCTCTGATTGGTCCAGGTCAGCCTGACTGTGTCAGAGCTGAACTGCTCTGACACAGTCAGGATGAGCTGGACCAATCAGAGCAGCAGCAGCAGAGGTTCTTTGCTCGGATTCAACAGAGGATCCGGATTCCCATCTTAAACATAGACATTGTATTCATTCCACCAATGTCTGTCTTCGTGCATCTGTGCCCCACTTAACCAACGGTTAGATTAGTAACATTCACTCAAGAAATAGGGATTTTATCAATTTTCAGCCAGGGCCAGGTCCTACCAGTCCAAACCAATTTTTCCAGGTTTGCTGGGCTTTGGCTGGTCTGGACCATGGGTCCGAACTATAGACCAGAAGGCCCAAACCCAGCCCGTTGGAGAGGAATTTTAAAATCTCTCTGAAAATAAAATATTAAAAATATTCATTATAAATTAATACATGATTGCAAATTTTAAAATCTGGGTAAAATGAATTTAATTTTTATATATATTTCATAAAAATCGCAATAAAATAGCAAATATTTTGAAACCACCAAGATTTTGATAATCTCACAATAACATAGCAACAATATCATTAAATGAATTAGATAGGCCAGACTTGTATATTGAGTCAGACCGGCCGTTGATTCCAACACTGTAGCCCACTGAATGAATGGACCTTCCCATTTCTTCTGACAGGTGATCTACATTATGGGGTCCACCATTTGAATGGTACGGATTTTTTACATAATAATGCAAATAATGCAGGCATGAGACGTTACTACGCCTGTAAAAATGTAGATGACCAGACTGTTGAATTCCTGGATCTCAGTTCAATAAATCATATACCAGGCTCATTAGATCAGGTTATCATCACCATTGATTCTGTGGACCGATTGGGGCAACTGAAAATTTAATTTATAGCAGTCCACTGGATTGGTCAGATCATCACATCAATGTAATCTTCAGGCCACGGACCATTCATGACATGGCCCGTAACTTTGATAGCTACCAATTTGACTTCAGTAGTTCAATGTATGCAACCGAACATTTTCAGGCATGTCTGTCCACCATGAGCCCTGCAATTTTGATGGTCTGGGTTCATGTCCAGACGTGGCATTGCTGTGGATGAGGTGCAAATGAGGGTGGCAATCAGTAAGCTCGGTCCCAATATGGACAGGGTTGGACATATAAGCTTGGCACATGGGTCTCTGACAAGCATGGCCGGATCAATTTTGTGACTGGATTTAGACTCAGAGTCATTTTAGCCGGGCCCAACCCGGCTTCACAAATATGCCATTCCCATGCACCTTGAATATAGACAGTTCATTTTGTTACTCTAGGTGTCGATTTCTTTGAGCATTGTGGTCCACTTGCTCAACAGATAGATTAGGAACATACAAGTGAGAAGTGTTAATACATATGGCCATAAGGCCTTCTCCAGTAATGCATGGAAAGCAATTTTCTACCGTAATGGATGAAGAAATCCAGGGGAAAATGCTCAAATGGCTTCTCCAGTAATATGGATAATCCCAAAACAGAAATGATCCCTAACTCTACAAAAAGCTAGCCATGGCGAATTCAAAAATACATATACAAACGCAAGAAAAGGATCAAAAGAATACCTCTGTTTAAGAAATCTTTCTTCAGCTATCCATTGCCTAACTGCGGCCCCTTTCTCCAATCTCCTTCTTAGTGTCTTGGATCCACAATCTTCACTGAGGATTTTATCAATTACAAGTCGGGTGGGGTTCAGTTCCTGCAGTGGAAACATACATTGAAATCTAGATCTCAAAACTGGACAGTGTGTTGAGCCCTGATCATCCGAGCATGTGCCAATATGGGGGGAAAAAATGCAAGATATCTGAGCCCTCCATCTAGTTTGATAAATGCTTATATCTTCTGCTTCAGAAATCTGGCCATTTCACTCCTCAGGTGGCCCATAAGGTACCAAGTAAAATGATCTGAAGACAATTTTTTCTAGTCATCCATATGTTCCGTACAGCCTGATTTTCTAGCCAGAAGACACATAGTTTAGCCCACCTTATGGAAAGCACAGATCTTGCACACATTTCAAATCAGCATGTGCCTGCATGTGAATGGGCATTTGCTCTTGTGCACTTGTACCAGACCCATAGGAGCTGCGTGTACCTTCACATCTTTTACAGCACGTGGCATTCATGTTTCAGATCTGGGCCATTCATTCAGTAGGTTTAATAGTAAATGTGCCAAAAGTCAATTGCACTAAATGGGGATCCATTAGTCTGACAATAATTCATGTTTTTGAAAACCTTATGCTTCCGCTATCTTTCAAACCCTAACAAAAGTAGTATCAGAGCAGTCACAACTCACATTCATAGATGTAATTTGGCCTATTGGTTTGATTGGTCCAACCCAAGGTGCTCAATCCAAACCTGACCCTAAGTCCTCTATACTCAACCAGACCTGATCCAACCTGACCTAATACATGTAATTATTCCCAACTTGACCTAACCCAACCCGAACCCCACCATCCTGAATTCAAATCAGGTTGGCATTTTTCAACCCAAACCCAACCCAAGGACCTTCATAACCCAACCCAAACTCGGGTTCGATCAGTCAAGTTCAGGTTGACCAGAACCCAAGTTGCAGCCCTTAAAGGACTCCTACGAGTCACTCTTCTTAAAGTATGTTATATCTATAACCAAACAGTTCAAACTTTGTGACATTGAAAAACAAGAAAATAAGCTGCATGGATTTTTATGAAATGCCACCCCTTTTGGGCTTTGGTATACAGAACCACCCCAAAAAAAATTATTTAGACGTCATCACCCACATTTTGAGTATCTTTATTCTACCACTTTCTGTCAAATCCAAGCAACGGACATTAGCCTATTTTGAAAAATGACAAAAATACCCCTAAGGATTGGTAATCATGGATAGACCATTCGAAAGTGATATGGGACCATGCCAAGACAGTGGAGAACAATCTAGACCTTTCAACACTGGGTAGTTAGTGATTGGGAGTGTTAAAAAGGTAGATAGACAGCTAACTGGACCATTCAAAAGTAAGAGGACAACGATCTGGACTGTTCCAAGATGGCAGAGTGATTAGGATTGTTCAAGGCTAGGTGGATAGCGATATAGATCATTCCAAGATTGTGGACAATCACTTGGACCGATCCTTCAATTAAAATATGCAAAGATATTGCCACCTCTTAGGGATACTTCTGTCATTTTCAGAAATATTGTTAGTGGCCATTACTTGGATTCGATGGAAGGTGGTAAAATAAAAATACCCCTCAAGATGTGGGTGGTGTCAATGTGTCATAAAAAAAATAAAAAAAAATTTGTGGGTGGTTCTGTGTGACCACATGTAAAAAACAGGCGGCATTTCATAAAAATCCCTAAATTGTATTATAACTAAAAAATACAAAATTAAAATTTTACAAAGTTATTTTAGCAAGGCATGCAAATATAACCTTAGCAACAGTGGTTTGCACAAGGTGGTAGGTTGAGTTAATGTATGCAGCCTGTACAACATCTGAACACATCGAGTCAGGTGAACAAACATGTGCAAGATCCAACTGATCGAACAGTTGGACCACTATTTGTAGATATTCTAACTGCAAAATCATGCGCGTGCCCTCATAATCAGATCAGCCACAGTGAATGAAATAAACAAACAAGGAAAGCAGGTACATTCTTAAGGTTTTTATTGATTTCTACAGTGGTACACCAGATGAGTGACGAATTTTTAAGCTAGAGAATCTACAGTGTGGTCCACCTGATGAACTGCTCGGCTATAGCAGAAATAGGCCATGCTAGCATGCGCACTGGCATATAGACATATAGTGGTTGTACGTTCGTGTGTTTCCATCTTCTTTTTCAACTTACGCGTAGCAGGCCCTAATCCAACAAATCATGCTTGACTTATGCTCAAAACCTAAATATAGAGATCGCATAATTGCCTAAAATTGTGTCACCAACTCATATGCAGACTTACACTCTCAATCATATCAGATATTGAGAAGCATAAATATAGGAGTTTTACTGTTTTAGAGTCAGCCTCAGGTTGATAGTCTTGAAACAACATTCTTACTAAAGAATGGCCCGTGGCACCATCAAATATATGTTCAACATCCCCCCCCCCCCCCCCCCCCCCCCCCGAGTTTTCCTTTAAAAAAAACGAGCATTATAGGGCCATAGCAGGGGTCACAAAGGCGGCTGTTACAGCCTTGTATCATAAGAGTCACATGGCCGGACGTTACGCCAGCTGTTACCGTTACCAAATACCTTCCATTTTACACACTCAAGGCTCAAGGATAGTGTGCATGTCCTCGTTTCCAGGACTATATAATTCCTCACACAGGATGCACCAAGAAAATTTATATCATCCTCGACGAGAGATGCTCATAATACTCTGGTTTCCCATTTGTACTTGAGGAGCTTATGCTTCA
Source organism: Liriodendron chinense (assembly GCA_003013855.2). Classification (NCBI taxonomy): domain Eukaryota; kingdom Viridiplantae; phylum Streptophyta; class Magnoliopsida; order Magnoliales; family Magnoliaceae; genus Liriodendron; species Liriodendron chinense. The sequence continues at coordinate 25,471 of ML058574.1, forward strand.
GTCATCTGCACTTCTGGTCCGTTGAATTCCCCCATGGGTGGACCAGAAAAAAAAAAAGTGTTATGTATGACATAATGTGTTGGTATGTTACCGCAACACAAGCATCGAGTATAACTACGTCAATTTTTTAATGGATCTTACCAATGTCTTATAACCCGACCAGACCACAATCCATTTTGCTGCCTGGAATTCTGCTAAATGTAAAAGAATGAAGGATAGAAAGGATAAATAAGCAATTTCCTGTTAACCTATTAGAGCATTTGCTTTTCACATGGACATCATGTAGTGATGTGTTGATTATATCACAAGATATTGGCGATCGTTCCTTTGAAAATCTCCTTTGTATCGACATATCGACAGATGTCGTCGACACCAAACATGAACAACAGGGACTTCCTCCAAAAAACTCTTAACTCATTTTTTTACCTTTTCCTTCAATCTTCTCTCTTCTAAACAGATTGTAGGTGGATTTCGGTCCATCCTTTGAAATCTTTTAGGAGAAAACCCTAAATTTCAAAGCAGAATCAAGAATTTTCCAAATTTGGGGTTGGTTCTCATTTAGTGAGTGTTTTTGCATTTCAATCTTTTTTTGGTGTAAATCATACAAAAGCAGTGTGAAAAGGTTAAAATTCTTGATTCTTCATACGTTGCATGGAAAAACAAGGATTTCAACAATCGATTTCGAAATTTGATGGTAGGGAGTCTGATTTGGGGGAAATTGGAGAAAATTATATAAAATAAAAAAAATCAAATTCTCCCAAATCGGTTGCACTCTTACACTCCAAACACGAAATCAAACATGTATGAGGCCTGATCTACTGATCCATGAAGTTTTTGTGATTTGTCGAAAAAGAAAAATTATTTTATAATGAATTCACTTAGAATATAGTTGCATCAGTTCAGTGAGACAGCGCATAGCTTAGGATCCCATACAAAGGAAACCTATTATGTGCATTTTTTTTGTGGTGTTATAATTTAAAACTGTGTTTTAAGGTCTTTTTAAGAAGTTTCATTGAAAAATTCGACCAATTTCCCAACGTTTCCCCATGTTTCCCAAAAAGTGTGATACATTACCCGGTACAAATGATATATCCCATGCGATAACCGATATGTATCTATATCCCAAGGGTGTGAAATGTAACGCAATACCGATACAGTAAACACTGGTCAAGATGAACTCATATGGTCCACATTTTAAATCCTAGGAGCCAGAGCTAGAAGTGTAGTTGTGGCACCTTGTTAGAAGGGATGCGCAACTAAAGCTCTAAACTCTATTCTACTAGAGAGTCGAACGATCCCTAGTTATTCATACATGTACTCACTTGCTCCTTCCTGTCAAAATGGCTAAAAATGGCTAGTAAGTGAAACCGAAGCAACCACATGAAATCCAGCTGACCCCAGATAGTTGGGCCTGGGGCAATGCTATGATGATCATGATGATGATGCAAGTTTACAACGATGGTGAGCAACTGAACCAATATAGCTAGGGCAGCAAAAATCATGATGACTGATTGATTGATTGATTTAGTTATGGTGTAGTACACCTCATATAATATAATATATGCATGCAGGATGTCCAATAATAACATTCATCTTTTCATAAATGTATCACAATATCACAATGTATCTGTGTAATTGTAACTATATTGCATATACAGCCAATACAGCCCTTTGACGAGCTTTTTTTCTTTCTTTCTTTAAATCTCTAAATTTTTTGGTAATTTTTTTTAAAGAAAATGTAAGGATCCCAAATATGTTGGGCATGTATTTGATGGCGTAACGAGCCATTTTTTAGAAAGAATGTTGTCTATGGGGCAATGTCAACTTGACTTGTTGAAAGTCAACCAAATAAGCCCCAATTGGATAGAAATCAAGCATGAGATGGTGGATTAGGGCCCGTTAAATATAAACACAACAGAAAGATGGAAAAATGAAAAGAAAAGAAAAAGTAATTGTTTACCCCTTCTTCCGATATTTTGCATAATGGTCCACTCCACTTTGGTCATCAAATACTACTCAAATTTTATTGTTTTGAATAGGCCTAGATCTAGTTTAAAATTAGCTACTACAATTCCTTCATACTTGAAATAAAGAAAGAAGTAGAAAAACGAGATAATTGAAAATAAAATAAAATAAATTCAAAATGGGCTCTTCATGGCTGTAACAGCCTGTAACGGTTGTACCAGCCTCATAACAATGCGAATACTGCCCATTTTTTCATAACAGACCGATTAACCCCATCTCACATAACAGGGCGGCCATTTCCTTAAAGTATCAGCCGATACAGCCAATGAGTAACTGTTTTTTTAATACCATGACTATAGCAACCCACATGATCCAATTGCTGGCATGCCACGTATTGGAGGAAATAGCATACTTGTTCCCCCATCAAGTACCATAGGGACCACCAATCTTGGTAACCTTGTGACTTTCAAAGGCGTTGATGGGTCATTCAAAACTATCGGCTGCTACAAGTGATTTTGATAAGGAAAAAAAAAAGGAATAAAAGAAAGAAACTACTGTCATTGGCAGCTAATAGAAGAAAATATGCATTCCTTTATACTGATTTTAGTTTATCCATGATTAAAGTAGAAGGTTACCTCTTATTGAGGCTAACATCAGGAGATGTCAACTTGATCAGGAATAGCTTTTTCTTTCTTTTTTGAAGATTTCTTCCGCTTCTTGTCATTTTGAAGCTCTTTTCCCTTCATTTCATCAGCAAAGAACCTTAGCGATGCAGCAACATGTTCATTGCGATGAGCTGAAAACAAAATGAAACAAGCTTACAACACCCACAATTTGAAATAAAGCATGCATGTCCAAGAAATAGAAGCTCAGCAGATCTTCAAACCTGACAAAAACAAGAGAAATTGAAGAAGATTCTTGTGAAGACAGTCGAATAGTAAGAATTCAGGTCACACCCATGAGCATGGTGGCATAAATGTGCCAAAATCAGACCATTTTTTCCACCATGAACATTCCATGGACCAAAAAATGAGCCAGACCAATAATCATGTGGACCACAAGTACATCAAAAGATAGACAAACACAATTCCAATAGACTATATTCAACACACATGTGGCCCACAGATTAGTGGATCAGCCTATTTTTGGGCAGAGGCATGTTCATGGTGGAACCCACTGATGAATGGCCCAAATCTTGGACATGTGTGCGCATTGACACCTGTGCCATGAAGGTTCTCCTCACACTGATCTTCCTACCATTGGCACCTTAGCAGGAATGATTCATTGCAGCTAAAAATATATCAAGTTAAAGATATTTGCACGATAAATAGAAACAAGCCAAAATGATGGCTTGGATATAACCTGTTGTAACTCGTAAAAAGGATGGGCTGAATTTGGATGCGCAAGTTAACTGAATTGAAAATGTTCATTTTAATCAACAGGCATTCACAAAAATCAAAATGGCATTTCCAGCAAGCAAGAATGAGGAAGTGACTCAAGTTGCAGTTAAGATTTTTTTACATCCAACTAGAAATTAAATGTAGCAGCAATTTGGTTGCAGGGTCCTCAACATGAATGCTAAGGCCCTGTTTGGTTGCCAGTTAAAAAATGAGTTCATCTCATTTTAGATAACAGTAATTATGTATTAGAGACCGTTTTTATATAATAAAAAAATTATGGGTTATCAAGCTCTCTTAGACATAATTACCGTTAACTTAAATGAGATGAAAATCACTTTTAAGTGGCAACCAAACAGGGCCTGAGAAAAGTTCAAAACTTAGTGACCAAAATCTTTAATAAATAATTGTTATTAACTAAAATCAGATGAAATCATTTTTTAAGTGACAGCCAAACAGGGCCTAAGGAAACAAGAGACTTAGTTATTTGCAAATTATTAGTTGAAATTCAGTTTAATGGTGCATTCAAACACACACCCGGAGGTGGAAATCGATCTACCTCCATTGCATGACCAAATTCACCTTGCATCATCCACATTCAGAACATCAAAACTCAATAAGCTTACCAGAAAGTATGACGTCTTCCACGTTCACAGACTTGCGATTGGCATGCCGTGCAAATAGCTCTAGGTCCTTCGCCAACTGCTCTGCTTTTATACGGGGTGAAACCCATTAACTAATTTTCCTTTGCATTGGCGTAATAGAAAAAAGAAACCAAGAAATTGCAAAAAGGTTTTTCCCCAGTAAACCACTGCTGTAGCAAGTATCATGCACCGAATTGGAGTCCGTGGCATTATACAGATGAACTATAGTTTTGTGCATCTAGGGCCCATTGTTCAGCAGAGTATAATGTTAATCTGATGAGCCACGGTGCAATGGGGCTATCCCAAAATTCTCCCACGTAACGAGATCCCAACCCTCCAAACTTTTGCCTTTCTATTATATGAGGAATGGTTTTTGTAGTTTGTTCATAACCACTGATTTGTAGGCCACCAACACAAGGGTTAATATCTTCCAATCTGGGAAATTTCTGGGGTAACCCTGCAGTGCACTTGCAGACAACATGGCATGTGTGAGTAACATCCAAGCCATCAAAAAGGTTGGATGCACCTCTAGGAACATTGAGCACGAAAATCAAGCCAAGCTACTCATCAGGTGGGCCACGTCTGTACATTGAATCAATCCATCAACTGTCAATTGCTCTCTAATATGTGGACCAGGTGATGAATGGACCACCGTGATTCGTGCGCCCCATGATCATCAAGATGAGGACAACCATTTTTACAACTCGGGTATCATATCCACACATGCAATGTGGACAGTTACGTCAGATTAATATCGAATTCAAGGGCCCAAAATAGAATTCAACTAAAGTAGAACAATAAGAAAAATTAAGGTCCAAAAAACATATCATTTTACCATTTTGCCATCAAAATTCAGATAGAAAGTAAGGGAAGGATTTTTATTTGTATTACCTGTGAATTTGAAAGTAAGGTCGGAAATGCATGTCATGACTGGTGCAGATATCTCCATACCGTTTTTTTTAGCTGTAAAAAAAATGAAATAAACAAAAAATAAGGGATGATTATGTAAATATATTGTTAAGAGCGGGGAATTTAAAAAATAAAATGGTAGAGAGAAATGGAGAGAGGTGGAATCGAACCTTCGGATTCGGCAATAGAAATGAGAGAGAGACGAAATCGATCTTTCAGAATCTCCTTTCTTTCATCATCGTCTTCTCTTTCGAAATCGCTTTCTGCCCCTCCTTTCATTTCTAGGGCTTCTCTCTCTCTCTCTCTCTCTCGCTCGCTCCTGCTGTGTTCTCTGAGCGGGAGTCTGCGAAAGGGGCGGGAAATACATGGAAGGATGCAGACTCAAATGTTAGTTCTGCACCATTTAAAAGATGGTGGTGACACATCCTCTTCAGTGTCCTCACACGTATCACTGATCGACCGCTATCTAGACCATCCGAACTATGGTTCTCATTATGGATTGAGTACATCTTTAAAATTGTACGGATCAAGAAATCCTAACCATCCAATTAATGGTTATCAAATGTATGGTTGAATGTAAAATAGTGAGCTGTCCAAATTTAAAAGGGAAATATTCAATGGTCAATGTTATGTTTCCAGTGGAAAATTTTCACTCATGCACATTTGGTTCAGTGATTTTAACGGTCTGGATTTTGGTGCAACTATGCCACGTGTACGTTTGTGGATTCACCACAATTTATAGAGCAAAACTAACACGATTCTGCATGCGAATGGGCCCGGCCCGTCCGATTAGTTCAAAGGGCTTGAACCAACCCCGGCCGGTCCGTTGCGAGCCCATATAAAGCTTGGTGGGGTTTGATATATTAGATCGAGGGCTATTGCTGTAGGATATCCGGACTCTAGGTTTGGATCTTGGTACATCTTTCAATGATCCAAACCGTTTATATAATGGGCCTCACTTGTATGGGATACCCACTCTTAAACTGGAATATTTGACTCTTTCTCTATAAATATGGATAGGTTAAAATATTTCAATTTATATATTATAAAGCTTAAGTGGACCACACTACCATTGAAAAAATCTTGGGGCCGCCGAAGTTTTGGATAAAGCTGATATTTATTTGTTTTTTCCTTCATCAATGTTTGTGTGATCCTTTGAACAGGTTGGATGAAAAATAAACATCACTGTCGGTCCAAGAAACAGTGGTACCATACCACTGTTTCTTGTGGTATGGTACAACTGAGTTTTGGACATACTTCAAGTTTGGTTTCAACCCCTTAGATGATATATAAAAGCGGATGGACGGTGTAGATAACCTACATACATTTACAATTTACAGTGAGCCCAACTGAGTTTACTTAGTACGATAAGAATTTACTGGGCAACTCAGGACGCAATCCGATTTCCATTATATGAACGGTTAAGGGTCACATCAATCTGATGATTACAGTCCTTACTGTATTTACCATGGTTAAATGACTCAGTCTCGAGTCAAGTCGTGACTCCCGTGGGTCGGGTGAATCAGCCTAACCACCTGAGTTCAGGGTGAGTCAGGATTTCGAACCAGATCGCATCTAACTCAAGTCAGAGAAGTTGCAAGGGACCGGTTAAGTCAAAAAAACCATAGTATCTACTGCAACATGTCATGAATCTCTAGCAATTGACATGCACTTAGCTACAAGCCATTTAGCGTGCAGCCTTTCTTTGTTGCTAATGTGTCAGCTTCACGTGGGAGTAAAGCTATAAACAAAGGCACCCCAATATGGAAATCACCTAGCTAGTGCCAAAATATCAAGCCAGTTGGCTCTCCTACTGAGCCACGCCATCAAAATAAATGGATAGCCGATGATGTAAGTCAAAGAGATGAGATATTACATGAAGAGATTTTCATGGTAAGGCTTAATTTTTGGTCGGTGAGGTTCACTGGAATACCAAGGCTGCATGTTGAGTTCGCAATTAAAGAGGCGTTTAGATTGTAAATTACTCAAGCTATTTATGCCTCAAATAGTTTATCTTGGTTCAGTAGATAAGCATGTTTTGCATTATCTATTATTATTATTTTTAAATACCCTCAAATGCATTTATTTATAATTTCATCATTTCTTATCTTATCTCACATTCATTCTTGTTTCAGCTGCACTCACCCTATGAACATATTGATCCTTAAACACCCAACATTTTACTTAATAAAGCATGGCCGGTCTTAAAATTATCCTATAAAATTTTCCTTTTGGTCTAAGTGGCACACATCAATGGCATAAAATTGGGAGTAGATTAGGTGAGACACCAAACTCACCCAAGATGATGCAGCCCTTATCACCTTGATGTATGCATTCTGTATTCACGTCATCTATCCCTTTTCTATATCATTTTAGAGCATTATTCCATAAATGAAGTAGATCCAATTATCCGGTGAACCATACATTGGAAAAACATAGTGATTAACAATTAATGGGCCACAAAAGTTATGGATCAAGCTTATAATTGTTTTCCCTTCGTCTAAGCTTATGTGACCTTATCAACATATTGGATGACAAATAAGCACTACGAAAACATTAAGGTGAGCCCAGAGAATTTTTTAATAGCAGGGCGTTAAATCATCATTGTCTCTTATATTATGGTCCACCCAATAATTGAATTTGCTTCATTTTTTGGATAATGCCTGAAATGATTTGGAAAAACAAATGATTTATACAGATGAACCGTAGAAATATTCTTAGCATAGTTGGCCCAAAAAGAAGCCCAAACAAAAATAAACGTACTCTATTTGATCTGAGTCCAATCCTATATAAGGCATGATATAAATGAGCCTGGGTACGTCCAAATCAAAGAAATTCATTCTGATTATGAAGAAATTGCAATTTAAAGTGTGAATTGTATATTGGTCATAACTTTTGATCTAAGTATTGTCACAAGACACAACTCATGAATCATTATTATAACAAGGCATCCGAGGTCAACTGACCCGTAGTTGGTTGCTTCAGTCCATTTCGTAAGAAAACACTTCATCCCAATTCAAAATCAAAATTTTAGAGAAAAAAAAACTTATTATTTTTAATAAGTTTTAACTTGCACGTATCTCTTTCGTTTTACAGTTTTAATATATGCATTCTGCTTAGGAATTGTTTCTACTCACGCTAGGAATCATTCGGCACGAATAAATTAGAATTTTTTATTCTTAATAAATTTTAACATTTTTTATAAATTCAACTTTAATCGAATTGGGACTCTGTATTAGGATTTTTGCTTTTCTTTAAAAGTGAGATAATAAAAAAGTTTGAACATTGTTAAATAATAATGTTTTGAATTTTCATTTTTATCCTAAGGATTCAAGAGTAACCTTAGTATTCAAGGTTTTACATACTTGAGGTAGAGGATTATCTTCCTCCTCACACCCTGCATCAAAGGTGGGCCCCATGGTAAGGACCAAAATGTCTCGAAATTGCACGTTTCGCTCCCATAAAATTTTATAGGCAGTTCCCCATTTCTTCCATACAATTACCATTTTTTTTCCCTACACCAGGGCTAGCTGTTAGTTCTTCGATCATGTTGCAATAATCCAAGCCATTCATATGATGGTCCTCTCATGAATGGGTGCTACTGAAAAAGATAGAAATGAACACATTCAAGATTGGAAGATCCCATCAATGAGCTAGTGAAAGAAGATTGTCTATATTCAAAGAAAAATAGTGAAATGATCAAAGGTATGAAACATTACATTCCAATAATTCTTTTTGGGTATCTCCTTCCATGATCAGGCCCATCAGACAAACGGTTTGGATTATTATCGCATACTCAACAACTACAGCTCCAATGTATTGTAGCAAGCCTCAGCTACAGTTTCACTTTACTAGCAATTGCAATTGAATTGGATTGTCTGTCCAAACAGAGACATTTTGCCAAATTTAAAGCTGGTGAAGCCAGTGTAGCAAACAAGTATGGTTATTATATGTAGGCATACAACACAATCAGAACTTATCATATAGCAACATCACTTCATTGACACGATTCTCGGTCTCAAATGGAGAATTGTAGCCAGCAACGGTGTAGATGGATGGCCCACTACCACTAGTTGCAGCGACGGATTCCCATGGAGTGCCTTCGAGGCTCTTCTTCAACGATGAAGCTTGAATGAGTATGGTTGAATCGTTAAGGAAACCTCCGAACCGCCTAACGGCTGCATAATGGTGTTTGGGCCAACCCTCTGGGTGCACATTTTCAGCAAGAGGTGGGTCATTTGGGTACTTCTGAGGCACGTAGAAGTGTACAATGAAAGATGAGTTATAGAGTGGGCAAGTCGAAGGTAGAATGTCCACTCGAACAGGTGCGGTCATGTTGATTTTCAGCCCTCGATTGTTCTTCCCTTGAATGTATGCAAAGAGCCTGCAACGAAGGAAAAAAGAAAAAGAAGAAGAAGAAGAAGAAGGGACTATGGTTAACACGGGCGGATGCAGCCCACATGAATAGATGATCGGATTATCTGAACCGTCCATCTACTTGGTGCTATTTATGTGGGCCTTATTTTGGAACTCAAGTGGTGGAGTTGTAAGTGGACAGTTGAAAATAAACAGAAACATCCATGATCTTGAAATCATGATCATAAACCAATCCACTTGATAATGATACATGAGATGGATCGTGCTCATCCAGACCATCTGAAATGTGGCCGTTGCTGAGGACAGGAAATAGCCCAAAAGTCGAACTTATCCAACGATCCTAACCATTAGATTTTGCTCATCGAACTGGGAAAATCTATCATTTTCATTTCTAACCTTCCCCTGATTATGATCAAATCGGACAATCTGTATCGTTTCGTCAGTGGGATTTTTTAGCCATTCCCCACGTGGGCAGTTGATGGATGCACGAGTATGACCCATCATACTCTGCCAGAGCATCTTAATATTTCTGTAATGAAAAAAAAAAAAAAAAAAAAAAAAACTAGAGTTGAAAATGGGCCCAAACAACCCAAATCCGGTCAGGCCAAAACAGATCCACCATCCAAATAGTTAAACACTCAGCCCCCAGTGTTACATGTTGATAGCAAAACGTCGGGACTATAGCCGTTGAAATTGGTTTGGTGATTGTGGCTAGCAATAGGTGGGCCTAGGATCGGTTCGGCCCAGATTTTGAAGTAGTCAGGCCGCGTGTGCTCAAAAGATTGACTTTTGCAGGCCCAGGCCTGGACCATTGCCAGCCTTACTGGCTCTGCATCGATCCAAACCATTTAAATGATGGGACAACATGGATCAGCCATACAAAAAAAGTACCATCAAGACTGAAAGATCCATCCATAGCCCATACATGTACAGTGAATGGTAACCGCTCGTTCATGTCTTTGAACCATCTGTTCTTTTGTACGATGGTGGTGATGATTTTAGTGGGTCATTCATCATTGTCCTTGGCGGAACTGGCCCAGGCCGCACAAAGGGCTTATATTTCAAGCCCAGGTCCGGCTCTTGCGCCAAGTGCTGGACATACATGCCATCCCTAGTCAGGCGCGCTACCCACTGAGACATATCTAAGCCCATCTCAGCCCAAGTGTTTGTTGGTACTAAACTCGGGCCCAGCTACCAACTGGTATATGAGGCTTAGCCCTGGTTTTAAGACTGGGCTGAGCCCAGCGCGACTCGTCCGATTTGAACAGGCCTTGGTCGGACCTGACGCAGTTTAACACACGATTCCTTTGAACGAGTCACCTCTGCCTCGGGCGAGTTGGGATGATTCACGTCTCGAGTCAAAATCGGACGAATCAGCCCGAGTCTCTGAGTCTTAAATCCATGGGCATAACCCAAATCCCAACCCGTGTGACTCATCCTAAGACTCAGTCGTATTCAACACCACGAGTCACCCCTCACTCGGTCGAGTTGAGCCCATTCACGACTCAACTCAAGACCGAACAAGTCAGTCCCAGTTGACGAGTTTTAAATCCGTTGGCCTAACCCAAATCCCAACACATGCAACTCATTCTAGTCAACTAGGACTAAGTCAAACCCGGTCCAGTTAGAAACGAGTCACACCTGTCTCGGGCGAGTTAGGACGAGTCATGACTCGACTCGTGACTAGAGAGAAGAGCTCACATATTGAAACCCATCCCAGCTGCCTCTTTGTAGGGAGTTAATAAGGGAAGTAGACATCCACAGAGCATTCTTGTAGCTTCGTATCTCAAACTCCTTTTGCTGGTCTACCACCTCATACGAAGGGCACTCAAGAGACTCGCAGGTGGCTGGCTTTCCGTACCCCATGGCTTCGCCCTTGTCAGCATACAAATACAAAACCACTAAAAGAACCAAACCTTTCGAAAACAAGCCCATTTGGCAAATGGCTCGAGACATGACTCGGTTGGGTGTGACCCCATGGCTTTTTGAGAGTGAGTATATATAGATGGGCTCCTGGGCCTTGTGTGGTGGTGGTTCTCTTGCCGTTTGCCTGTGAGAACCGACCACCTGCAAGGGATGCACCACAAATAGTGCTCTCCCATCTTTCTTGTCGACGTGGCATTTTTTACGGTGAAGATCAGGGACATCCGAGCCATGAATACTGTAGGCCCCACCGTGAAGATCAGGGACATCCGAGCCATGAATACTGTAGGCCCCACCGTGAAGATTACCTGGAACAAAAATCAGACGGATCTGCTCATCTTGTTGTCCGTACCAATGGTGGGGCCTACCGTTTTAATGGTACGGATTTTTATACAGATCACATGTTGGCGGGAAAATTGAACGGTACCACCAGTTGTGGTGCTATTGCACGTAGGTTATCATTTCTTCTCGTTGACTTTTCTTTATGAGAAAAGCCTCAGTACTCTGGCAGAGTACGCAGGCACTTTAAATTGCATACGTGGCATACAATTAAGCCACATTAAACTGTCCGAATTATCGCCTCGGTTCAGATGTTTCATGAAGGAAAAATTCCTTATTTGATTATCTGACCATCGGATTGGTAGACATTTATTGGATGGCTAGAATGAAAACTATCCAACGGTCTTATTTTAACAAACAAGTGTCTACGAGGTTAGGATTGGTAGACTAATCTGATTTTGGGTTCATGACTAAAGAGACAGGGTACTACAATTCAATCAGTTTGAGCTGACACATGCCACATACATGATTTCTGGGTGCCTGTGTATTGAGATCCATACTCTGGCAGAGTATCAAATTATTTCCCTCCTATAGTTGAGTGGCCGATGGAACTCCAACGGACCAACGGTGCAGGTTTTGTTGAAGAAGTGGCAAAGAGTATACCAGAATGATCTCACAAAATGCCATTCCTGCTGTGATGAACTGAAAATACTAATATTATCCTGATTCCAAACTTCTGTGTCCCCACAAATATTTCAACCGTGGAAGTTCAATCTTCACGTTTTCGGCCCATTTGAGTCTTGGATTCCGTTCATTTTTTTGTTGCAACGGATGAAATGATCTCACAGAACGGAATTTCTCATAAACAACACGGTGGGCGCCACGAAATTCCGAGGCAGGAGATGCGCGTCCAAAAGGGAAAAGTGGCTGCTTCTCTAGTATATACGCGGAATGTATATCAAATCTGAACCGTTCAAGCCGTTGAAAATACATTAGATTGGTATTATCCCGAAATCAGATTGTTGAGACGATCCTAACCTTTGTTTCTTGTGATGAGATGCTGGCCCACCTATAAAAATGCTGGGCCCATTGATGGAGTATTTCGTGTCATTCTTTCGGTATGGGATTCTGTAGACACCACATACCCAATCATGAATGCGGTGACTGAGTCGTCTGCCTCCATGATGCGGTCCTTGTGGTTGGGGCGACAGTAACATGCAGACACCCCACCTTTCAGTGCAGCCAATCCTACAATGACAATGTGTGGATCCTGACAATGACAATGTATGGTTAAAATATGGCTTCGGGAACACCCATCGGTGTAAATTGAACAGAACATGGGTGATGCAGTAAGAACGGGTAGGGTGGAGTAAAACCCTAAGTGGGCATAAGAGAAAAATATAAATAAATTATATACTTTGGATTCGTTTACTCATTAAACTCATTCAAAATCCACTAAAAATCCGTGCTCCCCACCTGTCCCACCGTTCGGTCATCCAATCATTACTTGATGTTTGCTTTCGAGGTGCGGCTCGCCCCCATCAGACGCAACGAACCAACTGCCAATGGTCTATTTAAAGCCAATCAGATTGAACAGATAAGGGGACGGATGGCTATGGGTCTAGAGAAAAAAAAGAGAGCAATAGTGGTCGTAGATTTCAAAGAGTTATCAGAGAGCAAGAAGAGTGCTAGTAACTCGAGTGACCAGAGAGAAGGAATGGTTGCTAGGAAGCTCTGCCCAATCAACGGTAAACCTCTCGGCGTCAGAACCAAATAGACAGATGCTGTGAGCGTGCATCATCTGCTATAATTTCGAGCTTTTCCTGACAACTCTCCCAAAAGCTAAGATCATGACTCTCTAACCATCTGTTCTTTGTCATCCTCTTTGTCGACCTCTCATCTGATTCTGTTTCTTTCTCAATCAACCAGACAAAAGCCAATGCCAACGCTGAAATCCATGAGTAAGGTCGAGGGCAGAGACGTCTGACCATCTCTTTCCTCGTAAAAAGTGTCTAACTTTTCCGCTTTTTTTCTCACATCTCGAACGTCAAATCGTATTCCACTCCGCACATTCCCTACACCTCTACCACATCTATACACACTCACACCTACACTTTTACATTATTTTCGCTTCTTTTCTGTTTTTGCCAACCTAGGCCCTAAAAAGCCTGCGAAGTTTGGCCTAATCCTATTATATTACTGTTGCTTTTGTTATTTTGCCGACCCGGGCCCTAAAATGCCTGCAAAGTATGACCTAACCATGCAGGTTTGAATATTCTTCAAAATTCCCCTATAAATCATTAAGCCCGGCAAAGTAGAGACTGTGCGTTGCACGGGCAGTCAGGGTGTACCTAACACCTTCCCCTATTGTAACCGCAGCCCTTACTCAAAATCCACAGCGCAGACCAACTTATCTAAATGGGAGTCATTTTGATATCGGGGGTTCTTCAGAATACCCTCGGCATTCTGGTGTTTTCACAGATTCTAGCTAACCATAGATTTTGAAGCCTCTTTTCGGCTGGTGGCGACTCCATCTAATATATCAAGTCCAAGAATGTTGTTTGGTCATCCTTAGAAAGGTTTTGCACAACCAAGGCAAGTAAAGCTAAAGAAGCCAATCATTGCAACTATGTGCCTCACAAATAGACAAATTCAAATGCAAACGCTAAGCCAAAAGAAAACAGAGTAAGCCCCGCGCGAGCACAAGCGCGATTCGGTATCCACAAATTCCAATATGGATTGCAAGTTTGCTAGAATACATCCCCACTTATAGCGGGAGCGGATTAGGTGAGACATTACACTAGCAAAGGACGGTGCAAGCCTTACCGTGGGGCCCACCTTGGTGTATTTATTCTATATCCACGCCGCCCATCTGATTTTTCAGATCATTTTAGGGCATTATCCTAAAAATGAAGAAAATCAATTATCAGGTGGACCATACTTTAAGAAACAGTGATGATTGAACGCCCTACCATTAAAAACTTCCTAAGGCCCACTATAAGGTTTAGGTAATGTTTTTTTTCCATCTAACCTGCTGATGTGGTCACTTAAACTTGGATAAAGGGAAAAAAAACAAAACAAAAATCAGCTTGATCCAAAACTTTTGTGGTCCATTTATGGTCAATCACCACTATTTCCTATGGTATGGTCCACCTTACATTGGATCTCCTTCATTTTTAGGATAATGCCCTAAAATGATTTGAAAAAAAATGGATGGATGGCGTGGATAAAGAATACTTACATCAAGGTGGGCCCCACGGTAAGGTATGCACTGTCTTGGGTGTGTTCAAGGTCTCACCGAATCCGCTCTAACTTACAGCAATGCCAAGTTTTATGTTAAAATATCATTGATCTTTTATGAAATAACAAAAATAGCCCCCACCCTCAACCTCAGTAATTGTAACCCCCAACGCTTTTTTAGATTTTCTTAAGACTATTTTACTCCTGACCATGTACACTAATAAGTTTCTCAAAATTTAAAGGGCCATGTGTCTCATCAGCGAGCCATGACTTCCAAGTTAGCAAGCCATGTGTCTCATCGGCGAGCCATGACTTTCAGGTGGGAACCTTGTGTTCAAGGTTGGAACAATGTGTTTCATCGACGAACCATAAAGGCCATCAGTGAGCCATATGTTTTTTACAACGAGCCATGAGCCATAAAGGCCCTCGTCGAGCTATGTGTCTCATCGGCGAGCCAAGAGGCTCCTTTAAGGGCAAAATAGTTCGAAGAAAATTTGAAAATGTGTTAGGGGCTACAATTACTGAGAATGAGGGCAAGGGCTATTTTTATCATTTCAGAAAAAGTCACTGCTATTTTGACCGAACACCCTATAAATACAATACGGCGTCAGGGTTAGGGCTCTCAATGGAGCGAGTCAGATTCGAGATCTGATTCGCTTTGAACCCGTATAATACAGAGTTGGATATTAAAATAGTTTCAATTAATTAAATGTGTTGGATTTGGGTTAACAAAAATAAATTTTAATCATATTCGGGTCGGATCCGGATCTAGTGGTGAGATTCGATTGGATCCTCATTATTGCATGCTTTAAGCCTTCAACTATTTTGTATCTCGAGGTGAGATTTTAATGCAGAGAGAGTACTTCTCTCTGATGGGATTTTTCCTCCTCAAATACCAGAGGAGAGATTGAAACTTGGTGAGGTCGAGCGCCCGGACCATTTTCTGGCCGGGCGACCGAAATTCCACCAGATGAACAGCTTTGTTGATGGACTGTTTTCAGAATAGTCGGGCGCTCGGCGGTCTGGTGACCGCCCGCCCAGTGGGGGGGCGCCCGACCATGTTGGTCTGGTCGCCTGAAATTGGTCTCTTCTATATGTTTTCTTGCTGGACATTTTTTGGCCTGGCCGGGGGCTCGAACGGTCTGGTGACCGGGCGCCCGACCTGGTGCAGACTGCTTATACGCAGTTTCCTTATTGGGTTGTAACTCCTCCGGTTTCTTACTTAAGGGGTTCTAAAATAGGATTAGGGCATCCCATTGAGTGGTTTGCATGTCCAAGGTGAGAGAGAGAGAGAGAAAAAGAGGAAGAGAGAAAGAGGAAGCTTGTATAAGGGAGAAGTTGCTTGAAGAGGAGTTCTTCTGCGCAACAGTCGTCTCAGTGCTTCTACGTCCTCCAGATCGGTGAGATCGCTCTACTTTTGTTATTCTCTTGTTGTTTATCCATCTCAAGTGGGTGAAGAAGGTTTGATCCAAGCGGTGTGTGCTTGTGATCGGTTGTAACAGTTCTCTGAGATAGTGGATTGTTGATCTGGACTAGGTCCTGTGGTTTTTACCTCTTTCGAGGGTTTTCCACGTAAAAACTCCTTATGTCGTGTGGTTGAATGTTTATTCTTGATCATTATATTATCATAGTCCATAAATTTAATGTATTGGGGGGCGAGATCCGAAGGTTTGTGTGAAACGCACCCAACAAAGTGGTATCAAAGAGTTCAGGTTGGTTGAACGGAGTGGGATCGGTTCTGAATTATTGAAGGTGGCTCATCAAGGATGATCAACCTCAATGGTTTTAACTGGACCATATGGAAGGCTAAGATGGAGGACTTGCCCTATTGCAAGGACCTATATGCTCCGATCTTAGGCATATCAGCGAAGACTGATATGCCTGATGATAATTGGAAGAAGTTGGACCGGAAGGCGGTGGGGTTTATTAGACAATGGTTGGATGATTCTATATTCCACCATGTGTCTATGGAAACCTCAGTCACTAGCCTATGACAGAAATTGCAAGGGCTGTATGAGAGAAAGACAGCTGGCAATAAGATATTTCTGATAAAACGACTTGTGAATCTCAAGTTCAAAGATGGCGGTTCTATGGCTGAACACATGAATGAGATCGGCAACATACTGAACCAGCTCTCCGCCATGAAGATGGTCCTGGATGATGAACTTCAGGCTTTTTTACTGCTTGGCTCATTGCCTGATAGTTGGGAGACATTGGTGGTGTCTTTAAGTAACTCCGCGCCAGACGAAAAGGTATCCATGGAATAGGTAATCAGTTGTCTCTTCAATGAGGAGACAAGGAGGAAGTCTCTGGGGCCTGCTCAACAAGAGGCCTTTGTGACACAAGATCGGGGGAGAGGAAAGAACAGAAAGGGCGGAAAGGCCCGAGATAAATCAAGAGGCAAGTCAGTTGCTAGGAAAGATGTTGAATGCTGGAATTGTGGCAAGAAGGGTCACTATAAGCATGAATGTCATAAGAAGAAGAGTGACAAGAAGGGTTAAGGAAAGGAGAAGGAAGATGAATCGGATTCTACTGCGGTCGTCTCAGATGGTGATGTTGTTGTTATTCTTTCAGCAGATCATGATATTTGTCTCACGACTTCGAGTCAGGACACCGATTGGGTGATAGACTCGGGAGCCTCGTTTCATGATACTCCACGGAGGGATTTCTTCACAAGCTACAAGTCAGGTGACTATGGGACAGTGAAAATGGAAAATTCTGGCGTTTCGAAGATCGTAGGGGTCAGTGATATTTGTTTGGAGACCGATGTGGGCTGCACATTGGTTCTTAGGGATGTGAGACACATTCCAGACCTTCGCATCAACTTGATGTCGATGGGAATGCTGGATGATGATGGCTATGAAAGCCGGTTTGTTGGTGGGCGTTGAAAACTCATCAAGGGCTCGTTGATTGCTGCAAGAGGAAAGAAGTGTTGTATCCTTTACAAGGCAAGTGTCAGTGTGTGCAAGGGTGGGTTGAATGCAGCGGAAGATTCAATTACTGACGTGTGGCACAGGCGTCTAGGCCACATGAGTGAAAAAGGGCTTCAGCTACTAGCGAAGAAGCGGCTCCTTCCAGACGTGACTGGTATACCTCTCAAAATCTGTATTGACTGTTTATTTGGGAAACAGCATAGAGTTTCTTTTGTTAAAACTGTTTCTCATATCAATAAAGTACATGCATTTGATTTGATTTACTCTGATGTTTGTGGTCCTATGAGGAAAAAACCTTGGGTGGGGCATTGTATTTTATTACTTTTATAGATGATGCATCTAGGAGGGTTTGTGTGTATGCTTTGAAATCCAAGGACGAGGTCTTTGGTGTGTTTAAACTGTTTCATGCTATGGTCGAGAGAGAGACAGGCAGACCATTGAAGTGCATCCGCACTGACAATGGTGGTGAATACATAGGTGACTTCCACGAGTATTGCAAGTCACTGAGTATACGGCATGAACAGACGGTTCCCAAGACCCCCCAACATAATGGTGTGACTAAGCGAATGAATCGCACCATTGTAGAGAGAATCAGATGCATGTTATCCCATGGAAAGTTGCCCAAGATGTTCTGGGGAGAAGCAATGCACACGATAATGTATTTGATAAACAGGTCTCCATCAGCCCCGTTGAATGGAGAAGTACCTGAGAAGGTGTGGACTGGACGTGATCCATCGTACAGTCATCTCAAGGTGTTTGGATGCAGGGCATCTGTTCACGTACCAAAGGACGAGAGGTCCAAGCTCGATATGAAGATCAGGCGGTGTGTGTTGTTAGGGTGTGGTGATGAAAAGTTCAGTTACAGGTTGTGGGATCTGACCGAAAAAAAGCTTGTCAGGAGTAGAGATGTGGTTTTCATTGAAGATCAGTGTACAGAAGACATTGAAAAGCCAAAGAAGACCCAACCCAGTTCAGGTGAACTGGAAGACATGGATCCGATTACTCTTCCTGTGGTGCCTGATAACGAGGGAGTATAGCAAGGTGCAAAGGATGAGGGAGTCCCTACAGAAGATGGACAAGGGGAGCAACCCCAACTTGATCCACCTGTTCAGCTGCAGGTGAGGAGGACATCAAGGGACAGACATCCATCCAAGAAGTACTCGCCGCATGAGTGTATTATGCTCACAGATGGGGGAGAGCTAGAAGACTATTCTGAGGCCTTAGCCGACGAGCATAAGGGGGAGTGGTTAAAAGCTATGCAAGAAGAGATGGAATCTTTGCATAAGAACCACACCTATGACATGACGAAATTGCCTAAGGGCAAGAAAGCTCTGAGCAACAAGTGGGTGTTCAGAAAGAAGAATAAGCAGAAGAATCCACAAACAAGGTACAAGGCTAGACTTGTGGTGAAATGGTTTAGTCAGAGAAAAGGGATGGACTTCGAGGAGATATTCTCACCAGTGGTGAAGATGACATCCATACGGGTGTTGCTTGAATTAGCGGCTAGCATGGATCTGGAGATAGAGCAGTTAGATGTCAAAACTGCCTTTCTCCATGGTGACTTGAAAGAAGAGATCTACATGCGCCAACCAGAGGGGTTCGAAGTTAAAGACAAAGAGCATATGATGTGTAGGCTTAGGAAGAGCTTGTATGGGCTGAAACAAGCTCCTAGGTAATGATACAAGAAGCTCGACTCGTTCATGTTAAAGCATGGATATGACAGAACGGAGTCGGACCGCTGTGTGTTCATGCGCAGGTTCTCAGATGGTGATTTCTTAGTTCTGCTGTTGTACATTGATGACATGCTCATCATGGGAAAAGACATCAAGAAGATTGACAGGCTGAAACAGGTGTTGGGTAAGTCTTTTGCGATGAAAGACTTGGGTTCGGCCAAACAGATCCTAGGAATGGAGATAACCCGTGACAGAAGCTACAGGAAGCTTTGGTTGTCACAAGAGCGGTATATTGAGAAAGTCCTAGAACGGTTCAACATGAATACAGCAAAGCCGGTCAGTACTCCACTGGATGATCACTTCAAATTGAGCAACAAGCAGTGTCCCAAGACGAAGATGGAGTGGAAGAGATGTGGAAGATACCCTACGCATCAGCGGTAGGAAGTTTGATGTATGTTATGGTGTGTACGCGCCCAGACATAACATATGCGGTTGGGGTTGTCAGTCGGTATCTTGCCAATCCTGGCATGGAACATTGGGCAGCGGTGAAGTGGATATTGCGGTATCTGAGAGGCTCATCCAGGTTGAGCTTATGCTATGGTGATGGAAAACCTGTGTTAGAAGGCTACACAAATGCAGATATGGTAGGTGACATAGACTCTAGGAAGTCTACATCGGGGTTCATGTTCACATTTGCAGGGGGAGCGGTCTCTAGGCAGAGCAAGCTACAGAAGGTCGTAACATTGTCGACGACAGATGCTGAGTACATTGCGGTCATAGAGGCATGTAAAGAGATGATTTGGATGAAGAGGTTCCTACAGGAACTCAGCCTGAAGCATGAGGAGCACGTGGTCTCTTACAATAGCCAAAGTGCTATTCACTTGAGCAAGAATCCAAGTCAGCATTCTAAGTCGAAGCACATAGAGATTCGGTATCACTGGATCAGGGATACTTTGGAACAGAAGGTGTTACAGCTTGAGAAGGTCCATACGAACGATAACGGGTCAGACATGATGACCAAGGCTTTGCTCAAGGGCAAGTTTGAGGTTTGTAGAAACCTGGCTAGCTTAAAGAAGGTGAATTTCTCCTGAGTTGGAAAGGGGGAGATTTGATGGGATTTTTCCTCCTTAAATACCAGAGGAGAGAATGAAACTTGTTGAGGTCGGGCGCCCGGACCATTTTCTGGCCGAGCGACCAAAATTCCACTAGATGAACAGCTTTGTTGCTGAACTGTTTTCAGAACAGTTGGGTGCCCGACGGTCTGGTGACCGGGCGCCCGGTGCCCTGGGCGGGTGCCCGACCATGTTGGTCCGGGCACCTGAAATTGGTCTCTTCTATATGTTTTCTCACTGGACATTTTTTGGCCTGCCTGAGACCCGAACAGTCTAGTGATCGGGCGCCCGACCCGGCGCGAACTGCTTATATGCAGTTTCCTTATTGGGTTGTAACTCCTCCGATTTCTTACTTAAGGGGTTCCAAAATGGGATTAGGGCATCCCATTGAGTGGTTTACACGTCCAAGGTGAGAGAGAGAGAGAGAAAGAGGAAGAGAGAAAGACAAAAGAGAGAAAGAGGAAGCTTGTAGAAGGGAGAAGTTGCTTGAAGATGAGTTCTTCTGCGTAACAGTTGTCTCAGCGCTTCTACGTCCTCGGAATCGGTGAGATCGCTCTACTTTTGTTACTCTCTTGTTTTTTATCCATCTCAAGTGGGTGAAGAAGGTTTGATCCAAGCGGTGTGTGCTTGTGATCGGTTGTAACAGTTCTCTGAGATAGTGGATTGTTGATCTGGACTATGGTTTTTACCTCTTTAGAGGGTTTTCCACGTAAAAACTCCTTGTGTCGTGTGGTTGAATGTTGATTCTTGATCATTATATTATCATAGTCCATAATTTTAATGTATTGGGGGGCGAGATCCGAAGGTTTGTGTGAAACGCACCTAACACTCTCTTCTCTCTCTTTTGAGAATTTCCCCGAGAATATGAACTTGTTTGTTGTTACGCATTTACAAGCTTATTGCTTAGTGCGGTCTATATTGATATATTGTGCATATATCTATGCCGTCCATATGTTTTTCCTTCTCATTTTAGGACGTGACACCAAACCCTAAGAAGATCCAAATCTCAGGTGGACCATACCACTAGAACCAATGATGAACGACCATTAAAAACTTTTCATGGGCCACAAAAGTTTTTTATCTAGCCGATATTTATATTTTCCCTTCATTCAAATTTTCTTGACATTATCAAGAGGTTGAATTGCAAATAAACATTACTAAAACCCTACGATAGGCTCTTTGAAAATTTTTAATCGCGGGGCAGTCATTCACCATGGTTTCTAGTAGCATGGTCTACCTAAGATTTGGATCTGTATAATTTTTAAAACCCCATCCTAAAATGGACTGGAGAAATGGATGGACGGCGTGGATATACAAAATGTCATCCATGTGGGCCACATGGTAGAGGTAACGCTTGCCCTCATGGTATTAGAAGGGATGGAATGGTATTAGGTGGGATTAATGTCATTTATTACACAATGATTACATGTGTGGTAATCCCATGGTATTTTCATATTCAATCCGATGTTTGGGATCAAATACTTACTATGGAAAAACTATTGGATTAAGCAAAATCCCATTTGTTGGACCATGGAATTGCAATCAATGGACCAAATTCACAGCGAATGTCCGTCACTTGTACATGTATATAACCATAGTGTCATGTATAAAGGACTTATATTGATGGATGTCATCTATTAAACACATGCATCAATGTGGGGCCCACGTGTGTGGGATTTTGAAATACCACTGGAATCCCACACGGGATCAAGTGTAATTCCATCCCACCTAATCTCAATCCTCCCATCCTCTCCAGACATCATATGGAATTTGCACGTTCTATCCCACCCAAGCCCATCTAATACCATGCCCTAAACACCCCCCTAAGCTTTTCCTCACTCCCGCAAGCAACGGAGGCAGACTTCCTTCAAAAGAGAGAGAGGAGGTTCTGCGCTGGGAACTAAGGTGGGGGCCCACCATAATATTTGCGAGAAATCCACTCCGCCCATCCATTTTTTGAGATCATTTTGGGGCCTGCAGCACACAAAAAAAAAAAGAAAAAAAAAGAGCGCCAGATCCAATGCTAATGGACCTAAATCGGACCGACTCGAATACGATGGCTATATGGATTTTTAGATCAGATATCGCTATTTTTAAGAGGATCGGATATGGATACACCCTTTGGATCCGAATCTGCTATAGATTTTCGGACTTGGAGCCGGATCGATCTGACCCATTAAGAGCCCGAGTTGGGGCTCTATCCGTTGATTAGGGTCCTTTCCAGTGAAATCAGACCATATATACCATTTATATAATGGGCCTCGCCGTGGATCGGAATACCCAAAAATAAATAAAAAAAAAAAAAAAAAAAAACTCAGATAGAGATATTTCAATCCTTTGATTCGGCCAAAGTGAAGTGGACCATTCATTTTTGAAGGACAAAAGTTAAATGATCCAAGGGTTGTGAGAATCTTGAATCGTGTCCACACAAATGAATACCGAAATAGGTCCACGTGGATAATTTACGGCACTGAGAAACTTAGAACGTGCAATAGAACATGGACGTTGAATATGTTTGTTATCCCCCCTACGCTGCTGGACTTGGATTAGCTAGTGACACCTCCATCGCTCGGGAGCGGATTCGCTGTTACCCGGGTAACACCTCAGGGGGTGTTACCACACCGTATAGGGGCACCTTGATGTATTTTTTGTATATCAACACCGTCCATCTGTTTTTCCATCTCATTTTAGGAAGTGAACCCAAACCTTAAGAAGATTCAAATCTCAGGTGAACCATAACACCAGAAACAGTGATGAATGATTATTAAAAAACTTTTATAGGCCACAAAAGTTTTAGATCAAGCTGATCTTTGTATTTTCCCTTCATCCAGGTCTTCTTGACATTATCAACAGGTTTGATGGAAAATAAACATTATGGAAACCTTACGATGGGCCCTTTTGGTATTTTTAATGGTGAGGCACTCAATCACCACTGTTTCCTATGGTGTGGTCCACCTGATATTTGGATCTTCAGAATTTTTCAGACTATGGTCCTAAAATGGACTGGGTAAATGGATGGACAGTGTGGATATACAACACATCATCAATGTGGGTCCCACGGGTAACATCCAATCCACTCACCCATTTCCGGGGTGTCAATGGATGGGGTTTGGTCCAAGCTTGGTCTGCATTTTTCAACTACCTGGCCCAGCTAATTCAAACCTGGCCCACACATATGATGGGCCAAAATAGTCCAACCCAAGCCTAGCCGTAATGTTTATACAGGGTCTGGGTCTAGACCGAGCCCGAAAATAGTCCAACCCACTTGTTATATCTTTAGGTAGTTGCAAGTCCTTTCTCAGCTCAATTAGTTATTGGGTCCAAACCAAGCACGTTGAGGCTCAACCCAAACTCAGCATTAAAACAGGCTGTACTTGAGGTGGGCCAGATTGGGCTAGTTATTGGGGCCAAACCAAGGACGTTGAGGCTCAACCCAAACTCAGCATTAAACCAGGCTGTACTTGAGCTGGGCCAGATTGGGCTATCTGACCCAGTGCAATATGATTTTCAGCACTTTGGCTGAACCAGACTATACTTGGATTGGGCTAGACTCAGTACTCTATGATTTGTACATTCATTTCATGGGGCCTCCTATGAAATAGGCTGGTAGAAAGGTTCCATTGGTCTAAGAATCTCAACCATCGAATAAGGGACCTACAAATGGATGGTGGAAAACATTGTCATTCATCGATATTGGTAGAGAAGTGGACGACCAAGCTCTTGAGCATGGTTTTGCTGAACTTGGATTGGATGGTGTTGGAGACCTCCTTGAGCTAATTGGGATTACGGCCTACCAAGACCAGATTGAGGCCTTTCCTAGCCAATTGGAAGGGGAAGCTCGATGACGTCGATGGGGCCAGTGACGAGGTCCCACGAGCCATAGCTCTTGAGGTTCTTGGCGAGTCTTAGGAAGGTGACAAAGACCCATTTGAGAAAGGATGGAGAGAATCTGAGTGAGAGGATTCCGAGAGATGAAAGGAGAAGAATTCAGGCGGGTGGGTTGGGATTTCAGTCTCAATGCAATGGAAGAAATACATGAGTCTGACAGAAAAAAGCTGGTGGAACCCCATGTCCCTGTAGCAGAACGATTTTCTCTCCTCCAAATGTTTATAATAAAGAAATAGAATAAAATAAAAATCTTGAATTTTGAATTATTTGACGAAGAGGAAAAAAATCCAACTTAAATTTGAAAAAGAACCGAAATATTTGGTTTAAAAAGTTATAAAAATTAATGGGCCAGGCCAAAATGATGGGCTTTTGGACAGCTAAATCCAAGTCCAACCCATTTGAGAAACAGGCTAGAGTTATAAGCCCAAACCCAACCCTCAGGCCTGATACTCCATCTTAAGCCTGGCTGAGGCAAGCCTCGCATAGAAGCCTGTCCGGCCAACCCAGCCCATTAACAACCCTATCCACTACCCAAGTCAGTGGTGGAAAAGCTTTGTGGGCCCATCATGATGTATGTGTTTTATCCACACTATCCATCGATTTTGCCAGCTCATTTTAGGGCATAAAGTAAAAAAATGACGCAAATCTAAAGTTCAAATGTACCACATCATATGAGAATAGTGGATATTGACAACCTATTGTTTAAAACTTACTGGGGCCACAAAAATTTAAGATCAAGTTGATATTTTTGTTTTCATTACATCCAAGTTTATGTGGCTTTTTTGAATAGGTTAGATGGCAAATAAACATTGCAGCCGTCCTTCAATTCCAGCTCATGCCCTAATATGAGCTGACAAAATGTACAGACGGTGTAAGAATTGGACGCGGATTTTTCTGCTAAAGCCATTTGCAGCCCAGGAAGTTCCTGCTTTTCTGGGAACCTAGGTGGGGTCCAACGTGATGTTTTTGAGAAATCTTTGTGTCTATCTATTTTTTGAGCTCATTTTAAGATGTGCAATAAAAAATGAGCCAGACTCAAGACTCAAGTGGGCCACACTAAAGGAAAAGGTGGGTAGGGAAATTTTTATTGTTGAAATCTCCCTAGGGTCTACAGTGATGTTTATATGCCATCCATACAGTTAATAATGTCATTCCTACTGGGATGAACTGAAAACACAAATATTAAGCCGAATCAAAACTTCTGTGGCCCCATGATTATTTCAATTGTGGACATTCAATCCTCACGTTTTTGGCTCACTTGAGTTTTGGATCCGGCTTATTTTTACCCTACATCTTAAAATGAGCTCACAAAACGGAAGTACCGGGTAGATTTCTCACAAACATCATAGTGGGCCCACCTAGGTTCCCAGCCGAGGAATTTTGGCAGGAAATCTGCGTCCGTGAGAATTGTTTTGAGGTTTTCAGAATTTGACATTTTTGAAGGTTGATGAAAATAAAATATTTTAAAATTTTTATTCTAAATTACAGTCTAAATAACAGAAAATTTTAAAAACTGTAAATCGATCTGTTGGTACAAAATAATTTTTTTAACTTCCATATGATTTATTTAACTGTCCAAATAATGGGCATCA
This sequence comes from Liriodendron chinense, assembly GCA_003013855.2. Taxonomy (NCBI): domain Eukaryota; kingdom Viridiplantae; phylum Streptophyta; class Magnoliopsida; order Magnoliales; family Magnoliaceae; genus Liriodendron; species Liriodendron chinense. The sequence goes on from ML058574.1 coordinate 51,403, forward strand.
GCTTAAATATACCACAAACAAAATATTTTCCGTTATCTTTCTGTCTAACTATTGGATTGGTGGAAATTTATTGGACGGTTAAAAATGAGAGTTTTCCAATGGTCTTGTGACTCTTGTTCCGAATAAGTGCCCACAATTAAGGATTTTTTTTTTAAAACCAGACAATCTTATTCATAGAGAAAACATGGACTATACACCCGTGAACTTATGGGCAACCCGGAGTAACAAAAAAAACACCTTTGAAAACCTATCATATACTTTTTTATTTGTGTTTTTTTGTGCTTTTTTTCCTCGGCAAAAAGCCAACACCTCAACTCTCCAATACATTCCAGACCCACACTATCCAAAATTAACTTAACCTCTAATCTCCCTTTGCAGCTCACCTACATTTCTGAACTGATTGGAAGACTGGGAAACGCTGCCCCATCTTACCAAGCCGTCTGCAGTGTTGTTCTCTTCTCTCGGTGAAATTGAGATTTTAACTTCCGTCTTGTTGCCCAGATAATCAAACCAAGGTTTCCAATACCACAGATTCAAGCTAATTTTTAGACTGTAACTCAGCAGCAATGAGTTACACAATTTAGTCAGCTTAGCTTGAGTCGATATATGCCACATTTACCAGTTCTATATACCTGCGTATCAAGCGCCTAGGCAGCCAGAGTATCAAATGGCTCCTCGATTTTTTTTTGGGTCATTCCTGATGATTTTTCCATGTCTCAGGCAGTACGGCCATACTCATTCGTGATGCATATTTCTACGTCTCTCTCTATACGGTAGATGGTACTATGAGGTAGAGCTTTTTGGGCCCCACCGTAATGTGTATTGAACATCTACCCCATCAATCAGATGCACTATTCCATAGTGGGCCAAGGGCTTAAAAATCAAGTCAATCCATGACTTAGGTGGGCCACACCATAGACAACAGTTAAGAGGGATTGCCTGCCCATTTAAACCTTCGAGATTGTTTATTGGGCCTACTGAGATGTGGTTCACAAATCTAGCTCATCCATTGTGTGTGTCCCACTTGAATGAGGGGTTAGACCAAGTTTTCAACCGCATTCAAAACTCAGGTGGGACCCACTATGTGCTTTTAAATGTTTTAAGCATGTCTTGGCATAGTTTTAGATGGTATGGCCCACCTCAGTTCCATGTATGGCTGATTTTTTTGGATATCCCATAACCTTAAGGGGACCCATCAAATGGACGATATTGATGTCTGACACACATCAGAGTGGGGCCAACACAGCTCAACCATGGGAAGAGGTTGACCTCAAAGTACCATTTCCCATATATATATATATATATATATATATATATATATATATATATATATATATATATATATATATATATATATATTTATATCTTCCCTCAATGCCGAAAATGAGGAAAATCAGAACACATATTTATATGGTTACCGGAGGAAAAAAAAAAGGAAAATCACAACACAGATTTATATGATTACCGGAGAAAAATAAAAAATAAAAAAACAACTCCTCCCAGTGTAATAACAGCTCTTTCTCATAATAGAATATATATTAACCCAAATATACTAGAGTTTACATAAAAAAAAAAAAAAAAAAAACTCATGAAAATATCAGCTGGATGAACAATACACCTCTGATCATCAGGCTCTCCATAGATCCTAACAAATGTGAGATTTGGATTTAATCCATGCTTGTTAAAGCATGCCATCGCAAAGAACACTCAAGGTTTGAAGAATCTGACGAGTCGATGCAACTCTTGTGAGTAGACTTGACTCGGGCAACTCAAATTTTATTTTTTGGGTGTACACCCACACTGTCAATCACCCTGCAATGTTAACCACCCCCATGTTAGGATTCGATACTTGGACCTCAGTGTTGAGACAAGGTTATCTTACTCAGTCTACCACTTTCCCAAATGTGGGGGAGTCGGGCAACTCAACTCAGATTTGAACGAGTCAATTTAAAACGCAGGAATTTTAACTATGGGAGTACTCATGGGCTTAGCTAAGCTGGTGATCACTAGACACTAGGAAACATCATAAAAAGTTCTCACAGTTGGTGAAATCAGATGTTGGGAATTCAATTGAGTTGTGCATCCAAACATTACCTGAATATGAACCTGCGTTGAGGTAACTGTTAGTTCAAGAAATGCATATATATCAAAGGGCTGTGCAGATGGCCTGAAGTGCTGCGGTGACCCAAAAGGACTGTGGCAGCCATGACAGCTTTTTGTTTAAGATTTAATCAGATTGATTGTAAGTTATGAATTAATTACATTGATTGCAATCTCCTCTGAGAAAGTGGATTGCATGGACGTCGGTGTTGTGTTTACAGGGTAAAGTTTTGTGGGTCCCATCATGAATGTGTTATATCCACACCATCCATCCATTTTTCAAATCATTTTACGAATGATCCCAAAAAATGAGGCAGGTCTAAAGCTCGAGTGGCCCCACCATTAAAACCTGTTGGGGCCACAAAAGTTTTTGATCAAGCTCATATTTGTGTTTTCCCTTCTTTTAGGTCCGCATGACCATATCAACAAGTTAGATGGAAAATAAACATTATGGTGGGCCCTAGGAAGGTTTCAACGATGGGCATCATTGTCCCATTGCTTTTTGTGGTGTGATCCACTTGAGCATTGGATCTGCCTCATTTCTGAGCTCATGCCCTAAAGTAATCTTGCAAAATGAATGGACGGTGTGGATATAACACATATGTCATGGTGGGTCCCACAGAGCTTTACCACATCAACACAACACCTCACACGGTCACACCACGGAATCTGCTTCCCTCCTTTTACTGAGGCCATTCCTTTTGTACAAGTAGAGAGCCTTTACTCTAATAAAACACACAGGGAAGAAGTATTCTCTCCTGTTCAATTTTTCTACAAGCAGTTAGGGATTGTACACTTGGCATATGTCAAACAAAATCCAACGGTCCAAACTGCAGGACTCACTATTAATTTTTTTATTATTTATTTTTTTATCACAAGATCAGATTGGGATTGTACGCTTGGCATATGTATAATCAAATCACATCATCCAAGCCACATCGTCCAATCAAATCATACCATCCAAGCCACATCGTCCAATCAAATCACACCATCCAAGCCACATTATCCAATCAAATCACACCATCCCAGCAAAGTGGCCCACGGTGGATTTTTTATTTCAATCACAAGATTGGATAGTTGAACGGTCCTATCCTTTGAAAAATGCATACTATGTAGGATTTTTACATAAAATTCTGCGTATTTATCCTTTTTTTTTTTTTTTTTCCTCAAAGAAGAGTTAATTAAGAGTCCATGCATTGTGAGATGAACCCTTCAAATTTACATGTGGCCCACTTTATGATTAGATCAGCATTATGATTTGTATGTATATCATGGTGGATGAGCCTGCTGGACGTGTTGGAATGTCTTTACACATGCACCCACCTCTCCCACACCCACACCACATGGACACTCAATCCCTTGTCTTATTAGCTGTTTAGCAAAACTTAACACTTACATCTGAAATTGACTTTTTTAAGTGTTTTTCCAAATTCATATCGTATGGTAAGGGTAGGAAATTAAGTTTTGAATTTTTATTTTCACTGAAAAATTAGATGTTTTTTTAAGCTTTCCTCCTTCCGCTTAAGGCTTAACACTGAAAGCGGTAAGTGGCCATGGGTATAAATTTTTTTTCTAAATGACAACTCTGCCTCTTATGAAATAAATTTCTATTTAAGCTTTTCAAAGATGGCATGATTTAGAAGTTAGGTTGATGTAACAAAGTTGTGAGCCCATCATGATGTATGTATTATATTCACACCGTCCATTCATTTTGCGAGATCATTTTAGGGCATGAGCAAAAAAAAAAAAAAAAAGAGGCAGATCTAAAGCTCAAGTGGACCACATCATAGAAAGAAGTGGGGACAATGATGCCCTCCCTTGGAACCTTTATAGGGCCTACCATGATGTTTATTTGCCATCCAATATGTTTAGAAGGTCACATAGACCTGTTTGAAGGGAAAACACAAGTATTGGCTTCATCCATAACTTTCATTGTCTCCAAGAAGTTTCAATTGTAAGCATGTAATTCCCACTGTTTTGGTGTGGACCACTTGAGCTTTGGGTCTGTGACGTTTTTTATCCCACGACCTAAAATAATCTGACAAATTGGATGAATGGTGTGGATCTAACATATACATCATGGTGGACCATAGAACTTTGCCTATCAAGATAAACATACCATGCTTCGTTACACGGGCAGTCTCATTCCGTTTCGAGAGGTAGGCCTCTCAATGGGTCGGATCTAGATCGAATCCAGTTGGATCCGGCTCCAAGTCCGTATATCTGTAGACGGATTCAGATCGGATTCGGATCCCACTCGGATCCAAAATGTGATATCCATATCCGATCCACTTATAAATTGTTAGATCCACTTCCGATCCAAAATCCATATAACCATCGGATTCGGGTCGGACCTAGGTCCAAATCCACCCCACTACAAATTTAAAAAAATATATGATATAAAATATATATAATATAATACATTTAATTTAGTAGAAAAATGATGCAAATCCTACTATTTACTATCATATGGTTGACATGGCCTAAAATAATTTGTAAAACGGATGGTCAGCATGAATATAACATATACACTAAGGTGACAATGAGTCGGATGTTAATCGGATTCGGATCAAACTCGGATATGTTCCTGTGAATCCATATCCAGTCCATTTAAGTAATCGGACCTATTTTAAGATCCATATCCGGTCCATTTAACTAATCGGACCTATTTTAAGATCCAAATCCCCATTAAACGGATTCGGAGCGAATCGGATCTCGGATCTGACCCGCTCCATTGAGAGCCCTATCAAGAGGGAGCGGATGAGGTGTTACCAGGTGGGGATCGGGGGGACTAGCATAAAGCATGGTTTCAAATCTTTATGGGCCCAACATGATATATGTATTTTATCCACTCCGTCCATCCATTTCTACATCTTATTTTAAGGTACGATCCCAAAAATCAGAGATATCCAAATGTCAGGTGGACCACACCAAAGGAAAACAGTGGGTATTGAACATCCACTGTTGAATTTTTTTTAGAGGCCAAAGAAGTTTAGTATCAAGCTGATATTTGTTTTTTCCCCTTCATCTAGTTCTATTTGACATTATCAACATGTTGGATGGAAAAAAAAAATTACAGTGGGCCCTAGGAAGATTTTAACGGTGGACGTTCAATCCCCATTGTTTTCCTGTGGTGTGGTCCACATGAGATTTGGATCTTTCTAATTTTTGGGATAATGCCTTAAAACTGGATGGATAAATGGATGGACGCCGTGGATAAAACACATATATCATGGTGGGGTCCATAGAGATTTGAAACCACACCTCCGCCTAGGTGTTACCCGAGTTACACGTTAGTGGGCGTTGACTGGACTATAAGACCCACCTTAACACACACACACACACACACACACACACACACACACACACACACATATATATATATATATATATATATATAGACACACACTCACCCCACCATCCATAAGTTTTTATAGTTTATTCTAAGATATGGTCCAAAAATTGAACCAAATCCATATTTCAAGTAGACCACACAATAGGAAACAATGGTCATTGAGTGCACCATTAAAAACATCCTAGGGTTGACTGTAATATTTATTTGACATCCAACTTGCTTACTGTTTATAAAGTCAAATAGATCTTGATGAAGGGAACAAAGAAGAGACAATGCATGGTTCATCAATTAAAAAATTATGTTTAAGAAATGTATGTGAATTGAGAATAGGTATACCAAATTTGGTGGCGTAACAATAACATATTTTGTCTCGTACATTGTAAAAGATAGAAATTGAGACAATATGGACAAATATGACCAATTGACAATTTTCAGACATTTGTTGTTTGTACTTATCAAACATATTTTTATTAAAAAGCACTTAATTTTAGATATTATGACTTTTCTAAGATAAATTGTCAAATAGGTTTTTTCAGTATTTATAAGTACTAAAATTAAATATTTTAAGTTTTTAACACTTAAATTAATTTTTAGACTTGATTTCTCAGTTTACCAGACGACAACTAAGTATTGAAATACAGCCTGTCTACCACTAAGCCATGGAGGGGAACCTTAGATTTCTTTGTGGGATTGTCTCAGCCCTAAACTTTATGGGCCACTTGAATGTATGTATTATATCTATACCAATGTATGTATTATATATACACCATATATCTGTTTCGTGAATTCAAATATGAGGCAAATTTCAATCTCAAGTGGACCACACCACATAAAACATTGAGGAAAATGATGTCAACCGTTAATACTCTCTTAAAGCCTATCATGATGTTTATTTGTCCTCTTACTCATTCATATAAGATTAAGGGAAAACACAAAAATCAGCTTGCCATTAGAAAGTTTCTAATGGTGGGCGTTCAATCCCCATTATTTATTGTGTTGGGGCCCACACTTGAGCTTTGGATTTGCTACATATTTGGAGTGCATGCCTTAAAATAATGACCTAGCAAAATGAAACAACGGATGGGACACTTTACTGAATCAGAGCCCAGTTGCGTACCCCGGCGCAAAGTAGGTGTTACCTTGGGAACAGCTTAGTGGGTGTTACCCTAATCGTGTGGAGCCCATATTGATGTATTTTTTTTTATATATCTATGCTGTCTATCTGTTTCTTCATATCATTTTAGGATGTGATCCAAAACCTTAAAGAAGATCCAAATCTTAGGTGGACCATACCACTAGAAAAAGTGATGAATAACAATTAAAAACGTTTTGTGGGCCACAAAATTTTTGGCTCAATCTGATATTTATATTTTTTCCTTCATCAAGACCTTATTGATATTATCAAGAGCTTGGATTGAAAGTAAACATTACCAAAACCTAACTATGGGCTCTTTGGAATTTTTAACGGTGGAGTACTCAATCACACTGTTTTTAGTAATATGGTCCACTTGAGATTTAGATCTGCATAATTTTTGGAACCTAATTCTAAAATGGGCTGTGGAAAATGATGGACGGTGTGGATATACAAAATATCATTCATGTGGGCCATACGGTAGGGGTAACACCCACTAAGCTCTTCCCGGGGTTACACCTAATTCACGCCCTGCGCACCCACTCCTATTTTCCCTGAGTCGGAGCCCCAAAATGGCGCCTATCCAAAACCCGGGTGGGGCAAGCCATGCAATATCATGCCAAACACCTCTGAATTCACATGGGCAGTTCATTTCGTCCTGTTTGGTAGGATCCTCTGAACTGATTGGATCGAAAAAAGAAAAAAAAAAAAAAAACAGTAGGATGGATCGCATGATGATCTAGAAGGCTTTTAATGGCGTACATATCCATCGAAAGTGTTCCCTGCAGTGTGGCCCACCTAAGTTTTGGATTGGCTGACTTTGGGGATGCAATGCAAACATGATGGATGCATTAGCTGTAATGCACACATCACAGTGGCCCCACACATGGTAGGTTAAGTGCCTGACCATTTATCTATTCTGCAAATTAGCTATTAATTGTCTGTTCTCCTTTTATTAGCCTACAATACACACATTCGTCATTTCACTGTGAAAAACGTAACATTTGCGTTTTCTTTGTTTATGGCATTTATCGTCGGCCACGGCTTCGGTGAATTCCGTCTGAGGCCCACCTTGATTTATGTGACTAAATCCACACCATCCAACCTTTTTGAAAGCTCATTTTAGGGCATGATCCAAAAAATGAAGCAGATAAAAGTCTTAGGTAGACCACATCATAGGAAACAGTGGTGATTGATTGAAAACTCACCATTAAACACTTCTTGGGGGTCACTGGAATGTGTATTTTCCATCCAACCTGTTAATAAGGTCACAAAGACCTGGATGAATGGACCACACAAATATCATCTTGATCCAAAACTTTTGAGGCCCGCAACACCACTGTTTCCTGTGGTGTGGTCCACCTGAGAATTGGATCTGCTTCAGTACTAGCATCAAATACTAAAATGAGTTTTCAAAACGGATGTACGGTGTGGATGTAAGGAATATACATAAAAATGGGCCCCACAATTAAAGATCCACTGAAGCCGTGGAGAAAACGCCTCTCTCGCTCCCCTTCCCATTCTTCCCTACTCCATGCAGTCTGTGTTGCAAAAGCTAAAGAAGCATGACATTGGATACAAAGCTTTCTTGGGCAATCTTAACCATTGATAGAAGAATACTTGTTTATTAAAATAGGAATGTTAGATTTTCATTTTTAACCGTCTGATGAAGGTCCTACCCAATTTGATGGTTAAATGATTAACTAAGCATGATTTTCTATCCATGATACATTAAACTAATATTTGTAACTTGGACAATTTATATATTTGTTATGGGCTACAAATATAATTTCTAAGTGTAAGCATATCATCCATTACGTTTCAGAGTATGAAAGTATTTTTTCACCAAAGGGCTCCCACTGGAAAAGGAGTTTGTTTGCCTCTGCTGTGACCCGGTATCCAGCATGTATGGCAGCCCAATGGGCCCACATGATGAATTGTTCAATGATCGAAACCTTCCACGACGTTGAATCTTTTGTCTATGGGCCACCTTAAGAAAGAAAATTAAGCTGAATATATTGATGAGACTAACAATCTTTAAATAAACTAAGAACAATTAAAATTTATTTTTCAGTGAAAAATTAAAGGTTATATCAAATGCGGTCACAGGAAAATAGATTACTAACGTTAGTATTGGAATAACTTAGAAACAAATCATAGTTTAAGCTCTCGGAGTATGTGCCAATGTCAAGACACTTGGGAAATAGAGGCCAACACACCACTTGATACCACTTTTGTGTTCTGATACCACTTGATGTAGAGAATACTGACAAACACACTAAAAGCTTCAGAATTATTGAGAAAGCTCCTACCTCTTCCAAGCAAACCAACCAAGACTTCTATGTGGGCCCCACCACATGGCCATTACAGACCTCAGCTCGTAAGCCACCCCAGCTCAGTATGGAAATACGCCTGCATCAGATACTCAAAAAGTCAAGCCAATCCAACCATCTTCTAAGCCATGGCAACCATATAAATTTAGAGGTTTTGGGTGGTTTTCCATTGGTACCTATGGTGTTGCACATCTAATGAGTGGATGCACCTAATTTGTTAGTCATTATAAAGTTAAAGCGTAAACTCACAATTCTAATATACCTACGCCCAGGTCCATGGCACAAGTGGCAGACTGAGTGAAGATAGCCAGCCTCGTTTCAACACCGAAGATAACCATAATGCGAAGTTAGCCGGATCCAACTCATTTATTCAAGAAAGGCTTGAAAATAAAGGCCCAGAAGCCCATTCCGTCCCCTTGAATTGGACACCGTTGAGGTAAGGCACCTGCCATGTCATCAATGCTAATCAAGCGATGGGTCCATTTCATTGATGGGATGGAGCAGCTGGGCTTAATGTTCTAACCCATGAAAGGGTAGCCGGATGACAGCGGAGCGACCGGGACCCTTTGAAACGGATCGGGCCAGTCACAAACGGACAAAAGACGGACGGCGGTGGAGCCCTGTAGAAGGGTCCCGTAAGTCACGTGGCATCTCTAAATGGCATGACCCCCCACCTCCTCTCAGGCATCTGGCATTGCTCCCCACAGTAAGATTGTGACCCCTGATGAGCCTATCATCTCATGAGACATATGCCTACTCTCCTAACCCACCCCCCTTTTTTTAATACCCTTTCGGTAGGGGCAAAAAAAAACTTCAATACTCTTGCAGTGTATGATATATGATACACAGCCACTGAGGAATTATACAATGGCATGGCAGGTGGGAAGCGGATTGGCTGGTGTACCCTACACCAACTACGTTGCTGGTGTGGTACGTGGCACACGACAGACGAGTGTGCCAGTCCTCGAGCACCATGATGGTACGAACAGTCCAAAAAAGATTAAGGCTTTGTGGACCCCACAATGATGTATTTAGTATATCCACACTGTCCATTCATTTGGCGAGATCATTTTAGGATATCATGTAAATAAAATGAGTCATATAAAATTCACAAATGGACCACACCACAAAAAGGCAGTGGAGACAATGATTCTCACAGTTAAAACATACCTAGAACCCACCATGATGTTTACTTTCCATCCAAACTGTTCATAAGGCCACACGGACCTGGATTAAGGGTCAAAACAAATATCAGACTGATCCAAAACTTCTGGGACCCCAAGAAGGATTCAATGATATACGTTTAACCCCAAGCACCACAGGATATTTCGATCCGTCTTATTTTTTGGCTCAAGCCTTACAATGATCTAAAAAAATGGACGGACGGTTTAGATACAACAGTACCTGATGGTAGGACCCACATAACTTGGTGACGTCACTACACCAGGACGTTGCTGGTGTGCGGGACACCAGCCAATCCGCTTCCGGTCAGGTGAGCAGATTAGGTGAGGCCCAGGTAACAGCTTAGTGGGTGGGCCATGACCATGGGGCCCACCTTGATGTATGTGTCGTATATCCACACCATCTATTAGTTTTTTTCCAGCTCGTTTTAGAGCATGGTATGAAAAATGAAGCAGATCGAAATCTCTAATGGACCACAAAATAGAGATTGAATGCCCGCTGTTAAAAACCTTTTTGGAGGTATTTTTGTTTCCTCTTCATGCGTAACCTTATCAACAAATAAACATTATGATGGGCCTATGAATTTTAATGGTAGGCATTCGTTGACCACGCTTTCTGCTGTGGGGTCCACTTGAGATTTGGACATGCTTCATTTTTTGGACCATGCCTTAAGATTAGCTGAAAAAAAACTGATGAAGGGGACGTGCATATATGTGGGGCCCACACGGTCAGGCCGTCACCCACTAAGCTGTTACCCCAGCCTCACCTAATCCGCTTCCCTAGTTCAGATGTATCATGAGCTAAAAATTGAGGTCTCAGGTCCACTCATCCCGGACGCAAAGTATAGTTTAGCTAAGTGATAACTTTCAACCTGTTAAGTGCATTTGACATCCAACCCTTACCACATGTTGACCCTACCATGTGGATTGCCTAGTACAAAATCAGCCCTATTAACTCATCAAGTGGGCCACATCATGTAAAATCATTTACATCCATTGATAAATAGAAAAAGACAAGTGCGGTCCACTTAATTACTGGTTGTTGCTGATTTTTCTAAAAGTTGATTCTCATGATGGGACCAACCTATTAGATGGGTTGGATGCCGTACATCCACGAAAGGTTTGAAGTTATCCACTGAGTGGACCATAACTTATAGTGCAACCGGTTGGACTTAGATCTTCTCCCAAAAATTATACTCATTTGAACTGTTGGATTGGTGGTCCTTCATTGGATGGCTGTGTAAGTTGTTAGTGCCTGCGTACCAAGCATCATACTCGGCCAGAATATCAAATGACTCCCTTTTGGTGGAGGGGAAGGCAAGAAATTCATTTCATTCATGAAAGAGAACTGCCGGTAGATTGATGAGTTTCAGCATACGTGTGTGAGATCCTGTCCATTCATTAGGTGCGACCGGCCATGATCATGTTCTAGACCGTAAATCAGCCCAATCACCACCCTTGCAGGAGAAAAACAGACTAAAGAAAAGAAAATCCTGGCTGGATATATTCAAACACACACGTGTGCGCCCACCCTACAAGTGAACCAGCCCGAACTTTCGAGAAGCCTACATTCATGTGGGCCCCACCTGATACATGGTTCTGATATGTCACACGTGTGCCGTGAATCGTGATTCACCTATTCGACATCTCTCCCGCGAATCCCTCTAGCATTTCTCCTTAATGAGGAGATTAGAGATAAGAGAAAATGTAGGGTGGTGGTGCCTAATCAATCCAAACAAAGAAAGGCATCTCTTTTTTACTTCTTTTTACTGGAATAAGACATGGGGTTTCTCAAACCTGCGCCTAGTGCACAGGTTAATTATCCTACTCCCACCGCTGAAAAATGCATCATAGCATAATGATCCATCAATCTACACCGCTCATCTGACATGTCCGAATATCGGTGGGCCACAAGACGAAAATCATATAAACTGGACAATCCTAGCTCATTGTTGACTGGGCCTAGTTTTACATCTAGAGTACGATGGTTTTGCACCATTTTAAAATGGTGGTGACGCTTCAAACGGGAGCATGCATATGGCTTAGTTGAATGTTGATCCTGACCGTCCGAATCTCTAAACCAGTTCTTGATGGAGCACGACTACAAAATTACACAGAATATGGTAGTAAACATCTTATGTTGGCCCATCTAATTTGGACTGCTTACTAGTCCACAATCGACTGTTGCAAGCCATCAATTGGATGTGTAGGATTTCTCAATCATTGTGATTTCGTACACATGCTCCACCTAAGACATGCCCCACAATTTGGTCGGTCTGGATACCACTGCATGTGTGCCACGTGTTCGGAAGATGAGCCACCACTATTTTGAAGATGGTGGTGAACTAGGACTTTAGCGCATCCCACACACGGATGCGGATTGCCTGCAGCGCCGTCTCCGACTCTCCAGACGTGGTCTAAGCTGTGGGGCCCATCGTGATGTATGACGCAGATCCAAAGCTAAAGTAGATCGCGCCACAGGAAACAGTGGGGAGTGAACGCCCACCGTTAAAAGCTTCTTGAGGCCACAGAAGTTTTGGATCAAGCTTCTATTTATGTTTTCCATTCATCCAGGCCTGTGTGACCTTGTGAACAGATTCGATGGCAATAAGCATCACTGTAGGCCCTAGGAAGGCTTCAACGGTGGATGTCAGTATCCCAACTGGTCTACTTAAGCTTTGGATCTGCCTCATTTTTTTTGGCTCATACACTAAAATAAGCTGAAAAAACAGATGAACGGCATGGATAAAACATATACATCACGGTGGACCCCACAGAGTGAGGACATAGTCCTTATTGATGGAGAGAAGCGCTGCAGGCAATCCGCGTCCCACATACACCCTGAAACAGTGGGGCCCACCAAATGAATGGCTTGTATCACAAGATTGCATGCCACGCACCCGATATTCAATAAGAAGACGAACAAAAAAGTAAAAAAGAATTACAACCGTAGAAAATAAAATAATACAAAACAAAACAACAAAAGCAAAATAATCTTATCATAAAAGCGAAGATTAGAGTCTACTTAAGCCACCCAAAACCCTTCATCTACTCTCCACCCAGGACACATGCCCTCCTCTCTCCCTAAAACGGACCTTCCGTCCAAACGTCCGTTTTCTCACGTGCTCCTCCGTTAAGTCACGTGACCTCAAAAAAAACCCCCCTCGCTAGGAATGCCCGTTAACTCCCCAACCTCCGTTAACGGAGATACCCCCAGCCCGGCTCCGTCAGCTAACGGTCCCGTTAACGCCGTCATCGACGACCTGAATCGCCCGCCACGTCTGCCGCGCTGGACGCGCCAGGAGATCCTCGTCCTCATCGAAGGCAAGAAGGTCGCGGAGAGCCGGGTACGTCGCGTCGGACGGGCTCACCCTACCAGCGCCGGCTCTTCTTCGGCTACCGTCGAGCCCAAATGGGCGTCCGTCGCGTCGTACTGTAGGAGGCACGGCGTAAACAGAGGGCCCGTGCAGTGCAGGAAGAGATGGAGCAATCTGGCCGTTGATTTCAAGAAGATCAAGGAATGGGAATCGAAGGCTGTGGATGGATCCGATTCGTTCTGGATCATGAGGAGTGATGTGAGGCGGCAGAAGAAGTTACCGGGTTTCTTCGATCGGGAGGTTTATGAGATTTTGGACGGTGGGGCGGCGGAGAAGGCGAAGATCGAAGATGAGGCGGGTTTCGATGATCACGGGCACGACGCCGGGAACGGTGAGGATGAATTGGTTTCGGAATTCGAGCGATCCGGGCGGGATGAAGTGGTGGGGGAGGGTGGCGTGGCCGCACCGGTGCCGATTTCAGGTAATCGGTGGAAGGATTTTGATGGGGGGTTTTCCCCTTCTTTGAATTTTGTGTGGGGATGTGGATTTTGGAGATGGGTTTATTTATTTATTTATTATTATTTGGAGGGAGAATTTGAATTGGAGTGGGTATTGGTGTTGATTGCGGAGATGGAATTTCTTTTTCTTTCTTTCTTTCTTTCTTTTTCTAAGGGAGAATTTTGAATTGGAGCTTTGGGTTTGATTGTGGAGATGGGATTTTATTTTTTGGAATGAGAATTTTAATTGGAATGGGTTTTGGTTTTGATTGTGGAGATGGGTTTTTGGTTTTGAAGGGAGATCTTGAATTGGAGTGGTTTTGGTTTTGATTTGTAAAGTGTTTTTTTTTTTTTTTTTTGGAGGGAGAAATTTTCAATTGGAGGTTTGGGATTTGATAGTGGAGATGGGTTTTTTGTTTCTTGGAGTGAGAATTTTGAATTGGAATGGGTTTTGGTTTTGTTTGTGGAGATGGGTTTTTCTGTTTTTGGAGGGAGATTTTTTTATTTTTGGAATGGGTTTTTTATTGCTGAGATGGGGTGGCTATATTCTTTAAGGGGACTTTTGAATTAGAGCGAGTTTTGAATTTGATTGTGTGGATTGGTTTGAGAAATGTTGTAATGTGTATATATGATTTCTTTCCTGTCCTGCCAACGTCTCACTTGTGTAGAGCATCTGAGTGGTGCTGGTGGGCCACAGCATAAAGATTGGCCGTGGCGAGAATCAGACCAGTCCACTAAGTGGGCTGCATCCGTACATTGAGTCAGGCCATTGTCTGTCTGCTGATTTCGACGGTGTAGCACACCTGATCAGTGGGTCATCCTGGTTTTCGTCGTGGGTAATCTTTATGTTGTGGACTACCATTCGCGCAGCTTGGATGTTCCATGCAAGTGTGGCAGGAAAGAACATTGTATGTTATTCTGGAATGTTTGAGAGCAATATTTCAGCAATGGTCCACATTCAAGGAGGAAACGGCAGAAGATTGAAGGGTTAGAATCTCCCAATCCAACAAAGGGCCCACCTGATCAATGATCTGAGTCATGGAAAGCCCCTTTTTCTGTTTTTAAAATCTGGGGTTCAGGGATTATAATTTTCTAACTTTGGTTTTGTGGTTCTAGATTAGGCACCTTTCATTTATTTTATTTTATTTTATTTTATTTTTTTCTGGGATTCAAAATTCCTTGTTTGGTTTTGGATATGTGATTGAATGGTGCATGAATTTCGAGAGAAGATTTTGAATTGGATTTATTGTGTTTGGGACTTTTCTATTGAACGTTTTGTAGAGAGAGTTTTCTTCTATGGTATGTGACTCTGTTTGGGGGTTGGGATTTCTTTTTTTCTATCTTGGAGATGTGTGTTTGTTGATAATTGTTGTTGTTTTTATTGATTTTCATTTTCCTTTGGGTGCAGAAAAGCAGTATGAACCAAAGCAAGGATATTCAGATCCAGGTATTATCATAGAGCTTTTTTTCTTCTCTTTTCTTGATTTTAGAGAATGAACTGTTAGTGGTGTATCATGAAATAGGGGAATGATCACATAGCTGTTTGGGGCTCACTGACGTGAGTGCCATCCAACCTGTCAATTATATGTATGATCCAAAAATCTAGCCTGATCCGTAACTAAGGTGAGCTACACAGAGAGAACAATGGGGGACATTTGAGGAGGGGGAGAAACACCATACAAAGTTCCAGGTGAATGTAGGGTCCACCATGTTGTTAAAGCAAGCCAACTGAGATAGTAGACAAGCCTTCCCCTGTTTACGGCAAGGGGAAGGCAAGGCACAAGGCGAGCGACTAAACCCCAAGCCAGCAATAATTATAGACAGACGTCAAGTGGTGATGAAGATAACAGAAAAGAGCCTTATGCTGGGGGAGGTGGAAATGCTGGGTCTTTTCATTCAATGGTCACGATATCATCTAAACCACTCATCAGTTGTGACCCACCATGATGAAGGGACACAATGAAGTGAAAGCCATTCCAAAACTTGGGTAGGGCACAACAAGTGAATAAATAGACTTTAGGCGTGATGTGATTGTTCACAGCCATTCAAAATAGCCCCAATATCTCCTGATCTAGGTGATCACAGCCATTCAAATAAGGGCCTGAAAAATGGATAATACAACGGCAATACCTTTTTCACTCCTTTGGATGTCATTTTCTTGGGCCAGCGAGGCCGTGATGGACTCCATGTTTGATGAGATTTGTAACATTCATTCATTTTGAATCTAGACTAAACATTGGTTCACCCATGTTGGAAGAGAGACATACTTTGGCTGATTCTTTAGAAGGGAGGCTCATCAATCCTTCATTTGAATCGGAAACCACTTCATCTCAATTTCACTCTCTTTCAAGAGAAATGGTCACATGCCTTCAAACGCATGGTAATGACCACATGTTTGGGCTGTATATGGACCCATACACCCCAAGAATCATCCTATCCAAAAAAACTCAAGTGGGACACGCCACACAAAGCAATGTACAATCACGCCCCACCCATATATTCACTTGTTGCAGCCCACCTAAGCTTTGGAATGTTTTGAGTTCCTGTGTCCCATTCTGGTGCAGTGCACCTGAAGTCTAGGTTGGATGACATATGCACAAGATCGTGGACCCCACATTCCATCTGGAAATTTATGCAGCAGCCGTCCCCTTCCCTATAGAGTGCCGTTCCTAAGTTAATCAAGCTGGATTTTGGGATCTAGGCCTCAAAATGGATAGGTTGGATGCACCCACAAATCACGGTAGGTCCCACACAGCTTGAACTTACACTGAGTTAAATGCATTCGAACACATTTGATCATATCAAATCCCAAATGAACAGGAAAATGGATAACCATAACCATGCACTTGCATGTAAAAACCGGAATTCACTAATTTTGGAAATAAACTAAGCTCCCACTCGCAGAACTGTCTCAACCTTGTGTACGAGATCTTGTGAAGACAATATCTAATATCTATCACCATATATTTGGACATACATGAAAATGAGTAGAGAAAAAGACACAAAATGTACAAATTCATTATGTCGTGATTATACCCACATAGAAGCACAAACAAATCATTCCACTAGCAAATAAAAAGATTACAAGATATAAGAGAGGCAATGTCCAAATACAACGAACAAATAAGAAATCTCTCTCACCTCTTTTCACACACCAACAAAACTTTTGAAAAAATCATCTCACTTCTCGTCTTCAAGCAGCCAAGAGAATCTTTTGAAGGTTCATTCAACAGCTTCTATCCACCTCTGCCAATACATAAGAAGAAAACTCTTCTGAGGACCCTCATCCGGTCTGCCTTGCTAGCATAAGAAAAAACCACTGGAATAGCTATCTTTTTAGCTTTTATGCATGGTTTGCCATTAAGGCAGTTATAGGGTCGTAAAGGCCGTAATAGCCGTTACGTAAAAACTGGCCTGTAAAGGCCGTTACAACCCTCCTAACTGCCGGCCCTGTAACGGTCCATTATATGACAAATACAAGTTTTTCAGATTTTTTCCAATTAAAAAAAAAAAAAAAAGAAAAAAGAAAAAAAGAAGAAGAAAGAAACAGAGAGAAACCATTATGGCCACCATAACGGCTATTATGGATTGTATTGTAAAGGTAATGGGGTGGCCATTATGGCCGATAGTACTGGTACTGTTACGGAATACCTTACTTTTATGACATGCCCTAACTTGAAGACATAAATGAAAAGATATTTTTGTCTATGAAAAAAATACTCCTCACTTAAAGTCAAGATAATAAAACATTATTCTAATACATATGTTCTGTCGAGACATCCACATATTTAAATGGGCCTTCCTTGTTCAAAAAAGGTATAAAACATATCACAGGATCTATCTTCTAATTAAAGTTTAATCCCACAGGCAGGATGAATGAGAAACAACCAGACGTTGATCCTGAGAAAGAGTCTACCTCCCATGAAGGAGGACAGAAGCGGAGGCGAGTGTCGCCGGAAAGAGGCGGGGTCACCAACCTGCAGGAGCGTTTGATCAATGTACTAGATCAGAACAGCAGAATGCTGACGGCCCAGCTCGAAGCTCAGAACATCAATTGCCAATTGGACAGAAATCAAAGGGCAGGCCAAGGCGAGAGCTTGGTGGGTGTCCTTAGCAGAGTGGCGGATGCTCTCGGAAGAATTGCAGACAAGTTGTAGCGCTAGTGTATAGAAGATACATGCCCGAGTAAATTATAGTATGTTATTTGATCCCGAATCATCATTTCACTGTACAGTTACTGAGAGGCTCTTAAGTTCCATATATATAGTTTGTCGCCCCCTTTGGCTAGTTGATCTGATGGTGAGAAATCACAGCCAGATTCAAAGATCTTTTACTAGGATATATGAATTTAATAAGATGGCCATACCTTTTTCCATGTAAAGATCAATCCGTTGGCCTTGATTCGATGGAGATGATGTAGACGATGAACGATTCAGATCTTCTCTCTTTTTTTTAGCAACACCCAAGATTTTAAGACTCTCCAATGAGTCCCATGCGACCGAGTCAACTCAGACTGGATCAGACCCACTCAGGTTCTACACCATGACTCAGAATCGAAAATAGAGGTGAATCGGTCGAGTCATCCCTGACTCACTTTTTGCTGCTCTCCAATGCTCTTTTGGTTCACCTTCATGGTAAACAGGGATTTTTACTCTTTTTTCTGTTTTTTTTTTTTTGGCCCCCCGGGCTAGAAAAATTCCATGGGTTATTCGAAGGATTTTATAAGTGATAGTAGGTACATCTCTTTCCGGTGCTCTCTCAGAGCATCTGACATTTGGACAGTCTGATAGATTGATCTGGACCGTCTATTAGGTTGAACATGCAGTTGTTCCTTGTAGTTTCGCACCGATCAACTTAAATTCTCTCTTTTTTGTAGCCATTTGTTGGACAATATGGTATTATCCATCCATTAGATAACTTCCAACTAATTAAGATCATGTGCCGTTGATCATCGTGCAAAAATCAGCCCCATGGCGGGCTAGACCATCGAAAAACAACATCTAGCCATTGCTGAATAGCAAAATACAACTGTGGTCCAACTGCACTTGTGCATGCCATTCAACGGGAAGTTCCTGCGCTTGGGAAGCTGTGGGGCCCACCATGTTGTTCGTGAGAAATCCACACAGTCCATCCGTTTTTCGAGCTCATTTTAGGACATGTGACAAAAGATGAGACAGATCCAGAACCTAAGTGGGCCGCACGAGAGGAAACGGTGGGGAAAGAAATGTCTACTGTTGAAACCGGCTCCACCTTGATGTTTATATGCCATCCAAACCGTTTATAATGTCATTCCCACTGGGATGACCTCAAAAACACAGAAAGCTAAAAGCTAAGCCTGATACAAAACTTTTGTGGCCATATACAAACGTTTCAACGGTGGTCGTTCAATCTCCACTGTTTCCTCTAGGGTGGCCCACTTAAGTTTTCCATCCATCTCATTTTTTGTCCCATGTCCTAAAATGAGCTAAAAAAAAAAAAAAACAACCGTATGGATTTCTCAAAAAATCACTGTGGGCCCCACCTTACTTCCCAGATCAGGAACTTGGTGGTTGCCTCATAATGACAGGGTACCAGGCCTGCCTATAACCATTGTTTTTCTAATTTTCCCAAATAAAATTTAATATTTTAAGTTAATGTTAGACTTTTGTTCTTGAAATTTTCAAACCATTAATAATTATCCAATGCCCTAGAGGGAACCCGAGGCATTCATTGGGGTATGGGTGTCCATTTCAAGCCTATCATAAGTACAAACATGGTCCACTACCTACTGGTGGGTTTGGACCTTGATTGATTTACTGTTGTTGTGTTCTTTTTTTCTTTTTTCTTTTTTCAACCATTTTTTATTGGTGATAGACTGAAGGGCCAGGATCTTCCATTGCAGGAAGGTCCATCAGATGGTGTGCATCTTCAACAGCCGTAGTAAAGTGTTTCTAAGATCAAATTCCATAGAATTGATGAATGAGAGGGAGAGTTGCCTTCTTAATGGGTGGTCCAACAAATAGAAAATACTGCAACAGTTCTTAAGTTCCCTAAAATTCATTGGAATCCAATCCAACATGGTTTCATAGTCAAAACAGACACTGGGTAGATGTAGATACAGAAATATGCAACACTTCTATTATTCTATATTAAAATGTGCAAAGGAACATAAATTTCTCTTTAATTTTTCCTATTCCATTCCACGTAAGGAAGAATTCATTATTTTCTCCTCTTTATTTTATAAAGGTTCGTTGTTACTAATCATCAATAGGGTTAGGATAAAAAATTTCAAGAAAATAAAAATAAAAAGTTATTACACAAAACTTTGTCAACAAAAAACCCGATTTTCTTATTCGGACTTCGATTGCGATGAACTAAAGTTCACTACAAATAAGTGATGCTAGTATTCTAATTTTAATTCAAGGGAAAGAAACCGTGTGGCTGAAGTAATTCACTCAGAAAGGATTAGGCAGTCTGTTCCGATTAATGAAGCCCTCATGGAATGCAGCCATGGCTCAAAATTAGAGGGAATTTTTTTTTCAAGGGCAATTGACAGTGCCATGAGAAGATAGGAATTAGCCTCGTTCTATTGGAATTGGTAGCATATCAAAATTAGAGGGGTAGTCACCCGGAATCAGTGCCAATTAGTCATGTATACCGTCAGCCTCGGAAACTGAGCAGTCATTCCATGGGTAGGCTTGGTTTTTCGGGAATGGAAGATAATCCACTTACCTTTCCTTCTGCTCCCAGTTTGTGGATAGTTTGCTATTTCACCCTACTGCTAAATAGGAGGAATAACCAAACTCCCCCCTTTGTCTTTACAAGCAGGAGCAAAGGTAGGATCCACTCAAAAACAATAGAGCTTGCTAATGGGTGGGATGCTTACTTCATTACTGATGGAGTACATATCATGCCATCTTGGTTTGGTTCACCATGAATGGTTTAGATCGCTGAACATGGACCCAACTTTTCTTTTGTGTTTAACTCTCACTCATCACGCCGATGGTTTAGATGGCACTCCCAACTTGTCTTTTTTTATACCTCACTCATTTTGTCGATAGCTGAGAACGCCTCCCTCCCTCGTCTGCATGGAAGTGAAAGAAAACTGTCCTGAAAGTCCTGAAGATCAAGCCACAAGTGACACACACAACTGTAAATGAGCATGAGAGTCATGGACCCTCTGTCCTGAAAGTTCTGAAGATCAAGCCACAAGTGACACACAACTGTAAATGAGCATGAGAGTCAGTCCCGACCCATTTATTTATACCTGGATTGAAAATCCAGCCCTGGCTCAGCCTCTGAGCATGACGCCAAGAATGGCCCATTGTTGGGTAGGCTCAGTGGCTCAATGGGCCACCTGAGAGTGCTGCTGACAATGTGATGGACCTAACCACACAATCCATTTACTTACCAGACCAGAAATACTGCCACTGTATGGCCTCTCAGCATGACTCCTAGAATGGTAAAAAAGAAAGAAAAAAAATTTAATCACGTAATTCTCTCATAGTTGGAATTATTTCATACCTGCCACAAACATCCATCACCACAAACAATAGTACCATGAGGAGAGACAACTACAGGCAACATAGCATCAGACCAAGCTTGATGTGCAACTCTTACTTCCATCCTTGAAGAGAAAAACAAAAAAAGAGGGAGGAAAGAGGGAAAAAAAGAAAAGAAAAAAGAACTTCGATAAATTCCTTCATCGTAGATGCAAAACAACCTAACATCTACATGGTCTCGGATGATATATTTGTTTTTGGTCAAACATTATATAGATTCGTCTATCTTAAAATCACAATGGACTCCATATCTAGCCAGGTCAGCTCAGCTCAAAGACTCGAATGAATCCTTACTCGATATTTAAAAAGAGAGAATTTAAGAGTATGCAGAGTGAGACTAAAAGTTTAAAATTGTTCTAAATAGATGAACTATAAAAAATCCCCCAAAGGAAACACCACATTGCTTAATGATTCAGAAGGATGTTTCTAACAGAATTAGAGATAGGTGGATGAAGTGGAGATGTGCCTTCGGAGTTTTATGTGATCACCACATTACCAACCTAATCAAAGGGGTAATTTTATAGGATAGCCACAAGAGCAGCCGTGCTTTATGAGAAGGGATATTGGGTAGTCAAGGAAAAGCATGCCCATAGGATGTGTGTTGCTGAATTGAGGATGTTGAAATGGGTGAGTGGCTGAAATGAGGATTTTGAGATGGATGAGTGGCAATATGGAGACATTTGTGCTCCATATGACAGAGGGGGAGCTAACATAAAAAATCTGGAGATCATGAACAAAGACCTTCTTGGAAAGTGGATTTGGCAATTTGGGAAAGAGAAGGATAGCCTCTGGAGGCAAGTGTTAGCGGCGAAGTATGGCGCTTCTAACTTGGGCTGGTGGCCCTCAGAGGCCTCCTCTTTCTTAGAGATCGTCTTCTCTTAGGAAAAATATCCTTAAGATGTCCAGGTACGTCTAGGCTAACTCCTTTTTGCTTGGTGATGGCAATAATAAAGGTTTTGGCTGGATCAATGGTGTGGGGAAGCTACGTTGGCGGACATGTTTCCTTCTTTGTTTTCCCCGAGCTCTAATAAGAACAGTCCTGTGAAGGGCTGCTTCTATCAGAATGGTCGAGAAGGTGTTTGGATTCCTTTGTTTAGAAGAAACTTCTATGAGAGGGAAATTTCTGAATTCTCTCTTCTGCTCTCCTCCTTGCAGGGTTTTCGCCCTGACCCCCTAGTGGAGGACTCTTTGGGCTGGAACCGTGCGAAATCGGGAGCCTTCTCCATCAAGTCCCTATACTCCATTCTTTCAGCGCCCACAAACTCTTCTGTCTACTGTCAAACGGGAGCTGTGTGGGCCTATGACACCCTTCCCAAGGTTGCAGCGTTTGGTTGGCTGGCTGAGAGACAGAATTCTCAGAGTCAACAACTTGCGTAAAAAAGGAATGATCCTTCTGAATGTTTGCCTCCTCTGTCTCAGAGATGAAGAGACCATTGATCATCTCTTCATCCATTGTCCTTTCGCTGCGGATATCTGGTGGACTGTGTTACGGCTGACTGATATATCTTGGGTGATGCCGCTCTCTTTGGAGCAGCTTTTTTGCTCATGGCATGTTGAAGAAGGGGGGGTGCTTAGGCAAGAAGAAAGGGCAAACCTTCCTACTCGTGGTTCTGTGGGCGATTTGGGGAGAGTGGAACAATAGGCCTTCAGGAATTTGAAATGTCCCGTTGCGGTAGTCCTCTCGAAAATTTTGGGAATGTTTAGGGATTGGGCTCCTTAGATGTTTTCTTTTGCTCGGTGTTTGAGGTGAGGAGCCCTTCCCCAGCTTCATCTTTCTTTCTTTCTGACTTTTTTTGTTTTGTTGTATTTTAGTCTAGCTTTAGGTTGTAAGCTCTCGGTTGGCCTTGGCCTTCCTTTCTAATAAATTTTCTTATCTTTCAAAAAAATACAAAGTAGGATAGAATTAGAAATGAATTTGAATTTTATGGAACTTAAGAGAAGCACTGATGGGTAATAAGATGGGGGAAAAGTAGACTTGGATGGTTTGGTATGTGCATTGTAGGCTAATAACCGCACTAGGGAGAAGGAATCAGTTGTTACAGGTCAAAAGGCTCTAAAAGTGAAAGAGGAAGGCCCAAAAGGACGTAGATTGAGGTAATAAGAAAAGACTTGATGACCTATGGAAAGTATGGCCCTTGATAGAGTGGAATGGCGAAACAGGATTCATTTAACCCAACCCAATTAATTGGGATAAGGCTTAGATGATGATTTATTATTTAAGAGTTGGTTTCATTCCCCTCTAAAGTGCCTATTTCTTTGTACATGTGTGGCCTACTTGATGAGGGATAGATTATGAAAATTCTAGTGGTAAATTTGGGATATAATCAATTTTCTCAAAATTGGGCTTGGGCCTGTTGTGCTAGGCCCATGCTGGGCTTGGGCTGGGCCAGGGCCTAGCTTGGCCAGGTCCAAACCCAGCTCATTGCCACCCCTAAAGGTGGGTTTCAAGTGGTATGTTGGCAAGAAAGATCAGTCTGCATGGCGATGTTGTTACCTGGTGATCAGTTCTCTATATAACGTGCCATAATCATAGTAAACAAGACTCCATTGGAACTTCTATATTTCTGATAGAAACTCGTGTAATTACTACTCTGTATATCTCAAAAGATTGCTAAAAGAAATATTTTTGGGGCAAACTGAATTATACTCATTTTTATTAAAAAAGAAACAAACATTAAAAAAAAAGGTAAAAAAGAATCTATTTAATAATACTTAAGGGTGATTTAAAAGACTGAAATTAATTGTAATCATCCATTACTAGAACTGAATAGAAGGTGGGAAAACTCAATAGAGATGGATCAATTTATATAAGGATTAGTTGGATATGAAGGATTTGAGAGGCAAACAACGATATTAGCCCTTAATTTATTCCCAATATACAATAATGAGAATAAATAAGTTCAAACCATTTTAATTAGAGTTTTAAAGTTTAATCTTATTGAAATACAACAAATACATATACACACGTATGTTTATATATATAGTTGTTTATTTTCACTCTTTTTTTTTTTTTTGCAAATATATTAATCCTAAACTTTTCATTCTTTGATTTTCTCGTGTTTCTTTGGCTGGAATTTTATCCTTTGTTAGAGATCAAAATTGAAATAAATGTTCCTTCTTTCACATTGTGACGTGTTGCTAACTATTGTCTCAAATTTTACTCAGGATAATTCGCCGAATAATTTTTTTCTTTCTTTCTTGAAGAGCTATGAATGATGTTTCTTAAAATTTTATTCGCCGAATAAAATGAACTGACTAATAGTTGAAATATGATAATCCATTGCCACCCTTACCCACAATGTAGACCACCAAGCACAAAAATCATGCAACCAGTCATCAGATGGGTCACATTATTGGAGTCTATGGACAACCGATGGTGCTACTCAACATACAGGTGTGACCCATCTAAAGAGTGGATCAAGCTGATTTCGAGATGAGTGACCTTCAAGATGAGGCCTACTCTTTGCATGGTAGAGATGTTATACACAAGTGGCAAGTTGGCAGGAAGGATAGTTTTAAATGGTAAAGTTACCATACCATTGACTATAGGTGATCAGTTCTGAATTACATAATAATAATCATTAATACTTATTCATCCTAGCCACCAACAGTACAGGTCAGATACACCTCTCAATCATCTAAATTATTTATCTGGTGGCCCCCATTAAGTAATGGGCTGTTCCCCAACCACCCCTACAAAATGCTCCAACCCACCTTAGCAAAATCTGCAAATGGACAATCATGGTCAATGTTCATGTTATATCATGATGAGGACCATATGAATGGCTGTGATCATGGAACGAGAGGACTTCAAAGAAGAGTCTTGGCCAAGAACTTGAAGGTCCCAACATTGTACATTTCTCAATTTTATAATGTAAATGCCAGGGTGAGTACTGAAAAGGCAGGGAGGATCAACTCCCACTGTTCAAGAAATCAGAGCAAGCAGTCTGAACAATATTTCACAAAGGTGTAGTAAGCAGTGTCTTTAATCTCTCTAAGGGAGAAACTAAATGTTACGAATTCAGCAGCTGCTCCCTCCCTCCATACACGTGGTCAATGTTTCATCTATCCAAACAAACATACGACCCACCATGAGCAGAGGATGCCCAAAAAATCTCCAAGATCAGAAAATCCTGACTCCTTGATCAACAATGGGCTACCACCATATCAACAGTCAGACGTTTGAATGCAAATAGGACCAAGGATTGAATGATTGCAATCTTTCAATCTACTAGATTCTATCAACATTCAGGATCACTGAACAACAGACCTACACATGCAGAATCCTAAGCAAATTTGGAGCCCATTGACCTCTCGTACACGACCAATCATATTTGCACTCTCCAATGATTGGTTGGAGAATTTGGATATTCATGTGAGAAACCAATGTGTAAAGATTCTCTTATGTTAAGAAAAATGCATACAGAAAGTTCAAGCACAGAAGAACACAACAAATACTAAGCAGATAACTCTTATCTTTTTACTCAAACATCGAGTCAGTCAAGATTCAAGAGGTGGAGTCATCCGAACTCACCTTCGATCGATACTGGCGGTCCACTTTCCGAAATCCACTGCTCACTTCTAGTTTGGATGTTTTCACATCATCTTCCTCCATCGCACACACTTCACTATCTTGGCCATCCCCAGCTGCAATGCCTGCAAGATAAGCTGCCTGCCTCACAGGCTCCTTACAAGCATCATCTTCATGGGTCTGCTTAGCTTCAGATCTATTGCCCATTCCCGTTGCATCACCTGCTTTCTTTCTAGGAGTGAAAAGTACTGACTTTGGAAGACTCGCTGCAGTACAATCGGGCTCTTGCAGCAACTCTGCATGAGTGGACGAAGCCTTCAACATATTTTGGAGGTCTTGGAAGGCCTGCATGTTAGATACATCATTGTCTTCATTCGATGTATCGAATGAATACCGAGTGTACTTGGAAGGATTCCGTATGTAGTCTGGGACCCCAGGAGCATCTTCAGGTGGTGGGCCACTTGCTTCTGCAACTGTTGCTGCCTCCATGGATTGAGTAACCATCAAGAAGTCATGAGCTTGTTCACTGTCCAGCTCATCTTTGCATCCAGTGTCAAACCTGACACGCTTCTTCGACCTCGAGTCTATCTGATTATCTTTCCTTTTCAGAATCGATTTCACGTTCCTACCATCTTCGGCTGCTTTCACTTGAGATTCCACAATGACTGGCATCTCAGAGTCGGAGGCCTGAAGGGAATCAAACCTCCCAGCTGCTTCGTTGTTGTCTTCTTGGAGCCTGGCTTTTGCAGCAAGGTGATCCGCATGTGGATCCTTACCAGCGCTCTTGATTTCCTCAAATGAATCAGGAAATATGTTATGGGAGTTCAAGTAAGGCCCATAATCTGTGACATCACGCATGTACACACGGTCACCAGCGTTTTCCCTGCCCACGGCCACCTTATCAAATTCATCTTCCTCATCCTGTAGAATCAGATAAGTTGGAATTCAAGATCAAGAAATGTATCTACCACTTGCAATGTGGTAACATAAGCAGGTTGACATGTATCAATTGTGTAGGCTTTCTTTCAAGCACCAGGTTAATTCATCCAGCTTGAAACTGCCTTTGGAGAAGGGGATTTTTTTTTTGAAAGATATTAATTTTATTAAGAAGAAAAAAGAAAACAACAAAAACAAAGAAAACAAACTAGACAGAAAAGAAGAGCAACAGGGGAAAGAAAAGAAACAAAATAAAACGACTAGCAGACGGAGGAAGGGCAACTCCCCAGCTGCCAACACCCTTAAGAGGACCATCCTAAAACTCGGTGGCCCAGTCTCTAAACAGAACCAGCACTCCAGAGAAGGGGGGGGGGGGGGGGGGGGAAGCAAGTGCATTGCTAATCACACAGATGAAGCATGAGAAAGGTTGCCTGCAGACTTTCGATTGGTCACATGGGCAGTCAACTGGAGTAACACAAGGGCATAACACTTTATCGTGTGGGTTCCAAGTCCCAACCATGGATTGACAACTCGTCCAAGTCCCATGCGACTCGTCTGAGCCACGTTAGGCTCAAGCAAAGTCCAAGCTGGTTCCAATGAGTCGGACTCCACCAAGGAACAAATGAGTCAGTCCGAGTCATTGACTTAAAACCATGGTCCAGAAGCCGATTAGGGCTTTCGATGCATCGCGTCGATCCAACAACCTGTATGATCAGGTAAAATGTGGATCCGATATGGCCCAATATTTCCGATCTCTAGGATTTCTAGGATCCAGTTGGTAAGGGAGTCAGGTCCACCCATATCCAACCAGTTTATATAGGACATCAAAAAGTTGGTCAGCCCTGTGGTCTTGGTCCAGATCCAATTTTGGACCCAGATGTGAGTTTGACAGGTCTGGTCTGCATCTAGACTTAGGGGACTTGACAAATAACTGGAGCAGACCTAGATCAACTCTGACCAACCGAATCCAACTCATTTATAGCCCAACTACCAATGTGAACCCATCAAAGTGCAAATTGGCTCCTTTTCCTTCCTAGTGTGTGTGAGCTTTGCATGTTTCTTCAAGCAACATTTGAATTTCAGGCTGGCTCCGCAAATTTTGGGACATAACAGCAGTCTGCTTGGTGATGTTTCATGTGTTGAGAAGGCAAAAGGGAACGGTTCTAAACCAGGTATTCAACTTAAGAAATTGAAGCAAAATCATGTCAACTGAAGAATGAACTATCAGGTACAATTACAAAATAACAAGTAATACATTTTGTATTGGTTCAGATCATGGTGCAGTAGAATGGGCATTTGCCCTTTGGGATGGAAACAACAGTAATCTTACAATTTTTTGGTGGTTTTGGTTGGTTCAACCGATAAAAATACAATATTTCAATACATGCATCCCTCTTTTCAAGGGAGTAATTATAAGGTCCCAATGCATCAAGATAGTGTTTTGATACAACATTCTACACAAACTGGAGATCCACTCTATAGAATTTTTTACCCCAAGAATAACCCAATGCTTAGATTTCTTCCTATTCTTGAAGAACCGATCCTTCCTTTCAAGCTAGAGGGTTCAGATGACAGCAAAGAGGCCAACCTTCCACAGAGTGGAGGAAGGCTTGTCCAGGCCCAACGAGAACCAAGCTTGATACAGGATGTCCAAGGAGAAAGGCATCACCCACTGAACTATGAAAAGACCCATGATTCTCGACCATACCTCCCAAGCAAAATCACAATGAAGGAGCAAATGATTCACTGATTCTGCATCTTTATAGCAGAGAAGGCAAACAATGGAAAGCACCATGTCTTTTTCTCATAAATTGTCTGAGGTCAGAATTTTGTTCCTACCAGCCAACCAGGCAAAAGATGCAACCTTGAGGGGAGCTCCACATGACAAACTGCCATTGTGAAATGCCGAAGGGCCTGGATTGAAAGGCCTGATATCAAGGAGAAAAAAGATCTCACTGAGAAAATTCCTGATTTGTCCAGCCTCCAACCAAAGAATCCTTCTCAGCTGGGTTCGGCTGAATCCCATGCAACCGAAGAAAAGGCTAACCAGCTCGACGATTTCCACATCCAGAAGGTTTCTACAGCAAGGGGGAACTCAAACAGCACCTTCCCCAGAAGGAGAGAAACAACTGACAAGTGCAACTTCCAGATCTAGAACGAGCGCAACAAGCCTATGAAAATCTAACCTAAAGATAGATTCCCCACACCAAATAGCATCCCAAAACCTAACCCTAGAACCTTCCCCAATAGAAAAACCCATACCCTTCAAGGCTTTAGGTGCAACCCTAGCTATAGCTTTCCAGATAAGGGAGGCACAATATAGGGACGACTCCTTAATCCACCGTCCCAATCAAGAGGGGCCATATTTAGCAACAACTAAGGAATTCCAAATGCCATCTTCCTCCACTCCAAACCTCCACACCCATTTTTGCCAAGTAGAGCCCAATTAACTTCCTCAAGCCTTTTGATTCCCTCACCCCCTTCTAATTTCGGCTTACAAACATCCTTCCAGTTTAACAAATGGAATTTCTTGGACAAAGCCGCACCTCAATTTATTGATCCCTTCTAGGACATACTTTGGACATTGAAACAAAGACATATGATCATTGTTTAAAGTATCCCCAATATTATCTGTATCTCCAACTTCACAATACCAATAACATTGGCAGTATTAGAAATTTCAGGTATTAGCAATATATAACTAAGTATTGCAATGTATTAATATCGCTAATGGATCACCAATATTTTCTATTGTGTAAATTCCAAGTGTCATTTGTATTGCCAATATCGATAATATCACAAATTTATCGATCTCACTAAAAAATTGTTTATTTAAAAAATTTCCATTTCAATTTTTTTATGGGTGCATGGTTCTATGATGAAACGCATGTTTGTGTGTGTGTGTGTGTGTGTGTGTGTGTGTGTGTGTGTGTGTGTGTGTGTGTGCATGGAAGGATGGATGGATGGATGTGTATGTGTGAATGTGTGTGCATGCATGCATGGATGGATGGATGGATGTGTATGTGTGAATGTGTGTGCATGCATGGATGGATGGTTGAAAGGATGGATCCACCATTTTCCCATGTTTCCCTGAGTCAACGATAAATGCTTTTAGGCCCCATTAAAGGCATTTTTTTTATTCCTAAATATGCAAATATGCATGTTTTTTGCTATTATTTAATTCTTAAATATGCAAAATGTGTATTTAGCATCTCTTGAAGTATCATTGAAAAATTCCACCATTTTCCCCATGTTTCTCTAATATTGTCATGGACCTAATACCATGATGGTTTATGAGTTTTATTGTCCCTTTGTAACTTATTTGATCCCTTATGTCATGTGGTATGAGTGACAGGCCCTTATTTGTGTCCACTTGTGACTTGTTTGATTTATACGGGTGACGAGCCCTTTAATTGGTGTCCATGAATGGACTTGATTTATGTTTATCATCTCATCTTCATGGTATGGTAACACAAGAGGCCACTAAGCGTAAAAGGTTTCCATAATTGGTTAATTTGTAAATCGGATTAATAAAAGATTGGCTAATCATGAATTCATGACACTTTTGTGATTTCAGAGTAACGTTGAAGTTCACCCGTTGACTTTTGGGTCATCATGCGAAGTTCGTTTATGATTTTTGGGTGAC
Organism: Liriodendron chinense; assembly: GCA_003013855.2. Classification (NCBI taxonomy): domain Eukaryota; kingdom Viridiplantae; phylum Streptophyta; class Magnoliopsida; order Magnoliales; family Magnoliaceae; genus Liriodendron; species Liriodendron chinense. Next base: position 81,972 of record ML058574.1, read on the forward strand.
GTCAGAGTTCACTTGTGATTTCATAGTTATCATGCAGAGTTCACTTGCAACATGATTTTCGGGTGACGCCAGAATTCCTTTGTTCATTTTCGGTTCATCTTTCAGAGTTCACTTGCATCCTAGGTTTTATTTACATGTGCTGGTTGGATGTGAATCCCCACGCCGATGTGCATCCATGTATTAATTAAGATTCGCATTGTGAAGTGAATGCGCTATTTGTTTGCCTTATGTTTACAACTATACTTGACTGTGTTGATGTATGTGTAATCTTAGGGAGAGTTTTCATTGAGTTGGCCACTCACCCTTTCGGTGTTCTAAAATACCAAATAGTCGATGCAAGACTAAAAGTTACAAGTACGCCTGAAGAGTAGTTCAAAGATCCAGTGGATAAGATGCCCTACATGAGCTATTGGAGCTCAATCAGTAGATGGACGATTGTTGTGTCTAGTGGAAGTTTTGATATTTAGTGGATTAATTTATTTTGTAATGAGTCCCTAGTTGAGCGGACAAGTTCAGTTAATTTCTTGATGATGGGAACTCTTTATACAAATTTTAGTTTATTTTACTTTATGAAATGAATACCATGCAAATGTGGAAAGTAATAAAAAAAATACTCGTTACGAATAAGCTTTCGTTATTATTTAGTTAACACCCTCGAATTTGGGATCCGAGTAACTCAAGTGCCGGGTTTTAGGGCGTTATAAAAGCCACATCTCCACTTCATCCACCCAGCACTAATTCCAAGAGCAGGATCCTTCTCAATATCTCCGCTCTCGTTATCTATCAACCCACGATATCGAAAATGGTCACTAAACTAATTCACGTTCACAACAATACCGGCTTTATCTACCAGCATAACTCACTCAAATGATATTAGAGTCGCGTAATCTTGCAATCGCAACCAATTTCATGTCACTCAAACAACGTTAAATAAAAAAAAAAAAAAGAGTAGCCCACAAAATAAGCAACGAAAATACCGCTATAGAAAATTTGTGTAGCGAGCCATTGCCACTAAGACTCTTAACAACTGATTAAATAATACAATATAGGAATCTGCAGAACCACACAATCCAATCACACCATTGATCTGGGTCCAGATCCATCATTAGACTGTTGGTTGAATACAAATCCTCAATCAGGCCAGTCAAGATGGTCAGATGGTCCAGATCCTACCCGATCATAATGCTTGGATGGACCTGATCTTCAATTGGCCAGCTTGTGTGGCCTGGGTACATCATCTATCGAGTCAACCCACTTGAAGACTCGACCAAATATTTCGTTGAATCGAGTTTTGGAGTTCTTTAACTATGGCATCAGCTTACCCACAAGTGCGTGGAATTTACTTATGTAGGCTCGTAATTTACCAGCAAACTGCAGAATTCTTTAATTCCAAGCCTGGCCCCATCAGATGAATGGTTATGATCGCCGAGGCAGGACCCCATTTACTATGAAATTCATGCGGACTACTGTTTTGTGTGGCCCGCAGACAACCATACCAATGCTTTTAAAAAGGAAAAAAGAAAAAGAACAGAAAAAGAGAGAGAAACCCTAACCTCGTGATCCAGAGTCGAATCCAAACCAACAGAGTTCCTAATCTCCCAGTCCTCTCTCTCATAATCCCTTTCAACCTGAGCCGTCCGATCATCCCCATCTCCTTCTTCATCATCGTCGTCGTCGTCGAAATCATCAAGATCGTCCTCGAAGCGTTTCTTCGGATTTCGCGAGAAATTGGAATTTCTCGTCTTCTCGTTGGAGAAGAAGCCATCAAAGGCGGAAGAGCAAGGTGTATCTTCTCTGTCGGGGCTGCTGCTTCCACCTTTGTCTCGAATCCATTCCTTCCGCTCGATCTCGGCGTCGGAAAGCGTCCATGGCGATGGTGCTTTTGAAGGGAGAGAGTCGAGGAGAGACCCGAACACCTTATCAACCCGAGCTTTGAAGCTACCTTCCATGTTCGGGCGCTGGAGAATATGTTGTAAGAGGGGTTGGAGATAGATTTCCTACAATGGCGTCGAGATAACCCTTTTTTAAGAGGGAGGACGGCACACCGCCTTTCTGTTTTACGCATCGCGTAAAACACCCGGTGGGGTCCACCGGTTGTGTGTGTAAAATCCACTCCGTCCATCAGATTCTGCCCTCGATTCCAACACGGAGGCAGGGCTCTGTGGGGGCCCACTTTAATGTATGTGTTTTATCAACACCGTCCATCCATTATGCTAGCTCATTTTAGCCAATGATCCCAAAAGTGAAGAATATTCAAAGCTCAAAAAGACCACACAAGAGAAAGAGTGGAGATAATCATCCCCACCGTTGAAACCATCTCATGGCCCACGATGATGTTTATTTGTCATCCAAAAGGTCATACAGACCTGGAGGAAGGGAAAACACAAACATCAGCTTGATCCAACCGTTGTGACACTTGTTTGCTTATTTTCAACCGTCCAATGGAGTTCCCCCATAGTTGAATGGTTAAATAATCGTGATCTCACATCTGTGAACCATAATATGGATAGTTTAATTTAAATTATTCATGAAAAATACTTTAATGTGTCAGTGGTCCACTTGAACTCTGGATCTACCTCATTTTTTGAGCTCATGCCTAAAATGATCTGGCAAAATGGATGGACGGTGTGGATATAATACATATATCATGGTGGGTCCACAGAACTTTTCCACATCAGCACACCACCAAGGAGAATAACAATACATCCATTGACCTCCCGGGAGAGGGAAACGACACGGCCGAGCTGGAATAAACCGGGTCGAGTCATCTCTACCCAGTAAACGTGGCATGGTGTGTACTGCCAGACGTGTTCGTGAAGTGGGGCCCATTGAGATGGGCCAAAGATCACATCAATCTAGTCATTGTGTCGGCCATTCATGTACGGAACGTTGAATTGGTGATAACTGATAAGGAATTGAGCAATGGCCCACATTGGATGTACACGTGTGGCCCAGCTGATAGCTTGACTGTGTTTATATTTTTGATTTGTCCCTCTATCTTGCACGCAGGTGCCACGTGTGGGCTAAAATATGGTGGGGGATGGGTAGACCAACCCATACATGTTGAATATAAACCGTTGATTTCTTTCCTCTTAAATGCCCATTTCTTTGTGAACGTCTGTCCCATATTAACGGATTGGTTGGATTTCATCAAATTTGAAGTGTTCAAGTGTCCGGACACAACAACAAGTTTAGGCGTGGGCTTGGGCCTGTTTCTAGGCCCTACTGGGCTTTGTCTGGTCCTATTTAAAAAATAGGTTCGAACCCTGTGATTGGTTAGAGGTAGACAATGGCCCACATTCAGCAAGCAAGTGGTCCATTGATCAGAGACTACGCTCCTCAAATTAGAAATAGATTGAAATATTCACATTGAAATGCCAAATAATAATGGTAATAAGAGAAATTTGAGTGGGCCCTTGGATCAGGCCAAACAAATCATGTCCTGTTTGGGTTGCTCTTTAGCATTCCAAATCATAGTTTTAAGACTCTAATTCTACAGTCCAACTCAGATTTAAAGATGATTTGAAATCTATCTAATTGATTTATGTGGGGCCCACCTCAATGTATGTATTCTATGTCCACAATGTCCATCTATTTTTCCAATCATTTTATGAGATGAGCCCAAAAAATGAAGTAGATACCAATCTCTGGTGGACCATATCATAGGAAGCAGTAGTGATTAGCTATTAAAAACTTATTATGGGCCACAAAAGTTTTGGATCAAGCTAATATTTGTTTTTTCATTTCATCAAGATTTGTGTAACCTTATCAGCAGGTTGGATGGTGAATAAACTACAGTGGGCCCAAGGAAGTTATTAATGGTGGAGCGTTCAATCACCACTGCTTCCTGTAGTGTAGTCCACCTGAGATTTGGATCTGTTTCATTTTTCATCTCATAACCTAAAATGATCTGCAAAACAGATAGAAGGGTATAGATATAGGATACAATAATACATACAGCAAGGTGGGCCCCACGGTAACGCGGCGGCCTCATCTAATCCACTCCCTCCCTTAGTACCATTTTCTTCCATCATTTATATTTCAAAAGTAGGATCAAAACTAGTTGTTGTCACGATTCTCTTAATTAATTCTCCCAAGTTTCGGTTTTATATTTTTTTGTAAAATTTAAATTGACATTTTTAGACACACCACGGTTAGATTAGGGTGAGGATTGTGATTAAACAAGCTGTTTTTTTTTTTTTTTTTAATCATAGTAGAAAATGAAAGATATCACTGTAAATGATTCATATCATTAATTCTAACTTAAGTGCAGTGAAAAATCTCATTTTCAACCGTTTCTCTGTTGGGTAAATTACCGGGAGAAATTTTCAAATTATATGTTTTTCTCTAGCATATGATTAGAAAAATGTTGCAAAAAATATTTTTTAAATCCTTACTATAAATTAATAAATAAATTTAAAGTATAAACATGCATGTGTATATGTGTAGCAGTGATAGGTACTTAGGCATGAACTTAGAAAACCTACCAATTTGCCAATAGACATGGACATAGAAAACCCTTATTTGCCAATCGGCGTGTTGGCTTGCCTCCACACCACATGACCATATATTACAAAAAAAAAATTTAAGTCCAAGAAAGAGAGGGAGAGAGAGGAAGAGGAGAATTAATTAGCATTTTTTGAGAACTCATCTCATATGATATGAGTCCAACATCTGAATTGTCCATGTGATGCGGCACCTCAAGAAGCTCGCAAGGCCTAACTTTTACCCTGATTCAGAATTTTGGCGGGCCATGGCAAAGGAAATAATTTCCTCCCTTGATTTGCCTCTCTCTTTGAGGAAATGGCCCACCAAAGTTTTGAATCAGGGTACAAGTTGGGCTATAGGGGTTTCTTGAAAGTGTTGCATCACATGGGCAATCCAAATTTTGGATTAATATTATATGAGATGAGTTGACAAAAAATACTCACGATTCTCGTGAGAACTAGTGCTGAGGCGTGCATTCCTCTCTTTATATACAGAGAGATAAAATTTGAAGAAATTAAGATACACCAAGAATACGTGAATAAAGCAACACTACAAAGATTAGGCCAGCGCTCACCTGCACACCTCTTTAAGTGAGAGTTTGTGCATAGCTTTGCACGTGTGCTATGGGTACAAAATCCCAACGGTTGACATGATGCAGCACCGCCTTTAACCCTTAGGGTTTAAAATTTAGCCTGATCCAAAACTCTAGTGAGGTATGGCAAATGGAAAATGATTTCCTCCCTTTATTTGCCTCTCCCTTTGCTATGACCTATTAGAGTTTTGGATCAGGCTAAAATTTGGGCCAAAGGGTTTTATAAGACGCCGCGTCACGTGGACCATTTGGATTGTGCATGTCATGTTAGTTTTTATAGCCTAGCCATTCTTATCATTGAATTCGCCAGATTTTTTGTCTGCATGTTAATCATTGTGTGGGGCATGTGTTAGACGGGTTAGATGTCAGACATATGCTTCATGGCCCCATAGTTCTTGATGCACTACTTTATAAAGAAAAAAAAGTAAAAGCAGATGCACTACTTTTTAAAGAAAAAGCGAAAGAAGAAAATGTATGTGATCTTACTCCTCAAAAGGCAATGTTTGGTGGTTCTGGTGCACTGATGCATTATGCCGTAAAATCCCAACTTTTAGAGGAGCTTTGGTGCAAAATTCCCTATAAGATAGTACCATTTTGTTCTTTGTTGATATTCATGCAAATATCGCAACATTTCAGTAAAATATATAGAGGCTTGCAAATTCAGATGCCTGCCTGCATTTCGACAATCATTTTCCAGAGCATGACCCTTCCATTGCTCCATATTGGCCCGTGCTGGTTGGAGCTCTGTGTGCCCCACCATGATCTATGTATTTTATCCATGTCGTTCATCTATTTTTCCATCTCATTTTAGGGTAAAAAATGAGATAGATTCAAATCTCAAGTGGACCACACTATACAAAATAGTGGAATTGAATGCTTACTGTTGAAAATTTCTTCTAAGTTACAGACATATTTTATATTTTACCTTCATCTAGGTTTACATGACTTTATAAACAGGTTGGATGGCAGATAAACATAAAGATGGACCCCAGATAGGTGTCACTATACCCACTCCTCCAGGTGGTCCATTGGAGCTTTGGATATGTCTCATTTTTGGGCTCATAATCTAAGATGAGCTTGCAAAGTGAATGGACAGTGTGGATAAGATAAGTACATCATGGTGGGGCCTCATGGAGCTTTTCCAATACCCACTAGTAGCAATCTCGGTAATGAGGGAGTCACTACTGACTCCAATTAAAAAAAAGAAAAGAAAGGACTTTATTAGAAAGAGCTCGTTGCTTTTATTGCTGTGACTCGGAAGCCGCGGTGCGCATGGCTGCCCTTGAGCCCACGTGATGAGATAGACGTTGGATTTGGACGAGCCAAGAAGGCCATTTTCTAGTATTAGGAAGACAATAGGATGGTGGTGCGTCAATGCGTTGGGCGTTGTGGGGCCTAATGTGATGTATGTATTTTATATCGACACTGTTTAACCATTTTTTCAGTTTATTTTAGAGATATGAACCAAAAAAAATGAAGCAAATTCAAAGCCTAATTAAGTTGACCACACCCTATGAAACAGTGGGGATAGTGACACTCACCGTTGAAATCCTGCTAGGCCCACCATGATGTTTATTTACCATCCAACTTATTGATAGGGTCACTCAAGATGAAGGGAAAACACAAATATCAATCAGATGCAAAACTTTTGTGACCCTTGAGAATTTTTCAATGGTGGGCGTTCGATCACCATCATTTCCTCCTGTGGTGTAGTCCACTTGACTTTGGAATCTGCTTCATTTTGTTCGTATCAAAAAATAAGGGGGCAAAACAGATGAACTAAGTGGATAATAAACATCACCGTGCCCCCTATGAAGATTTCAACGATGGGTGTCATTATCACTACGTTCGAGCAACTACGTGGTTTCTTGCGCAACGCGTAGGATTACGTAAGATGTTGCTATTTTCAATTTTCTACCTATTTAAGTGGGTTGTAAATGTGTTTTAGTAGGTATCCAAAGGAGTTCAATGTTTCCTAATCGTGTTAAGAAGAGTGGAGAGTTGTGTGAGAGAGAACTTAGGGTTTTCTCTGTTTATTCCTTGCTTGTGGGCTGTTAATCTCTGTAATCTTCTGTTATTCATGGTGGATCGCTTTATGCCGTGGTTTTTTACCTGTTGAGGGGTTTTTCCATGTAAATTCGGATTCTCTTGTGGTGAATACTTGTATGTAGTTTGATTTCATATTGTTTCTCGTTTGATCTCGCATTGCTCTGTGCATTCCGACATCTGCTTCTGTTGTCAGTTTTCTCAACAGGATCATGATCGCAACCCACTTCCTCCAGCCATCTCCATAGCATATATGACAATTGCATGCTGTCACTCATAAATGGCACACGTTTCGTACTTAATATTTTAAGTTAAACAGACTATATTGTAGATGTGCCGAGTTGTTGACCCAAAGTCAGAGAACAATCCTAAGCTTTGATTCGTGGCCACAGGTTTTTTGAAATCGGACCGCTAGATTTTTTCATTCTTAAGCGTCCGATAACTTGTCAGCGCCTCTTTTTTTTTCTGAAAGATATCGGGCCTGCGTATCATCCATCACATTCTTACAGAGTCTCAATGCTTTGACAGCAAAGTGTATTCTACTGCAACATGTATTCCATCAGTTGATGCTCTTACAGAGTATTAATGCTCTTACAGCACCAACCCGTTGGACGATAAGATACTGTTCCACCAAGTTGGTAATTTCCAACCTGTCACGTGGATGCAACATCCAACTTGCCTAACAGGTTGCTTGCACCAAAACGATTAACCTCCGGCGCAACTGGCCCATCCATGAGGGCGGTAAATGGTCAGGTTTAGCTAAAACTAGCCCTACCCATTTAGTAAATAAGTTTGGGTAGAAATTTAGACTCATACACTTTTATTAAATGGACGAGTTTGGGTCAAGTCCGAGATAACCCATGGGTTCCATTTATAAATGGGTCTGGTATGAGACTGGTAGAGGGAGATCCATTCAGGCCCATTTATAAATGGGTCGGGTCTAATGGATTTAGTTCTGAATCTAGTATGCAAGTATTTTTATAAGGCTTAAAACCGAATTTTAATGGGTATAGGCGGAATGTTTCCTTAAAACATAGACAAACCCACCAACTTACTAAATGAATCGCTTCAATCGGGTCAGGCCTAATATAGAGGAAATCATATTGAGAACCGTTTAGCAACTGGATCTGTTATTGAACTAGGCTTATACCATTTAACGAGACTAAATGGGTTGGGTTTGGATACCCATCTGGTCCGCTGACCCATTTACAGCCTTACTAAGTGTATGTTGTTACTTATCAGCAAATATCCATTGTTTTCTGTGGTGGGCCCCACAAGATGAGTATATGAAGCTATTTTTGTACAAGAAATTTCTCATGATGGGCCCAACCCATTAGTCGGATTGGATATCGCACACACATAACAGGTTTGAAGTTATTTACTGGGTGGACCATAACTTACAGTCCAATCGGTTGCACCGGAAACCTTCTTTGCAGAAAACACTCCTACCGACAACGATGTCGTCTTTTGTCCTCGTATTCCGCAGCTCAAAGCAAAAACAATCGCTACAGGACAAGAAATTACGATTCTGCCATCGGAATTTCCGATTCGGTCTCATCCGTTTCCCCGCCTCCGATGCTTTTTAATACACGCAATGCACGGTGACCTCTAACTGCAGCATCAATGGCGAATACGCCGCTGCTTCTGGTGTATTTCTTGGCGTTTCTCTGTACGGAGGCGAAGTACATTGCTTACAATACGTCTCAGAGGATCGTGCCCGGGAAGATCAACGTCCATCTTGTCGCGCACACGCACGATGACGTGGGATGGCTGAAAACCGTCGATCAGTACTTCGTTGGATCGAACAATTCTATCCAGGTACGCAGCTTTTTTTCTTTTGTTTTCTTTTGTTTTACATCCAACTCGATGGAACAGATGGTCATCGAACGTACACAGCCGACGTGTCGCTTGTGTAAGGCGCCCAAGACTCTGAAAAGGTAGGGCCCACCTTGAAGGTCACCTGGCGCAAAAATCAATCTGATCCATTCATTTGGTGGGCCGCACCGTAGAGTACACCGGACAGTCAATGGTAATTACAATGCACGGCCAACGGATGTACCAGAGCATGACCCTTCCATTGCTCGGTACTGGCCCGTGCTGGTTGGAGCTCTGCGTGCCCCACCATTATTTAATGATTTATTTGTTTTATCCATGTCGTTCGTCTATTTTTCCATCTCATTTTAGGCCATCAACAAAAAAATGAGATAGATCCAAATCTCAAGTGGACTGCACCATACAAAATAGTGGGATTGAATGCTTACTGTTGAAAACTTCTTCTAGATTACAGACATATTTTTATATTTTACCTTCATCTAGGTTTACATGACTTTATAAACAGGTTGGATGGCAGATAAACATGGAGATGGACCCTAGATAGGTGTCACTATAGCTACTCCTCCATGTGGTCCATTGGAGCTTTGGATATGTCTCATTTTTGGGCTCATAATCTAAGATAAGCTTGCAAAGTGAATGGACAGTGTGGATAAGATAAGTACATCATGGTGGGGGCCTCATGGAGCTTTTCCAATACCCACTAGTAGCAATCTCGGTAATGAGGGAGTCACTACTGACTCCAATTTTAAAAAAAAAGTGCGTATGGCTGCCCATGAGCCCACGTGATGAGATAGACGTTGGATTTTGACGAGCCAGGAAGGACATTTTCTGGTATTAGGAAGACAATAGGATGGTGGTGCGTCAATGTGTTGGGCGTTGTGGGGCCAACGTGATGTATGTATTTTATATCCACACTGTTTAACTAGTTTTTCAGTTTATTTTAAAGGTATGAACTAAAAAATATGAAGCAGATTCAAAGGCTAATTAAGTTGACCACACCCTACGAAACAGTGGAGATAGTGACACTCACCGTTGAAATCTTGATAGGCCCATCGTGGTGTTTATTTATGATCCAACTTATTGATAGGGTCACTCGGGATGAAGGGAAAACACAAATATCAATCAGATGCAAGACTTTTGTGACCCTTGAGAATTTTTCAATGGTGGGTGTTCGATCGCCATCATTTCCTCCTATGGTGTAGTCCACTTGACTTTGGAATCTGCTTCATTTTGTTCGTATAAAAAAATAAGGGGCAAAACAGATGAACTGAGTGGATAATAAACACCACCATGATCCCCTATGAAGATGTCAACGGTGGGTGCCATTATCACTGCTACTTTCTGTGGTGTGGCTCACTTAAGCCTTGAATCTGCCTCTTTTTTTTGTATTAACCTAAAAATGATATGGAAAAATGGATGGATGGATGGAGTGGATAAAAACTATACATCAAGGTGGCCCCCACATAGCCTTGCTTGGACGGATCGATTGGAGAGCCTTCAAATGCGTAGTACACGGATTGCGTGCTCAGACCGGTCGGGCGACCCGTCTAACGTTTGCAACCCAAATGCACAACGAGGTTGGTTACAATTTTTGTGTGGCCCTAGACCGGTCGGCTGACCAGTCTGCAGGGGGCTCTGACCAGTCAGCAATGAGGTAAAGTCGATGTGTAACTCCTCTGGACTATTTTTTGTGTTGGGCGACTAGTCGGCCGACCGTTCGAGCAACTACGTGGTTTCTTGCGCAACGCACGGGATTGCGTAATATGTTGCTATTTTCAATTTTCTACTTATTTAAGTGGGTTGTAAATGTGTTTAGTAGGTATCTAAAGGAGTCCAATGTTTCTTAATAGTGTTAAGAAGATGGGAGAGTTGTGTGAGAGAAAACTTGAGGTTTTCTCTGTTTATTCCTTGCTTGTGGGTTGTTAATCTCTGTAATCTTTTGTTATTTATGGTGGATTGCTTTGTGCCATGGTTTTTCACCTGTTGAGGGGTTTTTCCTCGTAAATTCGGATTCTCTTGTGGTGAATACTTGTATGTAGTTTGATTTCACATTGTTTCTCGTTTGATCTTGCATTGCTCTGTGCATTCCGGCATCCGCTTCCACTGCCAGTTTTCTCAACAGGATCATGATCGTAATCCGCTTCCTCCAGCCATCTCCATAGCATATATGACAATTGCATGCGGTCACTCATAAATGGCACATGTTTCGTACTTAGTATTTTAAGTTAAACGGACTATATTGTAGAACCCAATGTGCCTGAGTTGCTGACCCAAAGTTGGAGAATAATCCTAACCTTTGGTTCGTGGCCACTGGTTTTTTGAAATCGGACCGCTAAATATTTTTCATTCTTAAGCGTCCGATAACTTGTCAGCGCCTCTTTTTTTTTTTCTGAAAGACATCGGTCCTGCGTATCATCCATCACATTCTTACATAGTATCAATGCTTTGACAGCAACATATATTCTATCAATTGATGCTCTTACAGCACCAACCCGTTGGACAATAAGATACTGTTCCACCAAGTGGATAATTTCCAACCTGTCACGTGGATGCAACATCCAACTTGCCTAACAGGTTGCTCGCACCAAAACGATTAACCTCCGGCAAAATTGGCCCATCTGTTAAGGTTGTAAATGGCGGGTTTAGCTAAAACTAGCCCTACCCATTTACTAAATAAGTTTGGGTAGAAATTTAGACTGAAACACTTTTATTAAATGGACGAGTTTGGGTCAAGTCCGAGACAACCCATGGGTTCCATTTATAAATGGGTCTGGGATGGGACTGGTAGAGAGAGATTCATTAAGGCCCATTTATAAATGAGTTGGGTCTAATGGATCTAGCTCTGAATCTAATATGCAAGTATTTTTATGAAGCTTAAAACCGGATTTTAATGGGTATGGGCTGAATGTTTCCTTAAAACATTGGCAAACCCGCCAACTTACTAAATGATTCGGTTTGGTTGGGCCGGCCTAATATAGAGGAAGATTGAGAACCGTTTAGCAACTGCATCTGTTATTGGACCAGACTTATACCATTTAAATTAGACTGAGAACCGTTTAGCAACTGGATCTGTTATTGGACCAAACTTATACCATTTAACGAGACTAAATGGGTTGGGTTTGGATACCCATCTGGTCCGCTGACCCATTTACAGCCCTACCCCATTTACAGCCCTACCATTAAGTGTACGTTGTTACTTATCAGCAAATATCCATTGTTTTCTGTGGTGGGGCCCACAAGACGAGTATATGAAGCTATTTTTGTACAGGAAAATTCTCATGATGGCCCCAACCCATTAGTCGGATTAGATCTCGTACACACATAACAGGTTTGAAGTTATTTACTGGGTGGACCATAACTTACAGTCCAATCGGTTGCACCGGAAACCTTCTTTGCAGAAAACACTCCAACCGACAACGATGTCGTCTTTTGTCCTCGTATTCCGCAGCTCAAAGCAAAAATCAATCGCCAACGGGACAAGAAATTACGATTGTGCCATCGGAATTTCCGATTCGATCTCATCCGTTTCCCCGCCTCCGATGCTTTTTAATACACGCAATGCACGGTGACCTCTAACTGCAGCATCAATGGCGAATACGCCGCTGCTTCTGGTGTATTTCTTGGCGTTTCTCTGTACGGAGGCGAAGTACATTGCTTACAATACGTCTCAGAGGATCGTGCCCGGGAAGATCAACGTCCATCTTGTCGCGCACACGCACGATGACGTGGGATGGCTGAAAACCGTCGATCAGTACTTCGTTGTACGTGAGACTCGTTAGCTTAAATTGGGAGGAGGGTGGGATGCGGATTGTGTAGTAACTCACCACATAAACTCTGTGGGGTCCACCGTGATATATGTGTCATTATCCACGCCGTCCGTCCGTTTTTCCAGCTCATTTTTGGTTATGAGCCAAAAATTGAATCATATCGAAAGTTCAAGTGGACCACACCACAGGAAACAGTGGAGATTGTGACATCCACCGTTGAAACCTTCCTAGGTCTCACAGACATGGATGAAAGGAATCAACCAAATATCAGTTTGTTCCAAAACTTCTGTGCCCCCCAATAAGTTTTCAACGGTAGTCTTTCAATTCTCACGGTATGGTCCACTTGAGATTTGGATATGCTTCGATTTTGGGCTCATGCCCAGAGCTGGAATAATGGATGGACGGCGTACAAACATCACAGTGGGCCCCACAGAGTTTACTCACTTAGCAATCGGAGTCCATGAGCGTGTAGGCGAGGTGGGCGTGCTGGTTCATCGCGATTAATCTATCTTCATACACGGCATCTCGCACGTGGCTCTACGTGCGATGCACAATCCATATGCTGACCCGCAGTAGGAAAAAGAAACCGAACCGATCAGGCAAGCATGACCGTCGATCTGTGGCCATCAAATGAACGGTGAGGATAAGAAAGGATGTGGTTCACTTTGAACGTGGAAATGCACAGAGTCGTTTGATTGGCGTGGCTTACGTCCATGAGCCATCTGCCTCAAGGTAGATTAGATGGACGGTCCGGATTCACTGACAGTGCAGCCACGTCGGCACGACAGTTCGTGACCATGAACCAACACAGCTTCAATTTCATATGCTCCTCACCACACACGGTGCGCACCGAGAGCCGGTGTGCACACGTATCTCCCTCCATTTCAAGGTACCCAGCAGGAATCTAGTACGCATTTCAATATAGGAATTCTCGAAAGCGCATTTTGAATTGCGCGTTGAGATTCCCGCCAGCATTATTGCTGGTGGGAGAATTTTGTGCGCACTGACTCTTGATGCACACAGCTTGCACAAACTAACCTTTGTATTTCTTCATGATTTTTCCCCATTTTAACTGAATTTTGCATGAAATGCAATGTATGTATGTGTATGTTGGCAGGGAGCATCAGTGGAAAACGTGTTGGATTCTGTTGTTTCTGCATTACTGGCAGATAAGAATCGAAAATTCATCTATGTGGAACAGGCAAGATTTTCTTCTTTCTTATATGAATTTCATTTCATGCCTGAATGGCATTGAACTAAGCTCGCCAGTTCGGCGGTTTTGTTCGATGGATGCAGGCATTTTTCCAGCGATGGTGGAGAAAGCAGAGCGACGCAGTCCAGAACATAGTCAAGAAGCTTGTAGATTCAGGACAATTCGAATTCATGTACGGTATCTCATCTTCTTTTAATCACTTACTTTTCGCTGATCGGATGTGTTCCGAGGCATGGGATGTTCTATGATTCCATGTCATTGCCTCATACAGGCATACATGGACTAGATCGTAATCGTTCTTTTGGTAGGTCCAGTAACGAATGGGCCATAGACCAAAAATCAAACCGGACGGATTTATCGACGGCTCGCAATTGGGAAATAAAGGACAAGATTGGCAATGGCTTCATCGGATAAATTGTTCATTTACTTGATGGATGGTTTAGATCATCATGCACATGTGCCACGGAATGATTAGTCCATAGGCCAAAAATCGAACTAGACGATTCAATCGACAACATACAATAGACACTGAGGACAGATAATGCTAATCCTACGTGCTTATTATATAAATACTTCTGTTTGAAAAATCACTTAGGATCTGTTTTGTTGCCACTTAAAAATGATTTCATCTCATTTTAGTTACAGTAATTATGCATTAGAAATAATGGTTTATATAAAATGAGATGAACTCATTTTATATGCATTAGAAATCATGGTTTATATAAAATGAGATGAACTCATTTTCAAGTAAAATGAGATGAAATAATTTTTTAAGTGGCAACCAACCAGGTTCTTAGGTGGTGGAACCCACAGTTGAGTATGGCACCCTTTCCCTACTTGGATCAATGCCTATTAGACGAATCAGAAGTGCATGTCCTGCTTGGGTCTACTTCCTATCTTTATCAACTGTATTACTCAATTTTTGGTGAATTGCATTTCATATCGCATGTCATGAGATTAAAATATTTCTGGCTAAATGTATCCCTTAGCTATTTTATACGGACCTTCTATCATGTGGAGCCCGCTTTGGTGTGGACCATTCATCACTAAGGGCCTACCTTTGATGTGGACAATCCATAATGTGGGCTCACATTGACACAGGTCATCCATAATGTGGGGCCCACCTTTGATGTGGACCCTCCATCATGTGGGCCCCACCTTTAATGTGGAACGCCCATCATGTGGGGCCTCCTTTGATGTGGACCATCCTTTGACGCCCAGCGTTGCATTTTACTGCAGGCGCATGGTGACTGAGATTTGTGTTTCATCATCATCTTTATTTGGAATTGTTTTGGATTTGCAGCAATGGCGGTATGTGCATGCATGATGAGGCGGCACCACATTACATCGACATGATCGATCAAACTACTCTTGGGCACCGATTCATCAAGCAGGAGTTTGGTAAGACTCCTAGAATCGGTTGGCAGATTGATCCCTTTGGACATTCTGCAGTACAAGCTTACTTGTTGGGGGCAGAGGTATGTATTTTCTATGGTTGAAGATCTTGGTGGGTCTATTGATTTTTGGGGTCTTGTTTTTTTTCTCGTTCTTTTTCATCTCCCAATCTTAATATATAAATATATGATTTTTGAAGAAGTTCTATTCAAATTTCATGCATGAATATAATTGTTGAAGTTCAGTTATGTCTTCACTTAAATCTTCAGCAACCTTGTGTTTCGGTATATGTATGGAAGAACACGATGACTGAAGGCGCAACTCTGCTTCTGTGGGGGAGAATCAGCGCTTAATGTTAGCTAATGCTTCTTGTTACAATCATCAAACTGTAGACAAGAGATAGCTGATATCATGGCAGCCTCAAGTCACGAAAACCGTCAAACTAGTTTTTCATCAATTACTGGATGAATGCTATTATCTTTTTATAGTTGAATTTAGGGCGTGTTTGGATACACTGAATCCACGTGGAAATGGAAAATGGTTCTCCCTAGAAAGACAGTCGGGCTGTTTGGATACACAGACTCCACAAAGTAATCATCATATTTATCTGCAGTTAGGATTCTCTGGCTTCAGAAGCTAGGTGACCATAGTCTAATAAAGATGAGGATTCCACTTGCTATTCAAACAATTTCAACAATGTTCATGGAAATAATCATTATATAATTATTCTTTTCTCATATTTTTCCCTTGGATCCCTCATATCCAAACACACCCTTAATGCATATAGTACATGCAATCACACTTCAGGAAGATCAATTGCATACATGTCTAAACAATTGTAGGAAATCTTTTCATGCATGTATAAAAACTGACCCACATGGACAGTCAAAAAGAATACAAGGGAGAACTCTAGCTGCATTGAATTTAAGAAGAAACATAATGGAATCAAAGAACGAAAAAGCCCAACAAGGTCTTCGGTTGGTCTCTGGGCTCAATTTCTCAAGTGGGCTTGACCTGTTTGCAGGTCGGATTTGACTCTCTTTTCTTTGGTCGGATTGATTACCAAGACAGAGTAAAGCGGAAAGACGAGAAGAGTCTTGAGGTTGTATGGCGTGGATCAAAAACCTTTGGTTCGTCTGCACAGGCAAGTGATATGTTCGTTTGGCAATTCAGCTAATGAAATGAGTGAAAACTCAACATCTAAGTATCAGTGTTGTTATGCGGCTATGCATTAAATCACTTGCATGTTTGTATTTACCACCAAATCACGGTTGGCAGGATTTTCGAGCCAGTAAGGTAGACTTCGGTATTTGAGGCAGCATGCAAAAATGAAAACAGAAACCACACTAATCAGGCTTCCATTTTTCCATCCCAAATGACAAATGATATATATATATATATATATATATATATATATATATATATATATATATATATATATATATATATATATATATATATATAGCACCAGCGTACTGTATTGACATTGGGAACCAGGAACTTTCAAATGTAACCTGGAACTTTCAACATCTAAGTATCAGTGTTCTTATGCAGCTGTATGTTAAATCTAGTGTGCGTTTGGATTTACCACCAAATTGTGGTTGGTGGGATTTTTTATCCAATAAGGTAGACTTGGCATTTGGGGCAGCATGGAAAATTGAAAACAGAAACTGCATTGATCAAGCTTCCATTTTTCCACCCCAAATCAAAAGTAACATATGCATGGAATGTGGCGCTAGCCTATTGTGTTGGCCCTGGGAACCAGGAACTTTCGAATGCAGCCTTGTGTTTATTTCAATTTCTCTTTTTCTTTTTGCAGATTTTCACTAGTATATTCCCTGAGGGTTACGGTCCTCCTGATGGTTTCTCCTTTGAAATTAATGACGAGTCCCAAATTGTGCAGGTAAATCCTCATATAAGACCTATAAATTGATTTTAAATATTCATTCATGGCTTCATTGTTTTGTTTCTTTTCTGCGCTGAAGGATGACATTCTTTTGTTTGATTACAACGTCCAAGAGCGAGTGAACGATTTTGTATCTGCAGCATTATCACAGGTAAGCATGAACCATTGTTTTTTTCACTCTATACGTTTTTTTTGAGTACTAGAGGCTAACCTTGCTGCTATCCTACCTAACTGGACCTATCCAAGGTTGTTGTGATGTTGTAAAAAAGTTGTGTGGATGGGACTCTTCTCCATGCAAATCAGGATCTGAAATCCTTCAGGTGGAATAATGAATTACATTCCCCACCATATGCCACAGGAGTCTCCGTATGGTGGGCAATGCGAACCCTTCCATGGGTAACATGCAAATGGATGATTAAGAAAGACAGTGTTGATTCATATTCCATGGGAAAACATGAAGAAGATTGGATGGATAGAATCTTCCAACCTTGGGGATCTTTGGGGCATGTCCATCCACTGTGACTTATTCAATGATCTGGATCAATTTACCATGCGCCCCACATGTATGTATCCAAAGGCCCAAGAACACCATACATCTGCTTAGGCTAAAATGATCGTATAATTACTAATCATATCATCGTGCTTTAAACCTGAAATATCCCAACAAATTGCCTTTTGTTTTCTTCAGGCTAACATAACTCGCACAAATCATGTCATGTGGACTATGGGGACTGATTTTAGGTATCAATATGCTAACTCATGGTTCAGGCAGATGGACAAGCTCATTCATTATGTCAACCTGGTATGTGTTTCCTTTAGAAATACCTCCTAAAACTCCTAAAAAGCACTTGACTCATGATTTATAGATTTAAAAGTCCTTACCTGGATATAATTCTTGTGGTTCTTAACCACTATGTTAGGACACAAAATCATGCTGTGGCTTGTCCAAATCTATTTTGTTCATGGTGCCAATGAGGCACATGTGTTCGATATCTGCAACATTCATAAGTGAGTCTCACCTTTTATGTGCCATTATCCAAAAATAGGCTGTCCAAACATCAGGCAAGATCCACATGTATGAAAAAAAAAAAAAATAGATGCTTAAAAAAGGATTGACCAGATCAGCCTGGTTTTTGGACAATAACTCATGTATCGTGGGGCATGTGATGAATGGCCACTCGGATCTCTTACATGGCATGCCTGCACCTGTGCTTATTTTCTTTTCTTTTATTTTTTCTTTTTTATTTTTTTTTGCATTCTTTCACTTTATTGTTTCAGAATTCTTCCACATATTACTGACATCGGTGTTTTGGTTGCTTTCAGGACGGGCGTGTTAATGCCTTGTATTCAACCCCATCCATTTACACTGATGTGAAGTATGCAGCAAATGAGTCCTGGCCGCTGAAGACTGATGACTTCTTCCCGTGAGTGGTATATTTGGAAAATGATGCAATTTTCATAATACCTAGAGAAAGAAAAGGAGAGGAAGTATAGGGTGTTAGTTTACCATGCTTACGATACCGATAGTAATGGTGAAAGACAAAAGACTGCAACCTCATGGACAGTAAAGCAACATGCTGATGCTCCTTTGTGCTCCATGATGTATCTTTTTGGTGTCATTTGGCTTTGCCAATGCCATCTTAAAACATGACAACGCTGCACCGTAGCTGACCTCAAAAGGAAAAAGCAAAAAAGTAAAAAAGAAAAAGAAAATTGCAATCATATCATCATCATCTAAGCCTTACCCCAACTAACTGAGGCCAGCTACATGAATCTTTTTTTTTTTTTTTTTTTTTTTTTTTTTTTTTTTTTTTCCAGTTTTACATGAAAAAAAAGAAGAAAATTGCAATTATATATCAGTTAAATGTTGAAATTTACAGATATGCAGATAATCCAAATGCGTATTGGACGGGATACTTCACAAGTAGGGCGGCCATTAAAGGCTATGTTAGAATGATGAGTGCTTACTATTTGGTAAGTCTTTCCAGAGTTCAATCCATATCAAGAAATCATTTTTCTCACTCTCCCTGTAAGTGTGAAATCTTCATTGGTTTATGCGTTTCCTGTCTATAATCAGGCAGCAAGGCAATTGGAATTTCTCAAATGGACAAATAGTTCAGGGCCCAAAACAGAAACTTTGGCCGATGCTTTGGCAATTGCTCAACATCACGATGCAGTTAGCGGAACAGAAAAGCAGCATGTGGCTGATGATTATGCAAAGAGGCTGTCTATAGGTTATGCAGAGGTGCAATTTTAGCTTGAGAAATGTGAAGGCTATTCATGATCTCACATCATGAGGTGGCCCCACTGCTTATGTACTATAGCATGAAGAAAAAGAGGCCAGTCCACTCATGAGGTGGGTCGCAAGTGTTTGGAAATGGATGGTTAAAAGGAATTGACCAGCAGTCCACTTTCACAATACATGTGTGGCCTACCTGGCCTATTTTGGAGCCAAGTCACATACATGCGGGTCCACTTGATGAATAGCTCATGTGCCACACTGGTCAATGTGGGGAGAGTAGCAGCTTATTCAGCTTGGGCATCATGATATTCTTCTAATATTCCTTTCATGCCCTTTAAGCTCAAACCTGTCATCTTTCAACAACAATACTTCTTTTGCAGGCGGCAGAGTTGGTGGAATCTACACTTGCTTGCTTGACAGAGAAGACGCCAAATGCTGGATGTGACAAACCTGCGACTAAATTTGAACAGGCAAAAATTATCAGACTCTTTGCTAATGATCTTTTCCCACTTCGCATATAGCATTTATCGTCCTGGTCAGGCTAATCGCATTTGATATTTCTAGGCAATGAAGATGAGAAAAATTGCTGAAAATGAAGCGGACCAAGTTCCATAAAATGCTAAGGAAATTTTTTACAGGGCTGTTTGGGGTGAAGGATTTGAGTCAGTGATCTGTGAAATCCATGGATTTCTGAATTTCCCAAATCCACACCTCCATAAATCATGAGCTTGCCCCACCCCCAACAAAAAAGAAAAAAGAAAAAAAAGAGCTATTTTCTTTGCAATAATGCTCTACCATTACAATAAATTCTCCCCAAATCAATGGATTTGTAATTTGCTTCCCGAACAGTGGAGTTTGGAATTTGCCAAAACCAAATCCAATTGAAATCCATGAATTCGACAAGTTCATGGATTTACCAAATGAACGATTTGTTTTTTTTTTTAAGTGTGCTTGGAATTTTGGTTTTACATCAGATGTTCTTTAAGCATATCTGCTTAAAATATCACCATAAATGCATTTTTCTTCACCTTCAACTATGAGCCACTTGGCGCATGTGTGGGCGGCATGTATATGTCATGTGGCATACACCTTGCCATGTGTGCATCACATTTGGACAGCATGTGGGTGCCATGTGGCAATATGTGTCCTACATGTGTGCAACCCACAGGCATTTGGCTATTGGGGTACATGTATTTCTCCTTAGAATTCGAATGAAAGCAATCGAAAGGAAGGCACATGCATCTTAGGATAAAAATGTGTGATGAGGTGTCTCTTTATTTCGAAAAGCTACCTTTATGTGTAAAGGGATGTCTAAAAGTCACACACACACTCTCTCTCTCTCAATAAATACGGGAGAGTATTCCACCATAGCATTCATTCCAGAAATTGATTCTAGAGACTCTCTCCCTCTTTTCTCTCTCATTCTATAATAATAGAGCCTTCCATCATACTAGCAATGAGAGTGCTTGAGAGTATTATTCTCAAGAGTGGTGTATCTACCATTTGCATTCATTTTATTTTGGCACATTTGTTTCAGTATGTTCAGGATTGCCTTTAACGTTGGACAGTTACTCACCATGGTGGCCTCAATTTATCCCGTAGGCAAAACTTTCTCAACTTGTTCGCAATCTATGGATTCGACCATAGAGGGTGCAATTATTTTCTTAAAGATGTGATTTTCCAGTAATTCAACCATGATAGTTCTATATTCTATTCCATTTCCATCCTCCTCTTCTTCTAGCTGAATGCTAATATATGAATTTCCCCTTTCAGTGTCCACTTTTGAATGTAAGTTATTGTCCTCCATCAGAAGTAGATTTATCTCATGGGAAAAGCTTGGTAGGTTCACATTTCTTCTCTTTTTTTGTCCATGCTAATAGAAGAGTGGAAATTACTCTTTGCTTTTGAGATTATTGATTTTCTGTAATTGTTCTTTTATAGGTTGTCATTGTCTATAATTCTCTTGGTTGGAAACGAGAGGATATAGTTCGAATACCTGTAAGTATTTCATGTCATCATGACTACTGCTACAGTTTGTTCATTTCAAAAGAGTTCTTGTAGTATCGTTTATACTATAGTTTTAGTCCTTCTAATATTTCAAGTCTGCACGATGACCATTCTCAAGTCTCAACCTCTTATAAATAAGATGTTTTTACTGACCTAAATTCTTTTTGTTTTTTTTGTAATTGATTTTGACCAAATTCAGCTGCATGCAACCTTAGCAGCCATTTCTCAGAATTGTTAGCATTTAACCTATTTCTTTTCTAGAGTTTTACTCCACGTTACATGTGCCTATCATCATACATGTCCGCCTCAAACCTGCGGAATATCTGGTTGACTTGTCAGGCGGGCCACACATGTAAAAAAATCCTGCAGTCAACATCCAATGCATGCGTGTGGCCCACCTGATGAGTGGAACAGCCTGATTCTTGGTCCCAGAAATCAATACTCTGGGCCCACCTGAAGCACAGCTTGATTGCCTGCACATGTGGCCTTGTGTAGAGATTCATGTAGTGTTATTTCTTACAGACTTTGTGACACATCAAGCCTTCTCCTTTCTCCAATCTCTACACTCTCTACCCTTTTATCATCAGGGTAAAAACAAAAAGTAAAATTACAAGCCCCTAATGATAATAAAATCAAAGACATGTATCCTAACATGTAGGCTTAGTACAACTCTTCTTTTTCTATGGGTTACAGAAAAGTACATAAATCAACTTCCCTTGCTCTTCATCTTGGAGGAGAGACAACTCTGCATTCTTCAAAATTGGATCAACTTAGTTCTTTTTCGATCTTCACCAGAGTGCCTTATTAAGGATAACATGAAAAGTGTTATCTTAACACTGATACCAAATGGCTAATAACAAACATATCCTCTTCCATGGGTCATAAGATCGACCTTCAAAGTGTGCCTTATAGTCACAGCTTTAGCACCAGATGCATGTTGATTTTTTACCTCTAACAACACAGAGAATTCAAAACATTGATTCCAGTTTCATTTTTGGATACCAAGATAGCACAAGTTATTACTATCAATTTAAGTATGAAAGTTTTTAAATAAAACCTTGTCAAATACGACAAGAAGTGACTTTTTAAGGACTGGTGGTTTGAGTATTTGGCTAGTGGGCTGATCTATCCTGAGCCTTACTCCTTCGGGCACAGGCTAAAGTGGTCCTGGATTCATTTTGTTAGCTCATGGCGGTTGTATCTGCATATGCTCCTGACCCCTCCAGTTGCAAGTTGCATCCCAACCTTGTAGGAAGCATGCCTATTCTGAGTTTTTTTTTTTTTTTTGGTAAAAAAAGATATTATTGAAGTATCTAGAGCCAGTTTGGTAGAATCCTACTTTCACTATGAAACTTATGCAGTTCGTCATTGAATCTGTTGTCACTAAGGATTTTGATCTTGGGGGACTCCAACAATAGTTCCTTAGAATCCTGCTCACACAGTCAAATTCCGCCGCAGGTAATCAGTGAATCCATTATTGTTCGGGACTCCACAGGAAGAGAAGTTGAATCACAACTTCTGCCTCTAGCCAACGCTTCAGTAGGCATAAGAAACTTCTATGTTAAGGCGTACATGGGTGTATCTCCAAGTCATACGCCAAAATTTTGGCTTGCATTTCCAGCAACCGTACCACCTCTTGGTTTCAGCACTTACATTATCTCAACTGCAGAAGGGACAGGTATAGCTATCTGATTGTGTCTCTTTGGGTTATCAGAGTATTAACTGGCTTGAAACTGCATGTGCTGATGCTTTCTTTTTACAACTTCAGGCTCTAGTTCGACAGTATCAATAACGTATACAACACAAGGGAGTGAAAATGGTACCATAGAAGTCGGGCAAGGAAATCTACAGCTTAGTTATGCTGTAGATGACAGCAAACTTACTCATTACTTTAACAAGAGAAGTTTGGTATGTATGATTGATAGCACTTCCTATCTATGTTTTTCTATTTTATGTGTTTCTCACTTGTCTCTCACTAAATTTACTTTATCCCAATCTCGATTTCTCTAAACAGAAAGTAATTGTTGTTGTTGTTATCATTATTATATAATGAGAGCAACTTTGGACATTCAGCCTGAAAATGAGGTAGATCTAAAACTTGAGTGGGCCGAAACATTGGAAAAAAAGTGGGATGGGTCACATTCTTCTCACTTTGTGGAGTGTGTGTCCATGCCCTTTCCATCCGTGTCTCTCTACTCTCTATTTTTTCCCCTCCCCTACTCTCTCTACCCCTAGTTATTATTAAGAAGATGATATTATACTCATGTTTTTATGTTTATAAACCTGTTTTGTATGTATGGTATTATTGTAATACCAATAGTAGAAAAGGGGTGCGTGTGTCAAAAGGTGAGGGTGTGAATATCAGTTCCTCCCAATTGTTTTTGTTGCTTGCATAATGTTCCAATTTAAATGTTCTTTCTAGCAGCTCATGGTTTTTCCAGAGGCTCATGAAACTATTTTCATTTTTTTTTTTCCTATCAGGATCTTATACATATCTAATCTGTTTTCTATTTATTATTCAAGGTTAACACATTTCTAGAACAATCATTCAGTTTTTACCCTGGAGATGATGGAAGTGGTAATGATACTCAGGTACTGGTTCTAACTTCTCCCACCATGTTTTTTTCTTCTCTCTCTCTCTCTCTCTCTCTCTCTCTCTCTCTCTCTCTCTCTCTCTCTCTCTCTCTCTCTCTCTCTCTCTCTCTCTCTCTCTCTCTCTTCCTTTCCTTTTTTTTTTAAATTGCTTGCATTATGTTGCCCAAATGAAGATCAGTTATGTTGTAAGGTTTGGTTTACTTGTTGAAGGCTTCTGGAGCATATATCTTCCGTCCAAATGGTACATTTCCCATAAATCCTGAAGTACAGGTAAGCCATCCCCTCTAAAATGATAAGTGACATGTTTAGGTGTTGATGGTTACTCAAGACTGACAGACTGCGTTGCCAATTTAATTTCGGTTGAGCTTTCTGAACTTCTCCATACTTCCGTGCTCTAAGTTTGCTTGGCAAACACTGGCAGTCATGATTCGTCCAAGATTTGGTTAATGTCAAGTAAAATGTTTATTTTGCAGGTGCCATTGACTGTTTTGCGTGGACCTATATTGGATGAAGTACATCAGAGAATCAGTCCTTGGATATATCAGGTGCTTTACCTGTGCTACAAGAACCTTATAATGTTTGTATGTGTTGAACTTCATGTTGACACCCATATGGCTGTATCATATGATTAATATCCATATCAGCTTAATACAAATATGTAATACGGGGCTGAATCAACCAAGGCCAAAAAAATTGGTCCATATCAGTGCCGGTACAGGCTTGATACGGCCATAAAGGCCTAAATTGGTTTTTTGTTTTCCAAAATTTCTCTCATTTTTTTCTCTCTTTTTATTTATTTATTAAAACCATGGAGAAATCTTAGCAAGTCATTTTAGACTAGATTTCAGCCTATTTGGGGGATTAAAATATAAGATTTGAATGGGATTCAATAAATTGAACTGGAATGGACCATTAGGGCAAAATCCATCATTTTTTTAGTATTTCCTCCTTTTTATTGTATTTCAATGTAATGGGCCCTAAGTCACCAAATCATGCTTGATTTGTGATCAATTATGCCTATTTGGTTGGCTTTCAGTGGGTGGAGTTGGTAGACAACTTATCAAAGAATGGTCTGAGACACCATAATATACATGTCGAATCACAAAAAAGAACGATAGATTCTTGAAGTTCGGGTGTGCGTTACGCCCCGTATCGTATCGGCTTCAACTGGGCAGATACACCCCCTGATGCCAATATTCAGAAGTATGCACCCATATCTAGAACAAAGCGTGCATATTGAAGCTACTATCCAAGGGGCTACTGCCGTTACCGTTACGATACGGGCCGTAACAGCCGTTATGGCCCCTTGTTTCTTTTTAAATAAAAAACCTATTGTTACGGGTATGTCCAATACGGGGTCGGTACGGATCATTCTTTACGTAATGGGCATTCTCCGCCCCGTAATGAGTAACAATTCCCATTTTTATCGTTACGTAAGCATTTTTTAATAATTTGCCACTGTCATCTTAAATCTTTCAGTCAACTAAAAAACTTGATTGTGAAATTTTGCCAATAGTGTTCTGAAAGTAAAAAAGAAGTGCTAAAAAATAAACAAGAACTGATTCCATATAGTTTCTGGCAATGAATGTCTAAGACTGATACCTAAATTATCAAATCTAACTCAGCTTTCTAAAGATATGAGCTTGAAAGTTATCTGTCTTTCAGCTGTCTACTTCAAAAGGAAGGGGATTACATTCAATTGGCCATGACTCTTACTACCTAGTTCATTCAAGTGACCGATCAACCTCAATTTTTGTATCTTAGCTGTCTGCTAATTGTGGCTGATATGCTTGCTCTGCCGGATGGAGAATAATCTTTTAACGACTGCATTCCCATTCACAATCGATGATTTCACTGGCTCTTTCAATGGCAATTGTTGTTTGGCCACATTTCTTGGAGTTTCAAGATCAGTTAGATAGGAGCATATGCTGATAAAAAAATTAAAAAAAAAAAAGGTCAGAGGTTCATATTTCAAGAGCTTGCTAGAATAAACATTCTAAATAGTTTCTTTCTTTCTTTTTTTAACTGAGATAACACGGGGGTGTTTGGACTCATTTCCACTACAAATATACTTTGGAACCTGTATATGAGATTGAAAATTGCCTGTGATATTCTTTGGAGCCATTTCCCCACCACAAGTCCATTGTTTGTTCCCACAGACAATTCATTACCATTGTGTAAACGATTTTTAATATTGGTCGATATGTGTCATATCAGCCAATATGTATTGTGTATTGGTAGCCACAAATATGATAAAAAAAGTTAGCATTTATCAAAGGAAAATCATGAGAAAAAGAAATGTATTTATTTATTTAATCATTGAACTTAACCTCATTTATGAATATGTAAGGATTTTTAATTTACAAAACAAATATATACAAAGATAAGATATACAACATTTTTTCAATATTTTCTGATGTTTCACACCAATACGCCTGATAAGTCAATTGTATGAGCCCATAAAATACATATCATGTTGTATATTAGTGTCACTGGTACAAATACGGTAACTGATAATTTCAACCATGGGTGTAAGATAACTGAGTTTTTAATCGACTTCTCAGTTTTTTTTTGTTTTTTTTCTTCAACTTATACAGCAACCATGTGCAGATAACCCGCGTATACAAGGGAAAGGAGCATGCTGAATTCGAGTTCACTGTAAGCACATCTTTTTGAACATGTGAAAAGCTATGTTTACTCACAGGAGTAGGATTTTGAATCTTACTCTTCTGACATGTGCCGCTATGTCATGAGTCTACGAGATCCAGGCTGTTTTGGGCCATACTATTTCAGCAGTTCATGGATGTTACAAACACTCAACACATTGGCATGCGACTGAGAAGAGTAACATTTGAAATCCTGCTCTTCTAAGTGTGATTGCAGTTATTCACTGAATGTTCCTTCTCTGATATAATTTTGATAACACTGATATGATATTCTCAATTTTAGGTTGGGCCTATACCCATTGATGATGGAATTGGAAAAGAAATCGTCACCCAAATTACAACGACAATGATGACAAATAAAACATTCTACACAGATTCTAATGGACGTGATTTTATTAAAAGAGTATGCTTCATACTACATTCCCTTCATTTCACTTGGGTGAATGAACAACTCACTAGCAAGATGTGGACAGTTTGATATTCTTAGGGTTATTGCTCTGCATGTTTTATGCTGGTACTAATATAATTTATCTAAATCTGCAGATTCGGGATTATAGATCAGACTGGGACCTGCAAGTGAACCAACCCGTTGCTGGAAATTACTATCCAGTAAGTTTTTCTTTATAAGTGAGATTTCTATGTTAGGGCTTTAATGAAGATCACCCTTTCTATAGTGAAAGCTTGACCGTCTGTTGGGGAGGCCCAGACAGAACTTGAGATGGAGCCTTGTTAGAGAATAGCATCCACTGACATGTAGAGACTTCTAGGGAAATTGGAACAAGGGATTTGAGGGGGCATGATGTGAAGGGGCTTATATATATGAAAAATTAGAACAGTCAGATGGACTATCTTGGCCATCACATTAGTTAGTGATCTTGGTTTCATTTCTTTCTTAAGTGATGATATTTCAAAAACAGAACTTTTCTGCAATCCATTTGTTTCAGTCTTGCTCTCCTTGAGGTTGCATTTGGATGCATAATCAAATTGAATTAAAGTAGAAAATCACCTACTTGTATTTTCCGTAGCAGACTAGCAGTCATAATGAGGGTTTGAGCTCCAAATATAATTATATTACTTGCAAGTTCGCTGAGGGTCTAAGCTCCAAATTATAGTTGTATTACTTGCAAGTTTGACATGATAGAAACACAACCACAAGCTTGCCATTTCCTCTTGATTAAACTGAATATTTTGCAATTCAGTTCACTTGTGCATCCAAACACAACCTAAATATGGGATAAACGACGATGTTTGATGGAATAGGTCTTGTGTTGTTGCTTTTTTTTTCTTTTCTTTTCTTTTTTCCTTTTCTGTATGTGGCCTCAGCCTCGCTTGCTCAAGTACATTCTTTTCTTTTCATGTTGGCTCTAAAGACCTGTTTGTGGGTCATAGTCATTTGCAACATTATATGAAAGCTCAACATGTAGCTATTTTAGAGGATGACAAACAGACTTACTATAGTTTCTTTCTTTCAGATTAATCTTGGAATTTACATGGAAGACAAGCAGACAGAGTTCTCGGTACTGGTAGACCGTTCGGTGGGGGGATCCAGCATATTGGATGGTCAAATAGAGCTGATGTTACATAGGTCTCTTCTTTTCAAATGCTTGATTCATTTCTTGGAGCTTTGTTAAATTCACACACATGTAGAGCCCAATCATGCTGACACGTGCACCAATGCAAGATCCAAGCATTCAATCAGGTGTGTCCCACCGTGTAGATGCCCTGGGCCAGAGTGTACGAACAAAATGAACAGCTAATGAAAACTCGGTCAAATTTTTCTGTCCATTTGTTCCGTATGTTGTGGCCTACCTGATTGGGGGACCCACCTATTTTTTGAACTAGGGTGTCTAAATGGTGAGACCCACCACACGGACAACTTGGATGTTCCAACTTAAACGCAAATGCCAACTTGGTACATGAGGTGGCATCTGTAGGGACCGGGCTGTCCATGCATGTGGAACTAGTGAGCCTCCGCTTTTTGAATTATGATATTTTCTACTTTCCAAGAAAATTTGTGATAGTCAAGTTTATCATACAACACATTAACTAAGGTCTCTTAATTTTCTTTTTATTATACAGAAGGCTGCTTCATGACGATTCTAGAGGTGTTGACGAACCACTAAATGAAACAGTTTGTGTCCTTGATAAATGCGAAGGACTAACGGTAAGTTCATGTTACATAACCCTCAAATCATAAGCTCACATGCTGCTGTAACCTGTCTATTTCATGAATCAAAGGCCTGATTTAGTTGCATGCTTTAGAGCCAGACAAAAAAAAAAGCAAAGGCAATTTTAATTTTGATGGTGTTGGTAATGTTTTGACAGGTTCTAGGCAAATTCTATCTTAGAATTGATCCTTTGGGCGAGGGTGCTAAATGGCGCCGGACGGTTGGCCAAGAGATATATTCTCCACTTCTTCTAGCATTCACACAACAGGTGAAAGACATGTTGACTTGTTTCAAGTGTTACTAATTATGGATTTGCTAAAGTTGTGTTTGGAGATAAGGAGTTTTTCAGGTCGGCCGGATTCTTTTCTACCCAAATTGATATTGGAAATGTTTGAGGTTGGACCTGAAACATTGTAAATATTTATTTGGGAGGAGAAGTTGGAAAAATGAAATCCATAATGAATTGCAATCTGTTCCCAAAATATTGTTCAATTGGCTCGGGGTATATGCACACGCTAAACTTTAGTGATTGGTTCCCATTTTGCAGGACGGAAATAACTGGACGAGTTCTCATGTACCAAATTTCTCAGCAATGGAGCCCTCCTACAGCTTACCCGATAATGTTGCAATGATCACTCTCCAGGTATGTGGCTTTTCATCAAACATTAAAATCCAATTCCCACATGGATGTTATGTTGGATGTTACAGAAGTAAAGAAAAGGTATTATACAATCCTTGGCCCACAACTCAATAGGTCGTACAATGCCTACATTTTGGTTTTTTAGCTTGTACAAGTGGGCTCACGGTTTAATGGTTGGCCACTGATATGACAGGACTCACGCTGGATAACCCATGCACCAAAACTCCCCAGGTTGAATGCTCTTAGACTCATTAGTTACTTGTCTAGAAGGCCCCCTAACATAAGGCATAACAGCTCTAGCTGCTCACACCAGACTAGTTATGCCCCTATCTTTTAAAGGCCCCAGCAAGCAACACAAGCTGAAAAGTGTTGCACTTGGGCTGTATAATATTTGGCCTTTTTCTCAGTTGAATGTGAACCATTATTGTCTTTTATCTATTAACACTCTATTTGTTGAAAGCTTACAAAGGGTAAGGATTTGGTGCATGGGCCACTACAAAGTGGGGCCAAAATATCAACTCGTTAGATCACTGTATCTGGGTCCCACTTGATCCTACTTGTCGATACTTGTCTATAATCAACAGACTGAAAGCCCAAATGAGACTGTACAACCCTTTGGTCCGAGCATTCGATAATACCTCAAAAAAGATGAGGATGGTGCAATGAAAGAATTATCGTGGTTAATGCAATTGATGTAGAAACCGAAGTACTTTAACAGAATACCTGTAATCAACTGAAGTGCTTATATGAAATGTTCAAAACCAATGAGTAATAGAAAGTACATAAAGACTAAAGAAACTAGTAAAATTCTAATAGAATCTTAAATAATCACAACACAGCAAGCAGAGATAGACCACTGACCAACTATTCCTCTTCTCCAATGGAAAACAAAATCAACAGTATCAAGGGAAACATGACCATCTTGACCCTTCCAGGTAATAGATTCTGGCCCAAAACACAGGACATCCCGCACCCAACAGAGGCGTCTTTAAGCCAATGGTAGTAGTTTTGGAAATTTGAGTATTCATGATGTTGAGGTAACTTTGTTAACAGATATATAGATTTAACTCATGATATGGCCTGTTCAACTGATATTTATTCTGTTTTATAGTTTCTACATTTTTCTACATTTTGACCATAGATTTTCTGTTCTGCATGCATGTCCATGGACCCCTGATGTCTCTGGACATGAATTTGTGTCCTGATGCAGCAGTTCATACAAATGGGGCCCGTGGTTTGGTGATCCAGGTCATTGGTCTGATGGGCCCCTACATGGATGGGGATGCCCCAAAACTCTTCCAGATAGGATGATTCTAACCCTTTGATTACTAGTGTACAAAAAGCTGGCTAGAAAAAAGAAGACAGCGAGAGTTCAGGAAAAGAAAAAAAAAAGGTCTAAATTGGATGGATTGATCTGGGTGTTTTATGGGGCATTTCCATCCACAATGGATCCCATCATAGTAATGGTCTGGATCATGGAACATGAGGACCAATTTTACTAAGTTTACACTATTCATGTCATGATGCATCAGGACCTGTAATTTCTCCTACCCAAATCAGTTGTATTTTTGTCAATGTCCAGTGCTACTCAAATGAAGATTAGCTAGCCGCTTGCTAA
This sequence comes from Liriodendron chinense, assembly GCA_003013855.2. NCBI lineage: Eukaryota > Viridiplantae > Streptophyta > Magnoliopsida > Magnoliales > Magnoliaceae > Liriodendron > Liriodendron chinense. The sequence goes on from ML058574.1 coordinate 113,148, forward strand.
TTAGGTTGAATGCATAACTGGATGGCCCTCATGAGTTTTGGAATATTCTAGTTAATATTCATTTATTTGAGAGAGAGAGAGAGAAAGAGAGAGAGAGAGAGAGAGAGAGAGAGAGAGAGAGAGTTCATCTGTCACATCCTAACCTTTTATTATAAAACCTAAACAAAATAATATGGTTTCCTGAGGGAACACTAAGACATACACCCATGCACAATAAAATACTCCACCCATACATCCATACACACCCACAGATACACAATCTCCTACAACTACTAAAAAACACATTACACAGGCTTTTAAAATTCGGAAAACTCAAATGAGTACTGAATCAAATCAAGCTTCAAGTTTCTAAAATGTTGCTATAGGCATGATAATGGTGCTCATCCTGCTCGAGCTACAACAGATGCTATTCAATGAACGGGAAATGGAACAGAACAACACTGCTTGATTTTGATCTTTTTGGTTCAAATATCTTTTTTTCATGCTACTCATAGTTCATCACATTCTGGGTGTTACTGCAGGAGCTAGAAGATGGAAGCACTCTTCTTCGATTGGCACACCTATACGAGGTCTCACTTCTTCTCACTTTCACTTAGCTAACTGTCAGAAACTGCTGTTTCGTCTATCATTTGCTTCCAAATTTAAAATTTTCAGTGACATTGTAAGCCCAATACAGTTTGATCATCTGGGTCTTCTCCGTTTTCTTGAAAATCTGTGAACTTCGTATTTTTTTCTCCTGATTCTATCTTCTGCTGTTTGTATTAAAACTTCAAGATGGGAGAGGACAAGGATCTTTCAGTTATGACGAACGTGGATTTGCAAAAGCTGTTCCCAGGCAAGAAGGTAAGAGAATCATGCACCCACGTGAACTTGGAAGCATATGCATGACTTGTCACATATGGCAACATGGGCAACATGTCCATATAATTTGAGGCATGCGCCATAAATGCATTTTGGCTGCATGTCCAACGTGTCTCGGGGCAGCGATGGGTCAGCCCGTGATCAGTCCATCTATTTATTGGGCCCAGACTTCACTCTGTGCCAAGCTCATTTACTCATCGAGCCTGGAATTCAAGCTGGGTCCCGCCTTGTGACTAGTATAGATGGACATGAATTGGAAAAGATGTCAAAAGTAGACTCAGGCCTGGTGAGTTTGTTCAGCGGGCCTGAGTATCAGGCCCAGTCCAGCCTGTTTATTGGACTGCGCCCGGTCAGCCCAATATTCCAGCCCTGAACCTGTCTGATACAGTGACTTCCAATTTTTTTAAAATCTGAATGTCCAATGCACGTAGCAAATGTATTACAGAGCCTCTTTTCTTTTTTTTTTTTCCATCAAATCATGCTGATTTGAATTTTGCTTCAGATCATTGAAGTAACAGAGATGAACTTACCTGCTAATCAAGAAAGGTCAGAAATGGAAAGAAAGAGACTAGTGTGGAAAGTGGAAGACCCACACAAGGAAGAAACCAATACCAGAGGTGGGCCAGTCGATCCATCCAAGCTGGTGGTGGAGCTGGGTCCCATGGAAATCCGTACTTTCGTTATAATTTTCAATCACGACTCCTTCACCAAGACGGGCAATCGCTGAAAGGTATTTAAGAAAAATTCCACGGAATTCATACCAAATTTCAGTTGAAATTCCACATTGAAAGCTCACTGATCTATATGAAACCTTTTATGTGCAGCCACTATGATAAGCAGCCAGAACAGGGTTTTGATGAGGTTCAATCTTGACCTAAAGTATAAGAGCATGTTTGGATGCACCATCAAATTGAATTGCAATTGCTAGTATAATAAAGTTGAAAGAAACCAAATTGCAATTTATGCGTGTTCCAAATCAAAATTATTTGAAAGAAATGTAAGTGTAATTTGACAACTGCTTATGATGAACTCTAGGAAAAATCAACCACTATTGTCATTACCTGTTGATTAAATAGAATCTCACAATTCCATTAAACTTTGCATCCAAATGCAGCCCAAAGATTTCAATATTTCAGCGCTAGATTCTACCTAAAACTACTACTGAAGTAGTGATAATGCGGTTGTGATCTTGAATTTTAAAAATCACTAGGACTAAGAATGTATATTGTGTTATTATTATTATTTTTTTCTTTGCAGATTATCAATTGAACAAATTTTTAGGAATAAGAAATGAATCTTAGGTTGATAATTCATGAGAGTGGAGAGGTTGAGAAGGATGTTGCTCATAAAAATAGAGCTTGCTGATTGGACCTGGTCAATGAGCCGGCCAGGCCAAGCTATTCATCATCATTCCTGGCTTAGCCTGACAGCCCTTGGGCCTAAACTAGCCTTGGTATACAGCCAGGCCAGCCGGCCCATTGAGTGGAAGGCCGTGCTCCTAGGAGCCCCTATGGGAGGCATTTTTGGTGATTTCACCAATGCCTATCCAAATCTATGAGGTTTTCTAAGGGGTTGTTTGAATGCCTCTAAAATCTTGGAGTTGTAAAGGGATTGCGGGTTATCCGATTGCACAGGGGTTGTTTGGATACTCACATTTGTTCCTATCTAGTTGTGCTAAAAGCTTATTGTAGGGGGTTTGTTGATGCCTCTAATACGACAGATCCTTAAAATTAGCTCGATCCAAAACTCTGGTGGGCCATAGAACAGGGTACAAATGAAGATGGAATGCTCACTCTTGATTCATACTAAGGCCAGCATCACTTTCGTCCTGATTCTTCATCGGTGGCAGATGAAGATTCTGGACGGTCAAAATTCCGTATAAACAATATAGTGGGCCACCCATGCAAGTCAATGGTGTGCTTCTTGTGTGCGCTTGAGAGTGGGTTCCCCCTTTTTTCCGGTATGTTCATAAGGAGTCCAATAGTTTGAAAGTTTTATAGCTGACATGGAGTCGGATGATGGATACATGCATAGAGTAATAGGTGAAAGATTAAAATCTGCTCAAACTTCTAAGGTAATAAGATCTAGGTACTTGACAATTCATATAGTATTCCTCATTCGTGTATGCTCAATTGACACAAATAATAGAATATTAAGGCACATATCCAAAGTCCATTCAGATATAATAGAATTCATAGCTAAAACCTCCATGCTTTAGCCTCGTGAAGGAGTTGAGAAAAGAAAGTAATGATATATGAATGACACCCATAACACATCTATGCAGTATGCTCATATCCTTGGACACGGACCTTCGAAAGAGGGTGTGATTGATTTGATTGGCTCGATTTGGCTTTCTTAATCATGCAATACCTTCTACAAAGTTTTACAAAACGGAACAATTAAGTATTATTTTGAAGTTGCCACTAGTTAAAAAATAAAAGCTCAAGAATCCACAGTTAGCTAGAATTCATGGAATCGCCTTGAGATCGAGAAACTCAAAGGGACTCAAATGACTCTAAGATAAGTCTCACCATGAATTTCGAAAAATGACCTTGGTTACGGAAAAAGAAGAGGTTATGTGCATTTTTACTGTCCGTGTAAAACACGGCCTCTACTTTGTCAGGTTGTACATTTTCAAAAGAGATTCGAGAACTTCCCGTAAGATAATACTCTTTAAATGTCTAAATGCAAAAGGTAAATTGAAATTGTAATGGAAATGACAGAAAAAAAAAATTCCACTTAAAGTGTGTGGAAAAAAGAAGAAGAAGAAAAGAACACAATTTTCGATTACTACAAGAGACTGCTTTATGATACAAGAGGTCTTCAAAAGAGTGCAACTGTAGAACATACTTTACGTAATGTCAGGGCAAAGCCTACTAATTCAAATGTTCAAAGCATAAACAATAAAAGATTTATTGGTATGTACGATTTGGAAAAAATGATGGATTGAAAATACCGTTGGCTTTGAAAGATGAAAGAAGTTGGAATAATAGAAAGAGAGGGGGAATGGAAGATATCGGGAGCATATAGGCTTCCTCTCTCTAACTCAAACTCTCTAACTTATTGTCTTTCAGAAAGACATTCTTCGAAGAGAGCTCTCTTGTTCTGCCTTCCGCCTCTTCCTCTTTTTGTTTTTAGTTGAGTGAAACCCTCCTTTCATATGCGTTTGTGGAGGGACACGCAACGGATAAGCCGCCTCCTGAGACGGCTGAGCGTCCCCCGACCTTGTGCCGAACTGGCCGTAGCACCGCCGGGTTTGTGCAAAGTAGCACCCACTGGGGCTGCTGCTACTCTGGGCCCACGCTGGACTAATCCAGCCCGCTGGTTGCCTTCCTGTGATGATTTTAGCCGTGTATCCGCTCAGATCGAGGGCCCACCAAAGTTATCAAGCCAGGTGGCCGTGTTTTAATTAGTGGGGTAGCTCATGTGTGTTTTTCTTTTGGATCATGGCCTCAAGAGGTAACGTGAGGCAAAGCATCCCGTGGACGGTTACGTCACCCACCCACCGCTTATGCCTGCTACCACCGCAGGCAGGAACGCAGTGAGCACGGATTGGGTACCGGATTGGGTACTACGCCCACTAGGACCTAGCTAGAGACGGATGATTCTGTCAGGTCCCGGTGGGGCCACCGTAATCTATATGTTTTATCCATGCCGTCCATCTATGTTGGCAGATCATTTTAGGGCATGAGTCCAAAAAGCAGATATATTGAAGGCTTAAGTGGACCACACCATAGGATGTAGTGGGGACTGAAAGCTTACTGTTGAAAACTTCGGCCAGGCATTTCAACAGCAGATATCAGGTTGGAGTGCTAAGGAGACATTTAGGGCCCGTTTGGACACTACCAAGTAAGTTACTTTTCGACTGAACTTAAGACGTTAAGTTACTTTTAGCACTTAAGTTCGTCTAGCAAGTAGAATTGAAAAGTAACTCATCTTTTAAAAATTACTTACTGAGTATTTTGTTTTAGCTGTTTGACTTTTGACTTTTCTACTTATCTCTCTCATCTCACACGTTTGCTTTTTTTTTTTTTTTTTTTGGTGGTTGGTACACACCCACACTATTAGTCACCCTCTGATATTTATTAACCATACTCCCATTTGACTTTTCTACCTATCTCTCTCAGCTCACGCTACATGTCAAAGTTCTCTCTCATAGTTCACTCAATTACTGCTCTCTCATACCGTCCATATCAAAGGAGGCCCCACATGATGGATTGTCCTATCAAAGGTGGGGCTCACACAATGGACGGCCCACATCAAAGATGAGCCCTACATTAATTGGTATAAGATTAGGGCTGTCAACGGCATGGATCATTATCCATATTCGATCTAGATCCGCTCCGATTTAATCGGATTCGGATCAATAATCGGATCATCGGGTCGGATATGGATACCCAAAGATGATCCGTTTAATATTCGGGTTGGATTCGGATCAACCTTGACCGGGCCCATTAACGACTCGACCCGATTAAAAATAAAAAAAAAAGTCATCAACTTCGTCTCTACTCTTCACGCACGAGCATATCTCTCTCTCTCTCTCTCTCTCTCTCTCTCTCGGATATCGAGTCGGATTATAATCGGATTGGAAACGGATTTCAAAAAATTTAAACGGATCCGGTTTGGATCATATACTTATGATCCGAATCAGATTCAGGTCGGATATATCCTTAATCGGGTCGAATACGGATGATCACTGATCCGGCCCGTATCCTACTCGTTGACAGCCCTATGTAAGATCCAATCCACCAATCAAGTTGATCTAATTTTCTACGTCTTTCCCAAACATGGTTCTAGTCCACTCACCATGTGGACCAACTATTGGAAACAAGTGAATGGGTTAGAAAACTTCAGCCCAGTCTTCTAGAGCTGTAAATTTGTTTTGCAGACCGTGGCCCACCTGACCAGTGGATCAACCTGATTCTTGTGCCAGGGCATCCATATAGTGGTCCCATTCTGATGGATGGAATGTATCTCCGGCCAATCGTGCTATGCTAGCACATGCATGGCATGTACATGAGGATTAGAAAAGTTCATTCTACTAGGAAAATTGCCTCAACACTTAGCTTTTTCTTTTCATGTCAATATGTTGCTTATTATATGTAGATTAGAAATTTTCTTTCGAAAGGTTACTTTTCAATGTGTTGTTACCAAACATAATTACTTATTGGCTGATAAGTATGTTTTTTACTAAACATACTTATCTACTTAATAAGTAAAAACTAAGATAAGCAACTTGTCTGATAAGTAGCTCACCTTAAGTAACTTACAATCCGAACGGGCCTTAGTGGGTGAGTGCATTGCCCAGCTAACAGAGTGGGTGCATTGCATGACTAATCTAAAAAAAACAAAAAAAAACAAAAAAAAAACAAAAAACTTCTTTCAGGCCACGCAAGTTTTGGATCAAGCTGGTATTTATGCTTTCCCTTTATACATGTCTATGTGAACTTATGATCAGGTTGGATGGGAAATAAACATCACAGTGGGCCCTATGAAAATTTTCAACAGTAGGATTTCAATCCCCAATGCTTCCTGTGGTGTAGTCCACTCGATTCTTCAAATAATCTACTTTTTAACCTCATGCTCTAGAATGATCCGTAAAAATGGATGGACGGCATGGATAAAACATTTACATTAAAGTGGGCCCCACCGATCCCCTGATAGTCTGTCCCTCACTAGCAGGTCGTTGGGGGGGGGGGGGGTAGCACCCAATCCGCCCCTGAACGCAGTGGGGAAGCTTGCTAGAAGGTAGCGGATTGGGTGGGCCTCACCCAACCCGGTGCGGGCCTGGCAATGGGCCAGCATTGATATTTGTATCTAATATCCATGCTGCCAGGTGGACACCACAACAAGAAACATTGGCGATTGACCATAAAGATTTAAATGTCAACGGCCATAATAATTTGGCTCTAGCTTAAAGTGGCCCACCTGTAAGTTAGACCAGCTTGAATTTTGAATAGGGTCCGGATCCTCTGTTGGCAGCAAAGCAGGGATTCCCCGTTTGCTGCCTTTTCATTGGTCCACATGACACTGGCTTAAGTGTGAACAGCTTGCACTATGAGCGGGGCTTCAGTGGATCCACCGTGGTGGGTGGATCCCTGAACGTGGGATACACCATGATGTACGTTTCTTATATCCAGGCCATGCATCTGTTTTGAAAATTCATTTTAGGGCATTATACCGAATATGAAGCAGATCCAAATCTCAGGTGGACCATAATACATGAAACAGTGGTAATCCTACATTAAAAACTTATGATCGGACCCAAAAGCTTTGGATCAACCTGGTATTTGTGTGATCTCTTCATCCAGGTCTTTGTGACCTCATCAACAGCTTAGATGGAAAATAAACATTCCCGTGGCCCCCATTGAAGTTTTTAATGGTGAGGATTCAATCAAGACTGTTTCCTGTGGTATGGTCTCCTAAATTTTGGATCTGTTTCATTTTTTGGGGTCATGCCCTAAAATGAGCTATCAAAATGGATGGATGGTGGGGATGTGAAGAACATACATCACAGTGAGCCCCACATTTAGGGATCCGGGGATCCACCCAAACCGCTTCCCTTGCACTGGAGAGCGGATTAGGGGAGACCCTGGCCTCACGCAAGACCGTGCGGCCCTTACATTGGGGTTACAGTGGAGCCCACCTTGATGTATGTATTATGTATTTATGCCGTTCATCCGTTTTTTCATATCATTGGTCCACTTGAGCCTTCAATCTACTTCTTTTTTGAGTTCATGGCCTAAAATGATTTGTGAAAATTGATGGACGACGTAGATAAAACATAAACCGTCCGTCTCCAGCTGGGTTCCGGTGGGGTTAGTACGTAATCCGTGCCCTAATGAGATTGGAAGCGGATTGCATCTTGCCCCTGCCAGGAACACGATCCTGAGATCTGTAGTGCCCAACGTGATGTATGTGTGGATTCTCGGTCCTGGCATGGCTCTGTGGGGCCTAACGTGATGTAATTGTACTATCCACACCGTCCATCCATCTTAACATATTGTTTTAATCTATAATCCCAAAAAATGAGGCAGATCTAAGCTTAGATAGGCAACACCACATGAAGCAGTGGTGATAATGATGCCACCGTTGAAACCTTCCTTGGGATCACCGTGATGTTTATTTGCCATACAACCTGTTCATAATGTCACGTATACATGGATGAAGGTAAAAGAGAACTTTTGTGGCCCCTTAAGAAGTTTTCAACGGTGGGCATTCAATCTCAACTGATTCTCGTGCTGCGGTCTACCTTAGCTTTGGATATGCCTATTCTTGTGGTTTATACCCTAAATTGAACTGAAAAAAGTGAATGGACGGAATGGATAGGACACATACATTACGGTGGGCCCCACACAGCTCCTGCCAGGACCGCGTCCGTCCTGGTAGGAGTCGGACGCAATCTGCGACTGATGTCGGGTCCGGGCCTACTTCTACAAAAGTCCGTTGTCAGGTTGGATAAGGAGTAGGGCTGAAAGTCAGGCGGGTTGGGTCGGGTTGGTGCTGAACCCTAACCTAACCCAAGGTTCCTATACCTCAACCCTAACCCAACCTCGGGTTGGGAATTCTCAACCCAAGCCCAACCCAAGCGGGCTCGGTCGGGTTGATCGGGTTGGTCGGGTTAATACATGCTAATATTTTCGTTGTTACATTAGTCTATTATGTTTCAATACACGTCTTATTTTTTGTACCTATGACTTTATTAATTATATATGTACTTATTTATGTAAAGAACTTCGCTTTTCCTAAACAAATAAGTTAAAATACAAGTAAACATTATAAGTTTACTTCACTAAAGTATAATAAAAGTATAAGTAACTTGTATATAGATCTGGTTCGGGTTGGGTCGGACAACCCGAGACCTCAACCCAAGCCTGACCCAAACTTCATCGGGTTGATGTTTTCATAACCCAAGCTCAAGATCGGGTTCGATACTTCTTGCCCAAGCCCAACCCAATGTCAGGTCGGTCACAGGTCGGTCGGGTTGAACCCGCCCAACTTTCAGCCCTAATAAGGAGAGACTGTACTTGCAATGCAACTCCGTTTGTCGTTTTTCAACTTTCTTAGAGGAGGAATTGCCCATTTCCGCAGCCCAGAAAATATATGGTTTGACGGGTCTCGGGTTTCAAGTGCCGGGTCTCATGTTTGTGATCTGAACTGTTGGTTTGTTGGATCCACCATGATGTATGTGTTTTATCCGCACTGTCCATCCACTTTTCCAGTTCATTTTAGGGGAAGAGACCAAAAACGAGATAGATCCATATCTCAGGTGGACCACACCACAGGAAACAGTGGTGATTGAAGGCCCAAGTTTAAAAACTTCCTAAGGCTTACTGTAATGCTCATTTAGGTCATGTGGACGAAGTGAAAACACGAATAACAGCCTTGATCCATAATTTTCGTGGCCTCCAATTTTTTTTTTTTTAATGGTGGGTGTTACTGTTTCCTTTAATGTGGTCCACTTGCGATTTGGATCTACTTAAAAAAAGCTTTTGCCGAGCTGGCAAAATGAATTAATGGCACGGATATAACACATACATCATGGTGGGCCCACAGACATTTTCCAGCACGGACTAGGGTATTGGTGGGCGTTCAATCCCAGTCCACCTTCCTCGCTGCATCTCGTCAGATCAATGGCAGGATCACAGCGTGTGACTAAACATCCAAATCCAACGGCTATTCCTCAAGCAGGATTTAGAGGGAGCTGTGTACGAAGAGAGAGAAACTCGCGGCCTCCTCCAACAGTCGCGCCAACCGTTCATCAGATGGGCCTCGCCGTACAAACAGGCCTTTTCGTTCTTTAGTGGGCTGCAAGACCGTTGGTTAAAACTTAAATCCCCTCTTACCGACATTTCATTTGAACGCGCATAGCCATGGTACACATAGGGCGAGGCCCACAAGACTTTTTTTTTTTATGGTCAGTCACCACTGTTTCTCGTACACTGCTTCTGTACAAGAGGACTCCACCCTATGGATTGACCAGCCCCATTTTCATGGCGTGGACCATCTAGTCCACGGATCAGATTTTAGGCCCGGCAAAATTTCACAGGACTGAAACCTGCACGAAAAAAACCAGTGTTCGGTCTAGCCTTATTGTGTTGAGTCATTAACGGGTTGACCTGTTAAGACCCGTTAACATAACGGGTCGGGTCAATGTTTCACCCGTGAACCTGTTTAACCTATTAACATAATGGTCTAAATCACCAAACCCTGACCCACCTATGAACTTGGCACTCCGTCATATGTAGTATTGTAATGTATCGGTGTTTACTCATTGTCTCATGAGTGAACCCTATTGTCTCCAATGATAGAATGGTCTCACTACGTGGAGCACTGCTGTTTGTTGGGTCAGGTTGTCCTCATCAACAGTTTGGCCATATGATGAGTAGACTAGCCTTACGGGTTAAACGAGTTAGGTTACAGGTAACCTATAAATAAATGAATGAGTTAATTTCTAGACTTCGACCCGTTAGTTAACAGATTGGGTTTTGATGACCAAGGAACTCGATTCAGTATGACCCGTTGCCAGGCCTACCCGATTTCCACATACCCGTTGCCAGGCCTACCAGACTTGTAGTTCCATCTCAACACCATGGGTAGTTCCGTAATCTATTCTATGTATTCGCGGCTCGTAATCTATTCCGTAATTATAAGGTCCCAATGCATCAGGATAGTGTTTTGATACAGCATTCTACACAAACTGGAGATCCACTCTATAGAATTTTTTACCCCAAGAATAACCCAATGCTTAGATTTCTTCCTATTCTTGAAGAACCGATCCTTCCTTTCTAGCTAGAGGGTCCAGATGACAGCAAAGAGGGTAACCTTCCACAGAGTGGAGGAAGACTTGTCCAGGCCCAACAAGAGCCAAGCTTGATACAGGATGTCCAAGGAGAAAGGCATCACCCACTGAACTATGAAAAGATCCATGATGCTCGACCATACCTCCCAAGCAAAATCACAATGAATGAGCAAATGATTCACTGATTCTGCATCTTTATAGCAGAGAAGGCAAACAATGGAAAGCACCATGTCTTTTTCTCGTAAATTGTCTGACGTCAGAATTTTGTTCCCACCAGCCAACCAGGCAAAAGATGCAACCTTGAGGGGAGCTCCACATGACAAACTGCCATTGTGAAATGCCGAAGGGCCTGGATTGAAAGGCCTGATATCAAGGAGAAAAAAGATCTCACTGAGAAAATTCCTGATTTGTCTAGCCTCCAACCAAAGAATCCTTCTCAACTGGGTTCGGCTGAATCCCATGCAACCGAAGAAAAGGCTAACCAGCTCGACGATTTCCACATCCAGAAGGTTTCTACAGCTAGGGGGAACTTAAACAGCACCTTCCCCAGAAGGAGAGAAACAACTGACAACTGCAAGTTCCGGATCTAGAATGAGCGCAACAAGCCTATGAAAATCTAACCTAAAGATAAATTCCCCACACCAAATAGCATCCCAAAACCTAACCCTAGAACCTTCCCCAATAGAAAAACCCATACCCTTCAAGGCTTTAGGTGCAACCCTGGCTATAGCTTTCCAGATAAGGTAGGCACAATAAAAGGACAACTCCTTAATCCACCGTCCCAATCGAGAGGGCCCATATTTAGCAACAACTAAGGAATTCCACATGCCATCTTCCTCCACACCCATTTTTGCCAAGTAGAGCCCAATTAACTTCCTCAAGCCTCTTGATTCCCACACCCCCTTCTAATTTCGGCTTACAAACATCCTTCCAGTTTAACAAATGGAATTTCTTGCACAAGGCCGCACCACAATTTATTGATCCCTTCTAGGACATACTTTGGACATTGAAAAAAAGACATGATCATTGTTTAAAGTATCCCTGATATTATCTGTATCTCCAACTTCACAATACCAATAACATTGGCAGTATTAGAAATTTCAAGAATTAGCAATATATAACTAAGTATCGCAATGTATTAATATCGCTAATGGATCCCCAATATTTTCTATTGTGTAAATTCCAAGTGTCATTTGTATTGCCAATGTATCGATATGGCCAATACTTTCAACTACGAAATTCCAGGTGCCGCACATATCAACAATATTTCGATAATATCACAAATTTATCGATCTCACTAAAAAATTGTTTATTTAAAAAATTTCCATTTCAATTTTTTTATGGGTGCATGGTTCTATGATGAAACGCATGTTTGTGTGTGTGTGTGTGTGTGTGTGTGTGGATGGATGGATCATGGATGTAGGCATGTATGCATGGATGGATGGATGGATGGATGTGTATGTGTGAATGTGTGTGCACGCATGCATGGATGGATCATGCTTGTGTGTTTGTATGTATGTGCATGCATGGATGGATGGTTGAAAGGATGGATCCACCATTTTCCTATGTTTCCCCGAGTCAACGATAAATGCTTTTAGGCCCCATTAAAGGTATTTTTTTATTCCTAAATATGCAAATATGCATCTTTTTTGCTATTATTCAATTCTTAAATATGCAAAATGTGTATTTAGCATCTCCTGAAGTGTCATTGAAAAATTCCACCATTTTCCCCATGTTTCTCTAATATTGTCATAGACCTAATACCATGATAGTTTATGAGTTTTAATGTCACTTTGTAACTTATTTGATCCCTTATGTCATGTGGTATGAGTGACAGGCCCTAATTTGTGTCCACTTGTGACTTGTTTGATTTATACGGGTGATGAGCCCTTTAATTGGTGTCATTGAATGGACTTGATTTATATTTATCATCTCATCTTCATGGTATGGTAACATAAGAGGCCACTAAGCGTAAAAGGTTTTCATAATTGGTTAATTTGTAAATCGGATTAATAAAAGATTGGCTAATCATGAATTCATGACACTTTTGTGATTTCAGAGTAACATTGAAGTTCATGTTGACTTTTGGGCCATCATGCGAAGTTCATTTATGATTTTCGGATGACGTCAGAGTTCACTCGTGATTTTCTAGTTATCGTGCGGAGTTCACTTGCAACATGATTTTCGGGTGATGCTAGAATTCCTTTGTTGATTTTCGGTTCATCTTTCAGAGTTCACTTGCATCCTGGGTTTTATTTACATGTGCGGGTTGGATATGGATCCCCACGCCGATGTGCATCCATGCATTAATTAAGATTCACATTGTGAAGTGAATGTGTTATTTGTTTGCCTTATGTTTATCAATTATACTTGACTGTGTTGATGTATGTGTAATCTTAAGGAGAGTTTTCACTGAGTTGGCCACTCACCCTTTTGATGTTCTAAAATACCAATCAGTCGATGCAGCACTAAAAGTTACAAGTACGCCTGAAGAGTAGTTCAAAGATCCAGTGGAGAAGATGCCCTACATGAGCTATTGGAGCTCAATCAGTAGATCGACGATTGTTGTGTCTAGTGGAAGTTTTGATATTTAGTGGATTGATTTATTTTGTAATAAGTCCCTAGTTGAGTGTGTAAGACTCCATTAAGTGGCCCACTATAGTTGTGATCATCGGTTTAGATCATGACCGTCGGATTATTCAGATTGAGCGATTCAGTGGGCCCCACTATAGTTGTGATCATTGCAAATAGGTTTGGGGTGGGACGCTTGAACCGTGGTCCCTATGCGCGGTTATTAAGCCAGATATGGAAACCTACGGTGTGGAGACCCTAGAGGAGAGAAGTGTGATGGGTAAGCTTCTCTGGCCCCCTTTCCTATAAATATACGTCTTGGTCCCCTCACCAACACATAAGAGAAAACCCTAGTCCCCATTGAGAGGTTCTCCTAAAGGTGTAAGGTGCGGAAGACCAAGAGTTCTTCTCGGCAACACGGCGGCATCGGGAATGCCTTCCCAATCAGGTATGGCTTTCAGATTACAGTATGGAATTTCCATTATTCGATGCATAGACGATCCGATTATTCCGCATTAAGATTAAGTCTCACAGTTGGTATCAGAGCAGCTATGCATTGATCTTGGGGATTTCAATCAGATCTGTCCATTGAGACGGAGATCTGGACTCCGGCAGCCGCTCATTGCCGGTCCTTGAGATCCAGTCGTAAATAGTGTTGTACCGGCAGAATCCGACGACAATTATGACAGACTATCACCCGATTGAGTTTTGCATACAACAGTTCTGAGCAGGCAGCCACCACGGGCCCGAGCCCAATTTTTAGTGGCTTCTTTGAGGCCTAATTTTGGGCCCAACCTTGGGCTTATTGCAGATCTTCTTTTGGACTTTGAAGGGCCCACTTTGGGCACTTGGGCCCAATGTTCAAGATGATATAAACCATTATATTTATATACTTGGACCATAATTTAGGATCTAATAAAACCTTCATAAAAGTATCAATGGTTGGTGGATTTCACTTATTAGATGGACCAAGTATTCTAATATACATGGTTATACCTATTTAGCTTTGATTTGGCCTAAAATAGGGCCATTACCCATGTGTTTGAGACTGACATTTAGTTGTTGACCATTAAGAAATTGAACCAACCATTCTTTTGGAATATGTTTTGAGCCTACGGGCGGTCAACGTCAGTTGTGTTTTGGACCAAATCAGAACTCTTACAGAATGGTCCATTTTGGGCAAGACCATGCTGCAATCCTTGAGTTTGGAAGTGGAGATTGGAACTAGTTGTGTTAGCCACCAAAGTGACCTCAATTGGCAAAGATTTCTACTTCTAGACTTCTGTACTTGGAATTTAGTAACCCTCCATTCTAGGATTGCATTCAGTTGCGTTCATACCCAGTCAGCGGTGGTCAGAACAAAGAAGTATCATCGTTTGGCTAGCTGTGAGCGGAATAAAGTGATTGGTGATGGTGATATAGGTTTGAGAGACTCATTTCATCCAAAGATGATGGGCGTCTTAGATTTATTTCACTAGCATTGATCAGCTTCATGTTCAGTAGAGCCTCCTGTATGTTACAATTTCACCCAAAGGAGGAATTGTGATGATACGCTAGGCTCTTGCCAGATTTTGATGACTATAGCCCATCATCATTCTGGGTCATTTGATTGAAGGCCCAAATCAATCGAATGAACATACATGCATGAAATTTGTGGTTTATGTTTATGCATTGTTATATGGGACTTGTTTATTAATGTGAGTTTTATGCTTTGAATGTCCAGCTATGACTGTTTCCAATATTCCGACCCAATTCAATTCCATACCTTTGCTTACTAGGTCCAACTATTCCAAATGGAAGTCGTCTGTTGAAATAGTCCTAGGTTGTATGGACTTGGACTTGGCCCTGGAGGAAGTAGAGCCTCCTACTCCAACTGATTCTAGTACGGATTCAGCAAAGGCTCACTACAAGGCCTGGACCAAGTCAAATAAGATGTGTCTCAAAATCATAAAGAACTCGATTTCTGAGACCATGCAGGGTGTCATGCTCGACACTGAGAAAGCTAAAGATTTCTTGACTGAAATAGGAAAACGATTTCAGAAATCGGATAAAGCTGAGCTGAGTTCACTTTTACATAAATTGACTCAAGCCACCTATAACGATCAAGGAAATATCAGGGAGTACATTGGTGGATTGTCTGATGTGGTGGCTAAAATCCGCGCATTAGACCTTAAGATTGAGGATGAACTCCTGATTTTCTTGGTTCAGAACTCTCTCCCTCCACAATTCAGTCAATTCCAAATCAGCTACAATACTCAAAAGGAAAAGTGGACATTGAACGAATTGATATCTCAGTGCGTTCAGGAGGAAGAGAGACTCAGAAAGTCGAGCAAGACACAAAGTACACACCTAGTGACATCTGGTCAAGGACGAAAAGAAAATAAGAAAAGAAAGCACACTTCAGGGAAAAGTTCTACGGGTCCTGCGGGTGGCAATCAGCCTAAGTCTGGAAAAACATTTAAGAAAAAAAGGAAGGGTCCTAATGATGGCTGCTTCTTCTGCAAGAAGCCTGGTCATCAAAAGAAGGATTGTGAAGATTTTAAAGCATGGCTCGTTTCTAAGGGTAAAGATCATATTTTAGTCTGTTTTGAATCAAATTTAGCTGATATGTCCACAGACTCCTGGTGGATAGATTCTGGTGCTACTATTCACATTTGTAATTCCATGCAGGATATGCTCCAAAGCCGGATGCCAACTGATGCAGAGAGATCAGTTTATATGGGGAATGGCATTAGGGCAAACGTGGAAGCTATTGGAGTCTGTAGGCTTAGGTTATCGTCAGGACACTTTCTTGATCTAGTAGATACTGTTTGTGTGCCTTCTATAAGGCGCAATTTGGTTTCCATTTATGGTTCTGGCACTTTAGTTAATAACCTTTATCAGCTAGATTTGGATGTTTCACATGTATACAGCGTTAACTCATCACATGGAAACACTAAAGGCATCAAACGAAGTTTAGATTGTGAGGATTCCTCCATGCTATGGCACAGGCGATTAGGCCATAGCTCTCGTGAGAGATTGGAAAGGCTTGTACGTGAAGGAATTCTTCACTCCCTAGACTTCTCAGACTTTGGGGTTTGTATTGATTGCATTAAAGGTAAACAGACTAGAATAAGAAAAAAGGGTGCCACTAGGAGCGTAGGACTCTTAGAAGTGATTCATACAGACATCTGCGGACCGTTCCCTACAGCATCTTGGAATGGGCAGAAGTATTTTATCACTTTTATAGATGACTATTCTCGTTATGGGTACTTATACCTTATTAACGAAAAATCAGACGCCCTGGATACATTTAAGATCTATAAGGCTGAAGTCGAGAATCAACTCGACAGGAAGATCAAAGTCGTTAGATCCGACCGTGGTGGTGAGTACTACGGAAGGTATGACGAATCTGGGCGTAATCCAGGTCCATTCGCTAGATACCTATAAGATTGTGGCATCGTCGCCCAGTACACCATGCCTGGTACTCCAGAGCAGAATGGTGTAGCGGAAAGGCGTAATCGCACCCTAAAGGACATGGTGCGATATATGATTAGTAATTCTACGTTGCCAGAATCTTTGTGGGGTGATGCGTTGAAAACAGCTGTGCATATCCTTGATAGGGTCCCAAGTAAGGCTATAATGAAAACTCTATATGAATTGTGGACAGGCCGAAAGCCTAGTCTACGATATTTTCATATATGGGGTTGTCCTGTAGAAGCCAAACCGTATAACCCGCATGAAAGAAAACTTGACCCTAGAACTGTTAGTTGCTTCTTTATTGGATACCCAGAAAGATCAAAAGGATTCAGATTTTATTGTCCATCATATTCCATGAGAGTCATTGAGACTGGGAATGCTAGGTTTATTGAGAACACTGAAGATAGTGGGAGCACAAATTTAAGAGATATTGTATTTGAGGAAGAGCGGATTGTGATTCCCACCACAATCATTCAGAGTAGCATAGTTGTCCGTCCAGTAGTAGACCCTGAGATCCCTATGGACGACCATGTACAACCTCAAATACAACCCACTGATGAGGAAATGGAAAACCCAATTCAGAATAATGAGCCATTAAGACGACTACACGGAGAGAGAAGATCTGCAATACCAGACGATTACGTCGTCTATTTGCAGGAGCATGAGTTTGACATTGGGGTTGAAAATGATCCTGTATCCCTTTCACAGGTCGAACAAAGTGTGGATTCTTCTCATTGGTTCGATGCCATGAAAGATGAATTGAAATCCATGAAGGACAACAAAGTTTGGGACCTTGTTGAATTGCCCAAAGGGATTAGGCCGATTGGTTGCAAATGGGTATTTAAAACCAAACGGGACTCTAAGGGCGATATCGAAAGGTATAAAGTCAGGCTAGTTGCAAAGGGTTTCACTCAGCGTGAGGGCATTGACTTTAAGGAGACTTTCTCACCTGTATCTAAGAAAGACTCTTTTAGGATCATTATGGCTCTTGTGGCTCATATGGATTTGGAGCTACATCAAATGGATGTGAAAACTGCGTTTCTCAATGGAGATCTAAGCAGCCAGAAGGTTTTAAAGCCAAAGGCTCAGAACATCTGGTTTGCAAACTTAAGAAGTCCATTTATGGGTTGAAACAGGCATCACGACAGTGGTACCTAAAGTTTCATGAAGTTGTTTCCTCATATGGTTTCATTGAAAACACTGCGGATGAGTGCATATATGTGAAAATCAGTGGGAGTAAGTTTATCATTTTGGTCTTGTATCTTGACGACATTTTATTGGCCAGTAGTGATATTGGATTGTTGCGTGAGGCTAAGAAATTTCTATCTCAAAATTTTGAGATGAAAGATCTTGGTGATGCTTCTTTTGTCATCGGCATTCAGATTAGCCGGGACAGATCACATGGATTACTTGGCTTGTCGCAGAGGGCCTATATTGATAGGGTCCTCGAAAGGTTTGGCATGCAAGGTTGTGCTCCTGGCCAAGCACCTATTGTAAAAGGTGACAAATTTGGTCAATTTCAGTGTCCTAAGAATGACCTAGAGAAGGACAAGATGAAAGCTATTCCGTATGCGTCAGCAATAGGGAGCATCATGTATGCTCAGATCTGTACGCGTCCAGATATTGCTTTTGTGGTTGAAATGTTGGGCAGGTACCTTAGCAATCCAGGAATGAATCATTGGATAGCTGTAAAGAAAGTGTTGCGCTACCTACAAAGGACAAAGGACTTCGAACTCACATACAGGAGATCTGACCATTTGGAGTTGGTAGGATATACATATGCAGATTTTGCTGGTTGTCTCGACAGCAAGAAGTCCACCTCGGGCTATGTATTCATGATGGTTGGTGGAGCCGTATCATGGAAAAGCGTGAAACAGTCAATTACGGCATCATCTACCATGGAAGCAGAGTATGTAGTTTGTCATGAAGCCACGAATCAGGCGGTCTGGCTTCAGAGCTTTTTCTCTGATTTACGGGTTGTGCAGATGATCCCGAAACCATTGAAAATCTATTGTGATAGTTCAGCTGCAGTTAACTTCTCCAACAACAACAAGCATTCATCGAGGTCAAAGCACATTGACATCAAATATCTTGTTGTGAAGGAGAGAGTTCAGAATCGTCAAGTGTCTGTGGAACTCATCGGCACAAGGCAGATGATAACAGATCCTCTCATTAAAGGCCTTCCTATCACACTCTTTAAGGAGCATGTGACATCTATGGGAGTTGTTGATCCCAAGGATGTATTTCAGTAGTGGGAGTTTTCATGTATGATCCGATTATATCCAGACATTTTTTAGAGATATCTTTTATGCATTGATGATTCTGTTTTTTCAGTTTATATCTTGCTTCTCCTTCAGTGTGCGCATTCAGTTTTGAGTAAGCAAGACTTTGGTTTGTGTCTTGGAGACACGTTCAGTAGGACCACTTGAAGATAAACACGTATGATCACATGAGACGTGTAATCTTCATACCACACCCCATATCATTGATCCATGTCGTTAAGGCTATTGGTATTTGTGATCTTGATTCGTCACACTTCGAAAATATGAAATGTAGTGTTGACTACCATGATTCAATATCAGTGGTCTTGACGGACCGGATCTGACAAGCGTTGCTCATAATTATCCAACGGTATTGTTTTGAAATCAGTAGGGCGCCCATTAGGAACTTTTGAAACAAACATGTTTTATGAAATGCTTTTCACAAAATAAAATAAAATAAAATGTTTTATTTTCTTTTAGAGATCAGTGTAGCCCAAGTGGGAGAATGTAAGACTCCATTAAGTGGGCCACACATGATCATCGGTTTAGATCATGACCGTTGGATTATTCAGATTGAGCGATTCAGTGGGCCCCACTATAGTTGTGATCATTGCAAATAGGTTTGGGGCGGGACGCTTGAACCGTGGTCCCTATGCGCGGTTATTAAGCCAGATATGGAAACCTACGGTGTGGAGACCCTAGAGGAGAGAAGTGTGATGGGTAAGCTTCTCTGGCCCCCTTTCCTATAAATATACGTCTTGGTCCCCTCACCAACACATAAGAGAAAACCCTAGTCCCCATTGAGAGGTTCTCCTAAAGGTGTAAGGTGCGGAAGACCAATAGTTCTTCTCGGCAACACGGCGGCATCGGGAATGTCTTCCCAATCAGGTATGGCTTTCAGATTACAGTATGGAATTTCCATTATTCGATGCATAGACGATCCGATTATTCCGCATTAAGATTAAGTCTCACAGAGTGGACAAGTTCAGTTAATTTCTTGATGATTGGAACTCTTTATACGAATTTCAGTTTATTTTACTTTATGAAATGAACACCATGCAAGTGTGAAAAGTAATAAAAAAAAAAAAATACTCGTTATGAAGAAGGTTTCGTTATTATTTATTTAACACCCTCAAATTTGGGATCCGAGTAACTCAAGTCATCTCCACTTCATCCACCCAGCACTAATTCGAAGAGCAGGATCCTTCTCAATATCTCCGCTCTCATTATCTATCAACCCACGATATCGAAATTGTGCATGTCATGTTAGTTTTTATAGTCTAGCCAATCTAATCATTGAATTCACCAGATTTTTTTTTTGCATGGTAATCATTGTGTGGGGCATGTGTTAGACGGATTAGATGTCAGAGTTATGCTTCATTGTGTGATGCACTACTTTTTAAAGAAAAAAAAGTAAAAGCAGATGCACCACTTTTTAAAGAAAAAGCGAAATAAGAAAATGTATGTGATGTTACTCCTCAAAAGGCATTGTTTGGTGGTTTTGGTGCACTGATGCATTATTTAGTAAAATCCCAATTTTTAGAGGAGCTTTGGTGCAAAACTCCCTATAAGGTAGTACCAGTTTGTTCTTTGTTGATATTCATGCAAATGTCACAACATTTCAGTAAAATATATAGGGGCTTGCAAAATTCAGATGCCTGCCTGCGTATCAACAATCATTTTCCCAGAGCATGACCCTTCCAGTTCTCGGTACTGGCCTGTGCTGGTTTGAGCTCTGTGTGCCCCACCATGATCTATGTGTTTTATCCATGTCGTTTATCTGTTTTTCCATCTCATTTTAGGCCATCAACCAAAAAATGAGATAGATCCAAATCTCAAGTGGACCACACTATACAAAATAGTGGGTTTGAATGCTTGTTGTTGAAAACTTCTTCTAGGTTACAGACATTTTGGATCAAGCTTAATTTTATATTTTACCTTCATCTAGGTTTACATGACTTTACAAACAGGTTGGATGGCGGATAAACATGGAGATGGACCCTAGATAGGTGTCGCTATACCCACTCCTTTCTGTGGTTCATTGGAGCTTTGGATATGTCTCATTTTTGGGCTCATAATCTAAAATGAGCTTGCAAAGTGAATGGACGGTGTGGATAAGATACGTATATCATGGCGGGGCCACATGGAGCTTTTTTAATACCCACTAGTAGCAATCTCGGTACTGAACGAGTCACTACTGACTCCAATTAAAAAAAAGAAAGTGACTTTATTAAAAAGAGCTCGTTGTTTTTATTGCTGTGACTCGGAAGTCGCGGTGCGTATGGTTGCCTGTGAGCCCACATGATGAGATAGACGTTGGATTTTGACGAGCCAGGAAGGCCATTTTCTGGTATTAGGAAGGCAATAGGATGGTGGTGCGTCAATGTGTTGGGCGTTGTGGGGCCAAGGTGATATATGCATTTTATATACACACTGTTTAACTATTTTTTCAGTTTATTTTAAAGGTACGAACCAAAAAAATGAAGCAGATTAAAAGCCTAATTAAGTGGACCACACCGTACGAAACAGTGGGGATAGTGACACTCACCGTTGAAATCTTGTTAGGCCCACCGTAATGTTTATTTACCATCCAACTTATTGATAGGGTCACTCAGACCAGGATGAAGGGAAAACACCAATATCAATAGATGCAAAACTTTCGTGACCCTTGAGAATTTTTCAATGGTGGGCGTTCGATCACCATCGTTTCCTGTGTTGTAGTCCAGTTTAGAATCAACTTCATTTTGTTCGAATAAAAAAATGAGGGGGCAAAACAGATGAACTGAGTGGATAATAAACATCACGTGGCCCCCTATGAAGATTTCAACGGTGGGCGTCATTATCATTGCTACTTTCTGTGGTGTGGCTCACTTAAGCCTTGAATCTGCCTCTTTTTTGGTGATGAAACCAAAAATGATATGGAAAAATGGATGGATGGATGGAGTGGATAAAAACTATACATCAAGGTGGCCCCCACATAGCCTTGCTTGGACAGATCTCTTGGAGAGCCTTTAAACACATAGTGCATGGATTGGGTGCTCAGACTGGTGGCCCTAGATGTTTGACGTTTGCAGCCCAGATGCGCAGCGAGGAAGATTATAGTTTCTGTGTGGCCCTAGATCTGTCGGCTGACCGGTCTGCAGGGGGCTCTCCGACCGGTCGGTAGTGAGGCAGAGTCGATGTGTAACTCCTCTGGAATGTTTGTTGTGTTGGGCGACCGGTCGGCAACCCGATCGAGCGCCCACGCGGTTTCTTGCGCAACGCGCGAGATCGCGTAAGATGTTGTTATTTTTTATTTTCTACCTATTTAAGTGGGTTGTAAATGTGTTTAGTAGGTATTCTAAGGAGTCAAAGGTTTCCTAATCGTATTAGGAAGAGGGAAGAGAGTTGTGTGAGAGAGAACTTGGGATTTTCTCTGTTCATTCCTTGCTTGTGGGCTGTCAATTTCTGTAATCTTCTGTTATTCATAGTGGATCACTTTGTGCCGTTGTTTTTTATCTGTTGAGGGGTTTTTTCATGTAAATTCAGATTCTCTTGTGGTGCATGCTTGTGTGTGGTTTGATTTCATATTGTTTCTCGTTTGATCTCACATTGCTCCTTACGTTTCATCCTCTGCTTCCGCTGCCAATTTTCTCAACAGGATCATGGTCGCAATCCGCTTCCTCCAGCAATCTCCATAGCATATATGACAATTGCATGCAGTCACTCATAAATGGCACACGTTTCGTACTTAATATTTTTAGTTAAAAAGTCTATATTGTAGAACCCAATGTGCCAAGTTGCTGACCCAATGTCAGAGAACAATCCTAACCTTTGATTATGGCCGCTGGTTTTTTGAAATCGGACCACTAGATATTTTTCATTCTTAAGTGTCCAATAACTTGTCGACACTTCTTTTTTTGTTCTGAAAGATATCAGTCCTGCATAGCATCCATCACACTCTTACAGAGTATCAATGCTTTGACAGCAACTTATATCTACTGCAACATGTATTCCATCAGTTGATGCTTTACGGAGTATTAATGCTATGACAGCACCAACCCGTTGGTCGATAAGATAATGTTCCACCCAAGTGGATGATTTCCAACCTGTCACGTGGATGCAACATCCAACTTGCCTAACAGGTTGCTCGCACCAAAATGATTAACCTCCGGCAAAACTGTAAATGGTCGGGTTAGGGGCAGGTATAGCTAAAACAATACCCGCCCATTTACTAAATAGCTCTGGGTAGAAATTTTAGACCCAGACCTTTTTATTAAATGTGCGAATTTGGGTCTAAGTTGGGTCCAAGTCAACCCATCAGACCACCCATCGGACCCATTCATAAATGGGTTTGGGACTGGTAGAGGGAGATCCACTGACACCCATTCATAGGTCTAATGGGTCTAGGTTTGAATCTAGTGTGCAAGCATTTTTATAAGGCTTAAAATTGAGTTTGGCCAATCTAGGCTGGATGAGTCCCTTGAAACATAAACTAAACCCACGGACTTACTAAATGGTTCAGTTAGGCCGAGCCCGGCCTAATATAAAGATAACTAGAGCGAGAACTGTTTAGCAACTAGATCTATTATTCGACCCAAACCTGTACCATTTTAACAATGGGTAGTCTAGGTCGAGACTAAATGGGTTGGGTTGGGTTTGGGTGGTTGGGTTAGGGTGCCATCGAGTCCGCTGACCCATTTACAGCCCTACCATTGAGTGTACGTTGTTACTTATCAGCAAATATCCATTGTTTTCTGTGGTGGGCCCCACAAGATGAGTATATGAAGCTATTTTTGTACAAGAAAATTCTCATGATGGGCCCAACCCATTAGTCGGATTGGATATCGCACACACATAACAGGTTTGAAGTTATTTACTAGGTGGACCATAACTTACAGTCCAATCGGTTGCACCGGAAACCTTCTCTGCAGAAAACGCTCCTGCCGACAACGCTATCGTCTTTTGTCCTCGTATTCCGCAGATCAAAGCAAAAACAATTCGAATTTCCGATTCGATCTCATTCGTTTCCCCGCCTCCGATGCTTTTTAATACACGCAATGCACGGTGACCTCTAACTGCAGCATCAATGGCGAATACGCCGCTGCTTCTGGTTTATTTCTTGGCGTTTCTCTGTACGGAGGCGAAGTACATTGCTTACAATACGTCTCAGAGGATCGTGCCCGGGAAGATCAACGTCCATCTTGTCGCGCACTCGCATGATGACGTGGGATGGCTGAAAACCATCGATCAGTACTTCGTTGGATCGAACAATTCTATCCAGGTACGCAGCTTTTTTTTTTTGTTTTTTTTTTTGTTTTTTTTTTGTTTCACATCCTACTCGATGGAACAGATGGTCGTCGAACGTATACAGCCGACGTGTCGCTTGTGTAAGGCGCCCAAGACGCTGAAAAGGTAGGGCCCACCTGGCGCAAAAATCAATCTGATCCATTCATTTGGTGGGCCAAATCCGATGATCCACTGTCCGTAGGGTACACCGGACAGTCAATGGTAATTACAATGCACGGCCAACGGATGTACCCGGCCGGCGTACACGCATGGCTCACCTGATTACTTCTCATAATGATCTTAAGGTGGGGCCCACCTTTTCAGCGACTCGGATGTCTTGTACGTGAGACTCGTTAGCTTACATCGGGAGGAGGGTGGGATGCGGATTGTGTAGTGACTCACCACACTAGTAAACTCTGTGGGGTCCACCGTGATATATGTCATTATCCACGCCGTCCGTTCGTTTTTCTAGATCATTTTAGGTTATGAGTCGAAAGTTCAAGTGGACCACACCACAGGAAACAGTGGGGATTGTAACATCCACCGTTGAAACCTTCCTAGGGATCACAGTGATGTTTATTTGTCATCGAAACTGTTCATGAGGTCTCACAGACATGGATGAAAGGAATCAAACAAATATCAGTTTGATCCAAAACTTCTGTGCCCCCCGATGAGTTTCCACCGTTAATCTTTCAATTCTAACGGTTTCCCGTGGTATGGTCCACTTGACATTTGGATATGCTTCACGGTAGAGAGCTGGAATAATGGATGGACGGCTTGATAGACACAAACATCACAGTGGGCCCCCACAGAGTTTACTCACTCGCAATCGGAGTCCATGAGCGTGTAGGCGAGGTTGGCGTTCTGGTTAATCGCGATTAACCTATCTTGATACACGGCATCTCGCACGTGCCCTACGTGCGATGCACAATCCGTATGATGGGCCATACTGTTGTAGACCCGCAGTAGCAAAAAGAAACCGAACCGATTAGGCAAGCATGACCGTCGATCTGTGGCCATCAAATGAACGGTGAGGATAAGAAAGGACGTGGTTCACTTTGAACGTGGAAATGCACAGAGTCGTTTGATTGGCGGGGCTTATGTCCATGGGCCATCTGCCTCAAGGTAGATTAGATGGACGGTCCGGATTCACAGTGCAGCCACGTCGGCACGACAGTTCGTGACCATGAACCAACACAGCTTCAAGTTCATATGCTCTTCACCACACACGGTGCGCACCGAGAGCCGGTGTGCACACGTATCTCCCTCCATTTCAAGCACCCAGCAGGAATCTAGTACGCATTTCAATATAGGAATTCTCGAAAGCGCATTTTGAATTGCGCGTTGAGATTCCCGCCTGCATTATTGCTGGTGGGAGAATTTTGTGCGCACTGACTCTCGATGCACACAGCTTGCACAAACTAACCTTTGTATTTCTTCATGATTTTTTCCCCATTTTAACTGAATTTTGCATGAAATGCAATATATGTATGTGTATGTTGGCAGGGAGCATCAGTGGAAAACGTGTTGGATTCTGTTGTTATTGCATTACTGGCAGATAAGAATCGAAAATTCATCTATGTGGAACAGGCAAGATTTTCTTCTTTCTTATATGAATTTCATTTCATGCCTGAATGGCATTGAACTAAGCTCGCCAGTTCGGCGGTTTTGTTCGATGGATGCAGGCATTTTTCCAGCGATGGTGGAGAAAGCAGAGCGATGCAGTCCAGAACATAGTCAAGAAGCTTGTAGATTCAGGACAATTCGAATTCATGTACGGTATCTCATCTTCTTTTAATCACTTACTTTTCGCTGATCGGATGTGTTCCGAGGCATGGGATGTTCTATGATTCCATGTCATTGCCTCATACAGGCATACATGGACTAGATCGTAATCGTTCTTTTGGTAGGTCCAGTAACGAATGGGCCATAGACCAAAAATCAAACCGGACGGTTTTATCGACGGCTCGCAATTGGGAAATAAAGGACAAGATTGGCAATGGCTTCATCGGATAAATTGTTCATTGACTTGATGGATGGTTTAGATCATCATGCACATGTGCCACGGAATGATTAGTCCATAGGCCAAAAATCGAACTAGACGATTCAATCGACAACATACAATAGACACTGAGGACAGATAATGCTAATCCTACGTGCTTATTATATAAATACTTCTGTTTGAAAAATCACTTAGGATCTGTTTTGTTGCCACTTAAAAATGATTTCATCTCATTTTAGTTACAGTAATTATACATTAGAAATAATGGTTTATATAAAATGAGATGAACTCATTTTATATGCATTAGAAATCATGGTTTATATAAAATGAGATGAACTCATTTTCAAGTAAAATGAGATGAAATAATTTTTTAAGTGGCAACCAACCAGGTTCTTAGGTGGTGGAACCCACAGTTGAGTATGGCACCCTTTTCCTACTTGGATCAATGCCTATTAGACGAATCAGAAGTGCATGTCCTGCTTGGGTCTGCTTCCTATCTTTATCAACTGTATTACTCAATTTTTGGCGAATTGCATTTCATATCGCATGTCATGAGATTAAAATATTTCTGGCTAAATGTATCCCTTAGCTATTTGATACGGACCTTTCATCATGTGGAGCCCGCTTTGGTGTGGGCCATTCATCACTAAGGGCCTACCTTTGATGTGGACAATCCATAATGAGGGCTCACCTTGACACAGGTCATCCACAATGTGGGGCCCACCTTTGATGTGGACCCTCCATCGTTTGGGCCCCACCTTTAATGTGGAATGCCCATCATGTGGGGCCTCCTTTGATGTGGACCATCCTTTGACGCCCAGCGTTGCATTTTACTGCAGGCACATGGTGACTGAGATTTGTGTTTCATCATCATCTTTATTTGGAATTGTTTTGGATTTACAGCAATGGCGGTATGTGCATGCATGATGAGGCGACGTCGCATTACATCGACATGATCGATCAAACTACTCTTGGGCACCGATTCATCAAGCAGGAGTTTGGTAAGACTCCGAGAATCGGTTGGCAGATTGATCCCTTTGGACATTCTGCAGTACAAGCTTACTTGTTGGGGGCAGAGGTATGTATTTTATATGGTTGAAGATCTTGGTGGGTCTATTGATTTTTAGGGTCTTGTTTTTTTTCTCGTTCCTTTTCATCTCCCAATCTTAATGTATAAATATATGATTTTTGAGGAAGTTCTATTCAAATTTCATGCATGAATATAATCGTTGAAGTTCAGTTATGTCTTCCCTCAAATCTTCAGAAACCTTGCGTTTCGGTATATGTATGGAAGAACACGATGACTGAAGGCGCAACTCTGCTTCTGTGGGGGAGAATCAGCGCTTAATGTTAGCTAATGCTTCTTGTTACAATCATCAAACTGTAGACAGAGAGAGCTGATATCATGGCAGCCTCAAGTCACAAAAACCGTCAAACTAGTCTTGCATCAATTACTAGATGAATGCTATCATCTTTTTATAGTTGAATTTAGGGCATGTTCGGATACACGGAATCCATGTGGAAATGGAAAATGGTTCTCCCTGGAAAGACAGTCGGGCTGTTTGGATACACGGACTCCACAAAGTAATCATCATATTTATCTGCAGTTAGGATTCTCTGGCTTCAGAAGCTAGGTGACCGTAGTCTACTAAAGATGAGGATTCCACTTGCTATTCAAACAATTTCAACAGTGTTCATGGAAATAATCATTATATAATTATTCTTTTCTCATATTTTTCCCTTGGATCCCTCGTATCCAAACACACCCTTAATGCATGTAGTATATGCAATCACACTTCAGGGAGATCAATTGCATACATGTCTAAACAATTGTAGGAATCTTTTCATGCATGTATAAACACCGACCCACATGGACAGTCAAAAAGAATATAAGGGAGAACTCTAGCTGCATTGAATTTAAGAAGAAACATAATGGAATCAGAGAACGAAAAAGCCCAACAAGGTCTTCGGTTGGTCTCTGGGCTCAATTTCTCAAGTGGGCTTGACCTGTTTGCAGGTCGGATTTGACTCTCTTTACTTTGCTCGGATTGATTACGAAGAGAGAGTAAAGCGGAAAGACGAGAAGAGTCTTGAGGTTGTATGGCGTGGATCAAAAACCTTTGGTTCGTCTGCACAGGCAAGTGACTAATACTTATTTATGTTCGTTTGGCAATTCAGCTAATGAAATGAGTGAAAACTCAACATCTAAGTATCAGTGTTGTTATGCGGCTATACATTAAATCACTTGCATGTTTGTATTTACCACCAAATCACGGTTGGCGGGATTTTCGAGCCGGTAAGGTAGACTATGGTATTTGAGGCAGCATGGTAAAATGAAAACAGAAACCACACTAATCAGGCTTCCATTTTTCCATCCCAAATGACAAGTGATATATATATATATATATATATATATATATATATATATATATATATATATAGCACCAGCCTACTGTATTGACGTTGGGAAGCAGGAACTTTCAAATGCAACCTGGAACTTTCAACATCTAAGTATCAGTGTTCTTATGCAGCTATATGTTAAATCTAGCGTGCATTTGGATTTACCACCAAATTGTGGTTGGTGGGATTTTTGATCCAATAAGGTAGACTTGGCATTTAGGGCAGCATGGAAAAGTGAAAACAGAAACTGCATTGATCAAGCTTCCATTTTTCCACCCCAAATCACAAGCAAGATATGCATGCAATGTGGCGCTAGCCTATTGTGTTGGCCCTGGGAACCAGGAGCCTTCGAATGCAGCCTTGTTTTTTATTTCAATTTCTCTTTTCCTTTTTGCAGATTTTCACTGGTATATTCCCTCAGAGTTACGATCCTCCTGATGGTTTCTCCTTTGAAGTTAATGACGAGTCCCAAATTGTGCAGGTAAATCCTCATATAAGACCTATAAATTGACTTTAAATATTCATTCACGGCTTCATTGTTTTGTTTCTTTTCTGCGCTGAAGGATGACATTCTTCTGTTTGATTACAACGTCCAAGAGCGAGTGAACGATTTTGTGTCTGCAGCATTATCACAGGTAAGCATGAACGATTGTTTTTTTCACTCTGTGTTTGATTTCTTCCCACCCTTCCAAGTACTTGAGGCTAACCTTGCTGCTATCCTACCTAACTGGACCTATCCAAGGTTGTTGTGATGTTGTAAAAAAGTTGTGTGGATGGGACTCTTTTCCATGCAAATCAGGATCTGAAATCCTTCAGGTGGAATAATGAATTATATTCCCCACCATATGCCACAGGAGTCACCGTATGGTGGGCAATACGAACCCTTCCATGGGTGACGTGCAAATGGATGATTAAGAAAGACAGTGTTGATTCATATTCCATGGGAAAACATGACGAAGATTGGATGGATAGAATCTTCCAACCTTGGAGATCTTCGGGGCATGTCCATCCACTGTGACTTATTCAATGATCTGGATCAATTTACCATGCGCCCCACATGTATGTATCCAAAGGCCCAAGGACACCATACATCTGCTTACGCTAAAATGATCGTATAATTACTAATCATATCATCGTGCTTTAAACCTGAAATATCCCAACAAATTGCCTTTTGTTTTCTTCAGGCTAACATAACTCGCACAAATCATGTCATGTGGACTATGGGGACTGATTTTAGGTATCAATATGCTAACTCATGGTTCAAGCAGATGGACAAGCTCATTCATTATGTCAACCTGGTATGTGTTTCCTTTAGAAATACCTCCTAAAACTCCTAAAAAGCACTTGACTCATGATTTATAGATTTAAAAGTCCTTACTTGGATATAATTCTTGTGGTTCTTAACCACTATGTTAGGACACAAAATCATGCTGTGGCTTGTCCAAATCTATCATGTTCATGGTGCCAATGAGGCACATGTGTTCAATATCTGGAACATTCATAAGTGAGTCTCACCATATATGTGCCATTATCCAAAAATAGGCTGTCCAAACATCAGGCAAGATCCACATGTATGAAGAAAAAAAAAATATAGATGCTTAAAAAAGGATTGACCAGATCAGCCTGGTTTTTGGACAACAACTCATGTATCGTGGGGCACGTGATGAATGGCCACTCAGATCTCTTACATGGCATGCCTGCACCTGTGCTTATTTTATTTTATTTTATTTTTTTTTTTTGCTTTCTTGCACTTTATTGTTTCAGAATTCTTCCACATATTACTGACATCAGTGTTTTGGTTGCTTTCAGGACGGGCGGGTTAATGCCTTGTATTCAACCCCATCCATTTACACTGATGTGAAGTATGCAGCAAATGAGTCCTGGCCGCTGAAGACTGATGACTTCTTCCCGTGAGTGGTATATTTGGAAAATGATGCAATTTTCATAATACCTAGAGAAAGAAAAGGAGAGGAAGTATATGGTGTTAGTTTACCATGCTTAGGATACCGATAGTAATGGTGAAAGACAAAAGACTGCAACCTCATGGACAGTAAAGCAACCTACTGATGCTCCTTTGTGCTCCATGATGTATCTTTTTGGTGTCATTTGGCTTTGCCAATGCCATCTTAAAAAATGACAATGCTGCACCGTAGATGACCTCAAAAGGAAAAAAGTAAAAAAGTAAAAAAGAAAAAGAAAATTGCAATCATATCATCATCATCATCTAAGCCTTACCCCAACTAACTGAGGCCAGCTGCATGAATCTTTTTCTCTTTCCAGTTTTACATCGAAAAAGAAGAAGAAAATTGCAATTATATATTAGTTAAATGTTGAAATTTACAGATATGCAGATAATCCAAATGCATATTGGACGGGATACTTCACAAGTAGGGCGGCTATTAAAGGCTATGTTAGAATGATGAGTGCTTACTATTTGGTAAGTCTTTCCAAACCTTTCAATCCATATCAAAAAATCATTTTTCTCACTCTCCCTGTAATTGTGAAATCTTCATTGGTTTATGAGTTTCCTGTCTATAATCAGGCAGCAAGGCAATTGGAGTTTCTCAAATGGACAAATAGTTCAGGGCCCAAAACAGACACTTTGGCCGATGCTTTGGCAATTACTCAACATCACGATGCAATTACCGGAACAGAAAAGCAGCATGTAGCTGATGATTATGCAAAGAGGCTGTCTATAGGTTATGCAGAGGTGCAATTTTAGCTTGAGAAATGTAAAGGCTATTCATGATCTCACATCATGTGGTGGCCCCACTGCTTATGTACTATGGCATGAAGAAAAAGAGGCCAGTCCACTCATGAGGTGGGTTGCAAGTACTTGGAAATGGATGGTTAAAAGGAGTTGACCAGCAGTCCACTTTCACAATACATGTGTGGCCTACCTGGCCAATTTTGGAGCCAAGTCACATACATGTGGGTCCACCTGATGAATAGTTCATGTGCCACACTGGTCAATGTGGGGAGAGTAGCAGCTTATTCAGCTTGGGCATCATGATATTCTTCTAATATTCCTTTCAGGCCCTTTAAGCTCAAACCTGTCATCTTTCAACAATAATACTTCTTTTGCAGGCGGCAGAGTTGGTGGAATCTACACTTGCTTGCTTGACAGAGAAGACACCAAATGCTGGATGTGACAAACCTGCGACTAAATTTGAACAGGCAAAAATTATCAGACTCTTTGCTAATGATCTTTTCCCACTTCGCATATAGCATTTATCGTCCTGTTCAGGCTAATCGCATTAGATACTTCTAGGCAATGAAGATGAAAAAAAATTGCTGAAAATGAAGTGGACCAAGTTCCATAAAATGCTAAGGAAATTTTTTACGGGGCTGTTTGGGGTGAAGGATATGAGTCAGTGATCTGTGAGATCCATGGATTTCTGAATTTCCCAAATCCACACCTCCATAAATCATGAACTTGCCCCACCCCCAACAAAAAAGAAAAAAAAAAAAAAAAAAAAAGGGGCTATTTTCTTTGCTATAATGCTCTACCATTTCAATAAATTCTCCCCAAATCAATGGATTTGTAATTTGCTTCCCGAACAGTGGAGTTTGGAATTTGCCAAATCCAATTGAAATCCATGAATTTGACAAGTTCATGGATTTACCAAATGAACGATTTGTCGGTTTTTTTAAGTGTGCTTGGAATTTTGGTTTTACATCAGATGTTCTTTAAGCATATCTGCTTAAAATATCACCACAAATGCATTTTTCTTCACCTTTAACTATGAGGCACTTGGCGCATGTGTGGGCGGCATGTATATGTCATGTGGCATACAACTTGCCATGTGTGCATCACATTTGGACAGCATGTGGTTGCCATGTGGCAATATGTGTCCTATATGTGTGCAACCCACAGGCATTTGGCTATTGGGGTACATGTATTTCTCCTTAGAATTCGAATGAAAGCAATCGAAAGGAAGGCACATGCATCTTAGGATAAAAATGTGTGATGAGGTGTCTCTTTATTTCGAAAAGCTACCTTTATGTGTAAAGGGATGTCTAAAAGTCTAAGTCTCTCTCTCTCTCTCTCTCTCTCTCTCTCTCTCTCTCTCTCTCTCTCTCTCTCTCTCTCTCTCTCTCTCTCAATAAATTATTCCACAATAAATAGCATTCATTCCAGAAATTGATTCTAGAGACTCTCTCCCTCTTTTCTCTCTCATTCTATAATAATAGAGCCTTCCATCATACTAGCAATGAGAGTGCTTGAGAGTATTATTCTCAAGAGTGGTGTATCTAGCACTTGCATTCATTTTATTTTGGCACATTTGCTTCAATATGTTCAGGATTCCCTTTAACGTTGCACAGTTACTCACCATGGTGGCCTCAATTTATCCTGGAGGCAAAACTTTCACAACTTGTTCGCAATCTATGGATTCGACCATAGAGGGTGCAATTATTGTCTTAAAGATGTGATTTTCCAGTAATTCAACCATGATAGTTCTATATTCTATTCCATTTCCATCCTCTTCTTCCAGCTGAATACTAATATATGAATTTCCCCTTTCAGTGTCCGCTTTTGAATGTAAGTTATTGTCCTCCATCAGAAGTAGATTTATCTCATGGGAAAAGCTTGGTAGGTTCACATTTCTTCTCGTTTTTTGTCCATGCTAATAGAAGAATAGAAATTGCTCTTTGCTTTTGAGATTATCGATTTTCTGTAATTGTTCTTTTATAGGTTGTCATTGTCTATAATTCTCTTGGTTGGAAACGAGAGGATATAGTTCGAATACCTGTAAGTATTTCACGTCATCATGACTACTGCTACAGTTTGTTCATTTCAAAAGACTTCTTGTTGTATGGTTTATACAATAGTTTTATTCCTTCTAATATTTCAAGTCTGCACGATGACCATTCTCAACCTCTTATAAATAAGATATTTTTACTGACCTTAATTATTTTTCTTTTTTTGGTAATTGATTTTGACCAAATTCAGCTGCATGCAACCTTAGCAGCCATTTCTCAGAATGGTTAGCATTTAACCTATTTCTTGTCTAGAGTCTTACTCCACGTTACATGTGCCTATGACCATACATGTCCACCTCAAACCTGTGGAATATCTGGTTGACTTGTCAGGCGGGCCACGCATGTAAAAAAATCCTGCAGTCAACATCCAACGCATGCGTGTGGCCCACCTGATGAGTGGAACAGCCTGATTCTTGGTCCCAGAAATCAATACTCTGGCCCACCTGAAGCACAGCTTGATTGCCTGCACATGTGGCCTTGTGTAGAGATTCATGTAGTGTTATTTCTTGCAGACTTTGTGACACATCAAGCCTTCTCCTTTCTCCATTCTCTACACTCTCTACCCTTTTATCATCAGGGTAAAAACAAAAACTAAAATTACAAGCCCCTAATGATAATAAAATAAAAGACATGTATCCTAACATGTAGGATTAGTACAACTCTTCTTTTTCTATGGGTTACAGAAAAGTACTTAAATCAACTTCCCTTGCTCTTCATCTTGGAGGAGAGACAACTCTGCATTCTTCAAAATTGGATCAACTCAGTTCTTTTTTGGTCTTCACCAGAGTGCCTTATTAAGGATAACATGAAAAGCGTTATCTTAACACTGATACCATGGGTCATAAGATCGACCTTCAAAGTGTGCCTTATAGTCACAGCTTTAGCACCAGATGCATGTTGATTTTTTACCTCTAACAACACAGAGAATTCAAAACATTGATTTCAGTTTCATTTTTGGATACCAAGATAGCACAAGTTATTACTATCAATTTAAGTATGAAAGTTTTTAAATAAAACCTTGTCAAATACGACAAGAAGTGGCTTTTTAAGGACTGGTGGTTTGAGTATTTGGCTAGTGGGCTGATCTATCCTGAGCCTTACTCCTTCGGGCACAGGCTAAAGTGGTCCTGGATTCATTTTATTAGCTCATGGCGGTTGTATCTGCATATGCTCCTGACCCCTCCAGTTGCAAGTTGCATCCCAACCTTGTAGGAAGCATGCCTATTCTGAGTTTTTTTTTTTTTTTTTTTTTTGGTAAAAAATGATATTATTGAAGTATCTAAAGCCAGTTTGGTAGAATCCTACTTTCACTATGAAACTTATGCAGTTTGTCATTGAATCTGTTGTCACTAACGATTTTGATCTTGGGGGACTCCAACACTAATTCCTTAGAATCCTGCTCACACAGTCAAATTCCACCGCAGGTAATCAGTGAATCCATTATTGTTCGGGATTCCACAGGAAGAGAAGTTGAATCACAACTTCTGCCTCTAGCCAACGCTTCAGTGGGCATAAGAAAGTTCTATGTTAAGGCGTACTTGGGTGTATCTCCAAGTGATACACCAAAATTTTGGCTTGCATTTCCAGCAACTGTACCACCTCTTGGTTTCAGCACTTACATTATCTCAACTGCAGAAGGGACAGGTATAGCTATCTGATTGTGTCTCTTTGGGTTATCAGAGTATTAACTGGCTAGAAACTGCATGTGCTGATGCTTTCTTTTTACAACTTCAGGCTCTAGTTCGACAGTATCAACAACGTATACAACTCAAGGGAGTGAAAATGGTACCATAGAAGTCGGGCAAGGAAATCTACAGCTTAGTTATGCTGTAGATGACAGCAAACTTACTCATTACTTTAACAAGAGAAGTTTGGTATGTATGATTGATAGCACTTCCTATCTATGTTTTTCTATTTTATGTGTTTCTCACTTGTCTCTCACTAACATTACTTTATCCCAATCTGGATTTCTCTAAACAGAAAGTAATTGTTGTTGTTGTTATCATTATTATATATAATGAGAGCAACTTTGGACATTTTTGCCCCTGCAATTAGTCTTAGGAACTTTGGTTATTAGAGGGTAAAACCGTTATCAAAATGTAGCTTCTTGGCAAGGGATGGTTCAGATTTCACCCGCAATGATCCTTTAAACAGTTTAGATTTTACCGACAAAAGCTCTCCTCTTCTTTGCATGTAACTGGCTGTAATAGTACTGCTAGGGTGCTGAGAAACAGAGGCTATGTGGGGCCACCATGATGATTGTATGAAATCCACTTGGTCCATCGATTGTGCCGCCTCATGATAGGACTTCAGCCTGAAAATGAGGTAGATCTAAAACTTGAGTGGGCCGAAACACCAGAAAAAAGTGGGATGGGTCACATTCTTATTTCTCTTTGTGGAGTGTGTGTCCATGCCCTTTCCATCCGTGTCTCTCTGCTCTCTATTTTTTTCCCTCCCCTACTCTCTCTACCCCTAGTTATTATTAACAAGATGATATTATACTCATGTTTTTATGTTTATAAACCTGTTTTGTACTTATGGTATTATTCTAATACCAATAGTAGAAAAAGGGTGCATGTGTCAAAAGGTGAGGGTGTGAATATCAGTTCCTCCCTATTCTTTTTGTTGCTCGCATAATGTTCCAATTTAAATGTTCTTTCTAGCAGCTCATGGTTTTTCCAGAAGCTCATGAAACTATTTTCATTTTTTTTTTCTTATCAGGATATTATACATATCTAATCTGTTTTCTATTTATTATTCAAGGTTAACACATTTCTGGAACAATCATTCAGTTTTTACCCTGGAGATGATGGAAGTGGTAATGATACTCAGGTACTGGTTCTAACTCTCCCACCATTTTTTTCTTCTCTCTCTCTCTCTCTCTCTCTCTCTCTCTCTCTCTCTCTCTCTCTCTCTCTCTCCTTTTTTTTTTTAAATTGCTTGCATTATGTTGCCCAAATGAAGATCAGTTATGTTGTAAGGTTTGGTTTACTTGTTGAAGGCTTCTGGAGCATATATCTTCCGTCCAAATGGTACATTTCCCATAAATCCAGAAGTACAGGTAAGCCATCCCCTCTAAAATGATAAGTGACATGTTTAGGTGTTGATGGTTACCCAAGACTGACAGACTGCGTTGCCAATATAATTTCGGTTGAGCTTTCTGAACTTCTCCATACTTCCGTGCTCCAAGTTTGCTTGGCAAACACTGGCAGTCATGATTCGTCTAAGATTTGGTTAATGTCAAGAAAAATGTTTATTTTGCAGGTGCCATTGACTGTTTTACGTGGACCTATATTGGATGAAGTACATCAGAGAATCAGTCCTTGGATATATCAGGTGCTTTACCTTTGCTACAAGAACCTTATAATGTTTGTATGTGTTGAACTTCATGTTGACACCCATACGGCTGTATCATATGATTCAAATCCATATCAGCTTGATACAAATATGTAATACGGGGCTGAATCAACCAAGGCCAAAAAAATTGGTCCATATCAGTGCCAGTACAGGCTTGATATGGCCATAAGGCCTACATTGGTTTTTTTGTTTTCGAAAATTTCTCTCATTTTTTTCTCTCTTCTTTTTTTATTAAAACCATGGAGAAATCTTAGCGAGTCATTTTAGACTAGATTCCGGCCTATTTGGGGGATTAACATATAAGATTTGAATGGGATTCAATAAATTGAACTGGAATGGACCATTAGAGGAAAATCCATCATTTTTTTTAGTATTTTCTCTTTTTTATTGTATTTCAATGTAATGGGCCCTAAGTCACCAAACCATGCTTGATTTGTGGTCAATTATGCCTATTTGGTTGGGTTTCAGTGGGTCGAGTTGGTAGACAACTTCTTATCAAAGAATGGTCTGAGACACCATAATATACATGTCGAATCACAAAAAAGAACGATAGATTCTTGAAGTTCGGGTGTGCGTTACGCCCCGTATCATATCGGCTTCGACTGGGAAGATACACCCCCTGGTGCCAATATTCAGAAGCATGCACCCATATCTAGAACAAAGCGTGCATATTGAAGCTACTATCCAAGGGGCTACTGCCGTTACCGTTATGATATGGGCTGTAACAGCCATTATGGCCCCTTGTTTCTATTTAATAAAAAACCTGTATTGGCCCTATAATGGATTGTTACGGGTATGTCCAATACAGGGTCGGTATGGATCATTCTTTCCGTAACGGGCATTCTCCGCCCCGTAATGAGTAACAATTCCCATTTTTATCGTTACGTAAGCATTTTTTAATAATTTGCCACTGTCATCTTAAATCTTTCAGTCAACTAAAAAACTTGATTGTGAAATTTTGCCAATAATGTTCTGAAAGTAAAAAAGAAGTGCTAAAAAATAAACAAGAACTGATTCCATATAGTTTCTGGCAATGAATGTCTAAGACTGATACCTAAATTATCAAATCTAACTCAGCTTTCTAAAGATATGAGCTTGAAAGTTATCTGTCTTTCATCTGTCTACTTCGAAAGGAAGGGGATTACATTCAATTGGCCATGACTCTTACTACCTAGTACATTCAAGTGACCGATCAACCTCAATTTTTGTATCTTAGCTGCCTGCTAATTGTGGCTGATATGCTTGCTCTGCCAGATGGAGAATAATCTTTTAACAACTGCATTCCCATTCACAATCAAGGATTTCACTGGCTCTTTCAATGGCAATTGTTGTTTGGCCACATTTCTTGGAGTTTCAAGATCAGTTAGATAGGAGCATATGCTGTTCAAAAAAAAAAAAAAAAAAGGAAAAGGTCAGAGGTGCATATTTCAAGAGCTTGCTAGAATAAACATTCTAAATAGTTTCTTTCTTTCTTTTTTTAACTGAGATAACATGGGGGTGTTTGGACTCATTTCCACTACAAATATACTTTGGAACCTATATACGAGATTGAAAATTGCCCGTGATCTTCTTTGGAGCCATTTCCCCACCATAAGTCCATTGTTTGTTCCCACAGACAATTCATTACCATTGTGTAAATGATTTTTAAATTGGTTGATATGTGTCATATCGGCCGATACGTATTGTGTATTGGTAGCCACCAATATGATAAAAATAGTTAGCATTTATCAAAGGAAAATCATGAGAAAAAGAAACGTATTTATTTATTTAATCGTTGAACTTAACCTCCTCATTTATGAATATGTAAGGATTTTTAATTTAAAAAAACAAATCTATACAAAGATAAGATATACAACATTTTTTCAATATTTTCTGATGTTTCACACTAATACACCTGATAAGCCAATTGTATGAGCCCATAAAATACATATCATGTTGTGTATTGGTGTCACTGGTACAAATACGGTACCTGATAATTTCAACCATGGGTGTAAGATAACTGAGTTTTTAGTCCACTTCTCAGTTTTTTTTTTTTTTTTTTTTTTTTTTTTTTTTTTTTTTTTTTTTTAACTTATACAGCGACCATGTGCAGATAACCCGCGTATACAAGGGAAAGGAGCATGCTGAATTCGAGTTCACTGTAAGCACATCTTTTCGAACATGTGAAAAGCTATGTTTACTCACAGGAGTAGGATTTTGAATCTTACTCTTCTGACATGTGCCGCTATGTCATGAGTCTACGAGATCCAGGCTGTTTTGGGCCATACTATTTCAGCAGTTCATGGATCTTACAAACACTCAACACATTGGCATGCGACTGAGAAGAGTAACATTTGAAATCCTGCTCTTCTAAGTGTGATTGCAGTTATTCACTGAATGTTCCTTCTCTGATATAATTTTGATAACACTGATATGATATTCTCAATTTTAGGTTGGGCCTATACCCATTGATGATGGAATTGGAAAAGAAATCGTCACCCAAATTACAACGACAATGATGACAAATAAAACATTCTACACAGATTCTAATGGACGTGATTTTATTAAAAGGGTATGCTTCATACTACATTCCCTTCATTTCACTTGCATGAATGAACAATGCACTAGCAAGATGTGGACAGTTTGATATTCTTAGGGATATTGCTCTGCATGTTTTATGCTGTTACTAATATAATTTATCTAAATCTGCAGATTCGGGATTATAGATCAGACTGGGACCTGCAAGTGAACCAACCCGTTGCTGGAAATTACTATCCAGTAAGTTTTCCTTTATAAGTGAGATTTCTATGTTAGGGCTTTAATGAAGATCACTCTTTCTATAGTGAAAGCTTGACTGTCTGTTGGGGTGGCCCAGACAGAACTTGAGATGGAGCCTTGTTAGAGGATAGCATCCACTGACATGTAGAGACTTCTAGGGAAATTGGAACAAGGGATTTGAGGGGGCATGATGTGAAGGGGCTTATATATATGAAAAATTAGAACAGTCAGATAGACTATCTTAGCCATCACATTAGTTAGTGATCTTGGTTTCATTTCTTTCTTAAGTGATGATACTTCAAAAACAGAACTTTTCTGTAATCCATTTGTTTCAGTCTTGCTCTCGTTGAGGTTGCATTTGGATGCATAATCAAATTGAATTAAAGTAGAAAATCACCTACTTGTATTTACCGTAGCAGACTAGCAGTCATAATGAGGGTTTGAGCTCCAATATAATTATATTACTTGCAAGTTCGCTGAGGGTCTAAGCTCCAAATTATAGTTGTATTACTTGCAAGTTCGACATGATAGAAACACAACCACAAGCTTGCCATTTCCTCTTGATTAAACTGAATATTTTGCAATTCAGTTCACTTGTGCATCCAAACACAACCTAAATATGGGATAAACGATGATGTTTGATGGAATAGGTCTTGTGTTGTTGCTTTTTTTTTTTCTTTTCTTTTTTTCCTTTTCTGTATGTGGCCTCTGCCTCGCTTGCTCAAGTACATTCTTTTCTTTTCATGTTGGCTCTTAAGACCTGTTTGTGGGTCATTGTCATTTGCAACATTATATGAAAGCTCAACATGTAGCTATTTTAGA
The DNA here is from genome assembly GCA_003013855.2 of Liriodendron chinense. Classification (NCBI taxonomy): domain Eukaryota; kingdom Viridiplantae; phylum Streptophyta; class Magnoliopsida; order Magnoliales; family Magnoliaceae; genus Liriodendron; species Liriodendron chinense. The sequence goes on from ML058574.1 coordinate 153,472, forward strand.
GGATGACAAACAAACTTAATATAGTTTCTTTCTTTCAGATTAATCTTGGAATTTACATGGAAGACAACCAGACAGAATTCTCGGTACTGGTAGACCGTTCGTTGGGGGGATCCAGCATATTGGATGGTCAAATAGAGCTGATGTTACATAGGTCTCTTCTTTTCAAATGCTTGGTTCATTTCTTGGAGCTTTGTTAAATTCACACACATGTAGAGCCCAATCATGCTGACACGTGCACCAATGCAAGATCCAAGCATTCAATCAGGTGTGTCCCACCGTGTAGATGCCCTGGCCCAAAAATAAGGTTGCTGTGTCATCCAGTGGGCCAGAGTGTACGAAAAAATGAACAGCTAATGAAAACTCAGTCAAATTTTTCTGTCCATTTGTTCCATATGCTGTGGCCTACCTGATTGGGGGACCAACCTATTTTTTGAACTAGGGTGTCTAATTGGTGGGACCCACCACATGGACAACTTGGATGTTCCAACTTACATGCAAATGCCAACTTGGTACGTGAGGTGGCATCTGTAGGGACCGGGCTGTCCATGCATGTGGAACTAGTGAGCCTCCGTTTTTTGAATTATGATATTTTCTACTTTCCAAGAAAATTTGTGATGGTCATGTTTATCATACAACACATTAACTAAGGTCTCTTAATTTTCATTTTATTATACAGAAGGCTGGTTCATGATGATTCTAGAGGTGTTGGAGAACCACTAAATGAAACAGTTTGTGTCCTTGATAAATGCGAAGGACTAACGGTAAGTTCATGTTACATAACCCTCAAATCATAAGCTCACATGCTGCTGTAACCTGTCTATTTCATGAATCAAAGGCCTGATGTAGTTGCATGCTTTAGAGCCAGACAAAAAAAAAAAAAGCTAAAGGCAATTTTAATTTTGATAGTGTTGGTAATGTTTTGACAGGTTCTAGGAAAATTCTATCTTAGAATTGATCCTTTGGGCGAGGGTGCTAAATGGCGCCGGACGGTTGGCCAAGAGATATATTCTCCACTTCTTCTAGCATTCACACAACAGGTGAAAGACAAGTTGACTTGTTTCAAGTGTTACTAGTTATGGATTTACTAAAGTTGTGTTTGGAGATCAGGAGTTTTTCAGGTTGGCCGGATTCTTTTCTGCCCAAATTGATATTGGGAATGTTTGAGGTTGGACCTGAAACATTCCAAATATTCATTTGGGAGGAGAAGTTGGAAAAACGAAATCCATAATGAATTGCAATCTGTTCCCAAAATATTGTTCTATTGGTTCGGGGTATATGCACCCGCTAAACTTTAGTGATTGGTTTCCATTTTGCAGGACGGAAATAACTGGACGAGTTCTCATGTACCAAATTTCTCAGCAATGGAGCCCTCCTACAGCTTACCCGATAATGTCGCAATGATCACCCTCCAGGTATGTGGCTTTTCATCAAACATTAAAATCCAATTCCCACATGGATGTTATGTTGGATGTTACAGAAGTAAAGAAAAGGTATTATACAATCCTTGGCCCATAACTCAATAGGTCGTACAATGCCTACATTTTGGTTTTTTTGTTTGTACAAGTGGGGCTCACGGTTTAATGGTCGGCCGCTGATATGACGGGCCTCACGCTGGCTAACCCATGCACCAAAACTCCCCAGGTTGAATGCTCTTGACTCATTAGTTTCTTGTCTAGAAAGCCCCCTTACATAAGGCATAACAGCTCTAGCTGCTCACACCAGACCAGTTATGACCCTATCTTTTAAAGGCCCCAGCAAGCAACACAAGCTGAAAAGTGTTGCACTTGGGCTGTATAATATTTGGCCTTTTTTCTCAGTTGAATGTGAACCATTATTGTCTTTTATCTATTAACACTCTATTTGTTGAAAGCTTACGAAGGGTAAGGACCCCTATCCAAGGGATTTTTGGTGCATGGGCCACTACAAAGTGGGGCCAAAATATCAACTCGTTAGATCACTGTATCTGGGTCCCACTTGACCCTACTTGTCTATTGTCTATACTTGTCTATAATCTACAGACTGAAAGCCCAAATGAGACTGTACAACCCTTTGGTCCGAGCATTCGATAATACCTCAAAAAAGTTGAGGATGGTGCAACTGAAAGAATTATCGTGGTTAATGCAATTGATGTAGAAACCGAAGTACTTTAACAGAATATCTGTAATCAACTGAAGTGCTTATATGAAATGTTCAAAACCAATGAGTAATAGAAAGTACATAAAGACTAAAGAAACTAGTAAAATTCTAATAGAATCTTAAATAATCACAACACAGCAACCAGAGATAGACCACTGACCAACTATTCCTCCTCCAATGGGAAACAAAATCAACAGTATCAAGGGAAACATGACCATCTTGACCCTTTCAGGTAATAGATTCTGGCCCAAAACACAGGACATCCCGCACCCAACAGAGGCGTCTGTAAGCCAATGGTAGTAGTTTTGGAAATTTGAGTATTCATGATGTTGAGGTAACTTTGTTAACAGATATATAGATTTAACTCATGATATGGCCTGTTCAACTGATATTTTTTCTGTTTTATAGTTTCTACGTTTTTCTACATTTTGACCACAGATTTTCTGTTCTGCATGCATGTCCATGGACCCCTGATGTCCCTGGACATGAATTTGTGTCCTGATGCATCAGTTCATACAAATGGGGCCCCTGGTTTGGTGATCCAGGTCATTGGTCTGATGGGCCCCTACATGGATGGGGACGCCCCAAAACTCTTACAGATAGGATGATCCTAACCCTTTGATTACTAGTGTACAAAAAGCTGGCTAAAAAAAACAATACAGCGAGAGTTCAGGAAAAAAAAAAAAAGGTCTAAATTGGATGGATTGATCTGGGTGTTTTATGGGGCATTTCCATCCACAATGGATCCCATCATAGTAATGGTCTGGATCATGGAACATGAGGACCAATTTTACTGAGTTTACACTACTCATGTCATGATGCATCAGGACCTGTAATTTCTCCTACCCACATCAGTTGTATTTTTGTCGAAGTCCACGTCAATGTCCAGTGCTACACAAATGAAGATTAGCTAGCATAACTGGATGGCCCCAATGAGTTTTGGGATATTCTAGTTAATATTCATTTATGAGAGAGAGAGAGAGAGAGAGAGAGAGAGTTCATCTGTCACATCCTAACCTTTTATTATAAAACCTAAACAAAATAATATGGTTTCCTGAGGGAACACTAAGACATACACCCATGCACAATAAAATACTCCACCCATACATCCATACACACCCACAGATACACAATCTCCTACAACTACTAAAAAACACATTACACAGGCTTTTAAAATTCAGAAAACTCAAATGAGTACTGAATCAAATCAAGCTTCAAGTTTCTAAAATGTTGGTATAGGCATGATAATGGTGCTCATCCTGCTCGAGCTACAACAGATGCTATTCAATGAACGGGAAATGGAACAGAACAACATTGCTTGATTTTGATCTTTTTGCTTCAAATATCTTTTTTTCATGCTATCATAGTTCATCACATTCTGGGTGTTACTGCAGGAGCTAGAAGATGGAAGCACTCTTCTTCGATTGGCACACCTATACGAGGTCTCACTTCTTCTCACTTTCACTTGGCTAACTGTTAGAAACTACGAAACCAAATTTAAAATTTTCAGTGACATTGTAAGCCCAATACATTTTGATCATCTGGGTCTTCTCTGTTTTCTTGAAAATCTGTGAACTTCGTATCTTTTTCTCCTGATTCTATCTTCTGCTGTTTGTATTAAAACTTCAAGATGGGAGAGGACAAGGATCTTTCAGTTATGACGAACGTGGATTTGCAAAAGCTGTTCCCTGGCAAGAAGGTAAGAGAATCATGCACCCACGTGAACTTGGAAGCATATGCATGACTTGTCACATATGGCAACATGGGCAGCATGTCCATATAATTTGAGGCATGCACTATAAATGCATTTTGGATGCATGTCCAACGTGTCTCGGGGCAGCGATGGGTCAGCCCGTGATCAGCCCATCTATTTATTGGGCCCAGACTTCACTCTGTGCCAAGCTCATTTACTCATCGAGCCTGGAATTCAAGCTGGGTCCCCGCCTTGTGACTAGTATAGATGGACATGAATTGGAAAAGATGTCAAAAGTAGACTCAGGCGTGGTGAGTTTGTTCAGCGGGTCTGAGTATCAGGCCCAGTCCAGCCTGTTTATGGGACTGCGCCCGGTCAGCCCAATATTCCAGCCCTGAACCTGTCTGATACAGTGACTTCCAATTTTTTTTAAATCTGAATGTCCAATGCACGTAGCAAATGTATTACAGAGCCTCTTTTTTTTTTTTTTTTTGCAATCAAATCATGCTGATTTGAATTTTGCTTCAGATCATTGAAGTAACAGAGATGAACTTATCTGCTAATCAAGAAAGGTCAGAAATGGAAAGAAAGAGACTAGTATGGAAAGTGGAAGACCCACACAAGGAAGAAACCAATACGAGAGGTGGGCCAGTCGATCCATCCAAGCTGGTGGTGGAGCTGGGTCCCATGGAAATCCGTACTTTCGTTATAATTTTCAATCACGACTCCTTCACCAAGACGGGCAATCGCTGAGAGGTATTTAAGAAAAATTCCACGGAATTCATACCAATTTTCAGTTGAAATTCCACATTGAAAGCTCACTAATCTATATGAAACCTTTTATGTGCAGCCACTATGATAAGCAGCCAGAGCAGTGTTTTGATGAGGTTCAATCTTGACCTAAAGTATAAGAGCATGTTTGGATGCACCATCGAATTGAATTGCAATTGCTAGTATAATAAAGTTGAAAGAAACCAAATTGCAATTTATGCGTGTTCCAAATCAAAATTATTTGAAAGAAATGTAAGTGTAATTTGACAACTGCTTATGATGAACTCTAGGAAAAATCAACCACTATTGTCATTACCTGTTGATTAAATAGAATCTTGCAATTCCATTAAACTTTGCATCCAAATGCAGCCCAAAGATTTCAATATTTTCGGCGCTAGATTCTACCTAAAACTACTTCTGAAGTAGTGATAATGCGGTTGTGATCTTGAATTTTAAAAATCACTAGGAATAAGAATGTATATTGTGTTATTATTATTATTTTTTTCTTTGCAGATTATCAATTGAACAAATTTTTAGGAATAAGAAATGAATCTTAGGTTGATAATTCATGAGAGTGGAGAGGTTGAGAAGGATGTTGCTCATAAAAATAGAACTTGTTGATTGTACCTAGTCAATGAGCCGGCCAGGCCAAGCTATTCATCATCATTCCTGGCTTAGCCTGACAGCCCTTGGGCCTAAACTAGCCTTGGTATACAGCCAGGCCAGCCGGCCCATTGAGTGGAAGGCCGTGAGCTCCTAGGACCCCCTATGGGAGGCATTTTTTGTGATTTTCACCCATGCCTATCTATATCTATGAGGTTTTCTAAGGGGTTGTTTGGATGCCTCTAAAATCTTGGACTTGTAAAGGGATTGCGGGTTATCTGGTGCACAGGAGTTGTTTGGATACTTGCATTTGTTGCCATCTAGTTGCGCTAAAAGCTTATATTATAGGGGGTTTGTTGATGCCTCCAATACCTCCCCTCACGTGCAGGCTCTATATTTAGCTCTGCAAGTGATACTATGAGCTCAAATAACACCAAATGCCCAAAATATTGAAAATTTGCAAACCCCGAAACTCTAAAACCAGATTTCCTGCTCTCATACTATGTTACTACCCATTTGAAACCAGTCAAAAATCCATGTTTTATATTACTAGTAAAGTTTTTAGCACTAAAATGAGTACATAATAGAACACAATGTTTAATACATACTCATGATGTGTGTGGCCCATCAGAATGTTTACTCATCACTGTTTCTATTAGTATGGTCTACCTGAGATTTGGATCTTCTTATGACTTCGGATCAGGCGCTAAAATGAGATAGAAAAATAGATGGACAGTCTTGATATACAATAAGATAGGCCCCACACGTGGACGCGGATTGCCTGCAAAAGCCTTTGGCAGGCATCTCCTGCGCTCGGAATCTAGGTGGGGCCCACCATGATATTTGTGAGAAATCTACGCTGTCCAACCATTTTGTGAGATCATTTTAGGCATTGTGACAAAAAATGAATGGGATCCAAGACTCAAGTGGGCCGCAATAAAGAAAAGGTGGGTAGGGAAATTCCTACCGTTGAAACCTCTATGGGTCCACAAGGATGTTTATATGCCATCCATACCGTTCATAATGTCATTCCTACTGAGATGAACTGAAAATCACAAATATTATCCTAATTCGAAACTTTAGTGGCCCCACGAATATTTCAACTGTGGAAGTTCAATCGTCATGTTTTCGGCGCACTTAATTCTTGGATCCTGTTCATTTTTTGTCACAATGCCTAAAATGATCTCACAAAACGTTTGGCCGGCGTAGATTTCTCACAAGCACCACAGTGGGCCCCACCTAGATTCCAAGCACAGGAGATGCCTGAGGAAGGCTTTCGCAGGCAATCCGCGTCCCCGCCAGGGTAAAAACTAATTCGCTCCCATCACGTGGAGTCTTTGTGTCCCGAAATCGCATTGCGCATTGAGTTACTCAGAATGCTTTAATCGGACTGAGTAAACTCAATTGGGCCCACCATGAATGTATGTGGTTTATCCACTCCGTTCATCCGGTTTTTCAGCTCATTTTAGGGGTTGATCCCAAAATCGAAACATATCCAAAGTTAAAGGGGACCATACAACAGGAAACAGTGGGAATAATGATTTCCACCAATTAAACATTCATATGGCCCACAGTGATGTTTATTTCTCATCCAATCTGTTCAATCTGTTCATAAGATGACAAAGACACGGATGAAGGGGAAAAGCAAATATCAGCTTGATCCAAAACTTCTGTGGTCCCCAAGAAGTTTTCAACGGTAGATGTTCAATTCATACAGTTTCCTATGGTGTGGTTCACTTGAGCTTTGTATATGAATCATTTTGGCATCAAGACATAATATTATCTGGTAAAATGTATGGACGGAGTGGATAAAATACATATATCACGGTGGCCCACAAAGTTTACCCAGTACATGTAGCATACTGAGTTACTCAGTACGCAATCCGCTTCCCTGTGTCACAAGGAACACGTGTTCCACGTCAGACCCAAGGATTCTGGAAGCGGATTGCGTAAATCGGATTGCCTACACATAGTGTAGGGCCCACATTGATTTACTTATTTAATCCACTCGGTCCATCCATCTTAACAGAACATTTTAGGTATGGTGCCAGAAAATGAAGCATATCAAAATCTAAAGTGGACCACACCACAAGAAAAGTGTGAACTTAATGTCTACCATTGAAAAATTCTCAGAGGACAAAGCAGTTTTGGATCAAGCTGATATTTATGTTTTCCCTTCATTCATATCCATGTGATCTTATGAACAGGTTGGATGACAAATAAACATCACTGTAGGGATTGGGAAGGTTTCAGCTGTGGAAATCATTATTCCCACTGTTTCCCGTGGCATGGTCCACTTACATTTGGATATGCTTAAATTTTGGGGACGGAATAGATAAAGCACATACATTCTAGGTGGGGCATAGCTCAGTTGACCCGCAGGATAAGAGCGTGCGGAGTTCCAAGGACTCAGTTTATTGAGTATTCTTACTAAGGCCAGCATCACTTTCGTCCTGATTCTTCATCGGTGGCAGATGAAGATTCTGGACAGTCAAAATTCCGTATAAACAATCTAGTGGGCCACCCATGCAAATCAATGGTGTGCTTTTTGCGTGCGCTCGAGAGAGGGTTCCCCCTTTCTTCCGCTATGTTCACGAGGAGTCCAATAGTTTAGAAGTTTTATAGCAGACATGGAGTCGGATGATGGATATATGCATAGGGTAATAGGTATAAGATTAGAATCTACTCAAATTTCTAAGGTAATAAGATCTAGGTACTTGACTAGTTATATATCCTGAATGCAGATACATGTATGCTCAATTCACACGGATAATAGAATATGAAGGCCCATATCCAAAGTCCGTCCAAATATAATAAAATTCATTACTAAAACCTCTGTGCATGAATGGCGTTATAAAAAAGAAAGTAATGATGATATGAATGCTGCCCATAACACATCTATGCAACATGCTTATATCCTTAGATACGGACCTTCGGAAGAAGGTGTGATTGATTTGATGGGCTCAATTTAGTTTTCTTAATTGTGCAATACCTTCTTAATTGTGCAATACCTTTATAAAGTTTCATAAAATGGAACAATGAATTACTATTTTGAAGTTGCGGCTAGTATAAAAAAATAAAAGCTCAACAATCCATGATTGGCTGGAAATCGTGGAGTCGCTTTGAGATGGAGAAACCTGAAGGGACTCAAATGACTCTAGGATAAATCTGCACCATGCATTTCAGATAAGGACTTTGATTACTGAAAAAGAAGAAGTTATGTGCATTTTTATTGTCCGTTTAGAACACTGCTCTACTTTGTCGGGCTGTATGTTTTCAAAGGAGATCCGGGAACTTCCGGTAAGATAATACTCTTTAAATTTCTAACGGCAAAAAGTAAATTAAAATTGTAATGGAAATGACAGAAAAAGAATTTCTGATGAAAGCCGGAAAAAAACACATAGCTTTCGATTACTCCTTTGGGCCGCTCTATGATACCAGAGGCTCCTCAAAAGAAGCAATTCTAGAGCATACTCTGAGTAATGTCAGAGCATAGACTACTAATTCAAATGTTCAAGGCATAAACAATAAAAGTTTCATTGGTACGTACGAATTGAAAAATAATGATGGATTGAAAATACAGTTGGCTTTGAAAGATAAAAGAAATTGAAATAATAGAGAAGGAGGGGGAATGGAAGATATCGGGAGCACAGAGGCCTTCCTCTCTTTAACTCAAAAGTGTCTAACTTATTGTCTTTTGGAAAGATATTCTTGTTCTGCCTTCCACCTTTTCCTCCTTTTGTTTTAGTTGAGTGAAACCCTCATTTTATAGGCGTTTGTGGAGGGACACCCAATGGATAAGCCGCTTCCTGAGACGGCTGAGCGTCCCCCGACCTTGTGCAGAACTGGCCGTAGCACCGCCGGGTTTGTGCAAAGTAGCACCCACTGGGGCTGCTGCTACTCTGGGCCCACGCTGGACTAATCCAGCCCGCTGGTTGCCTTCCTGTGATGATTTTAGCTGTATATTCGCTCAGATCGAGGGCCCACCAAAGTTATCAAGCCAGATGGCCGTGTTTTAATTAGTGGGGTAGCTCACCTGTGTTTTTCTTTCGATTTATGGCCTTAGAGGTAACGTGAGGCGAAGCATCCTGTGGACGGTTACGTCACCTAGCCACCACTGCTACCACCGTAAGCAGGAATGCAGTGAGCAAGGATTGGGTACTAAAGCCCACCAGGACCTAGCTAGAGACGGATGATCCTGTAAGGGTCTCTGTGGGGCCCACTGTAATATATATTTTTTATCCACACCGTCCATCTATTTTGGCAGATCATTTTAGGGCATGAGCCCAAAAAGCAGATAGATTGAAGGCTCAAGTGGACCATACCATAGGAAGTAGTGGGGACTGAAAGCTCACTGTTGAAAACTTCTTTTGGGCTAGGCATTTCAACAGCAGATCTCAGGAGTGCTCAGGAGGCACACTAACCCCAGTAGTGAGTGGGTGCATTGTATGACTGATCAAGTGGGTGCATTGGCCAGTTAACAGAGTGGGTGCGTTGCATGACTAACTAGGACCCAAAAACAAAAACACAAAAAAATAACCTTTTTGGCTACGCAAGTTTTGGATCAAGTTGGTATTTATGTTTTCCCTTTATATATGTCTATGTGAACTTATGATCAGGTTAGGTGGAAAATAAACATCACGGGGGCCTTATGAGAATTTTCAATGGTACGAATTCAATCCCCACTGCTTCCTGTGGTGTGGTCCACTCAATTCTTCAATCAGTCGGCTTTTTGACCTCATGCTCTAGAATGATATTTAAAAATGGATGGACGGCATGGATAAAACATTTCCATTAAAGTGGGCCCCACCGATCCCCTGATAGGCTGTCCCTTACTAGCTGGGTCCTGGTGGGGCAGTACCCAGTCCGCGCCCGAACGCAGTGGGAAGTTTGCCAGAAGGTTGGGGATTAGGTGGGCCTCACCCAACCCGGTGCGGGCCTGGCAATGGGCCAGCATTGATATATGTACCTAATATCCATGCTGTCAGGTGGACCACACAACATAAAACATTGGCGATGGACCAAAAAGATTTTAATGTCAACGGCCGTAATAATTTGGCTCTAGCATAAAGTGGCCCACCTATAAGTTAGACCACCTTGAATTTTGAATAGAGTCCAGATCCTCTTGGCAGCAAAGCAGGGATTCCGTTTGCTGCCTTTTCACTGGTCCACATCAGGAGCGGGTGGATCCCTCAACGCAGGGTACACCATGATGTACGTTTCTTATATCCAGGCCATGCATCTGTTTTGAAAACTCATTTTAGGGCATTACACTGAATATGAAGCAGATCCAAATCTCAGGTGGACCTATAATACATGAAACAGTGGTAATCCAACATTAAAAACTTATGATCGGACCCAAAAGCTTTGGATCAACCCGGTATTTGTGTGATCTCTTCATCCAGGTCTTTGTGACCTCATCAACAGCTTGGATGGAAAATAAACATTCCCGTGGCCTCCATAGAAGTTTTTAATGGTGAGGATTGAAGACTGTTTCCTGTGGTATGGTCTCCTAAGTTTTGGATCTGCTTCATTTTTGGGGTCATGCCCTAAAATGAGCTGTCATAATGGATGAATGGTGCGGATGTAAAGAACATACATAACAGTGAGCCCCACAGTTAGGGATCCGGGGATCCACCGAAACCGCTCCCTTGCACTGGAGAGCGGATTAGGGGAGACCCCGGCCTCACGCAAGACCGTGCGGCCCTTACATGGGATTACAGTGGAGCCTACCTTGATGTATGTATTATGTATCCATGCCGTTCATCCGTTTTCTCATATCCCGAAAATTAATCCCGAAAATTAATCAGATCTAATTATCAGGTGGACCATACCAGAAGAAACAGTGGTGGTTGACCATCCTACCATTAAAAATCTCTTAGGGCGCATATTAATGTATTCTTTGCTCCTCCGGACGTGTCACGCTTTGCATCTGCTGGGCATGTACCATGGGTAGTACAGAGGTCAAAATGTACACCGATCTGACGAAAATGCAAAACATTGAGACAGCAAGAACCAGGGGTTTCTGTTCAACGAGGAAAAAGCCCATTGATTGAATGGTCAAGATTTTCTGGCTTCTAAGAACTGTAGGCCGCTGAGATTCTGCCACGTTGGATGGACATTGTGTTCTCCAAGAAGTTTTCAATGGTAAGCTTTCAGTCCCCACAGTTTCAATCTACTTTTTTTTTTGGGTTCATGGCCTAAAATGATCCGTCAAAATTGATGGACGGCGTAGATAAAACATAGACCGCCAGTCCCCAGCTGGGTTCGGGTGGGGTTAGTACGTAATCCGCGCCCCGCTGAGATGGGAAGCGGATTGCGTCCTGCTCCTGCCTGGAACACGGTCCTGACATGGCTCTGTAGTGCCCAACGTGATGTATGTGTGGATTCTCGGTCCTGGCATGGCTCTACTGGGGCCTAACGTGATGTAATTGTTCTATCCACACCGTCCATCCATCTTAACATATCGTTTTAATCTATAATCCCAAAAAATGAGGCAGATTTAAGGCTTATATAGGCAACTCCACAGGAAGCAGTGGTGATAATGACGCCACCATGGCCATTGAAACCTTCCTAGGGATCACCGTGATGCTTGTTTGCCATACAACCTGTTCATAATGTCGCATATACATGGATGAAGGTTAAGGTCAAATATCAGCTTGCTAAAAAACTTCTGTGGCCCCTTAAGAAGTTTTCGATGGTAGGCATTCAATCTCAACTGTTTCTCGTGATGCGGTCCACCTGAGCTTTGGATATGCCTATTTTTGTGGTTCATTCCCTCGATTGAACTGAAAAAAGTGAATGGACGGAATGGATAGAACACATACATTACGGTGGGTCCCCACACAGCTCCTGCCAGGACCGCGTCCGTCCTGCTAGGAGTAGGACGCAATCTGCGACTGATGCCGGGTCCGGGCCTGCTTGTACAAAAGTCCGTTGTCAGGTTGGATAAGGGGAGACGGTACTTGCAATACAACTACGTTTGTCGTTTTTCAGCTTTCTTAGAGGAGGAATTGCCCATTTCCGCGGCCCCGGAAATATATGGTTTGACGGGTCTCGGGTTTGCAGGTGCCGGGTTTCATGTTTGTGATCTGAACTGTTGGTTTGTTGGATCCACCATAATATATGTGTTTTATCCACACTGTCCATCTACTTTTCCAGCTCATTTCAGGGCAAGAGACAAAAAATGAGATGGATCTATATCTCATGTGGACCACACCACAGGAAACACTGGTGATCGAAGGCCCAGGTTTAAAAACTTCCTTGGGCTTACTATAATGCTTATTTAGGTCACGTGGACGAAGGGAAAACACGAATAACAGCTTGATCCATTATTTTTGTGGCCACTAATTTTTTTTAATGGTGGGTGTTACACTGTTACTGTTTTATTTTAACTTTTTTATTATGTATAGTAAGGTCACACACCCATGCTATCAGTCACCCTCCAATGTTAGCCACCCCCACGGTGGGATTCATAACTCAGTGATGAGACGAGGTTATCTTCACTCAGTCTACCACTATCCCAAAGGTGTGGGTATAAGCTCATGCTTTAAAATAAGCTGGCAAAATGAATGGATGGCAGGGATAAAACACATACATCATGGTGGGCCCACATACCTTTTCCAGCAGAGACTTCTGTGTTGGTGGGCGTTCAATCCCAGTCCACCTTCCTCGCTGTATCTCGTCAGATCAATGGTAGGATCACAACATGGGACTAAACATCCAAATCCAACGGCTATTCCTCACGCAGGATTTAGAGGGAGCTGTGTACGGAAAGAGAGAAACTCGCGGCCTCCTCCAACTGTCCAACAGTCGCAGAGATGGTAAAGAGAGCTTTGCAGATGCGGAAATCATCGCCATCGTATTCGTATCGTACTCTACAATGTGAAGGCAGGGAGCCGATTCGGGTGTTCGAGTTCGGTCAGGCCGTGGAACGTGGGGCCCACCTTGATGTATGTATTGTATATCCACTTTGTATATCTGTTTTTCCAGATCATTTTAGGGGCATGATCCAAAAAATGAAGTAGATCCAAATCTTAGGTGGACCACACCGTTGGAAACAGTGGTGATTAAATGCCCACCATTAAAAACTTCTTAGGCTCCACCTTATTTTTTTGTCGGTCACCACTGTTTCTTTGGGGCGCGAATTAGGTGTTACCCCTTTGTGGATGCTATCCCTAACGTATGGCCCACATGGATGATATTTTGTATATCCACGCCGTCCATCCTTTTCTACAACACATTTTAGAATAATGTTCCCAGAATGATGCAGATTTAAATATCAAGTGGACCATACTACTAGAAACAACAGTGTGATTGAGTGCTCCACCATTACAAATTCCAAAGAGCCAATTGTAAGGTTTTGGTAGTGTATTTTTTCAATCCAAGCTGTTTATAATGTCAATGAGGTCTTTATGAAGGGAAAATTATAAATATCAAATTGATCCAAAATTTTTATGGCCCATAAAATGTTTTTAATGGTTATTGATCACTGTTTCCAGTGTTACGGTCCACCTGATATTTGGATCTTTTTATGGTTTTGGATCACACGAAAAAACAGATAGACTGCGTCGATATAAAAAAAAAAAAAAAAAAAGTACATCAAGAGGGCCCCACACGGCTAGGGTGACCCCCACTAAGCTGTTCCGAGGGTAACACCTAATTGGCGCCCTTTTTCTTTTTCTTGTGGTGTGGGACACCTGAGATTTTGATCTGCTTCGTTTTTTGGCCCGTATCCTAAAATGAGATGGCAAATGGATGGACGGTGGAGATATACAGCACATACATCAAAGCGGGCACCACGGTCACGGCCTAACCGAAGTCGGTGTTGCCTCGACCTTACCGAATCCGTTCCCATAAGGCGGCACAAACATCTGATCCCTTGGATTAGATGGAACCCACAGGGAACGGTGGATATGTATCGGTTGTAAGTTTTTCTAACCCGTACACTTGCTTCTGTACAAGAGGAGTCCACCCTATGGATTGACCAGCACCATTTTCATGGCGTGGTCCATCTAGTCCACGGACCAGATTTCCACATAGCTACCTTATTGGAACGTGCGAGGGCCCACAGACATCCCATTATAAATCCAGCGATCATTCCGAGTCGTCTTGTAGTTCCATCTTAACACCATGGGTAGTTCTGTTATCTATTCTATGTATTCGCGGCTCGGAATCCAGCGCGTGTCGCTGCCCACTGGGACCATAAGTTAATTGGTCCGACGATCACAACCGTCGGAATCATCATATACGGCGCACCATTATAAAATTATGCAGAGGGCACGATCTTAACCATCAGTATTTATAGATGAATTCCTAACATTGAAAAGAGAATTTTCAATGGCTAACATTCAACTCTAAAAATCAAAGATTAGAATCATCAATAAAATTTGATTATATGAAAATAGCTTATTCTATATAGTCATGATATTATGGACGGTTCGTATCATCGGAAGACTCGGCATGTGGGCCCATTGGATGGCGACACACGCTAGACCCTGAGTCGCGAGGGAGGCAATAAAAGGGTATATTCGTGCAAAGATGCCTGATAAATGTCTCTCCCTTCCAAGAATTCCTCTTCTTTGCAAAGCCCCCTCAGCTCTTGCAGCGCATACACCCTTTCTCCCGTATATAACATTTTCATGTCCATCTTGCCCACAGACGCCCAAAGATCCTCACCGTTGATTCCCTCTATTTCTCAAAGCCCTAACTCCGATCATGGCCTCTTTCGCCCCCTTCAATCCCCCAACTCTCCGATCTTCTCCGATACCGACGCCGCACCAGCTGCCGTCGTCGGATCGCCTCAGATCCCGCCATCTGAATCCCTCTCGATCGGGAATTCCAGTAAGATTTTCGTTTTTAATTTCATTCTGTTCTTCTGATTGCTGAATTCGTCTCTTGATTCTGCAAAGAAACCCTAGATTTTTGGCTCGGAATTGCATTGACATTGAATGGGAATTTTCTTGATTTGGGAACGTTTAGTGCGAATTGTCTTAATGTGGTTGCTTTAGGTTGGGTGTGTGGTGCAATTTTGCTTTTGTTAGGTGGGAATTGATACATACACCCATCTTTTTTTGACAAATACGCCCCTTTTTTCCACTTAAGAGTGACGCATCAGTCCCAATTTGTACTGATATTACCAAAATTAGAAACAAAGGTTGCATCTTCCAAGGTGTAAACATTGGCTCTGTTGTGGTCGTTGTTGCTGTTGTCTTTTGGTTGTGTGTCGGTTGGTATGGCCCGGAACCTGTACATACGTCAGAAGGGGTTGAGATCTGGACTATTCATCAGGTGGGGTCCATAGTTCAAGATTGTTTAGTGAGAATCCTTCAAATGGTTTTGATTGGCTTATTGTGGCGGTAGTGGAATTGAGAATCTGGAGTGGGAATGACGCCTTTTTGTAGAAGGATGGGTTTGGCCACCATCCCAGGATTTTAGGCATCCCCTTCAGGACTCGGCATTTAATGAGTATGCTAAAACATGTTTTCATTAATCGTGGGTTGTGGAGGGTCTAAAGAAGTACTATGATTTTGATGAATTGCCATTATAGACGAGGTTGTGATGGAGGGTACATCTGAAGGATGCTGTTATCGAAGGCAGAGTCTCAATGAGGAAAAGTCCTTGTTATGTTTCATGTTTGGTTCTAGTTGTTACTGGAGAGGCCTGCATAGCAATGACATCAGATGGATCTCATAATCATGGCTCAATCGCTATGATGCATATAATCTCACCCCCACCCATCATTGTCATAACCTGATCCCAACATTTTGGTGTTAGTTTTTAAATGGTAGAATGGCAAAAGTTTTATGGTTGCTGTCCGCTGGACATCAATTTTCGCCTTTTACTCGGGCCTGAAAACCAAAAATAAAAGAAAACAAGTAGTGGTTGAGATTCCTACTTAAAAGTTGACATATGCTCTTTCGGTTTGCCTAATTCTGCAATCCAATCCCAAAGATCCTAATTCTGACATACAAGTTTGATCTATCTTAATGGTGGAATACATGTTGGTGGTGCACCCTACCTAATGAATGGCTTGGATCTTTGATGCATGTGCCGCCTGCCTGATCTGACTCATGTTCCATTCATGTATTACTCGTTCCTGAGAAAAAAAATTTCTATTCCAGCCTACAATGTGCCCATATGTAAGGTTGTTGGGAAAGGAATCTTCTTCAAATCAATTGGCTTGGGGGATACCTCAGCTGAACAATTATTCTGTGAACGCTTCATGTGGGGCCTACCAAAATGTTTGTATGACATCCAACCAGTCCATTAAAGTAGGTCCACCATGAAAGTTGGATGCCCCAAAAAACAGGCAGATTCAACCATCATGTAGGCCACCACGTGAATTTGGAGGCTTTTCGACCATTATTTTTTGTGGTGCGGCCTACAATTGTGCATGCCATTGAACTCGTGCATTACGTGAGCCCCAGAATGATGATGGATGCCCAAAAATCGGGCCTATACAAATCATTTTGTGGGCTACTTCATTGAGAACAATGGAAAACCATCCAAAAGCCTCCAAATTCACGTAGTGGTGACTGGTGCACATGATGGTTGGATCAGCCTGATTTTTGGGGCGCTATACTTTCTTGACAGGCTATCTTCATAGGTAGGTTGGATTTCATACTTAGGACTTCTGATCGTCATGTTCAACACATTGAATAAGCTTATTTTGCAAGGACTTGAAGAGGAACCATCCTCACTTCTCCAATTTGATCGGTTACAAGGGAGGAGTTTTTTAAACACTCGGTGGGTACAAAACATGATATGTATGCACCTAGAAATGGTGCATGTGTCATTAATTAACCTAGACTAAACCATCTAAATATTTTTATGACATGCAACATGTCCATCAAAGTCGGCCCATCATGAAACTTGGATGGCTAAAAAAGCAGGCAGATCCAACCATCATGTGGGTGACGCCCCGGCCTGGTCGTTGCCACCTCCTTTGTGAGGGGGCACCCCTTTCTCAAAATTATGGCGCTATTTTGCTGAGTTCCTTAGAGAGAGTTGTCTCGTGCCCCTAGGCCACAAGAATTTGGAGGCTTTTGGATGGTTGTCCGTTATTTTCTGTGCTGTGGCCTACCATGTTGTGTTTATGCCATCAAACTCATGGATGTCGTGTGCCCCACTATGATGATGGTATGCCCAAAATCAGACCTATACAAATTATTCTGTGGGCCACCCACTCTATAAAGGCACATATGATGGTTGGATTGGTCTGATTTTTGGGGTGCCCAACTTTCGCAGTGGGCCTATCTTGATGGGTAGGTTGGATTCGTTACACAGGACTTGTGGGACCCATGTGTAACACTTGTAAAATAAGCTTCTTTTACCAGGACTTGAAGAGGAACCATCCTCACTTCTCCAACTCGATTGGCTACAAGGGAGGAGTTATTTGAACTCTGGGATGGGCACAACGCTATGCATGCACCTAGAAATGGTACATGTGGCATACAGTAACCCAGAGAAAACCATCTAAATTGTGGAACACACTGTCATTAAGTAACAGTTCCAAAATCAGATTGGTTAATCGATCCTAACCTCTGCTTCGTGGACACTTTCTTGTTGAAATAGGATCACTCGATATTTTTCATTTGACAGCGTCCAATAAATGTCCGCCAATCAGGTAACTAGGCAATTTCATGATGCTTTTAAACTGGGACCCATAATTCTGAGAGTTAATTTGATTTAATTGTATGCCACATGATATGGTGCGCCAACAACACATGGAACCATGGGGAGGGGACGCCAACAGTGGGTTTGTGAGTAGGGACCACCACGGTGTGTGAATTTTACTAAAATGAATGCAAAATGGGGATACAGAAAGGTTGATGAAAAATCATGCAGCTAATACAAAGAAGAAGAATTCCCCCTTGTTGCCCTCAAAAGCTTCATCTGGGCTCCTAGTCCCACTGAAAGCTGCATCAGCCCTGGCCCATTCCATAACCAACCATTGAGCATTGTGGAACAATTGATTTGGGCTTGGGGATTTGTCACTGAAGGTCCTGCTATTGCGCTCCGACCAAATTGTCAACATGATGGATGATAGAACCAAGCACCAGATTGTCCTATTCTTCCTTCTCTTTCCAGCAAAATGCCACATTACCAACGACTCTGTGAATTTAGGAGGCATAACACAGTCAACTTCCAACAGTTCAAAGAATCTGCTACATACTTGCTTGGAATGTGCAATGCAAAAAGGAGGTGGTTCACAAATTTTATTTATTTTTTTTTTTTTTGGAAGGATAGAGGTGGTCCACATTTTCCTCATCTTATAAGCATAGGATGCATCTATCAGAAAATACCAATCTTATCTTCCTCAAACAAGGTAAGTTTCTTGTTTTTGCTGGGGAGCCAACAAAAGCCACAGCCCGGGGAGTGCCTGGATACTTTGATATATGCCAAATTGGATCCTTGTGATTCTGTAGTTGGGGATCTTGAAGCAGCACCAAATAGAAGGATCTCACTGTATAATCTCTGCCCGGATTGGTTTTCTAGACCCATCTATCCCTTTCTGAGATGAGATTTCCATGATTGTGAAGCGTTTCCATCATATGCTAACATATCCATTACTCTCATCATCAAGGAGGTCCCTTCTGAATGTTTGATTCCACACCATGTGTTTCCCCACCCTCAGTGTGCGCTGAGCAATGGAAGCATTTCTCACCCTCACCACCTGGCATGAACATGGGAATGGCAACTTGGAAGGCCGTTCATCACGTTCACCTCACCAAGATGAGGGGAAATTCCAAAAATCAGCCTACTCTGAAATTCATGCGGGCCACACTGTGTGAACCTAGAGTTGTCAGGTGTGATTTTACATTATTCCCCATGGTGTGGCCTGCCTGAGTTTTGGATCTGGTCTGGTTTTTGGTATGTATAGTGAACATGTGTGGGAACACCTAACATGGAGTGGATGTCAAACACAGAGCACCGTGGGTCCCACAAAGCTCGGGTGTTTCACTATGTACTATAGTTCTTGTAGAGGTTTTCATTCCTTTACCAAGAATGTTTGATCATTGACATGGACTATCCATACGGTGGAGCCCGGCCTTGATGACTGATCCCTGTTAAATTACTTCCATTGAATGATCTTGACCACCACCATCGCCTTATCCCAACTAATTGGGCTTGGCTACATGAATCATTTTCTGCTATTCTACTCCATCAAGGGCCATAGTTTCAGTTAGACTATAGGTCTTCAGGTCTTTTCTTACTACCTCCACCCATGTCCTTTTGGACCTTCCCTTGCCCTTTTAGAGCATCCGACTTGTTCCAACTCACTCTTAATCAGCGCAAGTCTTGGACTCCTTTGCACATGACCAAACCATCTAGGTTGACTTTCTCTCATCTTATTGCCTATTGGTGCTCCTTATAAGTGCCCCCGAATGCATTCATTTCTAATTCTCTCTCCTTGTCTGGCCGCCTATCCATCTCAACATCCTCAATTCAGCTACACGCATCCTATGAACATGTGGTTACTTATATGCCTAACATTCTATCCCATAAAGCATGGCTGGTCTTGTAGCTATCCTTTAGAACTTCTTTTTCAGTTTGAGTGATACATGACAATCACGTAAAACTCCAGAGGCACATCTCCATTTCTTCCACTCCACCTAAATTCTATGGGTAACATCCTTCTCAATCTCTCGACTCATTAATTATTGACCAAAATATCGAAAGTGATGATTTTGGGAAACTTCTTGGTCGGCAATCTTAACTAATGCCTTGTCCTCACTCCTAACTAAACTTGCACTCCATTACTCTGTTTTAGTCAGATTAATTTAAACTCCCTATACTCTGTTTTAGTCTAACTGATATTAACCATCTTGGAAGAAATTCTTTTTCTTTTGTATGTTTACCGAACATGATTACTGAGAATCTATTTTGCAAGAGCATTCTTAGTAAACAATTCAAGAGAATTGTTGACTGGGAATCAATTTTGTCATTGCTAGATGTAACTTGAATTTGGCCCTTGGATTTGTTGCAGTGTTGCTTTCAAAACTTGTCCCTTTATACTTAACTTAATGCATATTGTTAACGTTTTGTGGAATTCGCTTGGCAGGTTCAATGGCTGCATCTTCAACAGATCCGTGTGGGTTTTCCAAGAAGGTAAGTTGCTGCCTCCACTTTGGTTTCTTTTCCACAGATGGTTCGATGGAAGAAACTGAATATGAATGGAAGATGTACATGAAATCCTTTGGAAATGGAAAAACATGGGTTCCGATTTTCCATCCATTATTTGTTTTGTTTCCATGTTTTACACGGATTTCATGTAAGCTTACCTGATGTCTTCTCTACCTCAGAAATTAATGACATCCTTTTTTGGGAGAAATGATTGTCCACAATTTTTAGGAAAAGCTGGGAAGTAGAAATAGTTTCTGTGGATACTTCTTTTTCCCCTCAAATGGAGTTAAAAGTGCAGTTTCCATGCTAACCAATTTCATTTCTAGGGCTCTCCACATTCCCAAACGCCCCCTTAGGTTTGTTGTTCATTGCTCTGTTTTCCAATTTCTTTTTCCTTTTTCTTTTTATTTATGTTTGATGGTGATAGGTGGTAATTTAAATGGACACTTTGATGGATGCGGGGTCCATGTAATATATCAGATTCATCGTATTTCGAAGTGTTGATGGGAACCGTGGCATTTTGTTCAGTTTTGTGATTCATAACCATTAGCTTACTTTTTCACCGTGCACCAAATTAAGTCCTAAAATTGGGTAGTTACTGTTGGCTGTTTTTTAGAAAGTTCTTTCATGTACCATAAATTTCTGACGCCTTGAAACTAAAAACTTCACAAATAGGTTAAGATCCTTCTTATAACGTTTCTCATAGGGTTTTCCATAGTTGGGTATACAAACTCTAACCAAGGAATAGCTTTAACCATTTAAAAAAAGAAAAAAAAAAAAGAAAGAAAAGAATTGGCTTTGGGTACTGTGGTTTAGGGCTGTTAGAGGGTTAGGTTTGTGTCAGATGCTAGGGTAACCATATTCAGACTCAACCTAAGGAATCAGATTTATGTCCTGCTGGGTTTTCAGATACTGTTTCCAGATATGAGGTACTGGGATCTGAATGCCTCAAAAAAGTACCAGATCTGAATCCTCTCACATCCGGGCATTGGGTCCTGTCATGTTTAATTATGAGCACGGATTAAGATTCAGGATGGGGTTTGGATCCAGAGTTAGGTCCAGCATGGATCCAGCATGATTTCTAATCAGATCTCTGATGACTGGTTGGATAGAAATCGTTGGACCTGAACCAGACCTGATTACTAATCGGGGAATATGGACCCAGATCTGACTAAATCATAAAAGATACTTTGGGTGTCCGTGGATATGGGCACACCCACTGACAGCTGTAATTGTCCCTTCTACCTTAATCCTTACTTCATTGAATCCTAATTCTGTTAGTCAGATGACCTCTATCTGTCGGAATCCCGTACAGTTGTAAGGATCGACTCCAAAGAGATGGCAAATGTTTATTTTTAACCATTGATGGTTTTCTGCTCCACCATATAAGGCATTCCTGTAAATTTTTTATGTTTCACTTTCTTATTTCTAGGAAATTGACATGGTACATTGTCATTTGCACATCATGCCTTGAATCTTTCAACTGTACTTGCATATGTTTCTTTAGTACTTTGAAGGCATTTCTGAGCTTGTAAGTTGGATTTGCACTATATTTATTTTATTTTTTGAACTTTAGCTGATAAGCTGTCTGCATATTGTTCGAGTACTTTGATAATACTTTATGCACAAGTTCAGAGTGAGATGAATCGCTAGTGTAGAAAAGTCAACTTCTTGTCATTCCTTGCAATTTTATTTAAGGTTTGGTGTGATGGATTGTCCTGGCTGGGTGGATTCGTAGGAACTTGGGGCTGCTTCAATGTTTAATATGTAAGGAGTCATTGCTATGAGTATGTCACATATTTGTGATGCTTAATTGCTTAGCATGGCTGAGATCTTTCTTGTATCTGGCTGCAATCAGACTTCATTGCTGAGAGAGTAATTTTGGTGGACAAGAAACCACATTTTATCTCTTGTTTGACAATGGCCTCTTTTTATTTGCGTTACCTCTTGTTTGATAATGAGCCCCAATTTACAGTTTCTTTTGCCCTCAAATAATGCCTACATTGTGGATATGAGTAGATTATTTAGTGTTTTGGAGACTTGAAGTCGATGTTATTTAGTCACTTTAGCCTCACGGAATATTACTGTGCCAGGTGACTAATGTAAGAACCTCGGATGGTAAGAAAGGCTCATATGGCCACAATCATGGTGGCACCTCTTTGCGGAACCGCTCTGCTGGTCGAGGAGGGTTATCTTCCCAATTCAGGCCTGATCATTCTAGATCCTCTCAACGCAATGGGAAGCTATCTGGAGCTTTCAGTTCTTCACATGTTGATCAACCAGCCATGGGCTCCATTAGTCCTCAGAGCAGTACAACACATTCAATGGCAAGAAAAAACCAGATGATGAATGGTAACCACTTGCTGAATTTTCATTATGATCCCATCTCTCGTCCTCAACCAAGGATTCCTCCTCCTAGAAAGCCGAGGAAAGTAAGGCCTTACAATAAAGACCTGTTCCTACAAGCAAACTTCAAATTTGTTGTCTTAGATTCAGGCATTTACGCAACTGGGTCCATGGATCCAGATAAGATGTTGCAGTGGGAAGATGTTGTTTGTGTGAGGTACTCCACCCCATTCCCTGTACAGTGCCCAATATGCTTGGAAAGTCCTTTATGTTCACAGATTACATCGTGCGGTCATATATTTTGTTTCCCATGCATTTTGCGGTATTTGTTGATGGGTGAAGAGGATCATAAAGGCGACTGCTGGAAAAAATGTCCCCTTTGCTTTATGATGATATCTTCCAAGGATTTATACACTATCTATATTGACCATGTGAAGCAGTACTGTGTCAGTGATCATATAAATTTTACACTTCTAACTCGACCGAAAGATTCATTAATACCCTCTCAGAAAGATCATCAGGAGACGGGTTCCATACCGTACAGCAGCGATGCTCCCTCTCAGAAAGAACATCAGGAGACGGGTTCTGTACCATGCAGCAGCGATGGTCTGTGTGATGCTTTTTCTAAGTTCCATTTGACATCAGACGTGGAACTCTCAATGCGGGAAGCAAAAATGGAGCTCAATGATTGGTTAGCTAAAGCAGAATCTGGGCTGGTTGAGGATTTGGAACAGCTTCCATATGTTTGTGCTGCATTAGAACAATTAGAACAGAGGAAAAAGTGTTGGGCTGAGCAACAGACTATCAGCGGCAGTCCGCCTTTAAGGAATTGCACTAATTCTGTTCTTAAGGTCTGTAAATACAACTGCAGTAAGACAGAATCTCATGCAAATGCTGATGAGGCGTATTCTGAAGCATGTGAATATGCACGTGATACATCATGCACAGGTTGCAAAGATGAATCAAGTGGGAACAACCTATCTTTGGAAAAGTTACGTGGGGATGATTGTGTTGTTCTTCCTGCTGATTTTCCCGAGTCCTTTGAAGGTCCAGAAAAACTGTCATCATCGTATGATGAGGACAGAAGCTTCCAAAGGCGTTCAAATGGCTGCAAAGATGTGAGGGAGAAGGACCTCTACACTTTCTACCAGGTAATTGAGATTTTCTTTTTATTTCTCAGCTATCTTGCTTAAGTAAATTGTAACAGTCTGTTAAAGAATAGGAATGTGTTAAAATTATGTTCATTTTGACACATGCACATGTACTTGTAGCCTGCATTTTTTTTTACATGTGTGTCATTGCTATAATAATCAGTAGGAAATTGAAGCAGAAGGTGAAATCAGGTAGCAAATGTGAAGTCAGCCTAATACTTATGGGACTAGAGAGGCTTGTGGCATAATGAATGACAATTATCTTTGAAATAACTACTGCTTCTTTCTTCTGAACCCAAAGCACCAGATTTGCTCTTTGTGGTTTAAGCTTCTGCGTACTTTGGGCATAAAGTACTATAGGATCCTTGACTGGAGGCTTTGCACAATGTACTCGGGTCTTTAGTTTGAAGACCCAAAAAACGAAGCCCGTGGTTCACAGTGGATTCACGATGTTCGGAAAATCTCCACGATAGAACAATTTTAGCCACCCAATTTGTCGCCTACAGGCTACAGGTAGATAGTTGCAAAGAGAGGGACAGCAACAGTCCACCTCTGGCTGAAACAAGCTTCAGGATTGGTCTGGGTCTTCCAATCAGTGAGATTTTTCAGGCATTATTTACAACATCCACTGTGGGACAACATATTAGTGGTCTGGATTAATGAACCACTCTGTTCTCATATTTGTGAGAACCAAATTCCTGTGTACAGTGCACAAAGCCTCGGATTGAGGATCAAATATATCCTCTTTAGCCATTCCTATACCTTAATGTTTAATGGGCAATGGGAAGTCATTGTTTTTATTTATTTATTTATTTTTATGCTTTGTTGATATTTGGTGCAGGCCGTTGATGGTCAGCACCTCATCCTCCATCCCTTGAACATGAAGTGTCTTCTTCACCATTATGGGAGCCATGATTTGCTTCCATCTAGGTATGTTGAGGACAAGTAACACATCTTTGCATCTGCTCCCAAAATGTAAATCATAAGTTCTAAAATGGTCATGGTTCAAAACTTCACATCTTTAACTTTCTCGAGCCTTTCTTTCATCATTATGAGGATCAATATTGTAGTATTTTTTTTCTTCTTTTCTTCTTTTTGTTTTTTGAAAGGTGGCTAATTTTATTAATAGCAAAAGAAACAATAATGGAGGGTAAAATCCTTGTTGTGTTTCCTAAAATGATTCCCAGCTATGGTATGGGCATTTCATGGGTAAAACCAATTGACACAAATAACACGTCATCTGCTACCAAAATGGAGATTAGGTCTAAAATTATCATGGTACATAACTTCAGGTGTTCCGAAAAGGCCTATGTCAAGTTGCAACCAAGCAACAAGTTCACCACATATGAAAATAGGGAATCTCATGCAGTACTCAACGGATAAACTCTCCAAGCAAGGGATGGAGGGAGGAAATCTCATTTAGTGTCCAACGTATGAGATAAAATACATAGAAGTTAACCTTTTCTTGTTAGCGTCACGTGTCTCACAAACTAAAAGTAAGTTAACTAATCACAGAATTGGTGGAGAAATTTTACAATTGGAGACAGTGACTCAGTCAGAAGCCATGAGGAGGCGCTATCGTTTCTTAAGTCATTTTTCACTAACGACTACATTCCAGGTACCTAGCTATTTAATTAATAATTTGATCAGACATTTTTTGTATTGCTTGTTCTCACTATTAATCGCTGCATGTTTGCAGCTTTGTGAAATCGATCTCAGTGATATCTTGCCTCCTGATGCTTTGTCACCATTCATGGATGAAATTAAGAAGCGTGAAAAGCAGCGGAAGCGAGTTGCTAAGAAGGTACTGTCATCTGTCCATTTCTTGTGGATTATGACAGCTGTGGAGTCCACTTCTTTACCTTGTTAACTACTTGGACCATCTAAGTTCTCTAACCATCATGTGATGGTTCTTGCAGCGGTCATGTGTTTTATTTTTCTTGCAATCGTCATACATTTTTCACGGCTTTTATTCTTTTCTATGCTTCATTTCTTTTGGTGTATATGGTTGAATGTCGTTTGAAGAACACATGCATTACGTTTAGATTATATACTCACCAGCAGGAGGAAGGAATATCTTCATTTTCCATCTGTTTTCCACATTTTGCAAAACTTACTGCAAAGATGAGCTGATCTATGCCTGCTGAAATTCCTTTAGAAGGTCATGTTTTTCAATGCAGCATTTTGGCGTATTCTGGAACTATACTTTCTTTTCTCCAGGAAAATGAAGAGAAAGACAGAGCCGAAGCTGCTGCCTTGCAGGCAAGACCAATTCCATCTGATTTTAGACACTCCTTATACAATGATGCCACATTCTCTATTGATGACTTTGAAGGTGAGATTGTTTGTTGCAAGGACGGTTTGGAATTTTTTTTCTAACAACATCTCAATTGCTTCATAGGTCTGTTGAGAAGGTTTTCATTTAATGAAGGTCCTGATAATGCTATACTTTTTCCTTTTCCCATTTAAAAGCGCTAGGAAGTTCCTCCATAGTAACATCATCCACAAGTCCACCCGTCCTTGGTGAAAGGAAGCTGTTCTCAGATGTGACGCGGCTAGGATTTGCAGCTGCTCATGACTCTCCTTCTCTGAAAGCGGAGGAACCTGCTGTTGATGCTTCGAGCAGCATGGAAGCAAGCAGCGGACCTTCTACCCTGACTGGTAAGTCTGCCGGTACTGTGGATAATGCGGGGTTTAGCCCACATGCATATAGAACTTTGCTCATCCACATGCTTTCACGTTTGCTCATATGTCAAACATATGCAAGATGCTGAGATCTAAGCTGTCCATCTAGTGGAATGCATTGTTTTAGATCTTCTCGCCTCAAAAGGTTGGCCATCCACTCAGGTGGGTTACCATGTATGAAAATGGATGGTTAGCAATTTTTTCTAGCCATTCGTTTGTTTTGTACACTGGCACTTGAGGAGTGGCCTATTTTTAGTACAAAAGATGTAAATGCTGCAGGAGTGTGGCTGAAATGAGGATGTTGAGATTTGATGGCCTATGATTTAACTGTGGAGATGGTCCATGATAGAGTGGAACGGCGGAAAAGGGTTCTGGTAGCCAACCCCAATTTAGTTGGGATAAGGCTTGGATGATGATGATGATGATGATGTAAATGTTGTGGCCTGCCTGATGGAAAGCTTAGATCTCACATACAAATCCATATCAGCATCTCTCATGCCTGGTGCAGCCACACTTCTTTTTTAGTGGACATCTGAGCTGTCCATTAGGTTGGCTACAACTTACAAAGACTTGGCCTGAAGATCAGGTGGGCCATACATGTAAATTGAGTTCACTGTTAACAAAATCATTTTATCCATCCACTGCCCTTACATGTGTGGTCCACCTGAAGGTGAATGGTGCCTGCCTGATGCACAGATTGGGCGTCCCACATTCAGGTGCAACTCAGGTGGGTTGGTAGGGTTGAGGGTCAATTCGAGCCCAACCTGACATCAAGAGTACAATATCCCTGACCTGAATTCCAACCTGTATGTGCCCAACGGCCCCAACCCCCTAGTACATGTGATTATTCCCAACTTGACCTAACCTGACCCAAATTCACTCAACCTGAAGTCAGATTGGGTTGGTGTTTTCCAACCCAGGGACCTGGACAACCTGACACCAACTTGGGTTGGTTCAATTGGATTTGGGTTAACCCAACCCCAAGTGGCAGCCCTAGTCCCACATGCATTCTAGGCCCATGCCACCTCATGTAGGCCCAGGCGAAGACTCCCATCCATGGGAAACAAGTTCTCTCTTAATTCCTGCATTTTGGTGGCCATGGGCAGTTAAGCGAAGAGTCTTTTCCATCTTCTCTGCAGGTCCGAGGAGCACTTTGGCCTCACCGTCATTCGCAAATATCATATCCACGTTCCCATCTGCTGGTGGCCCAGAGGCTGCAAAAATGAATGGATTTGGAAAGAAAGGCAAGAAATCAAGTAGGGTACTCCTGTCTACAGCCGGTGGTCGGCGCTACTGAAACTGTGGGGCCATCATGCCTGAGTGAACTGTTTATGCAGTGGTGCCAGAGATTGTATATTTGAGTGGTAAATATTAGGGTCTTCAGAATAATAAAAATCGACGGAGTGTGGATGATGATCTTCATTTGTGGATTTTCAGAGATTCTCAATCCGTCAGCATAGCCATTTTTCCGTTATGTGGGTAGATATTGCTATGTTTGGTAAGGTTCGAAATGTGCAGGTGCCAAAAAGGCTGTATGGTACTTTATGTGATTGTTAGATTGTACAGGTGGGTCTCATTGTTTGGCAATCCAGACAATTGACCTGTTGGGCTTCAGCGATGGTGAACCATGCTTCCAATGTCTCCGAGATTGGAAGATTGTAGCAGTCTAGCTTGGGCCTTTTTCAAGTCGATCATGGGCCTTTGCTGTATTTTCTCTTATGCAATGTCTGTTCCCATGCCACGGACTTTTTGGAGCAGGATCCATCAGACTGGGGCCCGAGCAAACCAATGGTCCAGATCACTGCACCATGTGCTCACTAATGACATTTCTATGTGAAAGGAAAATACAGCGCAGTGAAGGTGAAATTCTTAATGCTATGGTGTGATTATCCAGGACGCCACTTGCTGCCATCCGTCTTGTGTATCTTCCACCACTGGAGTTGTAAGTATTCCATCCTCTGTTTGCTTCCGCTGTTAGATCCCATAATCATATGGTCCACTAGATTAGATAGTTGAACTCCATGATGGCGATTGCTTGTGACCCCTACTGCAGGAGGTCGTTATCTAGGTGGGGCCCACCAAGCTGTTTGTGCTGTTTTGCCGGCTCATGTCCAGAAATGTGGCAGATCCAAAAAGTGGGCTAAGGCCTAGGAAAAGAAGGGGAAAGAGGTGCCTACAGTTGAAACCTTCTTGGGGTCCACCGTGATGTTTATATGCCATCCAAACCGTTCATAAGGCCATTCGCACTGAGATGAACCGAAAGCACATTAACCTGATCCAAGATCTTTTTGGCCTCATGAATGTTTCCATGGTGGCAGTTCAGTCTCCACCTTTCCTGTGGTGTGGTTCACTTGAGTTTTGTATCTGCCTCATTTTTAGGCTCATGTCCTAACACAAACTGGCGAAACTCATGGCCCAGGTGGATTTCTTACGGCCATCATGGCTGCAGCCCACCCTCGCAGGCAATCCGCGTCCTTAATTCCGTTCCTTTGGCCTCTTAGGGAACACCTACCGTTTTTTGTTATCAAAGTTCCCAGTGGAAACATTCCGATTCCCGACTAGATTCCACTGGCATGTACGTCCCCCCTGTCTCTCTCTCTTCTCATTTCCGCAGGGGCTATTATAGCAGTCCACCGTGGGGCCCACTATTTAGGAGGGTCCTAATAATAGTCGGCAAAATGCCACGTGGCAGAAAAGTTGTACTGAAAATGTTCCTGTTTAATTTGGTTTTGATAATTAGACACGTTACCAATTTTGTTCAAAGAAAAGGTTGGAAAATGAAAATTTCAGATGTATTAAAGTTTTCACTGAAAAAAATGTGCTGGTTTTGATATACGCGCACACACACACACCTGTATGTGTGTATGTATTGCATATAAATAAGATTAAAGTACAACATTTTAAATCAAATGGATAATTTTTACATGCACGGGTAATAATGCACACTGGTTATCAAATAGTGGGTTAATATTATTTTTTTGCTTCTTTTAGATCCTTTTCAAGTAATCCTCATGCAGCGTATCCACCTTTGGGTAAAATAATTTACTTCTTACTCAATGGTATCAATGCATGACAACCGCTAATGTGTGTTTTTTAAAATCATTTTGAAAATTTTATTCCTTATAAACTCCAAATTTACCGAAGGAGGTAGTGCTTTTTTGAGAAGAAAAATTACTGAAGTAACCTCTAATGAAGTCAGAAAAATTTGGAGCCCACATGGTTGGTGTATGACATCTAGCCTATTAAACAAATGCACCCAACCATAATAATCCCATGGACCAAAATTCTTTTTGAATAGTTCATTTTGATGTTTTCAAGTGGTGTGTATTATTTTTTCCTTTTCTTACTATGGATTACATTTATTATAGAAATATCACGTGAGCCTTACAATTCTCCACTTTATCACTTTCTAAAGAAAAAGTGTATTGTGGACATTTTGGTAATTTCATTGTTCAAAAAGCATTTTCCCGGCATTTCGATTGACGGAAGCATTACGGGGTAAAAATCCTAATTTGTAAGGAATTTTGGGGTATTTTTTTAATAAAATACATTTTTTTAAACTAACATTTTTAAATTTTTAATTAGGTTTGCCTAGTGCAAGTCATTTTTTTTCCAAAAATATATGGAGTTTTGCTAAGTATGGTTTTTGACGGGCAGTATTACGGTACCACATGGGGCAGGTTTTCCACCCTTGGAACGTAGTTCAGATGATGCTTGTAACCATTCATGTTCTCGTTGCTACCATATAAAAGCTATAATACCCTAATTTTGCTTAATTGATGATACTAAGCTTTTGACTTTGCAATTTGAACACGCACCATTAAAGAATTATTTTTAAATATTCTAAATTTATTTCCTATGCAATCATCTTTAAGAAAAAATGATTCTCACCATTGGCTGTGTAGTGTAGAATCCAGGACATGAATAGTTTAAATCATCATCTAAAATATAATACAAAAGCTATGATCTTATAATCATTTTTCATGGATGATCGTCTTGAGTAGAAGTTATTAAAGAGTTACTTTTCAATATTCCAAGTTCATCTTCATAGATGATCCTTAGTTAAACTTATTCTTTTGATGGCCCGTGTAGCATAGAATTCGAAACAAAAACAGTTCTGATCATTTAAGATGCAATTCAAAATGCATGGCTCTTGATTTTCACGTGGGCCATGGAAATCGGAACAAAAACAGTTCAGATCATCATTTAAGATGCAATTCAAAATGTGTGACTCTCGAATTCAAACATATGCCATTGAAAATTATTCATTTTTAAAACTTATTTCTTAAGATGGATCATGTAGCATAGAATTCAGAACAAAAACAATTGGGATCATTATTTAAGACGCAATACAGAACATATGACTCTTGATTTTGAACAAAAGTAATTAAAAATTTACTTTTCAATATTTCAAATTCATCCATTTGTCTAACCCGCATGGCATAGAATTCAGAGCAAAAACAGTTCAGATCATCATTTAAGATGCAATTCAAAAGAAAATTCATTGAAAATTTATTTTTCAATATTTCAAATTCATCCACAAATACAAGCATCCATTAAAAAAACATGTTCCTTATGACGATGATGACCCGTGTAGTATAGAATCAAGAACATGAACGGTTGAGAATCATCGTTTTAAGATGCTATCCAGGTGTGAAAACCCACAAACCTGTCGTGCAGGGAACTGTGATAGTGGGGGGTGGGGGGCACGGTATGTTATCAAAGACCCAGATAGAGGACACGTGTACGGCTTAGAAGTGTGCCTTGGTGGGGAGGTAGGTTGGGGAAAAGTAACCGCTGAAAGTACAACCAAAAACCAAACTCTCTTACCTCAACTCAAATTGACTAGGGATTCGCTGGCTTTAGGTGCGGTGTGAAATAGAGGGTTCACGAGAAACTTGGGGAAGGGTATCCCCCGTATCAGTCAATATTTATTCCCACGTCTGCCAAACCAAGCCTCGCCAGTCCGTGTGGGCCCCACCATCACCCTTTCTTTTTCTTTTCTTTTTTTCTTAAATGGTGGTGACTGTGTGGATTGAACTCCCACCGGGGAAACACTTATCCAGGTGGGAACTGCCATGTGAACGGGTTGGATTGCATATAAACATTACGGTGG
Organism: Liriodendron chinense; assembly: GCA_003013855.2. Lineage (NCBI taxonomy): Eukaryota > Viridiplantae > Streptophyta > Magnoliopsida > Magnoliales > Magnoliaceae > Liriodendron > Liriodendron chinense. Next base: position 185,102 of record ML058574.1, read on the forward strand.
GCGCTAGGAGGGTTTCAACAGTGGGCATTTGATCCCACCCTTTCTTGTGGGGTGGCCCACTTGAATTTGTCTGGCAAAATTGAAGGATGGAGTAGATGTCACAAGAACATCATGGTGGGCTAACTGAGCTTATGGTTCCCATTGCATGTGGCTCTCATGTACTCACCAGACTGTCCGAATCATGGGGCACACTGCCTTTCAAATCATGCTAATCAAAGCAATCCTAACCATCCAATCAGTGACTATAAGATGGATGGATTGATGTAAAACAATGAGCGGACCAAATCCAAAAGACAAAATCAGATGGTTACTATCTTCTTCTCCTCGGTGAAAATTTTGGTCTGTGCTCCAATCCAAAATTAAGCCAGTGATTTGGACGGTCTGGATCGTCTCAGGACTATGTCATGTGTATTGTTGAAGAGTCACCACCATTTTTTAAACTGTGATGAACTATCATGGAAGTCTATCGCTCTTTCCTGTCCCATTTCTCTTTAAATGCCGCTCCCCCTCTGATGCTGACCCCACCCTATCCATCCAGTCTCTTAAAAAAGCATATGAGATTGAGGGGAAAAAAAAAGACGCACCACACGTGCCAGCGTGACACACGTGTCAGTGATGGACCGTTCAGTATTTATCCATCCTAACATGCTATTCATCAGGTGGGACCCACTGTAAACAAACAATAAAAAGAAATTTTCCAATGGCTCGAATTTAGCACTAAAAATCAAAGGCCAGGATCACCGGTGAACTGTGCTTATGGAATAACAGATTGTTTGTGATAGTACCGAGAATATGGACGGTTGAGATCATTGGATCATCTCAGCATGTGAGCCCCAGCGAGCACACTGTGGATTTAAGGCCTGGAAAATGGTCTGTGAAAACCAAAATTTGTGAACGGTCCAAATTCAAAAAAATAGAAATCTGTTAATCACATAAGATTTCATTATTGTTCACTTAGAGTAGCTTTTATATATGTCTCATCCATCCGTATAAGGGCCCTATTAGTTGGATGGTCTAGATTTATCGACGTTAAAGCCACCTGTTCTGTAGAGGAGCAGCGAACCATGCATCGTTAGTTGCACAAAGGACTGTAAAGCTTCTTCCCATTTGCACTTTGCACCGACCGGAATCCTCTGCAAGCCTGTTTTTGTCTCTGCGTGAAACACCCAAGTCTGCGGGGCCCACCACGTTGTAAATGTAAAATCCACTCCGTCAATCAGGTTCCGTACTAGTTTTTAGGCTCTGAGGAAAAAAATAAGCTAGATTCAAACTTATATGGGCCACAGCACATAGAATAATGAGATGAGATGCTGACCGTAGGTTTGTTGTGGGGCCACCATAGTGTCTATCTTTCATCAAAACTGTTAATCAGGTATAACTTCCATGGATGATGACAATATTAAAAAATCATCCTGAAAAAGAAATTAGGCGGGCCACACGATATAAACTTACGGGCTTTGAAAGAAATTTAAAATTTTTCTCATTGGTGTGGCTCATATATGTTTTTAGTCGGGTTTATCGCATGTGAGTACAGTTAAAATAATGGTTCTTACCAATGGACGGAGTTGGATTTCACATATACAACATGCTGGCCCCACAGAGCTTGGTTGTTGACGATTCCGGTCCCTTTGCACCGGGAGTGGATTAGGTGAGACCCCGGATCCACCATGGTGGGTGGGACCACTGACTGTGTGGCTCACAGTGATGTATGTGTCTTAAATCCACATTGTCCAACCATTTTGAAAGATCATTTTAGGGTATGATCTAAAAAATGAAGCTGACTCATATCTTAGGTGAACCACACCATAGAAACAGTCGTGATTGAATCTCTACCATTAAAAACTTCATGGATTCCACCGGAATGTTTATTTGCCATCCAACCTGTTTATAAGGTAAAAAACACCCAAATAGATAAAGAGACCACTTAAATATCATCTTGATCCAAAGATTTTGTGCCCCACAGGAAGATTTTAATGGTCAATCACCACTGTTTCCTGTACTGTGGCTCATATGGGATTTGGAACTGCTTCATTATTTGGATCATTACCTAAAATGAACTTTCAGTACGGATGGACGGCGTGGATGTAGTCATATATATCACAGTGGCCCCACAGTCAGGGGTCCCACCCACCTCGGTGGATCCGGGGTCTCACCTAATCCGCTCCCCCCTTTGCACCCTCCCTCCGGCCTCGCCTAACTTGTCGGTTTTCTAATTTCATGCGTGGTTGGTAGCCGTACACATCCAGCTACGTGTAACGTGTGTGAGATCTGAGCTTTCCATGATCTGCACTTTTTTAGATCTGCTGGCATAAAAACTAGGGATTCGGATTCAGTAGTCACCGCTCCATTCTGTCTGCAGGCCCCACCATGATGTACGTGTTTTATCCATGCCGTCCATCCATTTTTTCAGACCATTCTAGGGCATGAGCCCAAAAATAAGACAGATCCAAAGCTCACGTGAACCAGTGTCGGGATTGAGTTCCCACCATTAAAAACTTTATGAGGGCTGCAGAAACTTTTGGACATAGCTGATATTTGTGTTTTCCCTGCATCCTATTTTATGCGACTTTATGAACAGGTTGGATGGCAAACAAATATGGCAGTGGCGCCTAGGAGGGTTTCAACCGTGGGAGTCATCATCCCTACTACTTCCAGTAGAGTGGTCCACTTGGGGTTTGGATCTTCCCCATTTCTGTTTGGATGCCGTAAAATTATCAGGCAAAATGTTTGGACGGCTTGGATAGAACACATACATCATGATGGGCCCACGGAACTTTTCCAGCACGGAGTTCGTACGGGAAGGGTAACTACGGAATCCGAGTCCAAAAATGAGCCCATTCCACGGCTAAGGTGGGTTGCAGCATATATAAAAAATGAATGGCCCAAAAAATCCTTAAACCGTTGTGGCCCACCTGAAAAGTGAAGTTGTCTTAGGCAGCAGAATCCTCAACGGTTGTGGCCCACCTGAAAATGAAATTGTCTATATTTTAGGCGGAAGATCTGAGCATTATTTTCGGGTACGGATTGCCACTGACACTGTCAATAGAACAACTCACTACTGGACGGGTGCGAATTAGGTGTTACCCCTGGAACAGCTTAGTGGGTGTTACCCCTACCGTGTGGGGCCCATTTTGATTTTTTTTTTTTTTTTTTTTATATATGTACACGTTTATCTGTTTTTTCATATCATTTTAGTATGTGATCCAAAACCTTAAGAAGATCCAAATCTCAGGTGGACCATACCACTAGAAAAAGTGATGAATAACCATTAAAAACGTTTTGTGGGCCACAAAACGTTTTCGATCAGTCGGATATTTATACTTTTTCCTTTTTCAATGGTGGGGCACTCAATCATACTGTTTCTAGTGGTATGGTCCACTTGAGGTTTGGGTCTGACATAATTTTTGGCAGCTCATCTGGAAATGGGCTTTAGAAACGGATATACCGAATGGATATACAAAATATCATCCATGTAGGCCATACGGTAGGGGTAACACCCACTAAGTTGTCCCGGGCTGACACCTAATTCGCGCCCCTACGGTGTTTCGTGGACCTCACCATAACCCATGCGTTGTATCCATGCTATCCATCCATTTTTTCAGCTCATTTTATTGAATGAGCCCAAAATGAGGCAGATCAAAATATCAGGTGGACCACACCATGGGAAATAATGATGATTGAAAGCCCACCATTAAAAACTTCACTAGGGACACAACTTTTGTATCATGATGTTTGTGGTTCCCCTTCATCTAGGTCTTTGTGTGACATGTGGAATCCACAGGTTGGATGGTTGACAAAACATTATAGTGGGCTTAGCAAGTTTTATTCTATTTTATTTTTATGGTGGCAGTTTAATCACCACTATTTCTTGTCGTGTGGTCCACCTGAGATATTGATCTACCTCATTTTTGAGCTCATGCCCTAAAATAATGATCCAAAATGGATAGACGACGTGGATAAACTACATACATCATTATGTTCCACGTAGCATTGTTCAGTATCCAGTTACCAGTGTGCAATCCGTATCCATTATTTTTAACAGACTCCTCGTTCCAAAAAAATCTTTGCTTGAAGCCTTTTCATTAGCCTACTTTATCACATAGGGCTCGTGTCACATTGTCAATGCAACTTGGTCACACGAGGTTATACAATATGATGTGGACCAATGAAGCAAACAGAGTATCCATACTCTTTCTAACATCATGGAAATCTCAGGTCCCACTCAAATGAGTCCGGATCCTCTGTTGACTTTCAAACCCTTTCATTGGTCCAATTCAATACTGATCAGGTTGCAATGAGGATGTCACAGGGTTGTAAATATATGATGACGTGGTCCAATAAAAAGGCTCTAAGTAGAGTTTTTCTGCTTAGAGCCAACAGAAGATGGGAATACGTGTTTCATATTTCCAGCACGCCGCCCGCCCCGCGCTCGGGATTATCAAAGCCAAACGCACATTTGTCGGTTGATATGAGCCATGACCGTACACGTGGCTAATGTAACTCAATTTAAACCATCCAAATTATGGCAGCCGCTGTAGATATGCCGTACACCGAATATTAGATTGTCTGAGTGATAGTTCCCTCCGATAACAGGGCATTTGTTTCTGGATTTTTACTGTTGACTATCTTTCATCTGAACCGTCCATCTTTCATCCGCCCATCACATTATTTTACTACAATGGTATCTGATCCATCCAAATGGGGTCCATGATTTGGACGGATTAATTTGAGTTACAATTGCCACGTGGACAATTTTCAGTCCGCGTCATCATTGCTCTCTCTGACTCTCTCTCTTCCAAAAGAATGTAACGTATATAAGATTCTCATTAGCTACTTTACAATAGAAATTGCTACAATTATCCCTGTGATGATTACACCGCTATTTTTAGGTAATGACCAAAATCATGATTACTTTTTCAAAATGACATGAATGCCCTTACTTTTTTTATATAATTATGAAATCTTGTACGAGAAGAGAGATGCTCCAGTGCTCTTGGAGTACCGTAAATTATAGTGCTCTTATTTTCTTTGGGACACTTGGAAAGTCCAATCCATTGATCTGGGCTGTTCATCAGGTTCAACACACATTTGATGGGCTACCATGCAAACATCACTCTACTCTAGCATATATTAACCATTGGATCAACGGATTTTATAATATGGACGGTCAAGATCATTTCATAAATGCAGATACCACTCTAATCTGGCGTATATTAACCATCTGACCATGGACAGGTTAGATGGCAGATCAACGGTGGGCAGTGGCCGTTTCCAACTTTCCATCACATTGTTTCCTTTAATGTGTGGCCCACGGGTTTTAAATCAGCCTACGTCATAACATGAGCTGGAAAAAGTGGTGTACAGAGTAGATGTCACACCTACATCACAGTGGGCCTCACTGAGCTCGGGCTACAGTAAACTCGCTTCCATTGGAATAGGTAGCGGATCAGGTGTTTCCCGGGTAACACCGCAGCGGGTGTTTCTCTGACCGTGGGACTCACCTTATTGTTTGTGTTGTATATCCACGCCGTCCATCCGTTTTGACAGATCATTTGGTGGTATTATCCAAAAACATAATCAGATTTAAATCTCAAGTGGACCACACCATAGGAAACAGTGGTCATTGAATGCCTATCGTTAAAAACTTCTTAGGGCCCACCGTAATTTTTATTTTCCATCCAACCTGTTGATAAGGTCACATAGACATGGATGAAGGGAAAACATAAACATCAGCTTGATCCAAAACTTTTGTGGTCCACAAGAAGTTTTTAATGGTCAATTACCACTGCTTCCTGTGATGTGATCCATGTATGATCTTGATTTGCTTCATTTTTGGGTCCATGTCCGAAAATGAAATGAAAAAACGGATGGAGGGCGTGGATATACAACAAATATATAAAGGTGGGCCACACGGTCAGGAAAACACTCACTACAGTATTACCCGGTGACACCTAATCATCCGTTCCCCACTGAAACAAGGTGGGGCCCATAGTGATTTTTTTTTATGAATCCACTTCGTTCATCCGTTTTGGGAGCTCTTTTGAGGACGTGAGAACAAAAATGAACCGGATCCAAGACTCAAGTGCGCCTCACTAAAGAGAAAGGTGGGTAGGTAAATTACTACCGTTGAAACCTCCCTGAGGTCCACAGTGATGTTTATATGACATCCATACCGTTCATAACGTCACTACTACTGGGATGAACTGGAAACACAAATATTATCCTGATTAGAAACTCCTCTGGCTCCACAAATATTTCAACTGTGGAAGTTTAATCCTTACGTTTCGGCCTACTTGAGTCTTGGATCCGGTTCATCTTTGTTCTCATGTCCTAAAATGAGCTCCCAAAACGGATGGACGGGGTGGATTCGTCAAAAAAATTTCTGTGGGCCCCACCTTGGTTCCCAGTGCAGGAACTTCCTGCGAAAGGCTTTCGCAGGAAATCCGCGCCCCTGAAACAACCCAGTTGTACGATCGAGAATGGGTTCCAACTCCTGTAAGTTTGGGCGAACCATCCGCGTCGATTTACTCCGACTTCGTGGCCCCGATCATGAATCCACAAGCCTGATTTTCATCCATGATCATCTTCGTTGTGTGGCCCACCTTCCGCGAGGTAGGTTTATTTTGATTCTATGAACAAGTGTTGGCGGGAAAACGGGGATGCATGTGAAAGACCGAAAGTTCCCGTATGCCTGCTACTCAGGAATCGTAAGATGCTTGATACACAGGCACTCAGACATTGCATACGTGGCATGCATTAACTAAAATTTAAACGACTAAAACTAGCATCCCAATATAGTTAAAGCACAGCCGTAAAATCGGATTGGTTTAAAAATCTTAACCTCAGATTCATGGACACATGTATTGTTGAAATAGGAAGATATTTTTATTTGTACCGTTTAATGTCGACTGATCCCATAGTCAGATAATTAAATCAGCATATTTTGATACATTTAATCTGAGAACTATAATTTGGACGGTTTAGATTGAATTAATTGTTTCACACGCATAACTCTTAGTGACTGCGTATGATCCATCACACTCCTCCCGAGTACAAAAGTTATCCTCCAACCGTCTCCAGGAATTGCATGAGAAGAATGCTGATTTCATACACCGCCTCCAAGGGCCAGCTAGAACGTAACGAACTGACGTAGATGCCGTGGTGGGCCTACCACAACCAACCTCCACGGTGCAGGATTCTGTGGGACCCACCTCGATGGATGTGTTTTATCCATGCCGTCCATCCGTTTTTCCAGCTCATTTTAGGTCATGAGCCCAAAATTGAAGCATATCCAATGTTCAAGTGGACAACACTACAAGGACCTAAATGGAGAGAAAAAACAAACATCAGCTTGATCCAAAACTTCCATTGACCCTAATAAGTTTTCAACGGTGCCATTTAATCTCCACCTTTTCCTATGGCGTGGCCCACTTAAGCTTTGATACGCTTCAATTTGGCCTCATGGTCTGAAAATGAGCTTGCAGAACGGATGGACGATATGGATAAAACAAATACACCAAGCCGAGCCCTACAGAGTTCTGCCACCACCGAGGTGGGTGGTGGCCAGGTTACCATACAATCCCATCCGCTGAACTTGAGGCAGCATACTTGATGGACGGATGGATCTCACGAAATGTCCACCCATGCGGCTCAAGGTTAGCTTATGGGATCGCAGCCATTCGAGCTGCGAGAACACATAAAATCATAGAATCGTGTATTACATTCAAGGTCCATATTTAGAGTCGTCAGGATCATTTTTACGAAGAAGGAGGACCGTCCATCACCTATCAACGTGGGGCCTTAGCTCCCGAACGTGGATCTTGTACCGATCCTAGTGGCTGAGCTGTTATCGTACGATTTCACTTCAGTAGGCCGGCGACTACCTTCCTTTTTACTACCCTCTAAATTTCTCTTGAGAACATAAGACACGGAGAAATCAAATGATTACACAGTTGAAAAGCTTTTGTAAAGAGGAACTATTACGGAGGTAGCGCCAGTTTGATAGTCCTTGTGACTATCCGAATCTATAGCCTGCACAACCTCTACCGTACATGAGGCCCACCATCAGTATTAGACATTCATCTTGTGGAACCCACACGATCGAGGACTGAAAGCCACACCAATTGGACAATCATAGCCGTCCAATTAACGGACCTGGACCTTTTGAGTTTCAATTGTTGGCCATTAGGTTATTACAGTTGTCAGTGGGCCAACGAGAGGCCCACTTGATCATCCAACGGGTAGGACTTTGCATTTAGGATCATCCACAGGACGGAAAATCGGACGGACGGATCAAACTATAAAAGGGTCTGCCCCACGCGATCTAGAGGTCTATATTTTGAGATAGTCCTTTGAGTTGCCAGCCGTCCCAGCCATTTCTGTAGTCTGTTTTCTATTCTTTTGTTGTTGGAAATTTGTCCGAAAGGCTATCTGTCCATGCAACGTTGGCCTCAGACAAAAATTGGATGGGAAAAAAGATATGGTGGAACGAGGACTACCGAAATGAAATCGGGATGCACCAGCTTGGAGAACATGGGTTGGCGCGGGAGCCACTTCAAGAGGGAGACCCTTTCACTGGGCAGTCTGCATACGGTCCTTAAAAATGATCCTAAGCGTTAAAAAATGCACTTGAAATGTAAGTCATTAACCTTTCGATTATTTTAATTGTAAATATATCCAACGGGTAGGATCTGCTCTCTCAATTGGTGAATCATAGTGGGGCATACATCTTGAACGGCTCCGACCACCCATACAACCGAGCCAACATGAGGACCACGGTTTCACTGTAATCCACGGTCTACAGTGACCGGGCCCAAAAAGGAGATGCACTTCTAATCCTTCAACTGGCTCAGTCCCACGTCACACTACACAACAAAACCATGTAACAGACTCTAAAAGGAGATACTTTTCTACTCTGACAGGGTGTGATAGACGATACGCCTGCAAATAAAAATTATCTACAAATTGCATACTTTGAATCCTAGTGATTCAACTTAGGGTGCGTTTGGTAAAACTTAATTCCACGGCTTATCATCGAAAAATAATATTTTCAGTGATTTTAGTAATTCAGACAGTTTGATAACTGAAAAAATTTAAGTGTTTAATTGGAAAAATCACGTAAATTAAGTGGATTATTTTAAGTGATGCCAACTTGACTTAAAGCTTATAGCTGAATGTGGTAGGTGGTTTTTCTTTAAATTTTTAGATAAAAATTGACAAAAGTATCCCTATTAATATTTAAAAATGACAAGATTACCCATCTTTGTTTACTTTCCCATCCATGAAACCAGCCCACGCAAATACTTGAAGTCACTAAATTCTATAAGCCCTAACATAATGATGTATTATATCTACATAGTTTATCCATTTGGAGAGATGATTTTAAGGCATGAGCCCAAAAATGAGACAGGTCCAAACCTCAGGTGGACCACACTACTGAAAGCAATTGGGACAATGATGCCCACCATTGAAACCTTACTAAGGCCCACCATGATGTTTATTTACCATCAACCCTATTTATCATAACACAAAGACTTGGATTAAGGGAAAACACAAATATTAGCTTGATCCGAAACTTTTGTGGCCGTGATAAGTTTTCAATGATAGTTTTCAGATAAATTATCAAACAGATTTTTCAGTTTTATAAGTACTTAAATTCAGCACTTTAAGTTTCCAGTACTCGAATTAATTTCAGACTTAATTTTTCAGTTTACCAAACAACACGTCCAAATAATGGTTCCCAATATAGATGGATTAGGGAGAAATGCTCCAGTGTTCACAGAGCACCATTAGTTGTAGTCTCTTAATTGCTTCTGTTCATTTTGACAGTTCAATCGATCAATTTGAACCGTCCATAAATTCAGAATACATTTCATAGGCTATCAAACATAAATTGTACTGATTGGATGATCCAAGCTGTCTTTGATTTGGCCTTATTTTACAGCCATCTGTTTTTTGAATCCATGGATGAGATGGTTACAAATGTCTAACGAAATTGATTTTTACTAATCATAAATAATCCATGGTGGGCCCTGAAAAATAGATGGATCAAGTTGTTGATTGGACTTATTTTGTGTAAGTGATCTTAACCGTTCATATCAAATAACATTGATCAAACCGTGGTTATTTTTCAGATTCGTGCCCATGAGATGTGCGCTGAACCTAATGAACAGTCCAGATCAATGGACTGGACTGTCTAAGTATTCCAATGCAACTAGGAGCATTGGGCCATCTCTCTGTATTATAAACGACGCAGATCAGGTGGTGTTGCCTACTCCACCAACGCGGTGCTGTGGGCCCAACGTGATGAATGTATTTGATATCCACGCCGTCCTTCCCTTTTTCTCCCTCATTTTAAGCACGAACTAAAAAATGAAGTAGATCCTAAGCTCAAGTGTACCACATCATAAGAAAACAGTGATGATTGAACGCCCACCGTTAAAAACATTATGGGGCCACAAAAGTATTTTTATCAGGCTGATATTTGGTGTTTTCCCTTCATCCAGGTCTGAGTAACCTTATCAATAGGTTGGATCACAAATAAACATTACAGTGGGCCCTACAAAGGTTTCAACGTGGGGTGTTATAATAGTCTCTTTCCTATTGTGTGGTCGACTTAAACTTTGGATATCTTTCTCTTTTGTTTTTGGATTTATGCTCTGAAATGGGCTTAAAAAACAGATGGACAACATGGATACAAAACACATATATCACATTGGCCCCACAACATCAACACACTGCCGCTGGGGGTGTTGGGAGAAAAATTTTGCTACACCCACGAGCTAGCTACGCTAGCTACACCGGGTGTAGCAATGGACCCATCATGATGTATTTGTTGTATCCACGCTGTCCATCCATTTAGCCAGATCATTTTATGGCATGATACTAAAAATCAGGGCAGATTCAAAGCTTAAGTGGACTTAGAACAGAAAATAGTGGAAGTTGAACGCCAACCATTAAAAAATTCTTGGGGGCCACCTGAGCATCTGATCTGCCTCATTTTTGGTATCATGGCCTAAAATGATCTCTCCAAATGAATGAACGGAGTAGGATACAACACATACATCATGGTGGGGTCATTACTACACCCGGTGTAGCTAACTCGTGGGTGTAGCTAATTTATTCTCGGGGTGTTGCCAACACCATCCAATCCGCGTCCTATCATGTGCTAAAAATACCACTCGTTTCGTCAACTGGCTGTTCGGTAGGTGTAATGGACGGTTGAAAATGAAAAGTATCGATCGTCTTTCACTATCAAGTATCCACGAATCAAAGGCTGAGATTCTTCGACCAATATTATCTCTGAATTAGTGAAACATCGAGTTACACAATTTGGTCTGTTTAACTTGATTTAATGTATGTTACGTGAGCAATTTGAGAGTGCCTGCGCATCAAGCGTCATAAGCAGCCCGAGTATCTTCTTAAACCCAAGGGAGATGACAGGTACAGCTGGACTGTGGTAGAGCCATCACTCGACCGTACACTTGGCTGGGTAACGGATCATTTGGGACCGTCCATCTAGTGCGTCCCACTATCGATGGCAAATAGTTTAAAATAAACATACATCAAATGATCTTGTCCGTCCAATCGCTGTCATCTAAAAGGGGAGGTAGGGAAAAAATATGGCCATTGACAGTAAGTACGTGAAAATGAATAAAGTTGATGATGAATCGGATGTATTTTGAACTATGGTCCATCAATGCTGGGCCCCTCTATGTGAGCAGTCGCGATTGATACAAGTATGCCACGTGTACGGCAGAGAGATGACTGTAACGTAAGTTCTACTGGATCATTTATAAAGGCATTTTAGTTATAGTCGTGGGCATTTTCGTAATTGCACTAAACTATTATAAGCCGGTTGCAGGCGACAGCAGACGCAGATAGCCACAGGTCTCAGCAGTGGAACGTTTCATATCTCTCTCTCTCTCTCTCTCTCTCTCGAACGAAGCTCCTTTGAGCAGCTCCATCCTCTCTCTCTCTCTCTCTCTCTCTGAACGAAGCTCCTTTGAGGAGCTTCATCCTTTCTCCCTCTCTCCAAACCTTAGAAAAACCCAAAAACCAGGAGAAATGCTGTCGAGAATCAATGGCGTTGCTTGGATGGAAGAAGGAGCAGATGAAGAAGACGCTGCTTCCTGGCCTAGAAACACTGAAAAACACGACGAGATTGGCCTCTCTACCTTCAAATCCATGCTCGAAGAAGACTGGTATTTGAACAGTAATCCCACTCCAAATCCCAATCAAGCTCACAACGATTTCCACCCAATCCAAACACACCCAGAAATCAAAGACAATGCATTCGCAACCAACCCAAATCAAGACAACCTCCTCTCCTTCCCCCTCGACTCATCGTCGTCCTGCTCACCTTCCTCCGTCTTCAACCTCGACCCGTCCCACCCTTTCTTCCCGCAGCCGAAGAACTGCATGGCATCGCTCCTTGGTGCTGTCTGCAGCAACCCTTTCGAAGGCGGGTTCGATCTCGGTTGTGACACAGGGTTCCTCGCGCCGATTCCGTCGAATTCCCCTCTTTTGGGGAGCAGGGGAGGTGGGGTATTGCCGGGATTTAGCAGCTTAGGATCGGATAGCCAGATGGGCGCGCCCGAGCTGAGCTCGGACTCCCAATTCCCGATGGCCCGCTTGCTCCCGCCTGCCGAAAACACTGGTTTCGATCCAACTGTGTTCGGGGGTTTTGAGGGTTCTTCTGAGAACGCTTTGTTTCCAAACAGGGCCAAGGTGCTGCGGCCGCTTGAGATTTTCCCTCCGGTCGGGGCCCAACCGACGCTCTTCCAGAAGAGAGCTGCTCTCCGCCAGAATTCGTCTGCGGCGGACAACGTCCGTCCCATTCGGATAGAGGGGAATTTTATGAAGGGGTTCAGAGATGGGGAGAACTATAAGGAGAAGAGGAGAAAGAGCTATGAGGAGGATGAGATAGACGATGCAAGTTTAGACGGTTCGGGATTGAATTATGATTCAGACGAGGGCATGGAGAATAACAATGCCAAGGCGGAGGAGGAAGAGAACGCAAAGAACAGTTCGAATCCGAACAGTACGGTTACTGGGGGTGATCCAAAGGGGAAGAAGAAGGGGCTGCCTGCAAAGAATCTGATGGCGGAGAGGCGGCGCAGGAAGAAGCTCAATGACAGGCTGTACATGCTGCGATCCGTTGTGCCGAAGATCAGCAAGGTGAGAATCCTTGAAAATCTAGCATTCAAATTTTTTTCCTTCTATGATTTTTCTTTTTTCTTTTTTCTTTTTTCAAACAAGAATTTGAACTCATGCTGTGGACATCTCCTTTATTGCTTGATTTTGATTGTTGGTAGTGATTTAATGGCATGATCATGGCTTCTTATGGATCCTGTGAATGGATCTTTATGTGTTTGATGAGTTGTCATAAGTTTGTATTTCTTGAATTGATTTTTCCTCTTGAAAAATAAAATTCTTGAATTGATTTTCTCTTCTCATTATTATCTTTGGGAGCTTTCTTAAAACCAGGTTTATGTAGCATTGATCATCTGCAGCATAGATGTCTATATGGCACACCTGTGGGAGACTAAAGCTTTCCATCAGGTGGGCCATATTGTTTAGACCTTCCTGCCTTTAGAATCAGGCTGCTTTCACTCCTCAGTTGGTCTGTACGAAGCAAATGGATGGCTAGTATATATATTTGTTTTACCCATGTTCTTCTGGAACATTGTAGCCCACCTGAGGACTGAAACGGGCCTGATTTTTTAACCAGAAGATCTAATCAGTGCATCTGGAAGATGCTGTAATTGACAATGTTCAGAAGCCTTTGGTTGGCTCAGAACTCAGTCGAGCCAACTCAGATTGGTTGGGCTCCTTGAAACTGAGTTGAAACTCCAGTTTTCTGAAGAGCCGAGACTGGCGGTTCTCGCTGAAGTCGGCAAGTGTTTCACTGACCTAGCCAAGTCTAACTAGAAAACTGAGAGATTGAGCTTCAAAGCGGCGAACTTTGAACATTGTTTGGGGAGAGTGGGAAGATCATGTTAATAGCTATCATTCATGTGTACAATGGTTGTGCAAGCAGTATTTGACTTTTTACGGCTGATACTGACATTATTGCCAGTTTCTTTGCATCTTGTGAAGTGTTTTTTACTCAGTCTTGATATAAAGGAATCATTTCACCCTCAATCCAGGAATCCGCATGATATCCTTTGGCTTGAGTTTGTACAAGTGGGCCCATGTTTGACTGATGTAGGCTGTTGATCTAATGGGCACCATTGGGTTGGGGGGTGTTCCAAAGTCTCCCAGATTGGAAAATCCTAGCCATTCTAGCTTTGGCTTATTTGTGCTGTACTGTGGACAGTAATTTTTGTTATCGAAGGTTAAGATTGTCTCATCTATTCAAATTTTGGACATCACCCCTCAACAGGCTGGGCTCATCTGACCAACGGTATTGTTTTTTTAGACACATGCCTTCTACAAACTTGGAGCTTGAGGATACCATGTGTGGATTTCATCTTTCCTTTTTCAATATATGTTTTATAGCATCACTTCAGATTCACACTAGTAGATACTTTGGTTTAGAGAATGATTCATTTTCTACCTTCTGTTACTGCTCTTTCTTGCACTCATCCCCATTTCATGCAACAAAGGTCTAATAAGATCCGCTTCATTTTAACAGATGGATAGAGCTTCGATCCTTGGTGATGCAATCGAGTACTTGAAAGAGCTCCTGCAAAGGATCAACGACCTGCACAATGAGCTTGAATCAACACCTTCCAGTTCTTCACTGCCTGCTACTGCTAGCTTCCACCCTTTGACACCGACACCTCCGACCCTGCCCAGTCGTGTCAAGGAGGAGGTCTGCCTGAGCTCATTGCCAAGCCCAAATAGTCAACCTGCAAGGGTAAATTGCCTTACTCTCATCCTATCCAAATCTCTTTCTTTCTTTTTTTTCCCTTTTATATTTAATAGTTGTTAATTAATGGGAAGTCTAACTTGAGTGTTGCACACCAATTTCCTTAAACAGTGTGCTGTGTTCAAGTAGTCAAAATGGACACATGGTGCGGCAGACCACAATTCGAACCATTCATCATTTGGGTCCCAGTGTGGATTGACAGTGGTAGAAAAATCTCACTAATTGATCAATCTCAACCATCCAATTGGTGACCTACAAATGAACTATAGAAAGGAAGATTGTCATCATTCAGCATTGAGTGGGGAAAAATGTGACACCGTAACTAGGATTGTCCAATACACACAAATTTCTGACTGGCTCATCCAGATTGGTACCTACCTAGTAAGTGTATGGATCTTTTGTGCCATGCGTCCAATTTTTTAGTGCACCAACCAGATAAGAAGGTTGTTGCACCAGGCCCGAGTTAGGATTTCTTGGTTACTGAATATGGTTCTTCTTGTGTTTATGCCTGTTTGAGCTTTCTATGATTTCACTTTCAAGCTGTCTGATTGTCTTCTTAGATGAGATAGTATGTTCTATATAAGGATGGACATGACTACTGCAGTTCCTCATTCGTGAAGTTATTTTACAGGGATTATTAGAATCCACTTTATAAATCTGTGCTTGTTTGTTGAAATGAAATGATTCTCTGAGGGGAATGATCAGATATGTTTAAAATATGCCAGTTCCCATATTTGAGCTACTTGGGGTCTGCCGTGATGTGTCATGGAATCCAGACCATGCATCATGTGCGTCATATCATGTTCACTTTCCATCCCAAAAATCAGGCCACTTGAAAACTCAGGTGGATCACACCACAGGAACAACGTAAAATCACACCTAAAACCTCTTAAGGTTATGTGGTGTGGCCAACCTTCATGGAATTGCCTGATTTTGGGGGTGCCTCTGCATCCTGGAGGGGTGCATTGGATAATGGATTGGATAGCATGCACACAGCATGTTCGAACTTGGAACCCACACACAATCTGGAAGTTTCTATGGTGGGTGTGCCCTTTCCAGTGCTCCTGTGTTGTGACCCACCTAAGTTTTGGATTAGGCTGATTTTTGGGATCTGGGCCTAACACAGGAGGGCACATCCGATGGACATTTCGGATGGCATATAACATGACGGTGGGCCACACTTAGCTTAAATATCTTTGAAAGTATGTGATCATTCCCCTTTTCTGAAACCTTATGGTTCGAAATGGAGAACATAACTTGCTATGAATGAATTACATCCTCCTCTGTATTTCTACTTGATCCGTTTTCTTTTTTGTTAACTTGTTTTTTTTTTTTTTCCGAGGATATCAGTTCTGGCCGTCTATCCCACATTTCAAGTTCCTGTTTCTAATTGTGGCCTGCATTTGATCAACTGGACAACCCAATCTCTAAGTTTCATTTCTTCCAAACAGTGCAACTCTGTTTAGTCACAGCTGTTTTCAATATGTACAGGTGGAAGTCAGGGTGAGAGAAGGGAGAGCTGTTAACATCCATATGTTTTGTGCCCGTAGACCCGGGCTTTTGCTCTCTACAATGAGGGCACTCGATGGGCTTGGGCTCGACATTCAACAGGCAGTCATCAGCTGTTTCAATGGGTTCGCACTAGATGTTTTCCGAGCTGAGGTAAGCTTGCTCCTCAATAGCCATCACCCCTGGCATTTTCCTTCTTCAAGCAGTTGTGGCGTCTTGCACATATTTTCATCTGTGTATTGATGTACCCAAATCACTGTCAGAGTTACTATCTGTGCGTGCTTCATGGAATTCATATCATAGTTCTTACACTCAATGACTCGATGAAACTCAGCCGAGTCAGCTCACCTCATTGAGATTTTGAGGCCTGCTGTGAGAATTGAACTCACTGCCTCACCAAGAACAGATGAGGTCTATATATATTATATATATATATATATATATATATATATATATATATATATATATATATATATATATATATACACTGTACCTATTTTCCTTTTAATTATGACATATTGATCTGAGTCAATAAAGACTCAATTCAGCATTCGAGTTACTTGACCTGATTAGACATTGAATCAAGTTTTTGAACTATGTTTTACATGAAGTGGGACATAATATCTCTGTTACATGTGGGAAATGCGTAAAGTGGTCAGCACTGTTGATTTGGTGGTGGGGGCCACCATGTGGACGGGCCATGTCCCAAAACTCAAGGGGATCGGTTTGTGTAGCCATCTGATCAGTGGCCTGAAAAGGAGTTAGTTGGCTAAGAAAACAAGCAATGGTCCAAATTCAACAGGCAAAACTCAACAATCAGACGGTTCAATTTGTCCAATTGCTAAGATTTTTGCCTATAAACCAGCAATGTAGTGGCCCCACCAGACAATACATTTTTGCCACACGTACACTATGGACTCGATGAACTGTTTACAACAGTGCCATTTATGTGTGGCATTTAGGGTTAGAGTGGAATACTGGAACTGTATCAGAAAGTATATGCCACCAAATAGGGATGTCCAAACACACCCCAAATTACATTTCTTCTTGGCATTTGGGGGTCAAACTGGAACCATATCACATAGTCTATGGCATCAAATAGGGACATCCAAGCGGACCCAAATTACACTTCTCCGTGGCATTCGGAGGTCAGAATGAAAAGCTAGAACCTATATCACACAGTATAAGGCACCAAATAGGATGTCCAAACACACCCCAAATTACACATCTTCTTTTATTATATAGAGAGAAAAAAACACTAAACACATCTCGCTTGTTTCTGTCTTTGCAGCAATGCAAGGAAGGCCCAGATGCTCTGCCGGACGAAATCAAAGCCGTACTTCTGCACTCTGCAGGCTTCCAAGGGACAATGTAGGCCCACAATCAAGAGAATTATCATCGCAACGGCACTAACTGTAGTAGTTACTTCAGGAGTTTGTAAATGCATCTTCCTCTCATTTCAAAGGTAATATGCTATGAAGCCATTTAGTTAGTAGGTTAGGTTAGCACCGTTAAACATGTTTGTAGGCGGGATTATGTTCGTGGGGCATTTCCCTTAAGTGGGCTAAGAAGCATGCAAACTGCCTTTTCATTTAAATCTCTTCTTTAGAATAAAATTTTCTGCTGAAATTAGGATGGTCTCTTACATGGGCTTGAGCTTGTTATTATTTTGATTCTACCACAGATTTGACATGGTAGATGCATTCATGTGCGTTGATTCTTTCATATTTGAGCAGTGTTTGGAAACAGGATCAACTGCTTCAATAACTCCTGGATCAACTCAACTCCATCCAGGCTCAGGCCAAGTAAAAACTGTTGACTCGGTTGAGACCAGCTCCTTAAGTCCTTATTGAATAAGCTTAATTCTACAAGTGCTGCATGAGGGGCCCACCAGGGTGTGTTTGTGACATCCAACCTGTCCAGCAGGGTCACAGCACCGTGAAAGTTGGACACGCCAATAATCAGACTGATCCAACCATCATGTGGGCCACAATGTGAATTTGGTGGTTTTCAGATATTGTCCATTGTTTTCTATGGTGTGGCATTATAGAGGCCTGATTTTGGGCGTCCCATCACCATGTTGGAGTTCACATAATGCAGGGGTTGGATGGCATATACACCACATATTTGGCCCCTCCATAGAAAATAGTGGATAACCATCCAAAAACCTCCAAACTCGCATGGTGACCCATATGATGGATCAGCCTGATTTTTGGGGCAGTCTGACTCTCATGGCGAGACGACCTTGCTGACAAGTTGGATGCCATAAACACACCCAGGTGGCCTCATATGCAGCACTTGTAGCATAAGCCTATTTTACAGGGACTGGTAGAGGAACCAGCCTCAACTCAGTCATGTAGAACTCAAATCTTGTTGCCTGAAATACTAAGGCCCCTGTTTGGGTAGATATCTATTAATGAGTTCATCTCATTTTTGTTAACAGTGCTCATGTATTACAGATGTACTGTTAAAATGAACTCACAACACATTACACACCAAGATCTCAAATACATAATTACTGTTAAAAAATGAGATCAACTCATTTAGGCTTTACCAAACGGGGCCAAAACATTGGATGCATGCTGTAAGTCAACCAAGTTTCTAGTTGATTCAACTCGGGTCCTCTGAAACAACAACTCACTTGTTGAGTTATTCCCCATTGTCCAGTGATCCAAAGCATTGATTCATGGGCCCCACATTGGATGTGGACTGTTGTTGTTTTTTTATAATTAAGATTTCTGACCAAGAAGTGCCCTAAAGTGATCATTTCCAGTATCTTAGGCTGATAATTCATGAGAATAGAGAGATTGAGAACGATGGGACCCATAAAATTCAAGCTGGATGGAAGAAGTGGAGATGTGCTCCCTAGAGTTTTTCGTGATTTCTGAATACCAATAAAATTGACAGGGGAAATTTTATAGGATAGCTATAAGACTAGCCATGCTTTATGGGAGATAATGTTGGGAAGTTAAAGAATGGCATGTTTATAGGATGCATGTAGCTGAAACAAGGATACTGAGATGGATGAGTGACAAGCTGAGGTATGATGGAATTAGAAATGAGAACGTTTGAGGAAAAATAGTAGCAGCGCCAATAGGTAATATGATGAGTGAAAGCAAACTTATTCTTTGGCCATGTACAATGGAGACCAAGAACTGTGCTAGTCAAGAGTGAATTGACTCAAGTTGAAAGCTCAAGGGCAAGGCTCAAAAGGATGTGAGCGGAGGGAGTAAGAAAATACTAGATGACCTATGGTTTAACCAAGGATATGCTTCTTGATTGAGTGGAATTGTGGAACATGTTTCATTTAGCAAAGCCAAGTAGTTGAGATAAGGCTTAGATGATGGTGATGATGATTTATATCACATTGTACTGAAGGGTTTGGGTCTTCAATCTGCGTGGTTTTCAAGGCACCCCCATCAACAAAAGGACCCATCTAATTAATGGATTGGATCATCAAACCATGAATCACAACATACCATGTCTGCATTCTTTAAGTTCAGTACCCAACTCTGTCTGTTTCATGGTGAGGGTAATATGGGATCAGATGGTAAGAATACAGGCAGAAAATCTTGCAGATATTAGGCCTTTGGCATTATTTTGAGAATACAATGTATAAAATCTTAAATGGGACTGTGAATTTGTTAGTCTAATGGATTTTAGGTTTTGAGGCTTTCTAAAATACAGTCGAAGTATTGGATACACAGGGGCTGTAGCTTTTGAATATGGGTCATCTTTCAAATATTTCAATCCCTTCATCATTTGACTCTCTTCCTTTGGATGTGGATGTTCCCTTAGGCAAGGAGCTGAAATATTTCAACTTCAGATTTTTTTCCATGCATTGGTTCAAATTTGACCCATTGAGATATTTAGGAATAATGTTTGATTATTTCTTCATTCGAAACAGATCCTTTCCATGGTATAGCAGCCCTTTCCACTTGGCAGCTACACTCTCGTTGTCCAAGTAACCCTTTCGATGTCCCAATAGCTTTCACTGTAGTCTAGATTGCCCTTTGTCACCAGCTTTCGTGACTCGAACACAGGATGCGATGTTGGCTCTAATACCAATTGTTATGAGCCCAACCAATATGCCAAAAGCCCTAGGACTGATGGAATGCGTCAAGTCAGGCTATTAAACCTTTAGGATCATAATAGATCCATAAACCCTAATCCTAATGGGCTAAAGAAGCATTAGCCCTAGCTCCTACCCTAGAGGATTGAGTCAAGTTAGGGCTAGTGATGCAGGACAACTAACTACTTGCTCTAAAAGCTCGAACTGATAGAGCGTGGCAAACCAATCCTTTATTTCATAGCCCAGGCTAGACCAGGCCCTCGGTCGAACCCTCCTTTTTCGGCCCCACTTCGCATGAGCAGCCCACCTCACACAGGCTGTCCACCCTGAGTATGCCCTTGCTTCACACATGCCACTCCACTCGAGCCCGGTGTGAGAATGCCCCTCCATTGGTTGGGCTAGGGCTCAGACTCAACCGACCCTATAAATTAAGTTATATGCATATACCATGTCTATAATTGGTGCACAATTCTCAAGTGCATGTTTATGAACCATCATGCTCTTCTAGAGAATCAAAGGCATGCCCATGTCAAATATGATTATTCATCAACCAAGCATATGCCCAGTCTAATTATCCACCATATGCATGGATTTAAATAAGTGTGTCAATATATTATTTGCCATCTAAAATGGGGTCCACAATTTAGAAAGTTTATAAGTGCTTGTGTATCATCCATTACTCTATCAAAATTCTTTCTATTACTATATATATAGTATACACTAGCACTAGGATTCTATAGTCTGCATTGCTAACACCTTGAACACTGGTGCAAGATTTCAAGCCCTAGCTCAGCCCTTGGGCCAGGTTTAGTGGCCCATCAGGGCTGGGTCACCTGGGCTAGGCCAGCAGCCCGGCCCATTGCCACCCCCAAATAGCTGAAGTATGGATTTTTTTAAAAGTAAGTGGAGGTAAATGAGTGGAATTAGAAGTGAATGGAGGTAAATGGTATTTAGGGTGTGTTTGGATGGAAGTAGATGCAAGTAAATGAAATTAAATGGTGTGTTCAGCGTATACGATTTACACTCTACCACCTGTGCCATCACCAACAGGTGCAACATCAGAGCCGTCCATTAGGTGGGTCCGACCCTGTATATATCTTGTACAGGAGCAAATCTTTCTCAACTCAGCGGGTGGCCACAACGCCTGGAAGAAAAGGGGATGGGTGGTATATTTGTTTAGTAAGCTGTGGCCCACCTAACTAGCGGACCGGACGTTATGCTTGGCCCACATCACCTACATAGATGTACCCCTCTGATGGATGGATTGGATCTCATATTCATGCGCCATGCATTCACATGTCTGATATGAACATGGGATGCTGCTTTAAACCTAAGAACATGTGAAAGGTTTTTAACATAAGAAAAGGACATTTGGGTAATTCAAAGGTGGTGCCTGAACATGTGCTTAACAACTTGCGGTCAAGATTCTTCCTCTGAACCGACTCAACCGTCACAATCCGTCCTAACCAAGTTGCCTTAGGGTTGAGTATTCAATCTCTTGGGTTGGGTTGGGTTGGGTTGGGTTGGGTTGGGTCGGGTCTTGGGCTAACTCCTTTTTGAAGTTGGTTAGGTTGGGTTGACCATCGACCCAACCTGACCCGACCACCTGAGCTGCACCCTTAGTTAGCATTCACATGAGCTAGTGGAGCTCCAAATTGCCATTATCTTACTTTCAAGTGGAACAGGACATAACTGTCATTGGTTCTCAATTGAATTCACTTGTGCATCCAAACGTGGCCAAGTTTGGATTTTGTGTTGGGATATGTTTCGCTGTACCGAGTGAGATAAATCCAAACTTGGCTTTTAATCTGGATGGTTGGTATGTTTGGCTATTACAATAAAAGGAATGATGCTGCGAGACATCTTTGGAGACCCTATGGTGGGGCCCACTGACATACTATTCTTCTGAAAGGGTAGGGATTTTAGATATTATGGTGTGATCATAAATGCAGGGCACATGTATCTAGGTTGAGATTCATCTGTCCCGTGCATTGTCGACAACGTGATGCTGGCATGATTGTGACCGTTTATATTGTGGACCAGTGTCTAAAAATTATGCTATATGAAAATCGTAGCCATCGTTGGTGGGTTTGTCTTCCCTTGAACGTGGACCGTTGCTTTCTTTTTCTTTTTCTTTTTCCTTTTTTTTGAGGACTTGGAGTGTCCATTGGATTCGATTGGATAAATAGTCCAGACGCCGAGCTGTCAGTGGCTTGCTTCCTATTTTGGTGGACCACATGGTCCCCCAGTCCTTAGATCTCCGGTAGATACTATCAGAAGCCGACTCTTTTATCCAATGGTTCAAAAAATTCAGAAACTCGGACTCGGTTCTGTCGGTTTATGAGTCGAGACTCGGACGAGTCGACTAATTGACTCGGCCAGTCGGCCTCACTCACGAGGCGACCATACCACTACTCTGGACCGAATGATCCATGTGCATGAGATCCACCCCGTCCGTCAGGTGCACTTCCCAATGTTTGACCTTGATTCTGTACATCAGATCGATTCAAACTCAGGTTGGCCTTGGCATAGGAAACAATGTAAAATTATAACTAAAATCTCTAACTTCAAATGGTGTGGCCCACCTGAGCTTTAGATTAGCATGATGTTTGGCACGTTTCTTCGTTCTGGTAAGAAAAATAAGAATGGATCGGATGGCAGATACTAGTCATTGTGGCCCCAAACACTACTAATGATGGGATCCCTTTCCTATGGTGGGGCCTACCTGAGTTTTGAACCGGAATGATGGACTGCATAGCTTACAATCACACTGTGGGCCCCACCTAGCTTGCCGTTGCAGAAAGGACATGCGAAAGGCTTTCGCAGGGAATCCGCGTCCGTTTGAAGAGTCGCCACTATTTTGTAGAACTGCGTAGGAGTGTGATTGCATTACATGTGCACGTTTGAAGATTGGCCACAATCTTTTAAACGGTGGAAAACCTGATAGGAGCGTAGCCCACAATACTGGTATCGTCAACGTACCAATGGGTTTTATTTGATACTCTGGCATGGTGTGATGTTTAATGCACGTGCACATCCACTCTGAAATTGTTCAGGTGGCCCACATTAACTCAAAACTGTCCAAATCGAGGGACCGAGGATATATAGTTCACCATCCCAAAAATGGGATTGATCGGACAACGGTGGCCTCTGATTCACACACACACACACACGTTTGCCGAATTGAGTATGTTCGCCGTTTTTCATCTCAGCTGTCCAATAAATGTTCACCCATAAGCTAAATAGGACTTTGTCTTTTGGTCTATAATTCATCTAAGGTATTGTTTATTCAGTGGTTATTGATGGTAATTGCACCTTTTTGGTGCGTTTGGCAAATGTAATGCGTGAAAAATGAAAATCGAGAATTTTTTCAATTGGGTGTGAAACACTTTTGCTGGTGTACAAGGCATTTGATAATGCCCGAAAATCACTCAATTATTGCATATATTACTAAAATCATCAATAGGATTATTTTAATTGCCCAAACGTTGGCCATCTAATGGACGGTTAAAAAATTATTGGCAAGCTGTTTTGTTTGAGATCATTACATTTATGGCCCACCCAAGGTTTGAAATTTCTTCATTTTTAGCTAATGTATATATTTCAATGAACTTTTTATAATAATTTCATTAATGTCGTTTGTACAATAATTTATCATATTAAACCTAATCTCTATTTCATTTAATCCAGGTTCCTATAAAAGTATACTGATGCATTCAAAATCGGATCATTAGTTACGTGTGGCACCGTGTTTGAATTGAATAACAACAGGAACAATCCTAGCTATCTGAACAGCAGCTTGTAAAATGGACGGTCCACAGTGGATTTTTACTTTTCTTGGGGAATCTTAGAAGGTTGAATCAACTTGGAGTAACCAAACGGTTCAAAGACGCTCACACGTGAATCGTGAATCATTTTGACCACCCAATAAGAAATGACTCACGAAGGAGTTTGTGTTAGTTCACCACCATTTTCTCAATGCTGGTGGTTGATGCACCATGCATATGGCATTGTTTTCCTAGAATCTGGACCGTCCAAGTCATTTGGCCATTGAGGATGGAGCGTGGACAGAAGTTCGCTCCATCCACTACGAAGACCATGATACGGACATTCTAAAGTGCGAACTGGTGTGCCACATGCGTGGTGGATGGGTCATCATCATTTTGAAAATAGTGGAGAACTCATCTCCAATGCACCTTCTAGCCATTTCTGACCTCTCCGAGAGAGAGAGAGAGAGAGAGAGAGGGAGAGGCATCCTAGCTGCGTGTCTTGGTTCCACGTGTGATGGTCAGAGGGCAAGGAGAAGATACGTACGTGTGGGACTTCTCAGTCGAACTTTTAACCCGGCTGCCTGGCAGACGCTTCATACACTGGAGTGAGATTTTAAAAAGGTGGGTCCCACGTGCATGCACGATCTTAGCTGTCCTCAGATGGGTCCCACAGTTTAGATGGCCCACTGAAAAAGTTATGCAATCCAAAAAAATTTACTAACCCTTCAATAGGTGGCCGTGGCCAATTAATTGACTCATCGAGGTTAAAAAAAGACGCTTTCATCCTACCAATAAAAACGGCAAAATATCCGGAAGGTGTTCTTAGTAGAGGTGGGCAACGATCCGGGCCGAGCCGAGTTAGCCCTAGTTTGGTTTGGTTTGTTTCTGGACCACTACAGTTTGTGGATCGGTTTGGTTGGGTTTCGGGCCGACCCATGCGGCCCGAGTTTGGTTTGCTCCAGAAAAATCTGGTTCAAGCCGGGATCGGCTTGGTTGAAAATTTCGAACTGGGCCAGGGCCGAGTTCAAATAGACGGTGGCTCTTTTTTATCTTATTCACTTAAATAGAAAAGAATTTAAAAAGTTCAAAAAAAAAAGTACAAACTTATCTTACTATATGATGTTTAACATCCTCCAAAAAGAGTGCACCTTCAAAATAGACATGTAAGAGTATTTTCCAAACAAAAGTACCCAAGCATAATTTTACAAGTGCAAGGAAACAGTGTGCATTCATGTATATATATGATATATTATCCATGTCATCATGTATATGTATTATGTATTATGTATTATCCATGTCATCATGTATATGTATTATGTATTATCCATGTCATCCATCTGTTTTACATATCATTTTAGGACATGATCCCAAAATGAAATCATATCCAGAGCTCAAGTCGATCACACCACAGAAACAGTGTGCTTATAATCTATGAGCCGAATCAAGCCGAGCTGAATCAAATCGAGCTTTGAGCCAAGCCGAGCCAAGCCGGAACTACCCTAGTTTGAGTTTGGTTTGTTTTTTCAAACGAGCTTGACTCAGAGGCTTGGTTTGGTTTGAATTTCTATTCGAACCAATCCAAGCTGAGCTTTTTCAAACCAATTCGAGCCGAGCTTTCGAGCTAACTTGGTTTGTGCCCACCTCTAGTTCTTAGTGTGTGTTACCCTTACCGTGTGGCCCATCTTGATGATTTTATGTATATCCACACCGTCCATCCATTTCTCCATATCATTTCAACATGATGTACTAAAAATTATGAAGATCCAAATCTCAGATGGACCAAGCCACAGGAAACAGTAGTGATTGAGTGCTTCACCATTAAAAATTGCAAAGGGCCTATCGTAATGTTTTCTCAATGTTCATTTGCAATCCAACCTATCGATAATGTAAATAAAATTTGATTAAAAGGAAATTAAAAAGATCACATTGATCCAAAACTTTTGTGGCCCACAAAAATTTTTAATAGTCATTCATCACTGTTTCTATTAGCATGGTCCACCTGAGATTTAGATCTTTTTACTATTTGGGATATCATTCTAAAATGAGATTTAAAAAAAAGATGGACGGCGTGGATATACAACAAATACATCAAGGTGGGCCCACACGTTTAGGGTAACACCCACTGAGCTATTACCCGGATAGCAGGTAAGCTGTTACCCGGATTTGGTGGATACAGAGCCACCGAGGTCGGTGGATCCGTGACCGTGGAGAACACCGAGATATGTGTTTTTCACATATAAGCCATCCATCCTTTGCGCCAGCTCATTTTAAGACAAAAGACCAAAAAATGAAGTAAACTACTTCATTTTTAGGCTCAACACCTGAAATAAGCGGGTAAAACAGATGGACAAAGTGGATATAAAATACAAACATAGCGGTGGGCTTCACATATATATATATATATATATATATATATATATATATATATATATATATATATATCCACACCGTCAGTCCATTTGGCCAAAGCATTTTATGGCAGGAGCCTAAAAATGAGGCAGATCCAAAGCTCAAGTGTACCACACCACAGAAAGCAATGGTGATAATGATGCCCATCGTTGAAAACTTTTGGTGGCTGCAGTTGTTTTGGATAAAGATGATATATTTTTTTTTTCCCTCATCCAAGTCTATGTGACTTTATAAACAAGTTGGATGGCAAATAAACAGCATGGTGGGCCCTAGGAAGGTTTCAATGGTGGTCATCATTGTCCCCACTGCTTTCTGTGGTGTGGTCCACTTGAGCTTTGGATGTGCGTTATTTTTAGGCTTATGCCCTAAAATGACCTCACCAAATGGATGGATGGTGTAGATATAATACTTACATCATGGTGGGGCCCACAAAACTTTGTGGTGTGTTGTTTCGTCCATTAGAGGGCGTCTGCATGTGGGACACGTCGATATAAAAAAATGCCATTACAGCAACCAGCTAAATGTAGCTAATGTAAAAACATGTTTAAATTAATTTGCAATCATTACATAAGGGACGTAGACGCGGGAATCCATTCTAACGCCCATTTCACCCACCCTGTGAAACACCCAAAGTGAGTACGAGCCCACCATATTTTAAGTACAAGATCCACTCCGCTCATCAAGTTCTATCCTCAATGTTGGTTCTTTAGGTAAAAATTCATCTAGATACACAAGTCAGAAGGCCACAACACATTGAATAGTGGGAATGGAATGTTGAATAAAGGACCATGCATTTGTGTGTGGGCCAACATGTGGTGTAACTTTCATCAAACCCGTTAATCAGGTCTAAATCACCAGAACAAAGAAAGATACAAAAATCAGGCTAATAAAAAAAATTAGGTGAGCCATATGTGGTGAACTTAGCAGTTTGGAGAGCAATTGTACATTATTCTCATTTGTGTGGTCCATGTGAGTTTCTACTTGAGCTGATTTTTTGCATGCATGGTTCAAATAATGGTCCTCACCTTATGGACAGGGTGGATTTCGCATGGTCTTTCTAATCCACACACATAGGTGTTAAAATAAGTGAAAGAAGCGAGCTGAATCTAAGCTGTCCCAATGGGATAAAAATCCAACCGTTCTTTGCCAACCGGCTACAGTTTTATGAACCTATGTTAAACAACCGGCTCATATTAGGATATAAGCCTAGTAGACCCAAATCAAGTGGGCCACAGGAAATAGTGGGGATGTGGATGACAGCAGTAAAACCTTCGTGAGGCCCACCGAAGTTTTGAGCAAGCTGATATTTATGTTTTCCCTTCATCCTGGTGGGAATCACGTTATGAACGGGTTGGATCTACCTGATCTTTGTGGCCACTTTCATCATCCATTTGACGGTCACCAATCAACATCTAGGATCTTCACCCTGTGCTATTCTTGGACGTGGACCGTCCAAAGTGGGGCCTCCTAGCGGTCCATGGGTCGGTGTAACACCCCAAATGAACGGTTCCAGTGATTAGTGGGACACCCAATAGAGATTGAATAATGGAATCATCACCGTTCGACTTCCCTGCATTCTCTGGCTCTTGCACTGGTCTGGGCCTGATCACAAACCATCAGGGCCTAGCCCATTGACAACCCTACATTCGTAGTGGGCCCACCCATTCTTCATTTTGGGGTCCAAAAGTATAAACGGGCTGGGCCTGACTTAAATTTTAGAACATTTTATATTCGACGCTCTCCAGAGCCTGTTCATGGGTTGGTCTTGGGCTTATGTTCGAGGCCCATAGAATAACGGCGGCCCCAAGTTTTAATTGGGCCATACGCGGGCTAAGCTTGGCTCAATCTGGGCCTGTCGGCAGCCCTATATTTCTGGCCTTCAAAGTTCAGACCGTTCCTGGCGACCGTCCATTTTCGCTTTGTGACATGGCAAGAATCTTATCCTCGGACTACATTCACCCTCCGAGTTTCCCTGCCGTGAGACATATGGCCCACCTCCCATCTTCATCAACAATCAACATCAAGTGGTTGTGTAGCGGACGTCTCAACTGAGTCCTTTGACATACGGGCCACAGTCCACCGCACATCCCACAATCATGCATGTGGCCGCCCTCGGCCCGGATCATTGCCTATAAAAGAACCCTCATCATCTCTCCAAGGTATGTAATCATACGCACATTACCCCTTAGAGTTCTTACTCCTTATGGTCCCCATTACGGAGGGTCCCTCGCCGGCACGACCGGCAACCCCTCATGATCTCTCTTTGTGATCTCAGGTCCCAGGATCTCCACAATTCTTTTGTGTCCGTACTGAGAGACAAAGATCTAAACCGTTGATCCTTGATTAACATATGTTACTCTAGTTTTAGAAGTTAACAAAAACCTTTTATTGTAAATAGATAAATGCATGCAGGCACAAATGGTTAAGAGAGGCATTTTTTAATCCATCTAATGAATTTCAAAGAACATAATCAGTCATCGAGCAAGGCATTTGGGTGAGCAAGTTTGCTGATAGTGTTCGAGATGGTCCCACCATTTTTATGCCCCAAAAATCTCCAAAATGGGCTAACTGTAACCCTTCAATTAATGTCTTGCAAAATGGTTAAGAGGAGATAACAACAACAATTGTTAAGAAGAGAAAAAGAGCAATGATCCAAGAGATTTGTGTTGCTTAAAGAAACAACAACAAAATCACAAATTACATCTCGCATTCAAGAGTTTACCCATTTGCATGGAACCACAACCAACATGCGCTAGATAAGTAAAGCTCAATTAATGAATAAATTCATTTTTCAAAGACAAAAAATGCACTTACTATAAATACCAAATGCCCAAAATATAAGAAAGAATATCCACCTAAGCAAAAGAGACCTGTTAGCTTCTTTATTCCACCACTCACAACAAAATAAAATAAAATAAAAACTACAAACTGTGTTTACACCCTAATCAAACCACCATTTCGAAGATTTGACCACCTTTTCCTCACTCAAAATCTTCTCGAGAACAAAAATTAGATGTAAAAACTTCAAATCCCACCCAGAGGCAAATTCTTCCCTTCCATAAAAGAAAACACTAAACCAATCCCTTAAGCATATAAAAGAGAAGTAAAATTCTCTGGCAACATGCCTCTTGACCAATACAAAAGAATTAGACTGATCCATTCATCAGATGATCATTCCAATCCATTGGCTGTGCATTGTTTCTATAGTTTTCTATAGAGCAACACACCTGATGAACCATCAACCTAACTTTCTTCGGAAAATGATCTTAAATATAGAGCCAACATCAACAACTTGGATGTCATGTATAGGTAGCACATTCGTCATATTCAGTTCAATGGACCATAACTTTCTCTCTCTATTTTGAGATAGATAAAAAAATAATACCAAAACTCATTGAAGAAACCATTCTGAACATCCATAGAAAAGAAAACCCTAATTTCAATACCAATGAACATATAAAATGATAAAATTAAAAAATACCCCCAAATCAATGATGTTAACGCAGTTTAGATGTTTTGGATATCCATTCATGCTAAGAATTACAAACCCTTGAGCATAAAAAAATGAAAAGAAAAATCCAAAATTGAAGTTCATGGCTCGAATTTGAAACCCTTGAGCATATAAAATGAAAAAATAAATAAAAAAAATCCAAAATCAAATTTTAATAAAACGAGAAAATGAAAAAACAAACCAAAATCGAATTTCATGGCCCTAATTCCAATTGTTTGAGATTATAAAATTAAAAAAGAAAAAAAAAATAAAATCATATTCATGGCCATAATTTTAATCCCTCAAGCATAAATAAACACCTAATCCCAATCCAAATTAATAATAAAAAATGAAAGAAAAAAAAATCCAAAATCAGATTCATATCCCTAATTCCAATCCCTCCAACATAAATAAACTTCTAATCTCAATTCGAAATAAAAGAAAAAAAGAAAAAAGAAAAAACCTCAAAATCGGATTCATGACCTTATTTCCAAACCCTTGAGCATAAATAAGTCACTAATCTCAAAAAAGAAAAAAGAAAAACCCCCCAAAATCGGATCATGACCCTATTTTCAATCTCTTAAGCATAAATAAACTCATAATCCCAATCCAAGATAAATTGCATAATATCAAAAATAAAAATAAAAATTATCTCATGGAAGAAGAAAACCCTAATTTGATGGATTAATGGATGCTAAAATGTGGTAGGAGCTCCATCATAAGAGGAAGAGATTAATTGTTTGATTAAGAAGATGGGACACGAGCTTTGCAAGAGAACGAAAGGGATGGAGAGATCAAGAGAAGGGGTTACACGCTATGTGAGACAGGCGAATAGTCCGACAGAGATGAGAGAGCATGAGTCTCTCCATGCAAACAGCTATTTAACGGGAAATGGGCATTAAATGCACTATGGGCCTGCCTCTAACGTGCCTAGCTGGACGAGGGAGTGAATTAGGTGAGACCCCGGATCAATCGAGATGGGTGGGACCCTTGACTGTAGAGCCCACTATGATGTATTTTGACTAAATCTACATTGTTCATCTATATTAAAAGCTCATTTTAGGGTATGATCTAAAAAATGAAGCAGATCCAAATCCTAAATGGACCATAGTACAAGAAACAGTGACGATTGACCATTAAAAACTTCTTATGGACCACAAAATGTTTGGGTCAAGATGATATTTGTGTGGTCTCTTTATCTAGGTGTTTTTAACCTTATCAACAAGTTATATGGAAAATAAACATTCCAATGGAATCCATGAAGTTTTTAATGGTGAGGATTCAATCACTGACTGTTTCATGTGGTGTGTTCCACCTAAGATTTGAGTTAGCTTCATTTTTTTTGCATCATGACCTAAAATGAGCTATCAAAATGGTTGGACGGGGTGGATTTAAAGAACACACATCACTATGAACCCAACCCAACAATCAGGAGGGCCACCCACCTATGGGATATTAGTTGATAAAACCCCTGATTGGTAATGTTATTATGACGTTAGCTCCTCTATTAGAAGCCTTTTTTTAACCTTTTGGGCATTGTTTTGCTTTTTCTGTATGAAAATGCCCCTTTGTTAAGCCATCCCCTCGTATGATTGCAGCAAAACGTAGAAATCAAGAAGGCCTTTTGAGAACGGAGGTGTGGGCCCCTCTAAATCAATGATTGGGGCCACCCCTTGACCGATTTGATTTGTTCACTTTAATTGGACAATCGTTAAACCACAGTAGGGTCATTTAAAAAAATGGAGCTTTCAGTGGCCCATACCTGCATTAATGTTGTGAGTTAATTCCAAACGGTTTCCTCCAACGTGGTCCATCTATGATGAGTTTTGCCTTCAAACTTGAACAGATGGCATGAAATTAAAACCTCATTCATGTGGACAGCTTGGATTTACTTCATGACTATCCAGTGGGCCCCATATAAGATGTGGGATGGGTTCAATAGATGAGTTCCCTACATGGGAAAGGTCATTTGGTCGTTAGGACAATTGCCACCTTTGTGGGACCCATTCCAATGAGTTTTCGGCATGTATTCGGCATCATTCCCTCCATTCTAGCGAGCTTCTAAGTATTTTTTTTTAAAAGATTTTAGGCCACAATCTCCGACGTAAAAGCAAGGTGGGTTTAGGTTAGAATAATAATGATTTTTTTGTAGGTATCAATGATGAGAGTTTGTGAAAAGGAGGAGGGTGTGGTGGTTCCCTTTATAATTTTTTATTTTTTTTATGGGTATGAAAGGTGACAGTTTGTGAAGGAAATAAATTTTGTAACGAAAGAATGTTGTAATGCATGAATTTTGAAATAATGTTATAATTGATGAATGTGATGAATGTTAAAATGGATGAATGTTGTAACGGATGAATGTTGTAGTCAAAGAATGTTGAAATGGATGAACAATTATAATTGTCATAACTCCATATGGGTTGCAGATCCCACAAAAATGGGTCCACTTTTGGGCAATCAAATGGTGTCCAAATGAAGTGATTCCAAATCCATTTGAAAGTTCATCAAATTACCTTTTCAACAAGTACAAGATCACCTAAATTAGACATATAACGAGTGTATAATGAGGAGGCTACTTACACTTCGAGGAATGAGGTACACCTACAGCAGCACAACATATTTCACACGCGGTGTACCGTGAAAAGAAAAGTCTATGATGTAATCATAGAAAGTGGTAGCAACGAGAATATCGTCTCGAGAGTGATGGTGGAGAAATTGCGGCTGAAGACTGAGAAACACCTTGCCCCATACTTGATCGGTTGGATCAAGAAGATGAATGAAACTAAGGTAACTAAGCAGTGCACCATCTCTTTTTCGATTAGAAAGTACTATAAGGATCAAGTAGTTTGTGACGTGATCGACATTGAGGCTTGTCATATGTCGCTTGGTTGGCATGACAGTTAGACCTGACATAATTCATAGAGGACAGGATAATGTCTATATTTTCACTAAGGACAGTAAAAAAGATTCTCGCCCCTATAGGACCGAAAGCACACCTCAAAGCTTCTAAAGTGGAAGGGCGTTTTCTCGTAACCATTTGAGACTTTGTTGAGGAGTCTAAAAATTGGAGAGGTTTATGCCTTAGTTTTAAAGGGCGAATTACGTAGAGCCCTCAAACATCCCTATAAATTTAAAGTCATTGCTGAATGAATTTAAATGAATTTGGCCTGAGGACTTACCCGATGAGTTGCCCTCTATGTGAGATATTCAACACCACATAGACCGTGTCCCAGGGGTTAGTTTGCCTAACCGCCATCACTATTTGATGAGTCCGAAAAGAGTACGAGGTCTTTTTAGGGATAAGTGGAGGAATTGATCCGTAAGGGTCTAATGTGTGAGAGCATGAGTCTATGCATTGTTCCAGCATTATTAACTCCCAAGAAAGACGGGAGTTGGCGCATGTATATTGACAACAGAACAATTAATAAAATCACTGCTAAATACTGATTCTCAATATCGCAATTGTACGACATGCTGGACACACTTGAGGGTGCTAAGTCACTTTTCAAGTTAGACTTGAGAGCGGCTACCATTAAATACGGATACGACCGAGTGATGAGTGGAAAACGACTTTCAAGACCAATGAGGAGCTATATAAATGGTTGATTATGCCCTTTAGTCTTTCGAACGCACCAAGTACTTTCATACGGTTAATGAACCAAGTTCTGAAATCATTTATTAGGTGGTTCGTTATGGTTTAATCTGATAATATATTGATCTATAATCAGAGTAAGCCAGACCATATGGGACATCTCAGGCAAGTTTTACGGGTCTTAGCAAACAACAAGTTGTACCTTAATTTGAAGAAGTGCAGTTTCTTAACCGATAGCTTATTGTTTTTGGGTTTCGTAGTGACGTCCACAAAAATCCTTGTAGACGATGAGAAGGTACGAGCCATCAAAGAGTGGACGGTTTTGACAAATATCCACAAAGTGGGGAGTTTTCACAAGTTGGCAACATTTTATCATCGATTCATGGAAAATTTCAATACTATAGTCATACCTATT
This sequence comes from Liriodendron chinense, assembly GCA_003013855.2. Classification (NCBI taxonomy): domain Eukaryota; kingdom Viridiplantae; phylum Streptophyta; class Magnoliopsida; order Magnoliales; family Magnoliaceae; genus Liriodendron; species Liriodendron chinense. Next base: position 219,234 of record ML058574.1, read on the forward strand.
ACGGACTGTATGAAGAAATGGCCATTTCAGTAAATAGAAGAAGCTGATAGAAGTTTTGCAGAGATCAAGCATAGGTTGTCCATGACTTCAGTTCTTGTGCTTTCCAACTTCGACAAGTTGTTCGAGGTAAAGTGCGATGCCTTTTATGTTGGAATTGGGGGAGTTTTGTCTCAAGAAGGCAGGCCGGTGGCCTTTTACACGAGAAGCTCAATGAAGCATGCAAAAAATGGTCGACATATAAGCTTGAGCTTGTACGCAGTGGTTTAAGCACTGCGACATTGGCGACATTACCTAATTCAAAGAGAGAGTTTATTCTATACGACATTGACGACATTACCTAATTCAGAGAGAGTTTATTCTCTATACCGCCATCAAGCCCTAAAATTTATCAATAGGCAAACTAACGTGAGCCATTTACAAGCTAGATTGATCTCTTTTTTGCAAGAATTCATATTCATTTTGAAACATAATGTAGGGCAACAGAATAAGGTGGTCGATGCACTGAGCCGTCGTGTAACGTTACTGGTCATAATGAGCAACAAAGTAGTTGGGTTTGAATACTTCAAAAAGTTATACGCTGAAGATGAGGACTTCAAGGATGCATAGGCTAGGTGTCAAGCGGGTCATCCCAGTGACCTACATATCCAAGATGGTTTCCTCTTCAAAGAAAATCAATTATACGTCCCACAGAGCTCTTTAAGGGAATATATTATCCATGAGCTGCATGAAGGTGGCCTAGGTGGTCACCTTAGACGAGACAAGACCATCGCTTTAATGGAGGAGTGATATTATTGGTCATACCTAAAGCGAGATGTTGGCAAGGCGGTGCAACGATGCCACACGTGCCAGTCTTCCAATGGGCAGTCTCAGAACACTAGCCTTTACACTTCTATGCCCGTACTTAATGGTCATTGGGAAGACTTATCTATAGACTTCATACTTAGCCTTCCACGGATTCAGCGGGGCACGGATTCTTTGTTCATGTTTGTAGATAGATTTTTTAAGATGGCACACTTCATCCTGTGCAGGAAGACTCTCGACGCAAGGCATGTGGAAAACTTATGTTTTCGAGAGATCGTGTGGTTATATAGTATTTCCAAGATTGTCACTTCCGATTGTGACACAGTTCCTCGGCCACTTTTGGAGAACTTTGTGGAAACGGTTCAACACACAACTTTAGTTTAGTAGTGCGTATTACCCACAGATAGATGGGTAGACTGAAGTTGTGAATCACACACTTAGGAATCTCATTCCATGTCTCTATGGCGATAAACCGAAGCAATGTGATTTGTCATTGACACAAGTAGAGTTTGCATTTAATAACATGTCAAACCGTTTCATTGGTAAATCACCATTTGAGACCATGTATGGTCGAGTGCCTATACATACACTTGATTTGATTTCATTTCCCAAGCTACCAGGTATGAGTGTTGCTGTGGAACACATGACAGATTGAAGTAGTTGAAGTGGACGATAATATAATAGTTCATCTGTGCAAGGAAAGATTTCTGATTGGGACACACAATAAGCTGAAGCACAGGAAAATTGGATCGGTGCCTATCTTCCATAAGATCAATGATAACATCTATGTTGTTGATCTTCCAAACAACATGGAGATCTCACGTACATTCGACATTATGGATTTGTTCGAGTATTATGAGCCGGTTCCAAAAGATAACTCGAGGATGAGTTCTTTTGAAGTAGAGTGTACCAATGTAGAACGGGTTGCGGACCAGAGGAAGGAGTCCAAGAGAAGACAATAAAAGTCAATATAGTTCGGTTAACCAAACCAGCCTCATCGGTCGCTCGAAATTACTTCGAAAACCAATTTTTCTCTCTGGACACTTTAGAGCTACATCGGTCGCCCAAACACGATCAACAGAAGGCGAAAGTTTAACACATTTTCCTTATTTGCTTAAGTAGTTTCCTAATTACATTTTAAGGGTATTTAAATACTTGTTAATTCGTGGATTAGGGTTAATTCTCTTATTATTTTTAATCAAAGCTGACTTTTGTCGTTCTTTATCTTATGAATTCGAGATTTTCCTCGTGGATTCAAGGAAGCCTTTGTAAATTCAAGGTAGTTCTCCCCCAGAGGAAGACGGTGATTGACCTTATCACATCCCTCCCTACATCAACTAACATTATGATGGACTCTGGGCTCACTTTTATATGGTTAAATGGTGTTCAAATGAGATAATTCTAAAGTTATTTAAAATTTTATCGAATTATCTTTCCAATGAGTACAATATCATCTTAATCGGAGCTGTAAAAAAGGGATTATGAAATTTTTTGCACAATCGTGCAATATTGAAAAGGAGAGCGAGTTTGTGCGATTGCTCAAGAGTACTTGCATGAGTGTATTGAATTTTGACCTAATTTTAAAAGGTCATAACTCTCTTGTTTTAGGTTCGATTAGGGTGATCTTGTCTTAGAAAGATAATTTAATGAATTTTAAATGGCTTTAAAATTATGTCATTTGGAAATTATTTAACCGTCAAAAGATTGCTCAATCTTTAGAAGCACCCAATTCTGAAGAATCATGTGGTATTTACCCGCTCTCGTTTCTAACAACGCGCTATTGTGCGAAAATAGTCATAACTCTCTCGTTATAGCTCCAATTGGGGTGATATTATATTCATGAGAAAGATAATTCGATGAAATTTCAAATGGATTTAAAATCATCATATTTGGACATCATTCGACCATCTAAAAGTGAGCCCAAAGTGAATCATGGTGTTCAGTAATGTTTGCTCTCTTTCCAACATCACACAATCGCATGAAAATGATCGTAAACCCCTTGTTAGAGGTCTAATCGGTGTGATCTTATACTCATTGGAAAGATAATTCAACTGAATTTCAAATGACTTTTGAATAATCTCATTTGGACACCATTCGGTCATATAAAAGTGGGCCCAAATTCATCACATTTGCTCTCATTTTTAACTGAGCGCGATCCCACAAAAGTGGTCATAAGTCCCTCGTTACGGGTTGGATCAAGGTGATCTTATGCTCATTGGAAAGATAATTTGATAAGCTTTCAGATGTATTTAAAATTATCTCATTCAGACGCCATTTGACTATTTAAAAGTGTGCTTAAATTTTATAATATCGTCAGGTCATGTTTGCTCTCGTTTCCGGCATCAAGTGACCTACAAAAATGGTCATAATACTCTCATTTTTTGTTATCTTTTTTCTTTATTCTATCTATTTCTTGAAAAAATACCATTATATGCAGAATTTTTTAAAGAAAGAAGAAAAAAAAATCATTTTCTGAAGGGAGTGGATTGGATGCTGCTTCAACTTCACCCAAGGTGATGCATCTCTTATCATGGGGCTTACTTTGATATGGTTATTTTATATATACGTCGTCTATCCATTTTGCCAAATCATTTTAGGCTACATGCTTAAAAATGAATAAGGTCCTACTCTTATGTGGACCATATTATAAGAAGCAATGGTGATTGAACACCCCACCATTAAAAACTTCTCATGGCTCACTATAATGTTTATTTTGCATCCAACCCATTTATATGGTGACATGAACTTAGGATGAAGGAAAAAAAAATCGACTTCATCTAGTATTTTTCAACCCATTATAAGTTGTTAATGGTCAATCTCCACTGTTTCTTGTGGCATGGTTCACCTAAGACTTGGATCTACTTCTTTTTTAGGCTCATGCCTTAAAATGATATGGAAAACGGATGGACAGCATGGATATAGAATCCATGCATCGAAGTGGGCTCCACGGTAAGGGTTAAACCGTCTTAGGTGAGGCTGATGCTGAGGCTGCACCTAATCCATTCACTTCTCATTTTTGTGAGATACATAAGAAATTGAAAAAAAAATTAATAAAAAAAAAATGCATGGGTAAAAGAGTGTCTGAAATTAATGACAAGAGAAGGAGGTATCACTGTACATAATTTTGAAAAAAAATGTTTAAGGGTAATTTAGTCTTAAAAACATGGAGTTAGTACAAAGAAATATAGAATAATAATGTTTTAAAAGTGATGCTACCTTATCTTGTTGAAGGGCGTTGAGAGGGCTTAGATAGGGAGATCCTCTCTCTCCTTTCTTTTTTGTTATGGTGACGGAGGCTCTGAGTGGTATGTTTCGCGCGATCAAAGAGCGAGGCTCTTCAGAGGTTTCAAACTGGAAAATTTTGATTTGTCAATCTCTCATCTTTAGTTTGTCGATGACACTCTTTTTTTCTGCGAGGCAGAGGAATCATATGTGTCATTTCTCAGCATGACAATTTCTTGGTTTCAAGTTGCTTCAGGTATGAAGACAAACTTCTCAAAATCAGAATTTTTTAGAATAAACGTTGAAGTTGAGGTATGTACTTCATTAGCTTCCCTTTTGATTGTAAAGTCAACTCTCTCTCATCGTCCTATCTAGGTCTTTCGCTTTGTATTAGAAAACGGTCAGCTGCTCTTTGGGATAAATTGCTGAAAAGGATGGAAGGGAGGCTGTCCTCTTGGAAGCTTAATACTCTCTCTTTGGGTGGGAGACTGAATCTCATTAAAGGTTCGCTCTCGAACTTTCCAATTTATTTTTCGTCTCTTTTCCAATGTCCAAAGAAGATCATTGCTAAAATTGATAGCCTCAAAAGGAATTTTCTATGCAAAGGAAATTCGTTAGGAGGTAAATTCCCTCTTCTGAAATGAAAAGAGGTTTGTTGCTCCTATGATGATGGGGACAAAACATCAAAGATTTGACTCTTTTTAAGGGAGCCCTTTTGGAAAAATAAGTGTGGAGATTCGAAAATGAAAAGTCCTCTCTTTGGCGATGTATCATCGCAGCTAAATATGGTAACTCCCCTATGGGGTGGTGGATGAAACAATCTTCCTTATATAGAGTGTCCCTTATTTGGAAAGGCATCGCTATATCGTCGGGTTTGTTTTTTGATAGAATTTCTTTCAATTTGGGTAGAGGGACGAAGATCAGATTTCGGTTGGACAAATGGATAGGCTTTCGCTCCCTTGCCAATCAATTCTTTAACCTTTTTGCTCTTTCCTCTGATTTTAATATTTTGGTCAGGGACTGTTTTAATTTTAACGGCGTCATTGGTGATTGGTTACCTCCTTTTTTTATTTTTTATTTTTTTATTTTTAGGATCTTGTCTAACTCGGAGCTCGCTGATTTTATTTCTCTTATCTCTTTGTTACAGAATGCCCCTATCCCCTCCGCAACAAATTCAGAGGACTCCTTTCAATGGCTGCTGGCAATGGATGGGTCTTTCTCAGTCAAATCTCTTTACACTTAGCTTCATCTTCTGAATGCTCTCCTTCGCATACGAGTCCATTGTGGGCATATGGGGTTCCTCCGAAGATAGCAGCTTTTGGATGGCTAGCAGGGAGAAAGTGGATCCTAACGATAGACAATCTTAAGAAAAAGGGTATTTAATTGCCGAACATCTGTCTTCTATGCCTTCAAGCTGAAGCGTCTGTATATCATTTGTTGTTCCATTGTTTTTTCTCTTCTTATATCTGGTGGAGGGTTTTCAAACTAGAAGGAGTTTCTTGGGTTATGCCACAATCCATTGATAGTCTTTTTAGCATTTGGCATGAGGAGTCGGGAGGTGCGCTATCTAAGAAGTGGAGAGTTCTTATGTTGGTTGTTATCTGGGCCATCTGGACCGAGCGAAACAACCGGTGTTTTCACAGCGTCTCCTTGTCCATGGCGGGTGTCTTCTCAAAAGTCTTGATTCTTTTCAGAGAATGGGCCTCATAGGGTAGCTTTGGGTCTCTTTCTTCTTGTCTGGGTCATTTGCTCCCTGTAGTTTTTGGGCTAGCTTTCTTTTCTTATTTTTTTTTGTTTTTGCTTGTTTTTTCTTTGTTTGTTGTTTCTACTTTTTTGTTTCTTATAAAGTATTACCTTCCAAAAAAAAAAAAAAAGAGGATGGATAATAGGTTTGCTCAAAATACACACAGTCAAATGTAAATAGACAATGATAATTTACCTGCCCCATACTCACCCAAAACAATGCAACCCTTATTATAGAGCCCACCTTAATGTATGTATTCTTTATCTGCACAATTCATCCGTTTTCAGATCAATTTGGGACATCATCCAAAAAATGAAGGTGATCCAATTATTAGGTGGACCATATCCTAGGAAACAGCGGCGGTTGACCATTAATGAGACAAAAGTTTTGTACCAAGCTGATATTTATTTTTTCCCTTCATCTAAGATTATTTGACCTTGTCAACCGATTGGATGGAAAATAAACACTACAAAGACATTAAGGATTTTAATGGTAGGAGATTCAATCACCACTATTTCCCAGAGCATGGTCCACTTGAGATTTGTCTTCATTTCTGGAATAATGCCATAATTGGTCTGGAAAAATAGATAGAAGGCCTCGATACAAAATACATACATCAAGGTGGGCCCCACGGCAAGGGCCGCAGTGTCTTGGGTAAGGCTGGGGTCTCACCTAATATGCTCCCATGTGAATGTAGGCACCGCGTATGGAGGAGTGTGATCTTGGGTATCATGCTAGATGGTAAAACTCTGTGGGCCCCACTATGATGTATGTGATTCATCCACATAGCTCATACATTTTGCAGGATTATTTTAGGGCATGAGGCAAAAAATGGGGAAGATCCAAAACTCAAGTGGCCCACAATCAGAATAATGATGTCCACAGTTGAATCCACTGTTTTAGATCTCTCACTTTTAGATAATGCCATATTTTATGATTTGAAAAAAAAAATGAATTAGCAGTGCAGATATAACACATACATCATGGTGTGGCCCACAGAGTTATAACTCCCCAGGAGTTTGAATTTTGACTCTTTTTTTTTACAGGTGTAATTCCTCCTCCATCAGACAGCAGCCAAAAATCATGATTATGTTTTTACTACGGTTAACACATTTACGACCACCTCCGACAACATGGGAGGCAGATTTGCTACTGATGGCTTTAGCAGCTATCTCACTACTGAAGTGATGTGACCATGTTCTTTGGGCCCACCATGATGATGTATGCATTATCCAGAGTGTCCATTTATTTGCAGAGTTTTTTTTTTTTTTTTTTTTTTTTTTTTTTTAATTTATTTATTGTGGGTTAGTTGACACACCCCATTGTTAATAAGAGGCTATCTTCCCTCAGTCTGCCACTTGAGCTATGGACCTGGGTGTCATTTGTAGAGATTATCTGTAGAGATTATATTTTAGTGTAAGAGTAAAAGGATAAGGTAGATCCAAAGATCAAGCCAACCCCACCATAGAAAACAGCTGGGATTGAATACTTACCATTATAAACTTTTTGGGGTCACAAGTTTTCTATCAAGCTAATATTTGTGTTTTCGGTGAGTAGATATTTGTGTTTTTCCTTCATTCCGACGGAGGTAAGGTGGGGCCAATCCTAATCCTGGGTTTTCTCTCTATCTAGTGATCAATTTGGCATCATTTATGGAATTTAATGGTTCGTATTAAGCTCTAGTTGATTTGGATTGGATCAAGACTTATTTGGATGGACTGACACTAATTTATACAAACTTGGATGGAAGTATAAATCTCAGGATTTCCCAAAGTAGCCATTAAAAGCCAATCACTTGTTCCAATCGAATGCGATTATGGAACAACAATGGAATGCATGCGTTTAAACAATCGATTATTTAACACAAGATGGACGGTTGAAATCAAAGATAGTGGACGGTATAAATTGACCAGACCAATGTAAATTAATCTGAGGCTTGGCTGGTCCACTCAAATCTGACTGCCGTTTCCACGCCGCATTCCCAACTTCCGAGTGTATGGGTATACACCAGACCGTGACAAAATCAAATAACTGGACTGAGCGCGGATTGGGTACTGCCCCACCAGTACGCAGATAAAGACGGACGGTCGTTTCAGGGACTCTCTCGGGCCCACCGTTAGCTACATGTTTTATCCACACCGTCCATTTATAATTAAAGATTATTTTAAATCGTGAGACTAAAAGTTAAAAAGATAAAAGAATTAAGTGGACCACACCACTTGAAGCAGTAGGGATTGAATTCTTACCATTGAAAACATCCGAAGGCCCACTGTGATGTTTATTGGCCATCCATCCTGTTCATAAGGTTCCATAGACGTGTATGAAGGTAAAACATAAATATCAGATTGACCCAAAACCTCTGTGATGCCTGAGAAATTTTCAATGGTAGGATTTAAATCCCCTCTACTTCACGTGGTGTGGTCCACTTAGGCCTTTGATTTGCCTCTTTTTGTTCATGAGCTTAAAATGATGTTTCAAAATAGATAGACGGAATGGATAAAAAATTTAGCTAAAGGTGGTCCCACAGAGCCGCTGACAAGATCGTCCGTCTCAATCTCCATCCACAGCGGGCCATAACACGTCAATGGCGTGGAAAGTGTATTATCCATGTGCCCCGTATGTCAGATTAAAACACGTGTGTAAACATGAGGGAAAACGTTTCATATAAGTCTCATCAAATAACCTGTGTGCCAATGCTTCGGTAATCAACATCTTTGGTCCGTTGATTACTGATCATGCTAACCAAGATTGGGAGATTTTGTGGACAGGATAAGAACTTTTTTCAATTGAGTCTAAACCGTTGTTTTCTTTTTCCCATAACCGTTTATATTTAGGCCTTGGATCAAGAGGTCATTATTGCTGACCTCGAAAGAAATTTAAAAAATCACCCCATTCATGGAGGGATACGACAAATCAATGGTTTGGATTACTGATCCATGGACCTGACATGCCAGAACCTAAAAATCGTGTACACCGTATAAAGATGCAGGCCAGGTATCATAAACTTTCATTTTATACTTCAGTTGCGACGAGGGCTCTAAATGGGTCGGTGGACCCGATGGGCTACCCCACTCGACCGCTTGTTAAATGATAGGGATTTGGGTCTAAAAACAGGCCCAATTACCAAAATCTGGATGTAATAAGCCTGACCTTACCCGACCCCAACCCATATAGTAAATGGGCAAGTTTGGCTTATGTTGCGAGGGACTCATAGGTTCGGATCTGTTTAGACTCGGTTTTAAACTTAATAAAAATGCTTACATTTTACATCCAGACACAAATCCAGACCTAGACCCATTAGACCAGTCCTATTTACAAATGGGCCTAGATAGATCTCTCCCTATCAAGCTTGGAGTTGCCTCAGATCCGACTAAGACCTGTGACCATTTAATAAAAGGGTCTGTGTTTAGAATTTAGACTTGGACTTATTTAGTAAATGGCCGGTCTGATTGGTTTTGGCTAAACTCGCCCCAAACCCGGCCATTTTCAACCCCTGTCGAGGGCACACCTTTTCACTTGCGTCTTGGATCCGGTTCATTTTTATTCTCATGTCCTAAAATGAGCTCCCAAAACGGATGGACAGTGGATTTATAAAAAAAATCACTGTGTGCCCCGCCATAGTTTCCAGCGCAGTAACTTCCTGCGCAAGCTTTCGCAGGAAATCCGCGCCCCAGACGCGGCGGGTCCAAAAACAGACCCCTGCAGTGCTGATTCAATCTGGACTGTCCATTATAACTTCTCTCTCCTTCTCGTCTCTTTCCTACTATAAATACTTAGACACGCAGCCCTCCGAAGGCCCCTCTCGAATTTTTTCTGCGATTGCTTCGAAGCCGTTGGTCATTCAAAGGTCGCCGAAGCTTTTGAGAGAAGGTGAGAAAAGGGGAAAAAGGCTGAAAAGCGCTGACCCCAGCTTTCTTCTTTCTCTACCACAGATTTGCTGACACTTCTTGAATCTCTCTTCTCCATTTTTTTTCTTCAAATTTGTATTTTCTTTACCTTAATTTTCTCCTTGATATCGTTTTCTTGTTTGAATGGTTTTTTTTTGCTAATTTTCTAGGGTTTTTGAAGGACTTTCCAAGGTTTCGTTGCTGGAATATATTTAATTATGTTGTTTCCTCATTTTCCATGCGCGTTTGGGAATGGATTTTTTTTCGTTTGTCTCGTTTTCTTGAGATTTTTTTTCGGATAATGGAAATTTTCGCAATTTTCTATTTCTTTTTGAAGGAAATTTGAGGTTCTGATGCTGTAATTTGCTTCTTCTGCGTTTTCTTTTCTTTTCTTTTACCGATGTAGGATGTTTGAATGTGTGGTGGAATTTGCTGGTAGTGTGTGAGATTGAGCAATCCAATGAAATTCCATTTGAGTCGTAGGTGCTAGATGGAAGCATTTGTGATCTTTAAAGATTTCAGTTAGAAGCAGAGAGGATTTTGGATTAAGCTCATTTTATTGTATTCGGACTCCGGAGAAGCCTAGGTTCCGTCATCTAGAGAAGGATTCGGTCAAACAGTATATCTTCAAAAATATAGTAGGAAGAGAGTGTGTTTCTAGCATTTTTGGCACTGGCAGCTTCTTTGAGTTTCGGCAGCATTGAAACTCCTTGTGGTGTACTCAGAAAGAGATCGGTGTTGATTTCATCGAGAAGGATGCTGTTTGCAGCATCTGTAGCTCTGGCTACTGGACCGTTGTGTCAGGGAAGAGGTGTTCATTACCTAAGTGGAGTCTTGATAAATAGTTTTGCGGGAGGAGCTATTTCTGAGGTTGAGAAGTCCAAGACTGTTAACCAAAGTCCCTATGGAAGCGTGGGGCCACTCAGCTGTGTCATGAAGTTTGGTGGTTCTTCAGTGGCATCAGCTGAAAGGATAAGGGAGGTTGCAGAACTTATTCTCAGTTTTCCTGAAGAAAGGCCTGTAATTGTTCTGTCTGCAATGGGGAAGATGAATGATAAGCTGCTACAGGTATGCATGGACCCAGTTTTGTAGTTCGCATTGTTTTATTTTTCTTAATTGTAGTTTTGCATAGTTCAATGTTTATCTTAAGATTCAATGGCTGTGTCTTAGGCTGGTGAAAAGGCTGTCAGTTGTGGTGTTTCTAATGTATCCGACATGGCTGAGTTGAGCTCTATTAAAGAACTGCATCTCATGTAAGATCTCATTATTATTCTTCTCTTTCTGATCTTTAGTAATGTTCAAAAAAGTTGCTGATGGAATTGCACTCAGCAGAGTCAGCTTGGTTTGGCTGAAAACCTGTACCAGTCCCAACTCAGACACCGTTGTAGCTTTGTATGGATTGGTTGATGGACCTTGACAAGATTCAGCATTAACATCCATGGTCTGCATCTCTTCCTACTATGCATTGAAACAGGCAGATGAGATTTGTTGATTTCCTTGCTCAGGATGATGTGATGTGATCATCACTTTGTATTGGGTCCTCTGCCTCTCAACCAACTTTGTAGCTTATAAGTTATAACTTCTTTTATTTTTCAATTAGTTTGTTGCTATAAAAGTTGGTTTATTTTAATTTATGTTAAGCTGATATTTTGTGAAATTGGTGAATTTTTCATTGACCTGGCTAAGCACTGGTAATTAAAAGAATGATTTTCCAAGATGAGTGATACTTTCTGTACACTGCTTGCTCGTGATCACGGTTGCTAGGGCTGTTGAAGGGCCATGCCTGGGGTTGGTTTAGGCCCACATTTTGAACTGGTCAGGCCAGGCTTGTTCGCCTGCCACATTTGAAAACTATATTTTGCTTGGTCCAGGTCTGGCCCTTGGATATCCCGAACAGAGTAACAGTTGCTTTTAGATCTTTTCTCATCCAAGTTTGAAATTTCGATTAGTCCTATTCTAATCCTTGTTTCTCATTGCTTTGCTTTCTGCAGGACTATTGATGAGCTTGGAGTGGATAGGTCTACCATTTCTGGTGAGGCTTTATCGTTTGCCTAGTTCTAGTTTTTTCTGTTAACCAAGTGAACCTGAAAGTGTATATACCATTTGGTCCCTAATTTAGTTGAATTAGATCTGGTCTCTGATTATGGTGAAAATTTCAGTACCTTTTTTTTTTCAGGCATAATGATCTTAGTTTGTCACTTCTGTTTTGTCGTTATGCCTTCCTATTGAAATGAAATGCTTCAGCATTTTGGCCATTCTAGGTGTTTAGTTTCAAAAAGGATGAATGCATTTAGTCTCCTTTTGTTTCTCCCAAAAGAGAGAGTTTCACATGTTTTTAATCTTCCCGGGCCACTGTGAATGTTTCTTTCAATGAATATGTCCCTCAAGCAGGGTGTGCCATAGAGGCCGTTACGTAAAGACAACGGTGGCAACCGTTACATGGTACGGGGTCATAATGGCCGTAACGGCTGTTATGGAACAAAATGACTAGTAACTGCCATTAATAGCCTGTTACGCCCCCTGTAAAGGCCGTAATAGCCCGTAACGGTCTGTTACGGGGCAGATATAGGTATTTCGAGGTTTTTTTTTTTTAATAAAAAAGTGACCGTAATGGCTGTTAAAGGGGCCGTAAGTCCGTAACAGCTGTTACGACCCGTATCTAAATGTAACATTGGTGGCCGTTATTGCCACCATTACCGTTACAGAATACCTTGCCCTCACGTCATTGAGAAATAATGACCATGATGGCTGAAAAATTAAAAAAAGAAACATTAGAAATATTCTGGCTGAAATAGGCCAAAACAGGCTGAACTTTCAGCCAAAACAAAGCATGAAGTTTCTGTTCTTGACGACATGAATGAAACTTCACATATATTTCGAAATTGATGACTTAGGTCAACATGCAACTATTTAGGGATCATGAAGTAAATGTTTCATTCATTTTTCTCCCCTTCCTCGATGATGACAAAAATTTGCTAGAGAAAGTAAGGCCAGGGAACTGCATCAAAATTGCTAGTAGTGGAATTTTGACCTGATCACTCTAAGAGGATCTATTGACTCCCTATGTAGATTGACTGTCTGCTTTCCAGTGCCTCACAAAATGAATGAGAAATCTGTTAATTACTGTACACTTGATGTGGAGCGGGCCGCAGACATTTTCATGGTCAAGATGGAATATAGGAAGCCCGATCGGAGAAGGACGTGATCCGGGCCGTCAGGGCTGTAAAACAATTGTATATCGCAATCCAGGATGAGTTATGGGACATGTAATATATGCTTTTGGGGTAGCTTGAGCTACTTTAGCCAACCAACTTGCTACGCCGGGTTGCCCTTGCCGGATTTGCGAGAATCGATCAGATCGACGGTCATAAGCTTAGTTTAATTTTGTTTTTACTATAAATAGTTAGTTTTAGATTGAGTATAACTTTTGATCCTTTTGAGTTGTAGAAGTTGCGCCCAACATGAAAAGGGCTTAGAAAACTTGGGAGAATAACCTGGGTGGGCCAAATTGGGAACTTACTATTTTTGGCCGAAAACCACGAAGTCTATAAATAGTAAGTTACGTTGTTAGGGTGTTTGAGTTGGACTTGAACTCTAAAACTTCATCTTAGGGTTTAGTTTCTTATTTAAAGCATTACAATTCCATTTTTTTAGATCAATCAATTATTTACGAATTTCTTAAGAATTATTCTTATCTTTTCTAGTGGATTCGAGAGTTTTCCCTCATGGATTCGAGGAAGTCCAGTTGAAGAATCCCGGAAGTCTTGTTGATTCAAGGTAGTTATCCGGTGAGGGAGACGGTGAACGACTTTACCACATCTTCCCTGCGTCATGTGGTATTTGAGAGGATTATTCTTCGGGATGATGGCTTTTAACAAAGGGTCGGATTTTCATCCTACGGACGATGCTCCAAGGGATTATCTCACGGCGGCAGCTTTCGATGCAACGCAATGGGAGAATTGGTTGCTCTTGCAAGGTATATAAGCAACCCTTGACCGCATCGCAATGACGTTAACTCCGCTCCAAGCCCAAGGTGACGATCAACCACATGTGATCATTGTACAGAACAACCTCGTATTCCATAGAGCGGTGGCCAACTGCAAGGCTACCCCAGACAATTTAGAACCTAGCGATGAGGAGGTCGAAGACATTCTTGTACGACAACCTACGCGTGGGACCGATTGTGGTGATTGTGCTGAAAGAGATTTTCGAGGTAAAGCTGAACTTCCTAGTTTTAATGGCTTACTATATATAAAGGATTTTCTCAATTGGCTTGTGGAAGTTGAACGTTATTTTGATTATATGGATGTTCTGGAAGATAAGCACATTAAGTTAGTTGTGAACAAGTTGAAATTAGGTGCCTTTGCATGGTGGGAGCAGTTGTAGCTCACTCGTACCTGTCAGAATAAGTTGCCCATCCAATTATGGCCATGGATGAGACAACTTCTTCGTTCTCGATTCCTTTCCAGAGATTATGAACAGGTGTTGTTCCAACAATACCAAAATTGTGGTCAAGGGAACCGAATCGTTGCTGATAGCAGAATTCCAAAGGTTAGTAATGTGAAACGACTTGTCGGAGACCTACCCACAGAAGGTAGCGCGGTTCATCGATGGTTTACGGCTCATAATTCAAGACCAAGTTCAGTTACATCTGGTATGGACTATGGATGATGCAGTGGAACTAGCAACTAAGATAGAGACACAATTTGCAAGGGCCCCCACCCGTACTTTTCCTTCAACTCGGGCGCCCATAATGGGTCCTACACAGGACGCAGCGTCATCCAAGGGAAAGGAGCAATTGGAGGGTGTTCTCAGCTTCCAACGACTGTAAACCATGACACGGGGAGCGGTCCTTCTAGGCCCTAGCAAGCAGCGCCTATAGCAGTGGGTCCGAACAGGGCTCCTAATCTATACACGCGACCAAGATCAAATAATTGTTTCCACTGTGGCCAACCAAGCCACTTGTCGAAAGCTTGCCCTCAACCCCTCGCAACCCACTTGGCTATTAACGAAGGGGGTGCCGAAGGAGAAGTAAGCGGAAGAATACCCTGAATTTGATGGGTTGGAACAAACCAATGAGGGGGATGCAGAAGCTGCGGAATGATTGGCAAAGGACCATGGTGAGTCCTTAATCGTGAGATAGCTACTTTACACTCCAAGGGAGGAGGTTCACCTGCGGCGACACTGCATATTCTGCATGCAGGTGCACCGTGAATGGAAAGGTCTGCAACGTCATCATCGATAGTGGTAATGGTGAAACTATCGTGTCCAAGGTGATGGTGGACAAGTTGCGGTTGCCTACTACGAAACATCCAGCCCCGTATATCATTGGTTGGATTAAGAAGGTCAATGAAACTAAGGTAACAGAATAATGCTTAATTTCCTTTTCGATTGGTCAGAGCTATAAAGATAAGGTGCTTTGTGACGTGGTGGGCATGGTGTTACAACCTGAAGATTGCACACCCAAGTGCAGGTAGCGAAGTAGTAAAATACTCGGTAAGACCGAGGTTGATCCACAGGGATTGGGGTTAAGAACACTTAGAGGAATTAGTTTAGGTGAGTGAGATGAAATCTGGTTTAATCCACAAGAGTGGAGCAAGTTGTGTGTGGTGAAAGACAAAAATAGAAAAGGGGCTAAAGCATCAGGGATCCACCTCTGATTCATTCACAAGATTTGATTTATTGGTCTAACTATAACTCAACTGGAATTGAATAAAGATTCATTTCAATCGGAAGACGAAACAGTTAAACCATTTGCATATTTCATAAAAGATGGTGATCTGAACCGATTGATTTGACCATGAAGCACTCATTAGTTGATCGTAGGGAATTCCAAGCATCCACTGTGCCTGGAGTCGACAATGGATCAAGGAATTGTACAGATCAACAACTTTGCCAACAAGTCAACCGATAAGATCATAATTCATACGATCAAATGCATACTTACAAGATATGAGGCTTTGAATGACCGATCCAACCGTTAAGATCTCGTCTATCGATCGCAGGGAATCCAAAGCATCCAATGTGCCTGGAGTCTACGATGGATTAAGGGATTTTACAGATCGATGACTTTACCTGCACTAGCTCGATGACCGTAAGGAATCCTAAAGCATCCAACGTGCCCGGAGTCGACAATGGATCAAGGGACTTTATCGATCATGAACTAGCTAATTGGTGTGCAAGGGATCCCAAGCATCCAATGTGCCCGGAGTTTACAATGGATCAAGGGGCTTGCACAACAATAGCGTTCGCCGAGGTGGATAACCAAACCAATCAACTAAAGAAAACTCCAACATTCACACACTATTGTTGAACCAAAAGAACCAAAGCTTGCAAATTTCTTCAAAGGCTTCACCCCTAGCCTTAGCTAGAGGTTTAGCCAACCATGCTACAATGGAAGACTAAATTCTCTACAAGGGAAAAACTACACTACTTTACTTCTACAAAGGAAAAGAAAGAAAACTAAAGAAGAGAAGAGAGGAGTTGTAGAGAATTGGATGGGATTTGAGGAGTGGGATGATGAGAATGAGAAGGGATTGCCTCCTTTTATAGACTTTTGAGAGGCTCTCAAGCCTTCTCCCAAGCCTAGGTGGCACTCCATGTGTTGGGAAGAGAGAGAGAGAGAGAGAGAGAGAGAGAGAGAGAGAGAGAGAGAGACATGTGTTGGGAAGAGAGTAAGAGAGAGAGACATGCGTTGGGAAGAGAGAGAGAGAGAGAGAGAGAGAGAGAGAGAGAGAGAGGTGTTGGGAAGAGAGTAAGAGAGAGAGACATGCGTTGGGAAGAGAGAGAGAGAGAGAGAGAGAGAGAGAGAGACGTTTTGGGAAGAGAGTAAGAGAGAGAGACATGCGTTGGGAAGAGAGCAAGAGAGAGAGATGAGTGGAGAGAGAGAGAGAGAGAGAGAGAGAGAGAGAGCTCCTCTCTTGCACGTTTGGGAGATGGGAGGTGCTTGTAGGATGTGCTGGTGGAGATGGGCGTGCTCGCTTGATGGACGGTCTGCTGGATGGTGAAATGGAGAAAACTGTCCATTGCTGGACATTCATCAGCTCCACACGTGTGATGGTGGACGGTGGACTTGCTGCTGCCTTGCTTGAACGGCTGAAGCTCTGCACATCAGATGAAGGTGAAGCCATCTTTGGACGCTGGAGGTCAGATGGACGGACGGCTGATGATTGTTGGACGATCCAATGGCTGGACTGCTGTGATGGACAGACGTGGATGGCTGAGATGCAGCACTGCTGCTGCACGATGTCCACTTGCTGGTGATGAGCTATCGTTGGGTGATGGGCTGAATCGTGGTGGATGATGAGGATGAGCTTGCACGTTAGAACGGATGGTGAGATGATCGGTTGAGATAGTTGCATCATCTAAACCGTTGAAAGAGATTTGCACGCTGGATCTGAAGGTCACTCAACCCATGGTTGGCCTGAATGTCTCGGCTAGGGTTGAATGGACGGTGGTCGATGATGCTCTAGATGATGGTGGAGTTGAAGAACCGTTGGATGGCTGGATGTGGACGGTGATGATGATGTTCAGCTGATGTGATGCACGTGCAAGCTCTGCTGGATAGTTGAGTTCCTGAATGGGGCCCAGCTTGATGGACGGTGAAGGTGCTGGAGTGCACATGTGTAGATGGACGGCTTGATTGTTGGAGGGAGTGGACGGTCCATGATCAGCACGTGTGCTGAGCTGATGGTGAGGGTGGACGGTGTTGGAGATCTCCAGCTACTGGACGACTGATGGTTGGCGTGCTGGCCATTGATTGGATGGCCTGGATGCAGCAGTTGTTGGTGATGAATCATCCACCATATGTTGGACTGTGGTGATGGCTGCTGTAGCTGGACGTGAGGTCCACTGGACGATCAGATGATGTTGCTAAGCAGCATCAGCAAAGTGCTGTTAGGTCCATCTTTTGATGAAGATGTGGAGTCCAGATTGCTGGGGAAGACATCCACCAGTTTGATGGTTGGGATTTGAGGCCCACCATATCTGGACGGTTGAGATGGATGATGGTTGTTGAAGATGGCCTCCTCTGGTGGAGATGTTGTAGCTGCATATGGATGGACGGCTGAGCTTTGCTGGTGGATCCAGCTGATGATGCTGAAGGTGAGGTCCACTGTTGATGCTCTTCATTTTGATGGGCCTTAACTTTGAACGGCTGGATGGATAGATGGACTGCAGTTGACGATGGTGATGATGGTGTGGTCCACAGTGCCAGATGATCAAGGCCATCGATCTGATTCTTATGAAAGTGTGGCCGCCTTGATGCACAGTTAGTCCCTTATGTGGACACCCAATCTTAACTGTTCAAACTCATGTGATCTCCAAATCACTACCATCAAACATGCACATCCTAGACTTCCGATGAATAGTTGTGATGCGGTCCACCATAGAACATGATCCATCCTTTGATTTTTATGATTTAATTTCCTTCAAGACCGTCACACACTTGATCTTGATCACTTTTTAGTCTTTAAACGTACTGATTGGCTTGGATCTTGTCCAACCTTTCCTGATCACCTGAACATTGAAAAATCCCCTAATGAGGGATAATTAACCGAAAAAACAATAATAATGCCCTTGACAACCAGGGTTAATTATACAATATTAGGTACTTATCACATGGAAGCCTGTCACATGTGCTCAGTTGATCATGGCAGTCGGAGCGTGATGCAACCCATTGTGGACGAGATAACACATACATCTTCGTCAAGGATGGTTGCAAGATGATATTGGCCTCTATGGCACCAGAGAAACTGCCCCAAGCTTCTAAAGTAGAGAGGAGTTCTCTCATTGCCATATGGGAGTTTGTTGAAGAATCGAAAGAAATCGGTGATGTTTACGCCGTGGTAGTAAAAGGGGAAGAATCAGAACCCTCGAATATTCCCTCGACTCTGGAGCCATTCTTGAATGAATTCCAAGATATCTGGCCTGAAGAACTCCCAAATGGATTACCTCCCATGCGAGATATCCAACATCACATTGATTTTGTTCCTGGGGCTAGTTTGTCCAATTGACCACACTATCGGATGAGTTCGAAAGAGTGTGAAATACTTTAGGGGCAAGTAGAGAAATTGATCTGTAAGGGTTATCCCAGGGAAAGCATGAGCTCATGTGTCGTGCCAGTGTTATTAACTCCAAAGAATGATGGGAGTTAGTGCATGTGTGTCGATAGCTAGGCAATTAACAAAATAACTATTAAGTACCAGTTCCCAATACCACAGCTAGATGACATGCTTGACATGCTTGAGGGTGCCAAAGTGTTTTCTAAGTTAGATCTTAAGAGCAGGTACCATCAAATTCGCATTAGGTCGGGTGATGAATGGAAAATGACCTTCAAGACTAAGGAAGGGTTGTATGAGTGGTTGGTTATGCCCTTCAGTCTATCTAAAGCTTCGAGTACCTTTATGCGCGTTATGAATCAAGTGTTGAAGCCGTTCATTTGTCGATTCGTAGTGGTGTATTTTGATGACATCTTAATTTATAGCCAGAATGAGACGGAGCACATGAACCATCTCAAGCAAGTGCTACAAGTATTAGCCGATATTAAGCTATATTTGAACTTGAAGAAGTGTAGCTTCTTATTCGATTGACTGTTATTCTTAGGGTTTGTTGTGACGTCGACAAGCATCCGAGTGGACGGAGAGAAAGTTCGGGCTATTTAGGATTGTCCGACCCCGACAAACATTCATGATGTATGAAGTTTTCATGGATTGACGTCATTTTATCATCAATTTGTGTGGAATTTCAGTACCATTGTCACGCCAATCATCGAATGCATGAAGAAATGACCGTTTCAATGGACCGATGAGGTCGATAAGAGCTTCACAGAGATCAAGCATTGGTTGTCCACAATGTCGATTTTGGTGCTTCCCAATTTTGACAAACTGTTTGAGGTAGAATGTGACACATCCTATGTCGATATTGGGGAAGTCCTTTCTTAGGAAGGTAGACCAGTTGCCTTCTACAGTGAGAAGCTCAACGACGCACGGAAAAAGGTGGTTGACTTATGAGCTTGAGTTATATGCAGTGGTCCAGGCATTGCGTCATTAACGCCACTATCTTATTCAGAGGGAGTTTGTTCTCTACATTGACCATCAAGCTTTAAAGTTCATCAATAGTCAGACTAATGTGAATCGTGTGCATGCTAGATTGGTCTCATTTTTTGCAAGAGTTCACATTTGTTCGAAAGCACAAGTCAAATGGATCTCATTTTTTGTAAGAGTTCATGTTTGTTAGGAAGCACAGCTGCACAAGTCAAGGTAGCAGAATAAGGTGTCTGATGCACTTAGTCGTCGTACATTTCTTCTTATTACGGTGAGCAGTGACGTGGTCGGGTTCAACTGTCTCAAGGAACTTTACGCTCAAGATGAGGACTTTGCTAATGCATAGATGAGGTGCCAAGAGGGTCACCTGAGTGACTTTTTTATTCAGGATGGATTCCTCTTAAAATGGAATCTACTTTGCATCCCGCAGAGTTCGTTGTGGGACAAGATTATTCTTGAGCTACATGGTGGTGGCCTTGGTGGTCACCTTGGACGGGACAAGACTAGAGCATTGCTGGAGGAGTAGTACTATTGGCCGCAATTGTATTGTGACGTGGGGAAAGTAGTGCAACGATGTGATGTTTGGCAAACCTCTATGGGGTGATTTCAGAATACGGGTCTCTACAGTCTATTGTTCGTGCCTAATGCCCCTTGGGAGGATTTATCCATGGACTTTGTATTGGGTTTCTCACGAACACAACGCGACATGGATTCGGTGTTCGTGGTGGTAGACCGATTTTCCAAGATGGCACACTTCATTCCCTACAAGAAGACCTTTGATGTAGTACACGTGGCGAATCTGTTCTTCGGGGAGGTTGTACGACTACATGGGATTCATAAGACGATCACTTCAGATCGGGACACAAAGTTAGATACTTTTGGCGAGCCTTGTGGAATCTGTTTGGTACGCGACTTCAGTTCAGTAGCACCTACCATCCCCAGACAGATGAGCAGACTGAGGTTGTAAACCGCACATTGGGGAATCTCATCCGTTGTATTTTCGGCGACAAGCCGAAGCAATGGGACCTATCCCTGGCTCAAGTGGAGTTCACATTCAACAACATGGTAAACCGCCCGACATGGAAGTCTCCGTTCTAGATTGTCTATGGGTGAGTGCCTCACCGCACACTTGATTTGGTCTCGCTGCCCAAACTTACTGGTATGAGTATTGCCGCTGATCATATGGTGGACCGAATCATAGATATTCATGAAGACGTTCAGAACAAGCTACAGGCTTTGAACGAGAAGTATAAGGAAGAGGCCGACAAGCATCGACGTGCTCGAGTGTTTGAAGTAGGTGATCAGGTGATGGTCCATCTACGTAAATGATGACTTTCTACAAGGACCTACAATAAATTGAAGAACAAAAAGATTGGGTTGGTGCCGATCATTAGTAAGATCAATGACAACGCCTACGTCGTTGATCTTTCGGACAACATGGAGATTTCGAGGACTTTCAACGTTGCGGATCTGTACGAGTATCATAAACCGAAGCTAGACGAGAACTCAAGGTTGAGTTCTTTTGAAGTGGGAGGGATTAATGTAGAGTGGGCCGCAGACATTTTCATGGTCAAGATGGACCAGAGGAAGCCCGATCGGAGAAGGAAGTGATCCTGGGCGTCAGGGCCGTAAAACAGTCGTATGTCGCAATCCGGGATGAGTTATGGGACATAATATATGATTTTGGGGTACTTCAAGCGACCTTTTAGCCAACCAACCCACTACTCCAGGTTGCCCATGCTGGATTTGTGAGAATTGACCAGATCAACGGTCATAAGCTTAGTTTAATTTAGTTTTTACTATAAATTTTAAGTTTTAGATTGAGTATAACTTTTGATCCTTTGAGTTGTAGAAGCTGTGGGCCGGATTGGGAACTTACTATTTTTGGCCGAAAACCACGAAGTCTAGTAGGGGTAGAGGTCATCTATAAATTGTAAGTTACGTTTTTAAGGTGTTCGAGTTGGAGTTTAACTCTAAAACTTTGTCCTAGGGTTTAGTTTCTTATTTAAAGCATTGTAATTCCATTTTTTTAGATTCATCAATTATTTACGAATTTCTTAAGAATTATTCTTGTCTTTTCTCATGGATTTGAGAGTTTTCTCTCGTGGATTTGAGGAAGTCCGGTTGAGTAGTCCCAGAAGCCTTGTAGGTTCAAGGTAGTTATCCAGTGAAGGAAACGGTGATCGACCTTACCACGTCTTCCCTGCGTCAACACTTTATGATAACTTCCATTCAATTCACCATCCTTCATAGAGATCTGTTGGAACTGCTTTCAACAGCACTGAAAGAGCACCCCTCCGCCAAGGTTGTAACATTACATGCCCTGGTGTTAGACTCCTAGGGCTAGTGGTTCATGTCTAGTCTAGAGTTCAAGCCTGATAGCTAATCATGTTGGGTTCAGGTTGAGGCTCCTTGGCTTCGGTCGCCCTATTCAAAATTTTGTAAAGGGGACTGGGTTGGGCCGTGCTTGATTTGGTCCATGGATAACTAGAAATGGCATATTGGATCCAAGCCATTTTGCTGAAAATTGGATGTGCAATCCTAGGCACGACATGGATCTGCTTAGTATTTGTCAGGTCCGCCACGGTCCTAGGGAACATGGTTTGACTATGGATTCGGCCCCAATCAGTGCTACTGGGCCAGGCTTGGGCTGACCCCAACTCGTCCTGTTGATGCTTCTACAGAAGTATCCAAGAATGACTCAGTCACTCCTTCACATCTTAAAAATGGTTGGATCTCTGCCTTATTTGAATTAAGGGTCCTGATTTGACTAAAAAACACCCATTTCACTCCACTAAAAAATGATTGTTTTCTTTTTCAGAGCAAGCAGGTGAATTTATTTCATTCCACTCAAATTATTCCAAATAATATATCCTATAGTATACAGACCTGGATCTGCTGAAGAACTCCCTAGGGAATTGAGCTAAATCATGTTGACAAGGGGCGACGTTCACCTTGCAGCCCCTCGTACCAGCCTTTTTACTCTTTTCAATGACTTCAATATGCCCTTGTTTTCCCCACCTCAGGGAGCTCCTTAGGTTTCTAGTTCTACCTAAGAAATCATTCCTGTCTTATATCTCATTCTATCCTCATTATCTTGAAATTTTTTCTCGGAGGCCACCCTCCAAATAGATGGAATGATCCAGCCAAGCAATGGTTCCAATGGACCCCAACCCCTAGGATGGTTGAAATCTATTGCCCAAGCCTCCAACAAATCTGAAAATGGCTTAAGACTCTTTTTTTGGGTAGTGCATCCTGCAAAAATATGGGTTTTCCTTAGTCCCGATTTGGTGGTCCCCATACTTCTCACATTAGGTTCCCATCAGTAAAGCTGTGGTTTCTTCCACCTAATCACAATTTTGGAATTTCTGAAAAAAGTAAAATGGCAAAAGGTGTGATTAATTGGAAGAAACACTGCTTTAGCGATGTGAATCTGAGATGAAGGATAGGGGCCTATCATAATATGGATTAGCTTAATCCCAAATTTGCAGGATCCCCTATCCAAATGGGACTGAAAGCATCGACCAAGAAACTCAAAATAGTTAAAGAAAAGCAGATCCATGCATACCTAATGAAAGGACAATGCTGAGACGTGGTGCATTCATTCCACCTGCACACGATGCAACAATTGGTAACCTTATTTTCCTGTTCTAGAGAACTGTGGTTAAAACTTCATTAAGAATTGCAACCCAGTAATTATGGTGACTTGTTCATTTAACATATCTATTTATTATCAATGACTATAAGAGAGATCTCAAATGGCCCAATACCCATTACTTGGGGTCAGGCCTTACTCCTTCTCCGTAAGAAGAACCATAAGTAAACTTAACCGTAAGTGGACCCCACAAAGATTATCAAATCCTACCCTCCTGCTATCCACTCTAGGACTGAAGACCTTCTGTAACTCCCTCAACAACTTAAGGTAACTATCTACTTGTCCATCCCTCATGTGTCTCCGAAACCAAGGACTCCAAAAGCAGCCAACGACACCCCCATCTCCCAACATGCAATTAATGCTTTTTTCTGTTTTCACTGTTTCAATTTTTAGCCTCTGGGCTTTTTAATAATAGTTCAGCAATCTTTAAAAAAAAAAAAAAGACTTAATGC
This sequence comes from Liriodendron chinense, assembly GCA_003013855.2. Lineage (NCBI taxonomy): Eukaryota > Viridiplantae > Streptophyta > Magnoliopsida > Magnoliales > Magnoliaceae > Liriodendron > Liriodendron chinense. The sequence goes on from ML058574.1 coordinate 243,038, forward strand.
TTTCAAATACGTGCTTTGAGGATTCACGAAATCATCAATAATCCTTCTAGAACATAATCCTAGAACCTGAAGGTCCTGTACCAATCCAACCCTAGACTAAATGCCACTTTTGAAAGAAACCCTTTTAAATTCCCAATGGTCCTCCCACATCTTGATAGGACAATCATTGTCTCCCCTAGGAGTCCTCCACATATGAGAATCCATACTGACAACTAATTACATCTACAAAGTATCACTTCCTCATAACCAGAACACCAAAGCTTTTTGTCATAGAGACTTTGATTCATCATGGATGAAGAAATGATTTTGCCTAACTGTCCTTCTGGGGATATTCTTACATGCCAACCTTTGCGAGAGAAATTGTTTGATGGTGCTCTTCCTGCTTTACCACATGACAATGTAAAAGAGGCATAATAGACCTGGATATTAGAGACAGCCAAATTAATTAGAGTACACCCCAAAAGGAAGGTATCTGCTCTTCCAAGAAAATAGTGTTCTTTCTTCCATTTAAATGTTAATGTGGTATCATCATAAGCCCATTATAATGGGCTTAACTTAAAACTGCTTAAAGTTGTATGATTTTCAAAATTTGGATTTATGTTGCTATGGAGTTCATCATGGTGCGGGCAGATTTTGCTTGATTGAACAACTTATCATATTCATATCTTTGAGTTTGATTCTCATTTTGCCCTCTATTTTTTTGTTTCGTTGATGTTGATGATTTTTATGAGGATGCCTAACTATATTGGTTTCTTGTCTTGTAATCAATTTCACAGCATTGCTAAATGACTTGGAGCTATTTCTAAAAGAGATTGTTATGATGAAGGAGATGGCTCCGCGTACAAAAGACTATTTAGTATCATTTGGAGTGCGCATGTCAACAAGGATTTTTGCAGCATATTTGAACAAAATTGGTGCTAAAGCTCGCCAAGTATGTTGTTTCATGATCACTTGTTTTAGGCCTCATATTAAGTTTTGTTTTTTATGACTACAAAATTGCTAATCATGCCTAGCGAGTTTGTCTGCAGTTGCATGCTAGAGACCAGCTATTTGAATTTTTCCCTTTTAGTTATGCACAATAGTTCAGCAAAAGGTCAGTGTTGCGAGTGATTGTGTTCGCATGTGCCTGTCATTTGATAAACACATGTCACAGACTCCCTGCTATTCCCTGCAGCTACTTCCTTCCCACTTTTGGCCTGGTGGTAGTACATTGTGTGCTGTTTGTGGTCAGCAGGCTCGTCTGGGGATGGCAATGGACTGGGCGAAGGGTGGGTAGGGTTGGTGATAGCTTGGTTCAATCTGCTCAGCTCTGGCCCTGAGCAGGCTAAAAGGCATTAGCCTTGGCCTGATCCTGGCCCTGATTAGACTAACAAGGCCCTGCCTGGCCCTATAGGGCAGGCCTTGCAAGATCTACTGGGGCCAAAATCAGACCTATCACTCATTAGGTGGGCCACAAATGCACATTCAAATACTGGTTGTCAAATAATTTCAACGGAGTAGCTAGCTAATTAGTTTATCATCCTAGTTTTCACACCATGTGTTTTTTATGCTGTGACCCACATTTCTATAGGTAGATGTGATATAGGAAATAGGCACAAACTAATTTAGTGCCAAAAGTATGGGCTGGGCCATTCATCATTGGCACGGGCATGGCCCTTGGGCCAGTTTTAGGGTCCCAGGCCCTGGTTCTACATGGCCAGGCTGCCTTACCCATTGCCACCTCTAGGTTCGTCTAGCATTCCATTCTCTAGACAGGAATTGTTTGTTGATTCCCCTTTGTGGGTTTTGCACAGGATAATAGTTGAAAAAGCCTCGATTTATGACATTGACCCCGTTGTCAGACCTATTTATTTATGTAGCCCGTTGGGCACTGTAGCAATTTTTCCCGGACTAAAATGACCCTCTGCCACACCCTGCCACTCTTCCTCTCGCATGGCACCAGCTTTTTCCAGAAGTCGAGAGGGCCTTTTGAGAATTGGGTGTGGGCCTCACAAAATCGATTGTTGGGGCCACCCCACGGCCAATCTGATCCGTTCACTTTAATCGGGCATCCGTTAACCCACAGGAGGGTCATTTAAAAAAAAAAAAAATTGGAGCTTTCTGTGGCCCACACCTATATAATACTGTGAATTAATTTCGAATTGTTTCCTTCGGTGTGGTCCATCTATAATGAGTTTTGCCATCAAACTTGGACATATAACATGAAATTAAAACCCTTTTCATGTGAACGGCTTAGATCTGCTCCAAGACCATGCAGTGAACCCCACATAAAACATATGATTGGTTCAGTAGATGAGTCCCTTGCGTGGGAAAGGCCATTTGGCATTTTACTTCATTTCTTCTTCTTCTTCTTCTTTTTTCCAGGAGGGGACTATTTTACCGTTAGGGTCGTTGCCACCTCCGTGGGACCCACCTCGACAAGCTTCCAACGCCATTCCCTCCATTCCAGCAAGCTTCCGAGTGTTTTTTTTTAGTTAACTGTCATAACTCTATGCAGGTTGCAAATCCCACAAAAACAGGGACCACTTTTAGGCAATCAAATGGTATTAAAATGAGGTGATTCCAAAGTCATGTGAAAGTTCATCAAATTACCTTTCCAACAAGTACAAGATCGCCCAAATCGGACATGTAACGAGGGAGTTATGACCGTTTTCGTCAGATCTACCAATGACGAAGTATCGACAAACGATAGTGACTTTGGGCCCACTTATGGGCAATCAAGTGGGGTCCAAATGAGGTAATTCCAAAGTCATTTGAAAGTTCATTAAACTACCTTTCCAACAAGTACAATATCATCCAAATCGGACATGTAACGAGAGAGTTATGACCGTTTTCGTCAGATCTGCGAATGACGGAGTATCGACGAACAATAATGACTTTAGGCCCACTTTTGGGCAATCAAGTGGTGTGCAAATGAGGTGATTCAGAAGTCATCTGAAAGTTCATCAAATTAGCTTTTCAACAAGTACAAGATCACCAAAATCAAACATGTAACGAGGGAGTTATGACCGTTTTTGCCAATAGACACTGGCCGTTGGCAATGGTCAGTGAGTATCGACGATTGGTCAGTGAGTATTGGTGATTGAAAGTGCAGTACCAGCGATTTATAGTGAGTATCGGTGATTGATAGTGCAATATCGACGATTTACAGTGAGTATCGGCGATTGACAATGTAGTATCGGCGTTTGACAATGTAGTATTGGCGATTGACAGTGCAGTATCGGCGATGGACAATGTCTGTCGGCAAAAAGGTCATAACTCCCTCGTTGTATGTCTGATTTGGGTGATCTTCTACTTGTTGGAAAGCTAATTTGATGAACTTTCAGATGACTTCTGAATCACCTCATTTGCACACCACTTGATTGCCCAAAAGTGGGCCCAAAGTCATTAGTGTTCGTCGATACTTCATCATTCGCAAATCCGACGAAAACGGTCATAACTCCCTGGTTACATGTCCGCTTTTGATGAACTTGTAATTGTTGGAAAGGTAATTTAATGAACTTTCAGATGACTTTGGAATCACCTCATTTGGACCCCACTTGATTGCCCAAAAGTGAGCCCAAAGTTATTGTCATTCGTTGATACTCTGTCATTAGCATATCCGACGAAAACGGTCATAACTCTCTCGTTACATGTCTTATTTGGATGATCTTGTACTTGTTGGAAAGGTAATTTGATGAACTTTCATATGGTTTTAGAATTACATCATTTGGACCACTTAATTGCCCAAAAGTGGGCCCAAAGTCATTGTCATTCGTCGATACTCGGTCGTTTGCATATACGACGAAAACGGTCATAACTCCCTCATTACATGTTCGATTTGGGTGATCTTGTACTTGTTGGAAAGATAATTTGATGAACTTTCACATAGCTTTGGAATCACCTCATTTCGACACCATTTGATTGCCTAACAGTGGGCCCCGTTTTCGTGAGATTTGCAGCCTACATGGAGTTATGATAGTTAATTCCAAAAAAAAAAAAAACACTCAAAAGCTCGCTGGAATAGAGGGAATGTCGCCGGATAGACGTTGGAAGCTCGTGAGAGTGGGTCCCATGGAGGTGGCAACGGCCCTAACGACGAAATGGTCCCCTCCCGAAAAAGAAAAAGAAGAAGAAAAGAAGGAAAAGGCCAAATGGCCTTTCCTGCGCAAGGGACCCATCTATTGAACTCATCCCATATCTTATGTGGGGTCCACTGTATAGTCTTGGAGCAAATCCAAGCCGTTCATATGAAAGAGGTTTTAATTTCATGCGATATGTCCAAATTTGAGGGCAAAACTCATCACAGATGGACCACATCGGAGGCAGTTTGAAATTAACTCACAGCGTTAACATAGGTGTGAGCCACATAAAGCTCAATTTTTTTTTTAAATGACCCTCTTGTGGGTTGACGGATGTCCGATTAAAGTAAACGGATCATATCGCCCAAAAGGTGGCCCCAACAGTCGATTTTGTAGTGCCCACACCCAATTCTCAAAAGGCCCTCTCGACTTCCGCAAAAAGCTACCTCTGTACGAGAGGAAGTGTGGTAGAGGAGCATTTTGGTCCAGCGAAAATCCAAACGGTGCCCGGCAGGCTACATAAATAAATAGGTCTGAAAAGGGGGTCAATGTCACAAATGACGTCATAAATCGAGACTTTTTCAACTATTACCCCCATTTTGCACACAGTAGTGTTGCTAAGGTGAAGTTTGGAAGTCACCTATTGGCACGTGAGTCATGTTGGTGGGTTCCTCAGTATTTTGTGTGGCCAACTACTTGAGCATGATGTTTCATGTGCTTGGTTGCTCTTATCTTTGTATTTGCGTTTCCAGTTGCCCCTCAATGACCCTTCTTATGTTTTCACCCATTGTGTATGCATTACGCAGATAGGGTTAATACTGGGTGGAACCATGTTGGCATGTGAGTGGTGTCAATGTGATTCTTTTCTACATATTGGTTCCTAGAATCATTGGGTAAAAGAGGAATGTTAATGTTTGGTGGGTAGCTATCCCTTGGAAAAAAAAGAAGAAGCTTGGTGGGCAGCTGATCATAGAACTTTTGCCAATCTACCATTTAAAACTGAGATGAGAGTAAGGTTAAATAAAAATTGCTTTAAGAAATAGCCCAAGATTAGGGGTGTCAATGGGCTTGGGCCCGGAAAATCAGAATTTTGAATAGGCCCGGCCTGACGGCCCAGACCGAAACAGTGCAAAATCTGGGCTCCCCAGGCCCGGCCCATTGCAGCCCTGCCCCAGACTCAGAAAAAAGATAATCTTGCTATGCAAATCGTTGACAAGGCAGAAGCCTCGTGAGTTAGTAGTTAGGCAGTGATGTGATATTGAGCTCATGAGTTCAATCCTGAACCCAAAAAATGTCAGTACTGCATGTATAGGGTTTCTCAGTGGAGTTCGTTTTATTCGGTGTTTGTTTGAATCAGTATATCACAAAAAGAAAGAAATCATAATTTATCTGGTGTATTGGGAACTATTTCCCTCTTCCTAGACGTATTTCTCATTTTCCTTTTCAGTACAATCACTAATTTAAAGAAGAACAGAAAAGGTTTCCACGTGAAATTTTTTCTTGTATGCCTGCACTATCTATTACCACCAACTCTCCTTGCAGCTTCCAGTTGCCATTCCCATAGCTCCGGCACTTAACATCCATGTCTTTATATTATGCTATCAGCCCTGGAGCGTAGAATTTATCCTGTTTCCTTTTCTTTTAATGTATATTAGCTGCTGATTTTGTTCTGTGCTACCTGTGTGGTAGCATCTTGATGTGACTTGCAATGATTGCTAACTGATGACCTCCTCGTCTTTTGCAGTATGATGCATTTGACATTGGTTTTATAACCACAGATGACTTTACAAATGCTGACATCTTGAAAGTAACTTATCCCGCTGTTGCAAAGAGATTGCATGGAGACTGGATATGTGATCCTGCGATTCCTGTTGTTACTGGCTTCCTCGGAAAGGTCTTTTACTGCAGATCTGCTTCATTAGTTTTGCCTTATTGGAAAGTGGTCCCTTTTTTATTTTTTAAATACAGTTTTTATCAATGATAAAGGGGGGTAACTTCATACCAATTTCCTCAAAGAACTGATTCTTTTATATATTCAACTTCAATTGTTGGTGCAGGGATGTGAATCTCGTGCTGTAACTACCTTAGGAAGGGGTGGGAGTGACTTGACAGCTACAACCATTGGCAAAGCCTTGGGTTTACAAGAAATTCAGGTTTAGTTCAAAACTTAGTGCATGTGAATTTAAGGCTTGTCTAAACGTATGAAGAAAGACTCATAATCACTGGTCCCCTTTTTCTTGGATAATCATAACCGCGTTACATTTTGATTTGAAAGATAACATCTGATATTGTCTTGTTTTTTTACACCAATTCATATGAACTTCTAGTGGAGAACTACCTTAAAGTTTGCATTTATTTTTCTGACTTTTTGCTTGAGATACTTTTCATGTTTTTTGTTTCGACTTAGTTTTTTATTTATGACAACACAGTTTTTAATTCATAACAGGTGTGGACGGATCTGGATGGTGTTTTGACATGTGATCCTAATATTTACCCGGACGCAGAGCCTGTACCATATTTGACATTTGATGAAGCAGCTGAACTTGCATATTTCAATGTACAGGTGAGTTCCAAAGGGGAAAAAAAAAAGAAAAAGAAAAACTTTACCAACAGCCACCACCTCCAAATTCAGCAGTTAAAAGTTAGGATTGGTTGGCCACCCTAATGCATGCATCTATGGTGGGGCCAGCCTGATAAGTGATTCTGATCTGACACCTGTGTGCTGTGTGTTCGTGTGTAAGTTGTGAAAGAATGTGTGACTAAGATGAGCATTTTATATGGAGATAAAAGGGACTTATAAAATGGAAAACTTCAAATGACATGGCATCACTGGTCTCATTTCAATTCTACTGGGGCATTAAACAACCTGATGTGAATATTGTGGAATTTGTAAAGCTGGCCCCAAATTTCTGTTATGAGCCTATGATGATGAAGTTGACAATGATGATGTTTAGCTCTCCTTTCTTCTTCTCTAAAATCTCAGTGTCATTTTTATTTATTTATTTATTATTATTATTATTTTTTATGACAACAGGGTGTCCCCATCTCATTTTTTAGGCAAGACTAATCCTTGCGGATGCACACAATCACCCACAAACCGTGTGAACTGGGAAATTCTGGGGAGGGGTGTCATTTGTTGTGATCTTTATTATATCAGTATTATACATCGTCCTTATTGTAGGTTTTGCATCCACAATCCTTGCAACCTGCTAGAGAGGGTGATATTCCTGTTAGGGTCAAGAACTCTTATAATCCTAAGGCTCCGGGTACCTTCATCACTAGAGCTAGAGATATGAGTAAGGTTTGTAGCAACGTACTTTTCATCTTGAAGGCTGTCGACGAGATTTTTTTTTTTTTTTGGGAATCGTTTTATTGCATGTAGTACCAATAATGTTAACTGTTTTGTTTCCTAATGCCAGTCTGTACTAACCGGCATAGTGGTGAAGCAGAATGCCATCATTCTGGATATAGGGAGCACTCGAATGCTTGGTCAGTCTCGTTTCCTTGCAAAGGTAGACCAATTTAACACACTAATCTCTTCCCTCTTAGTCCTGCTTTCGTTTGTATCTTCCAAATGTGATTCATGTTGCCTTTTCCTGCACAGGTCTTTTCCATCTTTGAGAAATTGGGTATCTCTGCAGATGTGGTTGCAACTAGTGAAGTCAGTATTTTGTTGAACTTGGATCCCTCGATGCTTTTGGGCAGGGAATTAATTCAGCAGGCAAGCGTACAACCTTAAGATCCTTATATTTCAATTTCATTGAGCTGATTACTTTCTGTCATCACTTAATGCTGTGCCTGTGCCCAGCATTTGGTGTATGTTCATTGCCTGTGAATAGATTCTGGCGCTGATGCTGTAATTAACTAGCATGCAGCCAAGTTTGCTGTCATCAGCTAAATAGGCAAGCTGCACATATGGGGTGGGTGTGCATTAGATGTGATCCATATCCATCATATGATGGAGCTGATGGTGGATGGGTGATGCTCCCTAAGCATCTTCCATCAGCCATATCTAACCATCTGTGTCCCAATTAAATGTGGACCACTTGTTGTAATTGTTCATCAGCATCAGATGGCTAAGAAGATCTGGTGGAAGATATTTGGGATGGGCCAGCTGATGATGTGGCATACCAGTTTCATCACTTGATAAGGCCAACAAAAGGCGGGTCCAACCTGTGCCATTTCTGGGTTGGGAGGAAAAAGAAAAAAAATGCTGTTTTCTTTCAATCGGCCGTCATATAATGTTGCCCTCCTACAAAAATGGCTAGTGATTTTTGGGGGCAGCAAAACTGTTTGATATTTCTGGGGAAAATCATCATGACTGGAAACATCATAACCCCTAATACTATTTTAACAGCTTAGTCATTCCGATTTGAAATGTTTGATATTTTTCGTAGTGACTTCAGCGCCGTCCTTTTCCTCTCCAGTAAGACCAACCGGAAATTGCTGTGGTTGTGCAGGACCTTGACCATGTAGTGGAAGAGCTCCAGAAGATTGCAATAGTGAATCACCTTCAGAACAAATCTATAATATCCCTTGTTGGCAATATGCAGTACTCTTCACTGATAATAGAAAAGGTGAGGCTCCATAGATACCATTTACTTGGGCAGATTCCTTTGAGAAAGCTCATAGCCCAGATGTGATTAGCCACATTCTGTTGACCTGTTCTATATATTGTTAGAACAATGGAATGAAACTGTGAGACCTGATTTCATGAGACACTATGATATCTGCACTTAAGCTGAGGCCTCAAGTTTGTCATTGTTGCAAGTGCTGAGATTTTGAAATCTCGCGATATTTTCTCTTTTTGATCACCAAAATACCCTGTTTTCGGTTTAAGAAACACAAAAACAGGGTTGATGTTTTCTTCAGAATTGAGGATGAATGCATGATTTTAGCATTTTCCATATGGCAGGTATTAGGAGTTCTTAGAGGTATTGGAGTCAAAGTCCAGATGACCTCTCAAGGAGCATCAAAGGTCCCTCTCTCCCTCCCTCCCTCAGTTTATGCCTATACATCTCATTAAGGAACCTATATGGTCCTCAATCTGAGGACATGCAGTCCTATCAGGTTTTCAGTCTGCACATCCGGGCCTGTGGTTCTACAATAGTGACCGTCATTATATGGGCCTCACAAAAAAATGGACCATGCTTCAAAAACCATCTCAATAAGGAGCAGTCACTAGCCCATGGATCGGTGGACTGCAAATATATATGCTTAAGGGAAATATCTAGCAACTTCCCACAACCATAGTGAGGATCTTCAATCTTGGGGACTGTTTCTGGGCACGGAACATCTATGGTGGGTCCGACTTCACTAACAGTGTGGTTCATTCAACCATGGACCCTACTTATAGGAACTGAAAAACCTGGGGACTGCATCCCTACTGGTCATTGGATCATTAAAATTCTTTCTATCCTGTGCAATCTAAACAGTGTGGCCTGTCCCTGTTAGCAGGAGAAAATTTCCTTCATAGTGAATGACAGCAAAGCGGAACAATGCGTGAGGGTGCTTCATTTGACATTTTTCGCGATGGGACTCAATACAGCAGATGCATTCCAAAATGGCTTTGCAGGTACAAGTTGATCATTTATCATGTAGCATTTCTCTCCTTATTGTGAATTGAGACTTAACATTTATCTAATAGTTATCGGCTTTGCAGATTTTGTTTGAGGTGGGTATAATCAGCCAATCCTGTTGGAAAATGACAAGAGAGGTTCCTGGTTTCCAAGGGCGCCCATCTAGAGACCGAGATTATGCTCTTCCATCTAGATGTATCATCCGCGGAAAGATAAACATTCCCAAAGACTCTTTTGGTAGTGAGGTTCCCGGTATTCGAGGGCGAAAAGATACGGTGGGGGTGCCTTGAGGGTTTTGGTACCTGGAGGGGATGGAGGAAGGGGAACTTTAAGGGGAGTGGATTCCAGTCTCCAAGAAGAAGACCCAAACTCATCGTCAACGTCCCTGGGCCCAACCTTTGTCGGTACTACTGACATTTTTTGTGGAGCACTTCCCCTCGGGCTGGTCGAAATCCAACTTCCAAAGGGTATTTGGTCATGTGGGGCAAGTTCACGAGGGAGCGACCTTTTGCCGTCGTTTGCTTCGAGAAGGAAGATGAAATCATCAGGGCAATGAACGAGCTCAATGGCAAGTATTTCGTTGGTATTTCTCTGTCGGTGCAAAGGGCGAAATACAAGCCGAAAACTATTAATACCAAAAATGGCTTCTCCAAAGAGGGGGTTGTAGGGGTTAAAGTCTATAAAGCTATGGTGGGAGATGTTTTCGGGGACACTGAAGGGATTGAGGGGAGGTCTACAAGTAAAACTTTTGTCACTGCTCTTGTCCCTAGATTACAGCTTCACAATCAGGCAGTCTCATTCTGAGATGTGGTGGCGAAGGGACAAATGGCAACGAATGGAGGCGTTGATTTATCAAAATCTAGTTCCCCGTCAGACTGGGTTTGGAAAGAGACCTTGGCTGATGGCCCAATTGTCTGTTTCCATCCTCTGTTGTTGGAAAAGGCTAAGGAAGCCCTCCAATGGAGTATAGTAATGGCGATCGGGAGAGGCTCATCGAAGGTTCTTGGATGGAGCTTTTGGGATTTCCTTTATTTACCCCCAAAATCAATGAAATCTCTCTAAAGACAAGATTTGGGTCCCCTTGCGATCTTAGGAAGAATTCAGTAAGTTTTTGTCTCTTGAGCTATCGATGTTGGGCGGTCTTGTTATGGGGATGGAAAGCTGGTTGTCTTTCTCACCATTTGCCGTCTAAGATGGTTTCACTTCCAGGGGGTCCTACTCGAGCTTTGGAATGGAGATACCTTTAATCATATTGCCAAGTCGCCAGGGGAAGTGGTTCCAGTCGAAACAATGTCCGGAACAGAGTTTTGCTGGGCAAGGGCATGTGTTAGGAAATATAGAAAGAAGATCCCTCCGGAGAAAATTGCTCTATTGGTAGATGGAGTTATGATTATGGTGAAAGTTCAATAAGAGGAAGGCATAGGATTCAGTGCTATGTTAAAAATAAGCAGGGGACTCCAAGCCTCGGAGGGAGCCTCCATGTCGATCCAAGGAGCACAACCACCTTACTCTAGTGTAACACGGAAAGCAATGGGAGGTATGTGGCAATTTTCCCAGCGTTCATCTGTAGTGAGTGCAATTTGATTTTCTGGTAGAGATCGACAGGGGGGACTAAAAAAGTTATGGGTCTCTCTCTCTCTCTCTCTCTCTCTCTCTCTCTCTCTCGGGATGATTTGCGTCCCTGAGGGAGAGAATCGTGGTAAGGATCCCTTGGCTTGGAACCCAAAAGGTGCCTCAGGAGCTTGTGTCAAATTCGAAGCTCCTGCTTTGGTCTGCCCCAACCTTCTGGGCTTTTAGTCTGGGCAGTTTCTGAACTTGTCAAATCAACTAGTCTGGAAGTAGCCGGATGTTTGACGTGTAGTCGAAGCCCTTCCTCGAATGGTGGTGATGAGAGCCTTCTAGTAGCAATCATTCCATGTGTGGGAGATGTCACAACGCATGTGGTCTCGTTCCTGGAACAAGCACGTGTGCATCTCAACTGTTTAACTAACACGTGTCTCCCGCTCGCACTTCTCTTCAACGCGATTACTCGTTGTTCTCGAAGCTTATTTCTACTCCATTCGAGTTGACCTCTAAGGGTGACTCCTCGACATTCATAAGTGATGAAAATTGGGGCTTTGAATTTTATAGAGGCCAAGATCAAATCGAGGCTTTTTGTATGCAACAGTTATTTTATCAAACCCTCAACCCTTGTAGCTTGATCGATCTAGTAGGGAGAGAAAGGGAAGTCCTCGACATGCCTCCTTTGTAGGTAGTTCTAATGTGTGCTCATGAGTTTGTAGCTGGGTCAGAGAAACCCCACATCACTAAAGAACTTGGGGTATTGAACGGGGCAGCGCTAGTGGAGATGGTGAGAGGTGGATTAGGGAAGCTTTGGGTCATTTCGGTACATTGATTGGTTTGTCCTTCGAGGATCGTCTGGAAGATTATTATGGCCTTTTCCATTATGTGGAAGAGTGTGGTCACCTTAAAGACCTTTCTAGGTCTCCCAAAAAAGCCATAAGAGCTTCTACAAGTTGTAGGGAACTGGCCAATCTTTCTTCTGAAGTTTTCATTCATCCAGGCGACTCAACAGGAAGATCAAAGAAGGGGAGATGGGGAAGATCCATTCCAAAATGAAGATTATCTCATGAAATGTTAAGGGTTTGGGTAATGGCCAAAAGAGGAGCCAGATTAAGGATGTTTGTAAATGCTTTAAAGCCCAAATGGTTACCCTTTAGGAGACTAAAGTTCATAACTTTAACATTAAGCTTCTTGGTTCTCTTTGGAGAACTAACAATATCGACTGGGTTATGTTGAACGCAGTAGGCTTGTCAAGGGGTGTGCTGGTGGCTTGGGATTCTTCTATCTAGGGGAAAACGGGATGCATGGGTTGGCTTATTTTCAGCGTCAATATAAGATTTCTTCAAGGTTTTCAATGGTTATTTACATCCGTGTATGGCCCCACTCAGGAGGACATGAGATAGGCATTCTGGGACGAATTATTTGAGTGTCGCATTAAGTTCAGCGGGCCTTGGTGTGTTGGCGAAGATTTTAATATTATTCGCTTTCCTCCTGAGGATTCACGCTCGTGTGGATCTCTTAAGAGTAACATCGTCTTCCTCAAGCACCTGTCGAATAAAATGATGACGAACATCAATATGTTTAGTACGGGAATGGTATACTAAATTCTTCGCAAAATTGATTGTGCTTCCGCTGTCACAATTCACAGGCACGGCTTTCTGCAGAAGTCCCAACTCATTCATCGTTCCTCTCAACCAAACAGCCTCCTTAAATGCTTCCGTTAGTAACATATACTTAGCTTCGATTGTAGAAAGGACAACCACAAACTGAAGCTTCAACATCCAACTAATCGCTCCACCCGCTAACACGTACGACTAACCAGAAGTCAACCTTTTATTGTCCATGTTACCTACATAATTAGAATCCACATAGCCTATAAGTTTATCCTCTAATTTTTCAAATATTAAGGCATAATCCTTCGTACCTTGTGTGTAATGAAGAAGCCATTTTACTGCCTCCAACTGTTGCTTATCGGGGTTTGACATGTATCTACTTACAGCACCAACTGCATGTGAAATATCCGATCTCATACAGATCATGGAATACATCAAATTGTCAATTGCGCTCGAATAAGGCACACGAGACATACTGTTTTTCTTCATCTAAAGTATGACATTGCTCTGAAGAAAGCCAAAGGTGAGTAGCATGGGGTGTGCTAATCGGTTTAGCCTTGTCCATTCCAAACTTGACCAAGACCTCCTCAAGATATTCCTCTTAAGACAACCATAGCCTACTCATTTCCATGTCTTTATGTATATCAATACCGAGAATTTTCTTTGCAGCCCCCAGATCTTTTATCTCGAATGTCCTAGATAATCAAGCTTTTAATATATTGATTTCAGACATGTTATGGCTGGTGATAATCATACCATCAACATACAATATCGGTATAATGAATTTCCTATCACTTAATAATCTGAAGTAGACACAATGATCGAATTCACTCTTAGTAAATCGCTAATTTATCATGAAAGAATCAAACTTTTTGTACCACTTCTTAAGCGGCTGTTTTAGGCCGTACAACACGGCCTCCTTAACCTATAAACTTTATTCTCTGACCCCTGTACCTCGAACCTCTCCGGTTGCTTCATGTAAATCTGTTATTATAATTTCTCAACATAAATCTGATAGATACCTGCTTGACCACAGGAGCGAAAATCTCACTAAAGTCGACACCCTTCTTCTGCGCATAACATTTCGTTACCAATCTGGCCTTATACCTATCATGTTTCTTCTTATAGATCCACTTGCTATCGATTACCTTACGGCCAGCGTGAAGCTCCATTAGCTCCAACGTCTCATTCTTGTATAAAAAATTCATCTCATTTTGCATCGTCGCCATCCACTTTTTTATATATAAGTCATCAAGAGCCTCATGAAAAGTAGACGGATCTCCTTTATTTGTAATGAGAGCAATTGCAACGTTTGAATCATCAAAAGCCTCATGAAAAGTTGACGGATCTCCTTTATTTGTAATGAGAGCAATTGCAACGTTTGAATCATATTTGTATCTTGTTAGTAACTTGTGATCTCTTGGTGGATTTCTCTTAAGCGGTGGCTGCTCCACCTACTCTTGCACCCCTTCCTGCTACTCGACTTCTACCTGTGTCTTACCCTTGTCAATTTCAACATCAATCACTGCGTACTTTTCTGTTTCCTTATGCTCATCCTCACAAAACAATGAATCTTCATCAAACTTGACATCCTGACCTAACTGTGATCTTTAATGTGACTCAGTCATACAAGCGGTATCATTTCACACCATCACTATAGCCGACAAAGGTACACTTCTTTGCCCTTTAGTCTAGCGTATCTCTCTCAATTAACGGTACATGAGAGTAAGCATCACAATCAAATACATGCAGCCCTGAGTGGTCAACATCCTGACCACTCTATACTTCTTCTAGAATCTTACAATCAATCATTGTAGACGGGGATTGATTTACTAAGTAACATGCCATATCGGCGGCCTCAGTTCATAGTTTCTTGCCCAACCTAGCATTACTCAATATACTTCAGGCCCTCTCCCAGAGAGTCTGATTCATATGTTCAACCACACAATTCTGCTCTAGTGTATGTCTCACTGTGTTGTGCCTGACAATTCCCTCGTCCTTACAAAATTGATTAAATTTCGTCGAAGCAAACTTACCACCATTATTTGTTCTCAACACTTTCACTGTTCTCCCTATCTGTTTTTCAACTATTGCCTTCTACATCTTGAAGGTGATGAAAAATTTGGATTTATATTTCATGAAATAAATTCAAACCTTTCTAGCGAAGTTGATAAATGTAACAAAATACGACGACTCTCCTCCAGAAAAAAACGGGCAATGACCCCAACACATTCGAGTGCACATAATCAAGTGATCCCTTATTACTATGCTTTCTATTTTTAAAAGATAACATGATTGTTTACCATATATGCAATGCTTACATATATCTAAATCAAAATTTTAAGTACATGAATTAAGCAACAATCGAGTAATGCCTTCATACTGCACTCGTTTATGTGCCCTGGTCGCACATGCTACAAACGTGCCAACTTGGATTCTACTACAAACATCGTAGCTTCACTCGATACAGTATTGCCAACAACCTGTAGAGATTGCCACTCCTCTATACCTTCATAACTATGAGTGCCCCCTTTGAAACTTTTAGGACACCATCATGGCCAGTGTACTAGCACCCTAGTGCATCGAGAACTCCGAGAGAAAATCAGATTTTTCTTCAAATTCGGAACATGCGTCACATCTGTCAGAGTATGCTCCACCCATACTCATTTTACAAGCATGGTGATGCCCATAAGAACCAGGCCACCATCATAATCATTGTACATAGTGAACTAACTCCGATGGGGAGTCATGTGAAGCGATTCTTCCGTATCCACTCCTGATAGAAGTGACCCGATTTGGACACCAACAACACATCGCAACCACTTGTCCCTACTCCAGATTTTGCTGAATTGGCCTCCCTCATTGACTCTACCAATGTCTTCTCTTTTCGGGTTTTAGGGTTGTGACAATCCTTCTACATATGGCTCGTTATGTCACAATTCCATCACTTCAAATTTCCTTTCCCCTTCGACTTGGACTTTGATCATGACTTGCCCTTCTCTTGCTCGGATGTTCTTCCCCAAGCAATTAGTGCACTTGCAGAAGTACCTTCCCTACCATTATTCTTTCTCTGCTGCTTTGACTAAAGGGCCGAGATAACGGTATCCAAGTTCAAGGTATCCCTACCATGCCACAAAGTATCCACCAGATTCTCTAAGGAATCTGGAAGGGACACTAACAAAATTAAGGCTCTTGTCTTCTTCATTGATCTGCACTTCCACACTCGTCAGTTTGCAAATTAGTTTGTTTAAGATGTTAACGTGCTCAGAGAGATTCAACCATTCCGCCATCTTCAAAGTATACAGATGTTTCTTCAAATATAAACGATTGGAGAGTGATTTCGTCATGTAGATGCTCTCCAACTTGGCCCATAGGCCCGCGGTGGTCTTCTCATTGATAACATTATAGAGGACGTCGAACAAGCACAATTGAATTGCATTCATCGCCATGAGATAAAGCTCTTCCCATTCCTCTTGATCCATATTTAAAGGTTGCTTCGCTTTGTCAAGGAGTGCATGTTGCAGCCCTTGCTGAATTGACAGGCCTCTCATCTTCACCTTCCATAGTTCAAAATTATTTTTCCTAGTAAATTTTTGTCTCATACCTAACGTTCGATCCCTTCATCATTATGTCTCACATTCTAACTAAATCCCCAACATACACTTTGATACCACAATGGGTACACAAACCCATGAGTAAGTACCCAGCTTATTTTAGTTAATTATAATTATGTATTAGGGATCATATTTCCTTTGGTAAGGATTAAAATAATATTGGTAAAAATAGACCTGAAAAAGGAGTTCATTTCATTTTTAGTTAATCATGGTTATTAGGATCATATTTCCTTTTGGTAAGTATTAAAAAATAATCTTGATAAAGAGTAACCATAGCATCTCTTTTACATAATTAATTATTAAATGAGATGAACTCATATTTAGGCGCCTCGCATAAAGGCCCCTATTTTTGTTGTCAACCTGCTGCCTCCCTACCAATGGAAGGGTTATTTTCCCATCCAGAGTGGCCCATCAGATTAACAGTTTGGATTTAAACCATGTGCCCTGCATGTGTTGGATCCTGACCATGAGGTAAAGGGGCGCGGCTACGGTGGATCCCTGGATCCGCCTGGTTGGGATTCCTGAGCGTGTGGCCCACCATAATGTATGTGCCTTATATCCACACGGTCCATCCATTTTGAAAACTTATTTTCGAGCATTATACCAAAAATGAAGCAAATCCAAATTTCAGGTGGGCCATAATACAGGAAACCGTGGTGATCGACCATTAAAAACTTTTCTTGGGCCACAAAAGTTTTGGATCAAGCTGATATTTGTTTGGTCTCGCCATCCAGGTCTTTGTGACCTTATCAGCTGATGGCAAATAAACATTCCAATGACCCCCATAAAATTTTTAATGGTGGGGATTTAATCAAGACTGTTTCCCCTGGTTAACTGAAGATTTGGATCTACTTTTTTGCTATCATGCCCTAAAATGAGCTGTCAAAATGTATGGACGGTCTGGATGTAAGGCACATTCATCACAGTGGGACCTGCTGTTAGTACTCTATTGACCCGTGCGACCCATATGGATGATTTTGTAGGATGGGGTTCCAAAAATTATGCAGTTCCAAATCTCAGGTGTACCATACCACTGGAAACAGTGGTGATTGAGTGCCTCACCATTAAAAATTCTAAAGAACCCATTGTAAGGTTTTAGTTATGTTTATTTGCAATCCAACCTCTTGATTATGCTTATGCCAAAAAGATCTGGATGAAGGGAAATATAAAGATCAGCTTGATCCAAAACTCTTGTGGCTCACAATGTTTTTAATGGTCATTCATCACTGTTTCTAGTGGTATGGCCCACATGAGATTTGGATCTTCTTAGGGTTTGGGATCATGTCCTAAAATGTGATGGAAAAACATATGGATGGCGTTGGCCTATAAAAAAAAGGTCAAGATGGTCTCCACACGGTTAGGGTAACACCCACTAACAGGAAATCGGATTGCATCCTGAGTTACCCATTACGCTTTTATCCTACCGAATAAACTCAGTTGGGCCCACCATCCACCATGAATGTATGTGTCTTATCCACGCCCATCCGTTTTTACAGCTCATTTCAGGGGTCAATGTCAAAATTGAATCATATCCAAAGCTCAAGTGGACCACACCACACCACACCACACCACAGGAAACAGTGGGAATAATGATTTCAACCATTGAACCCTTCATAGGGCCCACATTGATGTTTATTTGTCAGACTTACCTGTTCATAAGATGAAACACACATGGATGAAGGGAAAAAACAAATATCAGCTTGATCCAAAACTTCTGTGGTCCAAAAGAAATTTCCAACGGTAGATGTTCAATACACACCTTTTCCTATGGCCTGATCCACTTGAGATTTGGATGTGCATCATTTTTTGTATCAAGACCTAGAATTATCTGGTAAAATTGATAGACGGACTTGATAAAATACATATATGATGGTGGGCTCCATGGAGTTTACTAGGTACGCAATCCGCTTCCCACTGACAGCTCCATCCCATTTTCTGCCCCACTGCCTTTCTTTCACTCTGATTAGGTAGTTCCCCCTCAAGTACCGAGCTTGGTACTGGAAAAGCCGTGGAACCCACCATGATGTATGTGTTTTTATGAATGCCGACCATTCGTGCTACGAGCTCATTTTAGGGTATGGGCCAAAAACAAGGCAGATCCAATATACAAGTGGACCATACCACAAGAAGCAGTGGGGATTGAACACCCACCATTGAAACCTTCCTAGGACCCACTGCAATGTTTATTTGATGAAGGGAAAACATTAAAAATCAGTTTGATCCAAAACTTCCGTGGCCCACAAGCAGTTTTCAATGGTAGGCATTCAATACCCACTGTTTCCTGTGGTGTTGCCCTAAAATGGGCTGGCAAAATGGGTAAGACGGTATGGATAAAACACATACATCATGATGGGGCTCGCCGAGCTTCGGTAGTGGAGGGGTCAATACGGCATCCAAGTCCCTTCCTAAGAATGGCTACTGAGAAGCATGGCTCCATTGTACTCGGCAGCAACCGTTGATGGGGTGGTTAGCCATCCCATGAATTGACATTTACATTTACATGGTGTTTTATTTTCCTGTGAATGTAGGCTCTTCTTTTTTCTTTTTTCTCTTGGTTATTAATCATCAGTGTGCATTGACTCATCCTATGCCGGTGTTTGGCAGAAAGTTCACGTGAAACGACAATGGTGGAAGGGTTGGCCCCTGCTTCTCACCTGCCGTGCTCAAATGCAACTCCGAGTGGGTTGGCCTCTGCTTCAAACGTGCTGGACTCAAACTCGACGCCTGTCAGGTTGGCCTCTGTGCCCGACTCAAACTCAACGCCTGTCGGGTTGGCCTCTGTGCTCGACTCAAACTCAACTCCTGTCAGGTTGGCCTCTGTGCTGGGCTCAAACTCAATGCCTATCGGATTGGCCTCTGTGCTGGACAACTCAACGCCTATCAGGTTGGCCTCTGTGCTGGACTCAAACTCAACTCCGAGCGTGTCAGCATCTGCTTCCCACGTGCCGAACTCAAATGCAACTCCGAGCGGCTCGGCATTTGCTTCCCACGTGCAGGAGCCGCACACAACTTCGTTCGAGTTTTACTCGAACTTGCTTACTGGTGAAATTCATACTGTGGTACACTCCAGAGATGGCAAGGTCTCGTTGGCTATCATGTTTGGTTTGATTGGGCTAGTACTTGGCTGGCAGATGATTCGCCGTCAGTAGATGATGGTGGATGGCCCTCTTCTGCCAATGGGAGAAGTTCTTCTGGAGCGTGGGTGGATGTTGGTAACAAACTTTTCTTCTCCTCCTCCCGTAGACGTTGAGTTTGAGTTGTCTTAGGTAGGTCCATTATGATGGAATGGGTTGGTTAGTAATTTAGTTTTTTTGACAAATTTTATGATGGAATGGGTTGGAGGTTAGTAATTTAGTTTTTTTGACAAATCAATCAGGACGTAGAAAGCATAAGGCTCTCTTACCCAACTCAACAATTTTAAATTTTGCTCAAAGCCTTTTTGAGCCTCTTACCAAACTCAACAATTATAAATTTTGCTCAAAGCTTTTTTGAGCCTTGCATGTTGTTTGTTGAATGGTTTTGTTAGCCAGGAATTGGCCCTTCCAATGATATGGGTAACATACGGTGTGGAAGATTTGGGCCCTCTGAAAATGATGCAGATCCATAAGTCAGTTGGATTAAACCACATGAAACATTTTAGACTGACCAGTCAACCAATCTTGTAGGCTCAAACTTTTGGGGGGTTCTCCATATGTGTGGGGACTTCATCCAGGTCGTTATTATATTATGAAAGGCTTGGGATTTACAGGTTTCGGTGGGATATAAGAAGTTTTTAATGGTAGGGATTCATTATACCCAGACAACACAGGTGTGGTCCAAGTAAGATATCTATCTGCCACTTGTGCTGTTCACAAAAGTAATGAAAGGCACTCTTAAATCCTTGCAAGTAATCCTTGCTATGCATTGAGATCTGGTTGATCAAAACGATTGGACGGCCTGGATTTAAATCACCTGACGTCAGCCTGCCCAAATAATGGGTTAGCATTTCCCAAAAGTCCGAAAACTACAAGAGGGGTCAGCCAGTCAAAAAGGTATGTTCTTACAAGGAGCAGTTGCATGTGTGTTATTCACCTACCCATGGGCTACTAAAAACTAGTCTCTATACACGCAGCAGAATCGTTGTCCAGGGGTTAGTTCCAGAAAATCCAAGGCCTCCCAAACACGTGCTCGTGGCAACGTAATTATCCCGACAACACTTATTGCAATTGCAATAGCATTACCGCATGAATTGGTCATCCAAACAGGCCCTAAGGGGATAATGCTTGATCTCATTGGAATGGAGAGCTTATAAACCTTTCATTCACTCTGGGCTTCATCATTCCCAAAAAATGATTATGCTAAAAGATGAAGGGTGACCTTCTTCCTTCTGTATCCAACAAATAAAAACACTAATCAGATTTCTTATTCAAAGGCCCTATGTCCGGTCTTAGCTATTCAATTGGTGGGTTCCATCATGAACAGGTCATGCTACAAAGAGGCCCGTTGGATAAAACCTTCCCCAAAAGATGAGTAGGATTTATTCCTGTAAATTGCATGGCACCAGCTCTCAACCATTTAAGATATCAACATATAAAACCAGCCAATCACAAGTTGCCAAATATGAGAACCGCCTAAAGGCAAACTGAATAAACACTGGGTTGATCAGAAAATGTATTCAGCAGCCATCTATTGTAGAGAAGCCCTCCACCGTTGACGAGGTTTGACACCCATAGATAGATGGGCCATGGTTGAGAATGATAATAATAATAATAATAACAATAAAGCATATGGTTGATCCTACCCAATTACCGACCATTGAAGCGATCTGCCCTATCTAGCCTGCCCCTCAAAGGGGTCCCTATCATATTGGAGTAGGAGCAGTTGGATGCAGATTAGATACTGCTCCCGCCTGGACCGAGCTCCATCCACCCCTCCTGTGGCAGGATTTGATTGTATTGCAGCTCGCTATCAAAGATGGCCCAGTCAAGACAAGTACGTACTGGACAAAACAACTTTCAGCCGTGCTTTATGTGGGCCCCATCTCTCCAATCAAATACTGCCACATCAGGGGCAGAGGTCCGCTGTCGTGTCCAATGCGGATTGCATGGTAACGTTAACCCATAGCTATGTGATGTTAGGACTCTGTGGGGGCCACTGTGATGTGTTTTTGTCCTGTTTTTCACGCTCATTTTTCGGAGCCCAAAATTGAAGCATACCCAGGGACGGGCATTAGGTACTACCCGTTATCTAGGAATGGAGGGGCTGTGAGGGGCCACCATGATGTATGGGTTTTATCCACACCATCCATCCATTTTGCCATATAATTTTAGGGTCCAAGCCCAAAAATGGAGCAGTACCAAGGGTCAATTGGACTACAAAGTGAGGATTCAACAGTTACCATTGAAAACTCTTTGGGGGCCATGTAAGCTCTCGATCAAGCTGATATTGGTTTTTTTTTTTTTTTTTTTTATCCCCTTTGTAAAGGTTTATGTGACCTTATCAACAGGTTGGATGGTAATTAACATCACAGTGGGCCCTCGGAAGGTTTCAATATCACCACTGCTTCCTGTGGTGTGGTCCACTTGAGCGTGGATCTGCTTCAATTTTAGGCTTGTCCCTAAAATGATATGGCAAAATGAATGGATGCTGTGGACAAAACCCATACATCACAATAGCCCCACACAGCCCCCATCCGTTCCTACCTAGGGATGGGTTAGTACCCAATCCGTGTGCTATATCAAAAGTTCAAGTGGACCACGCCACAGTAAATGGTAGGGACAATGATGTCTGCCGTTGAAACCTTAGGGCTCACTGTGATGCTTATTTGTCATCCAATCCGTTTATAAAGGCTGCACCCGGGTGATAGGAAAACACAAATATCAGCTTGATCCAAAAATAATAATAATAAAAATAAAATAAAATAAAATAAATCATCAGTAGACGTTCAATATCAGCTTTGGATATATATGGTTCATTTTAGGCTCATGGCCTAAAATGATTTGTCATGACGACATGGACAAAAGATGCACAGAGTCCTGATACCAGGCAACTACTTGTTAGATGACCAGGCTGTCCTGAGTCACCAGGCATGGACTCGGATTGCACAGTGACCCAAAGCTCACTGGTGTTGGGATGCGGTGTGATTTGATTGAGCATGGATTAGGTACTTTCCCTGCCTGTCCCAAGCTCGGGACAGGCTGGTGCTACGAGGGGCCACGTGATGTATAGATTTTATCCACAATCTCCATCCATTTTTCGATGTCATTTTAAGGTACAAACCCAAAAATGGCACAGATCCCAGGCTCAAGTGGACCACAAAAATGATAAAAGTGTGCTCCAATTTCTCTTACTACTGTAAAAGTGATAAAAAGATTTTTTTTTTTGAATGTTGATGATATATAAATAAAAGGCCGAAGCCAAAGAAAATAAATAGAAGAAGAACAAGGAATGCGAGAAGGAGAATGATTGATGGCATGATGGTAAAAGTGATAAACGATTGGTGTCATTTGTAGAATCCGGGGACTAGAAAGGGAAGAACTGAAGAAGGTTGCAGAAGTCCAGGATTCTCCACCAAATTCAAGCCATTACGATCGGGACCGGCAGTCGAGGGGGGAAACTGCTGACAGAAGAACAGCATGGTTTCAGGTCTCCATCTATCTCCCATTCTGGGTCCAGGAGAGGTCGTTCGACTCGCAGATCTACCTCATAACCTTTTTCCCGATCTTCCGGAAGAAGCAAAGATGCTAGGGGTTCGCGAAGGGATTCTAGGTACTCAGATCTTCAAGATAGCTATGGGAGCTTAGATGGCTGCTTCGTCGATGAATACAGTTTCGATCAGGAAAAGAAGACCCTACAATAACAGGCGTGTAAGCATGGTGGACCAGTCGGATCCCAGCACTGTGGCTGAGGATAAAGATCGGAGAGTTGTAGAATGGGTGGAAGTGAACAATCGGCGTAAGAAGTCGGTTTCTGATGTGCTTCTAACATTCGTTGAACCCTCTTCATGCCCTTCCTACTCTGTACGTGGATAGTTTCCTGGAAAAGTGGATGGAACTCCATTTTCAATGGGTTTTTGGGAATTTTGGGGAGGTTCGCGAAGTGGCCATCCCTAGCGTTAGGGGGTTGGCCATGATCGGAGGTTTTGCGTTCGTCAGGTTTTCCTTCGATGTGCAGCTCAAGAAAGCGATGAAAGGCATGTCGGGGAAGAGGTTCTACGGCATGGAAATTCGGGTTAACATAGCCCATTTCGGTCCCGAAAGGCTAACTCAGGAATAGGGCTAGTCATGAGCCGAGTCAGCTCGAGAAACTCAATCGACTCGACTCGAAAAAGCTCGCCTTGGCTCGACTCGACTCAGTAGTACAAGTCAAGCCAAGCTTCATTTAGGAGCTCGACTTAGAAATAGAGTCAAGTTCGACCATTGGGTCACTCGACTCGACTCGAAACTCGACTCGATTCAAGCTCGATTCGACTCGTTTTGTATAGATATTTATTAAAAAAAAAGAAAAAAAACCTAATTTTCTTATTTCTTGGTTCTTTCTCCCCCCTCCCCCCACACACATTGGGGTCCAAGCTTAGGACATATAAAACCCTCACACGTTGGGGGGGTTTCTTAATCCTACTATTTTGTTCAGGTAAGGACATTCCTTGTTGAGCATATCTGATGGATTGAGTAATTTCAAGTACAAAACATGGTCAGCACACAGTGTAGTGTGTTTTACACGCTACACAAACAAGCGCTACGATGGGACCACACACCATACATATCTACAAAACAGGGGCTATGGTAAGACCAAACACCATATGCAGCTATTGATTGCAATTTTACAAGGGAGGTGGTGCATCTGATCCATGAATCAGTTGAGCCTCATCATGAAGATAGTCCACACAATAATCTGGGCCGTCCATTCATGTGGTGAGCTATGCATTTACTGCGTTAATTATGGTTCAGAAAATATTACTAGTGGTCTGCATTCAATGCATGTGTGACCTGGCCAAAGAAAAAATCGATTAGAGCTAGGTCATTTTAATGGTGGGGTCCCACTTGTAGAAATACCATTCTCCCCTAATATATGTATGACTTCTTGAACTTAATGTTGTTTACTTTTAATTTGTATTTTGTAGTAAAAAAATATAATAAATTGTGGTGGGAGCAAGCTTGACTCGACTCGACTCAAGGTAAGCTCACCTCGACTCGATCCACTAGCTCGCCTCGAAAGTTTTAGCAAACAAGGCAAGCTCCAATGGTAAGCTCGAGAGTGAGCTCGAGCTTGAACTCGAGGAGAGCATAGACGAGTCAAGCCAAGCTTGGCCCACCTCGACTCGACTCAGCTCGATGTACAGCCCTACTCAGGAATCTATGCCCTCCTCTTCCAGAAATCGCCCGCCACCCAAAGTGCATTTTGCGACAACCCTAGTTCTGATCCCAAACCCACTGTTGTCCCAGATTTCTGATCACAGCCCTCGTCTGGATTCAAATAGAGGATTGAGATCGTTTAAGGAGGTGGTGCATGGATTGGATGCAAAGGGTTCAGGTGAGGGGCGGAGATTCCTTCGACTATGAGGGTTCAGGTGGGGCAAAGGGGCTTTGGAGATCAAGATTCTTTGAGATCCTAAAGCTGAAAGCCCCTTATGTCCGGGGTGGCCTATCCCAAACCAGCCTTCGGCTTTGGCAAAAGAAGACACATCACTGAGGCTAATTCTCCAAGGACCACAATCGTGTCAGCCGATGGCGCGCATGCCTGGCCACCACATGTACAAAGGGAGACCTGATGACAACTCAGCAACCCTCAGCCACGTGCCCTCAGACCGGCCATCCTCCTCATTAAATACTTTCCTTAAGGCAGTGCGAGAAACCCACCCCTTAGATTCGTGCGAGCAATTGGTGAGTTCATCTTTAAACGAATCGCAAGGAGATGGCTCGTCTTGCAAGTTACTGGGGAATGTATCGGCGACCGATTCGCCAAGCAGGCTCAATCTTTCTTTGGGTAAGGAGATCGGCCCTCAGTCAGCCGTAGACGAACCGAGATGCAGTTTGATGGATATGTGTCCAGGCCTCTTTATTTCTCTGCTAGCTCCTGCCTCGTATCCATCCTCATTATTAGTCCCTACAGCCATCAAACAGATGTGCTCAGCCTTCCGAAGCCCCGAGGGCTAACCACGTGGAACGCTTCAGCCTCAATTTCCTTCTCATCAAGGAGGGATACTCGAAAATTCTGCAGAAAGTCAGGTGTCACTACCTTTACATGGCAGACATCTCGCTACTCTCTAGCTGATAGCCCCTAATAGCTATGACTCCCTCTTCATGCCTTCTCAGAATGGGATCCAAGATCCAGGTCTGCCAACAAAGAAGGAGACTTGCCCTTCTCCTGAAAATTTTCAAGTCGAACCAAAACACTCTGAAGGAGAATCAATTATCTTAGACGTTATCCCACCTGACCCCTCATCTCTGACCCTCTCCGCCATTCTGCAGAATGATGACAAGCCTTAAATGTGATGCTTCCCTCAGAATCCGTCCCGCCACCTTGAAGTTTTCTCTTCTCCCAACTCCTCTCTTGTCCATGTCTCTTCGTCGTCATTCTTACCTCCTCGGCTTCATGTGTTCCCTACTCTTAAGCCTGTGGGCCTCTTGCTTTGATCCCGGTTTCTTGGGGGGCCCATAGACTGAACCAGGAGGATTGCCCTCAGGGCTCCAAGCTTGTGGAAGAGGTTTTGGTCATTCCTCTCATACGTCTCTCTCTCTCTCTCTCTCTCTCTCATCTCTCCTCTACAATCTCCCTGGGTGGGTCAGAGCCTTTTTCAAATTTCGAGGGAGGTGTAGGAAAATCTGGTAGGAGTTGTTAAGAGAGAGAGAGAGAGAGAGAGAGAGAGAGAGAGATACGTTAGGGAAGTTGTTGTTCATGTGGGAAGGCTTCTGAGTGTAGCCTTTGGGGATACCAACGAGGACTATATTGCCTCGTTTAAATTGGTGGCTAAGAGAGGCCCGTGGGTCACTGTGCAAGGGTTTCCGGCAATGGCTCACACAGCTCCTCAAGTGGTTAATAGGGAATTGCATAATTTGGGAGTTGATCAAGTGGGTCTCTTGAAAGCCTCACCGTGCCAGGAGTGAAAAGGGAGAAAGGCAACAAAGGTATCCCAATGAAAGTCCTCTAATGGAATGTGAGGGGGTTGGGTTGCCGTCTGAAATGTACCCAAGTTAGGGATATGTGTATTCGTTCTACAGCTAAGTTGATTGTTTTGCAAGAAACCAAGCTTTCCTCAGTGAATAGGGGATTAGTAATAGGCCAGGAAGAATAGAGATTGGATGGTGCTTGATGCTTAAGGTTCAAAGGGAGGAATTCTTCCCCTATGGATCCCTCATGCCGAGTTGTTGAAGATAGTTGGATGGGCCTCTTTTCAATTAATGTGATTTTTAGAGAGCTCAACTTGGGTTTCCAGTTGGGTATTCCCAGGAGTGTATGGTCCTTCTAGAGCCCCTCTTTGTCCCTCTTTTTGGTTGGAGCTCTCCGTTGTGCATGCGAGGTGGAACCTGCCTTGGTTGATAGGCGGGGACTTCAACCGACGTGAACCGCTTTTTCTACAAACATTCTAACTCTTCTGTTGTTTCTTCCTCTATGAAACGTTTTTCTGAGTGGGTGAGGGATCATGGGATGATGGATCTACCGCTAGGGGACAATTAATTTCTCTTGGTCTAATGGTCGTTCCCCTCCGATAATGTCTCTCCTCGATGGATTCCTTCTTTCTTAGGATTGGCTTAGGAGGTGTTTGGCATCTTTACAAATAAGAGCTTATTGGCTTATTTCTAAAAAAATAAGCTTTTAGACCGTTTGGTAAAAGTCTAATGAAGTGCTTATTTTTTTTATAAAGTAGCAAATAAGCTCCGATTTAATAAGTTGGGAAGGGGTTACTTTTTGAAACGGAGCTTATTTGGCTTAAGCGGGTAGACATTTTAAACTATTTTTTGGACAAATTTACCCTTAAACTTTTCAAGTAATTCCCATCTTACCCTCTTCTCTTTACAAATTCTTCAAGAAAGGCCCACACGATGAACGATCCATAGTGAAGGCGGGCCCCACATGATGAATGGCCTATATCAAAGGTGGGCCTACATAATGCATAGTCACATCAACGGTGAGCCCACATGATGGATGGCCTACTTCTAAGTGTGGCCCCGCATGATGAATGATCCACATCAAGCAAGCCCTACCTGATGATGGTCCAGATCAAAGGTGGGACCCACACAATGGATGGTGGACATCGAATGTGGGACCACATGATGGAAGATTGACATTAAAGGTGGGCCCACATGATGAATAACCCATATTGAAGGTTGAGCCCCACATGATGGGCGGTCCATAGTGAAGGTGGGACCTACATGATGGATGGTGGACATCAAAGGTGGGTCCCACATGATGGACTATCCACATTAAGTAGGCCCCACATGATAGATGGTCCACAACAAATATGGAACTCACATGATGGATGTTCCACATCAAAGGTAGGACCCACGTCATGGATGGTGGACATTGAATGTGAGACCATATGATGGAAGGTTGACATTAAAGGTGGGCCTACATGATGAATGACCCATATTAAAGGTTGGGCCCCACATGATGGACGGTCCACAACCAAGGTGGGACCTACATGATGGATGGTGGACATCAAAGGTGGGTCCCTCATGATGGACTATCCAAATCTATGTGGTTCACAACAAAGGTGGGACCCACATGATGGATGGTGGACATCAAAGATAGGCCCCTCATGATGAATGACTCATATTAAAGTGGGGCCCCACATCAAGGTGGGCCCACATAATGAAAGGTTCACATCAAAGGTGGGACCCTCATAATAGATGGCCCGCATTAAAGTGTGGCCCAATATGACAAAAAATGCGCATCAAGTGGGTCCCATTGGATGGAAAATCCACATCAAAGGTGGGACCCACATGATGGATGATGTTCATTGAAGGTGGGCCCACATGATGGTGAGTTGATATCAAAGATGGGCCCACATGATGAACTGACACATAATGAAGGTGGGGCCCCACACAATGAATGGTCCACATCAAGGTGGGCCCACATAATGGACGGAGTGGGCTTCACACGATGGATGACCCACATAAAAGTGTGGCCCCTCATAATGGACAATTCACATCAAGTGGGCCCCACCTAATGGACGGTCCACATCCAAGGTCTCTCATGATGGATGACCCATATCCAAAGTGGGCCGTATGATGATGATCCACATAGAGGGTACACCCCACATGATGAATGGTGGATATCAAACGTGGGCCCCACAGGATGGACAATTCACTTCAAAGGCAGGGCGCACATAAAGAGCAATTAGGAATGATGTTGGGCCCCACATGATGGATGGTCCACCAAAACAACCATTTGGATTGCTCTTATATTAAAGTCGTAATCTTTAAAAATGACATCAACTACCCTTAAAAAAAGTTCTTATTTGAAAGTTTTACCAAACGTGCTTATTTTAAATAAGAGCTTTTTTTTTAAAGATTTTACCGAACGAGCTTATTTAAAACAGAGCTAGAGCAAAAAGGACTTATTGAAGTAGCTCTTATTGAATTAGAGTAGAGATGCCAAACGAGCCCTTAGTCACTTTTCCTTCACTCATAAAAAAGGTCTGCCTTAACCAATCTCAGACCACTGTCCAATCCTCTTGGAAATTGAGGAGCTACATTGGGCCCCCAAACCTTTTAGATTTGAAACGAGCTGGCTGGAGGTAGAAGGATTTAAGGACTTGGTCTCTACTTGGTGGCTTTCCTTTTAAGATCGAGGGGAGGTCAGGGTTTATTCTCTTTAAGAAACTTCAGATGTTGGAATTCAAACTGAAAGAGTGGCAAAAGTAAGTTTTTGTTGCTCGCGAAGCTGAGATTTCGTCCTTATTGGAGGATATCCAAGAATTGGACGTGAAAGAAGAAGTCAACTTGTTATCAAAAGACAATCAAGCTTTGAGAATGAAGTTGACCTCTGATTACAATGCCAGATTAAAAGAAGAAATAAAATGGAGACAAACATCCAGAGCTTTGTGGCTGAAAGAGGGGGATCGAAATACTAAATTTTTTCATATCTTTGCTTCTTCTCGCTCTCGAGTTAATTCCATTGCCTCCCTTGAGATTGAGAATGAAGTAATTTCAAAAAGATCTTCCATCTATAATGCCATTGTTCATTTTTATTCTCAACTTCTAAGTGTTGATAATGTGAACAAGCCCAAACTGAACAACTTGAATCTTCAGAGCATTTCGGAGGAGGAGGCTCTCTTGCTTGAGAAACTTGTTGATATGGAGAAGTTGAAAGTTGCCATCAAAGACCTTAGGAGTGATAAGGCTTCGGCCCTGATGGTTTCCCAACTTCATTTTTGAAAGTGTTCTAGGAGGCTTATTAAGGAGGATCTCTTTGCTTTTGTCTTAGATTTCTTTCTTAATAGGAGCCTGTCTTTTGAATTGGGGAACACTTTTCTAGATCTGATCCCCAAGGTGGAAGATGCCCGGAATATTAAGGACTTTCGTCCTATTGGTCCTTGTGGGAGGGCCCTATAAAATCCTTTCGAAAATTTTAGCTAATCGTCTTAGATTGGTGATTTATAAGGTGGTTTCCCCCTTCCAGTTTGCCTTTGTTGAAGGGAGGACACATCCTTGATTCTGTGCTCATAGCCAATGAATGTTTAGACTCGTGTGTTAGAGATAAAAGATCAGGTATCCTTTGTACATTGGATATCCAGAAGGCGTATGACCATGTGGATTGGTCCTTCATGAATTATTTGCAGGAAAGGATGGGGTTTGGGTTTATCTGGAGAACTTGAAAGAGAAACCCTTTGGCTTTTTAGAGCTTTTAGGGGGCTCCGCCAAAGGGACCCCCTGTCCCCTTTCCTGTTTGTTTTAGTGATGGAAACCCTAAGTGGTATGCTTTCTAGGGGCCAGGATCGAGGCCTCTTTTCATGTTTTTCTCATCAAAAACCTTCCTCCTCGCCTCTCGCACTTACAATTCGATGATGACACGTTACTATTTTGTTATGCAAGTGATTCTTTGATCTATTTCCTTAGCATGACCATTTATTGGTTCCAAGTTGTTTCATGGTTAAAGGTTAATATGGCTAAGACAGAGTTGATAGGTATGAATGTGTCTCCTGAGGCCTGTGCTTCTTTTGCAGATTCTTTTGGCTGCAAGGTTAGGGTCCCTTCCAACTTTATAGCTCGGCCTGCCCCTTTGTATTGGTAAGCCTCCCCTTAGCCTTTGGGATAATATTCTTGAAAGGATGGAGAGAAAGTTATCTGTTTTGATGTTGAATGTGTTATCTCTCGGGGGGCAGAATCAATTTGATCAAAGCTTCTTTGTCTAGCATGCCTATTTACTTTCTTTCGCTCTTTCATTGTCCTATTTCGGTGATTTCCAAGATAGATAGTATGCGCAGGAAGTTTCTTTGGCAGGGGAGCAGTGACTCTTTTAAATTCTCTCTTCTCAAATGGAAAGATGTTTGTTCCCTGTATTGTGCTAGGGGCGCGGACATCAAAGATCCTCATTTTGTTAATTCTGCCCTCCTTGGTAAGTGGCTTTGGCATTTTGCAACTAAACCTATCTCTCTATGGAGAAAAGTAATAGCTGTTAAATATGGTATTTCGAACTCTGGATGGTGGACGAGAGACTCCTCCATGAATAGAGCCTCCTATATATTTGGAAGAACATAGCCAAACTTTCAGGGATTTTGCGTGCTATAACATTCAATTCTCCTAGGGATGGAAACAGAATTCGCTTTTGCTTGGATCCCTAGTGTGGTTCTTCCACGCTAGCTGAAGAGTTTCCAATCCTTTTTTCCTTATGCCAAAACCAAAATATTCTGGTAAAAGAATGGTTTTTTTCACAACGGCTTGGGAGGGGCCCTAGGTTCCTCCCTTTAGGAGAAACTTTAGTAACCATGAGATCTCCATCTTAACTTCTTTCCTATCTCGCTTGCAGAGTTTTTGTCCAGACCCTTTGAATGAAAATTGTATAGTTTGGAAGAGATCCATCAATGGCGAATTTACGGTCAAATCTTTCTACAATTATCTGGCGTCGGGCACCAATCATTTAGTATGCTATCATACGGGAGAGATTTCTATTGCATTCCTCCGAAGGTTGCAGCATTTGGCTGGAGTGCTGGAAGAAACAAAATCCTTACTATTGACAATCTCCGCAAAAGAGGGATGAGCCTTCCCAACTGTTGCCTTCTTTGCCTAATGGACGAGGAGACAGTGAACCATCTTCTTATTCATTGTCCCTACGTTACGGATATTTGGTGGAATGTGTTTCGTTTGGCTAGACTGTCTTGGGTTATGCCCTCCAATCTTGACTCGCTTTTCTGTCCCTGGCATGCGGAAGATGGGGAAGTCTTAGGCATAAGGAAGTGGAGATGTCTCCTTTTGGCTGTTTGTTGGGCAGTTTGGGCGGAAAGGAGTAACCGTGTCTTCAGGAAGAGTACCCATTCCTCCCAATTTGTTTTCGTAAGTGGGGGTGGTGTCCAAGGATTAGGCAGGGGTGTAGCCTGTGTATTTTTGTTTTTCTTCTTGCTTGTTCCTTTCAGTCCTCTTTCTTTTCGTTTCTTTGTAGTTTTTTTTTTCTTCTCTGGGTGCTCTGGTATCTCCCCTTCAATAAAATTTCTTATCTTTCAAAGGAAACTTCTGGGGTGGCGACAAAAGCTTTGGAACAGGTTGATATTTGTTTTTTACCTTCATCCAGGCCTATATGACCTTCTGCACAGGTTGGATGGTACATAAACATCATGGTGAGCCCTAGGATGGTTTCAACGGTAGGCGTATTTGCAACGGTCACCTGAACCTTGGATTTGCCTCCTTTTTTTCTTTTTTCTTTTTTTTCTGCTCAAAACATAAAATGACATGACATAGTGGATGGACGGTGTAGATAAAATCCATACATACGGTGGCCCTCAGAGCCCCAGATTCCAGATTGTCCTGAGCTCGGGACAGGCATGGCCATATCTACAGTAGGGGCCAACCAAAGCCACAGCGTCCGAACACCACCTGGCCACAAGTAGGCTGTCAACAGGCCGGGCCAAGCTCTGTCCAAGCCCGGCCGGCAATCAACAAACAGGGCCCGGCCTAAACCCGAACCCCAAAAAAGTTTGAAGATAAATAAAAATGCCTTTACCTTTGGCGTATGCTATCTGATCCGTCCATTTGGTGAGCCCCACGGTCAAGAAAGAGGGGGAGAACCTACTGCAATGGTCAGGACGCCGTTGTTGGTGCAGTGGCAAAGGCTCCGCTGCTACAATGGAGGCCGAAATGCAGAAAGAGACGAGAGTGGGTTAGAGGTGGAAGAGAGGCAAATCCCAATCTGTGGGCTGAGATATGAGAGTAAGGCTTGTTGGAAAAATATTTTTTTAGGGTTTGGAATGTTTTTTTAGGGTTCGGAGTTTTTTTTGGGGGTTTGGAATGTTTTTTTTAGCGTTTGGAGTATTTTTTTATAGAGCAGCTTTCAAGTCCAGCCGGTTAGACTATAAACTAAAGTCCAACCAGCAGATAACTTCCAACATATGACAAGTGTCCAAAATCCAAACCGTCTAATAGATTGGCTCTATCATGAGGATCATGTTTAGATAAATTAAGAACATCCATTTTCCAATTGTACCACACTTATAAATTTTCTATTTATCAAAGACTACAAATCGTTTCCTATGTTGTGGTCCGTCCAATAAGCAGATTGGGCTGATGTGCTAAATAGAAATTCCTCATGGATGGGAAAACACATTATAGGGGTTGGATTTCATATGATCTTAACTATTTGGAAGTTATCCGCTGGGTGGTCCAACCGGTTGTACTCGAGAATTACTCTTTTTTTTTTAAGAGGAAGTTTAATCTGCTGGGGTCGCCGGCTAAGGTGGGCCCCACCGTCGTGTATACGTAAAATACACCCCAACCACCTGGTGTGTCACCTCATGTTAGGCCCAGGTACTAAAAATCATCCCATCCGTGTTTCAGATGGACCACACAATCTGAAACTTTGCATAGGCGACACTTACCTTCCAAAATATTTCCCTCCGTGTGGCCCACCAAAATAATAGATTGGCCTGATATTTGGGAAACAGGCTAAGTTTTGGTTTGGTGTCTAACGGCTAGAGTGGATTTTATATAATTTTCATGGTGGGCCCTATCAATATCAAGGGTGGCTGTCTTTTTCCCAACTGTTTCCTTTGGTCTACTTGAATAATTGATCACCCTGAGTTTTTTGACATAGGCATAGCTTAGTATTAAAAAGTTAATGGTCGGAGTGGATTTTAACTTCCTAACTAAGGTGGGCCCAAAGAAAATTGAGCATTGTGGTCCCTTTTCCCTTTGTTCACGGCTTTTCATAAAGAAAGGGGAAAAAAAGACGGCATACCTTTTTTTTTTTTTTTTTTTAATAAGCCAACCTTTATGTATATATAAGATCTACTCCAATCATTAGATGTGTAATTGAAATTTAGGCTGACAATGAAAAATTTAGGTTGATTCAGATTTAGATGAACCACATCATAGGAAACAGCTGAGAGAGACATCCACTCTTAATTTTTGCATGATCCCCTTTGTGCATATATAAAATCCACTCTGGTCATTAGATTCCACATGGATATTTAGGCACAGGGCCCAAAAATCAGGCCTATTTACTATTCATGGGCCACACCAAGGGAAAAACTTTGAAGGTGATCATCATTTTGTATATTATCTCTAATTGTGTGACCCACTTGAATTAAAAATGAGGCTGCGTTTTGGGACATGGTCCTATCATGGCGTGACACGTCTGGGATGGATTTCACACCAACACCAAGGTGGATCCCGCCCAAGCAGCCACCTACTTTAAAATATATATATATATAAGCTCTCGTGAAGGCGGTCACGTACAAAATAATTTTTCTTTGGATGCCCATTATTTTTCAGAGGACCCACCATTTGTAGAGATCTGCTCCAACCATTAGATGTGTAATATTAAGTTATGCTTATGGCCAGAAAATCAAGCTGATCAATCATTCAGATAGGCCCCATCAAGGGGAAGAGATAAGAGAAACATACGTAAGGTGAGTGTGTGTCTTTGAGTATGGTAAACCCTTTGATAGAAAAATATTAAAGTCTTGAAGACCTCTGTCATCCTTCACGTTGATGAAACGGGTAAATGTTAGATATACGCCTTCCTTAGAACCCAAAAACCTATCATTTGAGATGCCTATAGCTATAAGGAAAAACCTGTTAAAAAAATCTTATCTCAAAGATCCCAAGACAGTTGATGAAAAACAGCATCAATTTGATGAAGTCAGGACATATTCGGTGCCACCGAAATGGGCCAAAAAAGGTCAGCAAGAAAAGGCCCTGAATCTGTATAATTCGGCTGCAGCCAAAGGCTGCTTCAGCTGGCTTTGGTGCGACCGAAGTGCACCTTCAATGCGACCAAAAATGTGAAAAACTGGACAGATAGTTTATCATGAAAACTTTGTAATTCATCTCCTGTCAAAGGATGCTTCGGCTGGCTTCAATGTGACCAAATTACCCCTTCGGTGTGATAAAAAACTAGTCATTTTCGACCCCGTTTTTTCAGCCGTTGCAAACTCTCTATATATTCATCCTTTTAGCTTTAGGGCTTCTTTGACGAGAATCCAATAGAGCTCTTGCTGAGTGCTTAATTTCCTCTCTCTATCATTATTACTTTGCTCTATTCCTCTTGAGTTCATAATGGATCGCTATCAAAGATGGCCCAGTCAAGATGAGTACATACTGAACAGAACAACTTTCAGACGTGCTTTATGTGGGCCCCATCTCTCCAACCAAAACCTGCCACATCAGGGGCAGAGGGAGCTTGGTCCAAGGGCAGTACCCAATCCCCTGTCGTGTCCTTTTCGGACTGGGCTGGATGCGGATTGCATGGTGGCGTTACCCCATAGCTATGTGATGTTAGGACTCTGTGGGGACCACTGTGATGTGTTTTTGTCCTCCTGTTTTTCAAGCTCATTTTACAGAGGAAGCCAAAATTTAAGCATATCCAGGGAAGGGGATTAGGTAATACCCGTTAGCTAGTAATGGAGGGGCTGTGAGAGGCCACCGTGATGTATGGGTTTTATCCACACCATCTATCCATTTTGCCATATAATTTTAGGGTACGAGCCCAAAAATGGGGCAGTTCCAAGGGTCAATTGCACTACACGGTGAGGATTAAACGGTTACTGTTGAAAACTCTGGGGGGCCATGTAATCTCTGGATCAAGCTGATATTGGTTTTTTTCTTTTCCCCTTCATACAGGCTTATGTGACCTTATGAACAGGTTGTATGGTAATTAACATTACAGTGGCCCTAGGAAGGTTTCAATATCACCACTGCTTCCTGTGGTGTGGTCCACTAAAGCCTGGATCTGCTTATTTTTAGGCTTGTCCCTAAAATGACGTGGCAAAATGAATGAATGGTGTGGACAAAACCCATACATCACAATAGCCCCATAGTCCCCATCCGTTCCTAGCTAGGGATGGGTTAGTACTCAATCAGCGTGCTATATCCAAAGTTCAAGTGGACCGCGCCACAGTAAATGTTAGGGACAATGATGTCCACAGTTGAAACCTTAGGGCTTACTGTGATGCTTATTTGTCATCCAATCCATTTATAAAGGTCGTGATGATAGGAAAACACAAATATCAGCTTGATCCAAAAATTCTATAACTCCAAAGAAAAAAAAAAAATCATCCGTAGACATTCAATATCAGCTTTGGATATATATGGTTCAATTTTAGGCTCATGGCCTGAAATGATTTGTCATTGACAAAAGATACACACAGTCCTGATACCAGGCAACTACTTGTTCGATGACCAGGCTATCCTGAGTCACCATGTATCGACTCGGATTGCACAGTGACCCAAAGCTCAGTGGTGTTGGGATGTGGCGTGATTTGATTGAGCGTGGATTAGGTACGTCCCCTGCCTGTCCCAAGCTCGGGAAGGGCTGGTGCTACGAGAGGCCACGTGATGTATAGATTTTATTCATAATGTCCATCCATGTTTTCATGTCGTTTTAAGGTACAAACCCAAAAATGGCGCAGATCCCAGGCTTAAGGGGACCACAAAAATGATAAAAGCGTGCTCCTACTTCTCTTATTATCGTAAAAGTGATAAAAGATCAGCATGGTTAATGCCGAGGATTCAATAGCGGTTGTTTTCCTATGGTGTGGTGCACCTGAGACTGGCGCGGATTGCCTGCGAAAGGTTTGTGAGAAATCTACGCCATCCAACCGTTTTGTGAGATCATTTTAGGCGTTGCGACCAAACTTGAACGGGATCCAAGACTTAAGTGGGTCGAAAACAAGTGGATTGAACTTCTTCGTGGGGCTGTAGAAGTTTCGAATCAGGATAATATTTGTGTTTTCAGTACATCTCAGTAGGAATGACATTATGAAGGGTATGGATGGCATATAAACATCACTGTGGACCCCATAGAGGTTTCAACGGTAAGAATTTCCCTACACACCTTTTGCTTTAGTGTGGCCCACTTGAGTTTTGGATCCAGTTCAATTTTGGTCCCAACGCCTAAAATGATCTCAAAAAATGGTTGGACGGCATAGATTTCTCACAAACCTCACGGTGGGCCCCACCCAGATTCCTTGCGCAGGAGATGCCTGCTAAAGACTTTCGCAGGCAATCCGCGCCCCAGTACATATATCAACAATCTGCATCCAGTAGGCCCACTGGAATCGGGCGCTGCGGCTGCAGCTGGATCATGGATGCGGACTGCGCACTGAGAAACTCGGTACACTGCAGCATACTGAATAAACTCTGTGGGGCCATCGTGACGCATGTGTCTTATCCATGACCTCTCTCTGTTTTACCAGCTCATTTTGAGGCATGGACGTCAAATTCAAACATAGCTCAAGTGTGCCACACCACAAAAAACAGTGTGAATTGAATGCCTACAGTTGAAAACTTCCTGAGGCCACATGAGGTTTGGATCAAGGTGATATTTTTTTTTCCCTCCATCCATGTTTGTGTGACCTTGTGGGCAGGTTGGATGACAAATAATCATCATTGCGGGGATTAGAACGGTTTCAACGGTGGACGTCATCATCCCCACCGTTTCATGTGGATGACAAATAATCATAATTATATGTTTCCGTTTTGGGCTCATCCCTAAAATTATCCAGAAAAACAGCTGGACGGCGTGGATAGGACATATACATTGACGTTGGGCGCTAAAATATGAGGCCTCACTCGACCGAAGGCCTTAGGCGACCGCCTAACCTGCATAGCGGTCGAGCCGGGCATTGGATTTGCCGTTTTTTTTTTTTTTCCTAAAACCTAAAATGACATGACATAATGGATGGACAGTGCAGATAAAATCCATACATCACGATGGCCCCTCAAAGCCCCAGATTCCAGATTGTCCTGAGCTAGGGACAGGCATGGCCATCTCTACAGTAGGGGCCAACCAAACCCACGGCGTCCAAACACCACCTGGTCACAAGTAGGCTGTCAACATGCCGGGTTAGGTCCGGGCCAAGCGCTGTCAAAGCCCGGCCGGCAATGCACAAACAGAGCCCGGCCTAAACCCAAGCCCCAAAAAAGTTTGAAGATAAATGGAAATGCCTTTACCTTTGGCTTATGCTATCTGATCCGTGCATTTGGTGAGCCCCACGGTCAAGAAAGAGAGGAGAACCTACTGCAATGGCCAGGACGCCGTTGTTGGTGCAATGGCGAAGGCTCCGCTGCTACAATGGCGACCGCCAATCTTAGGGCTGAGATGGGAGAGTAAGGCTTGTTGGAAAACTCAATGTCGGACATCTGTGGGCAGAGGAAGCTCACCGAGTTGGGAGGGCTTTGAGTATTTATGAAAGTAGTGTTTTCTAGGGAGTCGGATTGCTTCCTTCCTCAGTATTGACGCAAAGCGTCCATACCGACCTGTGGAGGGGCCCACCGTGATGTATCTATTTATCAACACAGTACATTCCGTTTCTAAGATCATGCGGATCATATGAGACCAAGAATGAGGCAGGTTCAACGGTCAGATCGATCACACCAGAAATGACTCTTGCATTTAATGCTAGGTGCATTTAATGCCACCCGAGCTCAGTATTTTGTGTTGTCGACCTGACCGTTGGACCTGATCACTTTTTGCCTCATGTGGTCGGCCAGATCTTAGAAATAGCATGTGCGGAGTGGATGAACAGATACTTCTTGGTGGGCCCTCCACAGCTCGGTAGGAAGGACGCAATCAGACTCCGTTTTCTAGGGCTTTTGAGTATTTTTTTTTTTAGCATAGAGTAACTCTCGAGTCCAACCGGTTAAACTATAATCATTACGGTCCACCTAGCAGATAACTTCCAACTTATGATGTGTGTCCAAAATCCAACCCGTCTAATAGATTAGCTCTATCATGATGGTCATGTTCGGAGAAATTCAGGCACAACCATTTCTCAAATGTACCACACTTGTAAATTTTATATTTATCAAAGGTTATAAATTGTTTTCTATGTTGTGGTCCGTCCAATAAGCAAATTGGGCTGATGTTTCAATATACGTTCCTTATGTATGTAATAGCCTATTAGAGGGGTTGGATTTCACATGATCTTAACTAGTTGGAAGTTATCTGCTGGTTGTACCATAACCTGTGGTTCAACCGGTTAGACTCGAGAGTTACTATCTTTTTAAAGAGAGTTTAATCTTTCCGAGTCCGGATCCTCTGCTGGCCTTAACGGGCGCGGATCAGCATAAGGGGTGGTTTCAAATATCTGTGGGCCCCACCATGATGCATGCGTTTTATCCACGCCGTCCATCCATTTTTAAGGCACGACCCCAAAAATGAGACAGATCCAAATCTCAGGTGGACCACACCACAGGAAAACAGTGGGGATTGAACGTCCACCATTAAAATCTTGCTAGGGCCCACTATAATGTTTATTTGCCATCCAACTTCTTGATAAGGTCACATCGATCTAGATGAAGGGAAAAAACAAATAGCAGTTCCCAAAATGTTTTCAATGTTGGACGTTCAATCTCCATTATTTTCCTGTGGTGTGGTCCACCTGAGATTTGGATCTGTCTCATTTTTTGGTATCATGCCTTAAAATAAGACCAAAAAAGGATGGACGGCGTGGATAAAACACATAGATCATGATGGGGCCCACAGAGATTTGAAACCACCCCGTTATGCTGGTCACATTGGGACTTAGCTGATCCGCGCCCGGCCCATTTGATTGGTCCAGCTCAGCACTGCTGCATTTAATGCAGTCAATGCTGATGTATGTTGGGCGGACTTGGTGAGACCCGGAACCAGCAATGTGTAGGGCTCTCAATGAAGCGGGTCAAATCCGAGATCCGATTCGCTCCGAATCCGTATAATGCAGCCGGATATGGATTCACAGGAACATACCCAAGTTCATCCGAATCCGATTAAGATCCGACTCATTGTCACCTTACTGTATATGTTACATTAATGTTGACTATCTGTTTTACAAATTATTTAGGCCATGTTGACCATACCATAGTAAATAATGTGATTTTCATCATTTTTCTAGTAATTAAATATATTATATTATTATATATTTTATATCATATATATATTTTTTTATTTATAATGGGGTGGATTCGGACCTAGATTCGACCCGAATCCGATGGTTATATGGATTTTGGATCGAAAATGGATCTAACAATTTATAAATGGATCGGATATGGATATCACCTTTTGGATCCGAGTTGGATCCGAATCCGATCCGAATCCGTCTACAAATATGCGGACTTGGAGCCGGATCTAACTGGATCCGATCCAGATCCGACCCATTGAGAGCCCTAGCAATGTGGGTGGGACCCTGAACCTAGGGCCCACCTCGATGTATTCGTTGTATATCCATGCCGTCCATCTGTTTATTCATATTATTTTAGGCTTATATCTCGAAAATGAAGTACATGCAAATTTTAGGTGGACCACGCCACAGGACGTAGTGCTCATTGAACTGCTACCATTAAAAAATTCCTTGAGTCCTCCGTAATGTTTATTGACCATCCAATCGGCTGATTAGGTCACGTAGGCAAGGATGAAAGGAAAAAAAATAAATATCAGGATGATAAAAAAACTTTTGTGGCTCACAAAAGGTTTTTAATAGTCATTAGCCAATTTTTCTTATGGTGTGATCCACCCGAAATTTGCATCTGATTTATTTTTTGTACGATGGCATAAGATAGGTTGAAAAAGAAGATGAACAGCATGGTATACAATTCACATATGGAGGTGGACTCCTACGGTCAGGTCCCACCCACATTGCTCGATCCGGGTCTCACCCAAGTCGCGCCCGCTAAGGTGGACCAATTAGACGTCAGCAAACTGAAAAATCCTGTTGAATTGAAGCAGACGATCTGGATTCAATCCGTCGAGGTCGTCGGCTAAGGTGGGCCCACCATGGTGTATACGTAAAATGACCCCAACGACCTGGTGTGTCACCTCATGTTAAGCCCAGGTACCAAAAATCACCTCATCTGTGTTTCACGTGGACCATGCTCTGCTACATTCGGAAATATAAGCAGAAATAACGGATTGGCGTGATATTTGGGCAACGGGCCTTAGTTTTGGTGTGGTATCTATAGGCTGGAGTGGATTTTATATAATTTTCACGGTGGGCCCTATAAATATCAAAGGTGGATGTCTCTTTCCCACCTAATTCCTTTGCTCCACTTGAATAATTGATCACTTGAGTTTTTGGACATAGGCATAGCTTAGTATTAAAAAGTTAATGGTCATAATAGATTTTAACTTTCTAACTAAGGTGGCCCCAAAGAAAGTAAAGTGATCCCGTACCTTTCCCCTTTGTTCTCGGCTATCCATGAAGAAAGTAAAAGAAAAAAGATGGCATACTTTTTTTTTCTTCATAAAGCCAACTTTTAAGCATATATAATATCCACTTTGACCATTAGATATGTAATTCAAATTTAGGGTTAAGATGAAAAGGCAAGATTAATTCGTAATTTAGATGGACTACACCATAGGAAATAGTTGCAAGAGACATGCACCCTTGATTTTTATAGGATCACTATGGTGCATATATAAAATCCACTCTAGTCATTAGATTCCACATCGTTATTTAGGCACAGGGCCCAAAAGTAAGGCCTATTTGTGATTCATGTGGGCCACGCCAGCGGGAAAATTTTGAAGGTGATCATCATTTCATATATTGCCTCTAATCATGTGACCCACTTGAATTACAAATGAAGCTCCGTTTTGGGACATGGTCTTATCATGGTGTGATACATCTAATGGTTCGGGAAGGATTTTACATCTAATGGTTCGGGATGGATTTCACACCGACACCCAATGTGAATCCCACCCAAGCAGCCACCTACCTTTAAAAAAATAATAATAATAAATAAATAAAAAATAACTCATCAAGATAGTCACCTCCTGTTCGTGCGTATGAAATAATTTTTATTTAGATGTCCACCCTTTATTTATCATAGGACCCAGCATTATGTTGTAGAGATCCACTCCAACCATTAGATGTGCAATATGAAGTTATGGTCATGTCAAAAAAAAAAAAATCAAGTTGATCAATCATTTAAATAGGCCCCAAAAAGGGGAAAGAGAGACATATGTAAGGGTAAATATTTATCAATTAGTGTGAGTGTGTGTCTTTGGGTCCAATAAGCCCTTTGATAGAAGAAGATTAAAGACCACCATTATTCTTCACATCGATGAAACAGTTAAATGTTAGAATTACCGAGGGATGTCAAAACCTATACCTTCCTTGGAACCCAAGAACTTATCATTTGAGCCCTTTGATAGAAGAAGAGTAAAGACCACCATCATTCTTCACATCGATGAAACAGTTATATGTTAGAATTACCGAGGGATGTCAAAACCTATACCTTCCTTGGAACCCAAGAGCTTATCATTTGAGATGCCTAAACCTATAGAAAAAACCGTAAAAAATCTTATCTACAGGAAAAAACTTAGAAAATCTTATCTCAGATGTCCCAAGACATACCCCGTGTCTGATTTGAATGGCAACAGGAACAATCCAAGCTACCTGACCAGCAGCTTGCAAAATGGACGGTACACAGTGGATTTCTACTTTTTCTTGGATCGCCTAGAAGGCTGAATCGACTTTGACTAACCAGACGGTTCAAAGACACTCACGCGTGAATCACGTATCATTTTGACCACCTAATGAGAAATGACTCCGTCAAGGAGTTTGTATTAGTTCACCACCATTTTCTCAATCCTGGTCGTTGATCCACCATAAAGATGGCTAGAGCTGTACACAGGCTGAGTTGAGCTGAGCTTGAGCCTGTTCAAGCGAAGCTCGTACAATGACCACCCTAGCTCATGTTCGGCTTGACTCAGCTTTCGAGTGGAACTTACATGTTCGAGTTGGCTCGACTGAGCTTTCCAACTGAGTTTAAGCCTAATTCGAGTTGAATTCAAGCTTAGAAAAGATAAAATTTTAATTACACTGAACTCGGAAGCTCAACTTAGAACTTCTTAAAATCGAGCCCAAAGCCCATTGACACCTCCCACTTACTTCTATAGAGGGTTTCAACTCTCATTTTTTTACTCACTTCCAATGTGTGACTAAAAAATATACTTTTTCAATTGAGTTAGCTGAGTTGAGCTGAACTTCGAGCCGAGCCCAATCAAGCTTGGGTTAGCTCGAGCTCAGCTTGAAAATCATTTCGAACTTGGGAAAATGGCTTGGCTTAATTCATACCCAACCTTCAAATCGAGCCGAATCGAGCTGATTTGAGCTGAGTCAAACGAGCTAACCAAGCTAGCTTGGCTCGTGTACAACTCTAAACATGGCATTGTTATACTGCAATCTGGATTGTACAAATCATTTGGCCATTGAGGATGGTACGTAGAGAGAAGTTCACTCCATCTACGGCGAAGACCATGATACGGACATTCTGAAGTGGGAACTGGTGTGCCACGTGTGTGGTGGATGGGTTACCATCATTTTGAAAATGGTGGGGAAATCGTTTCCAATGCACCTTCCAGTAATTTCTTAATTGAGAGAGAGAGAGAGGTGCGAGAATGGCATCTGAGCCGCGTGTCTTGGTTCCACGTGTCACGAGGGATGGTCACAAGGCAAGACGAAGATACGTGTGGGACTTCTCAGCCGAATTTTGACACGCCTGCCTTGCAGACGCTTCATACTCTGGGTGAGATTAAAAAATAATAATAATAAAAAAAAGTTGGGTCCCACATTCATGCACGATCTTAGCTGTTCCTCAGGTGGGTTCCACAGTTTAGATGGCCCACCGAAAAAGTTATGTCAATCCAAAAAAAAAAAAGTACTGACCCTTTAGCAGATGGCCAACTAATTTTGACCCACTGAGGGGGGGAAAAAAAACTTTACATCCAACTAATGAAAACGTCAAAATATTATAAGGAGAATTACATTAATATGACAGTAACTAATAAGAAATCGGATTGCATCTCTTATCGTACTGAGTAAACTCAGTTGGGCCCACCGTAAGTGTATGTAGTTTATCCAAATCGTCTATCCTCTTTTCCAAATCATTTAAGGGGTTGAAACTAAAATTGAAGCATATCCAAAACTCAGGCGGACGATACCACAAGAAATGGTGGGTATACTGATTTCCACCGTTGTAACTTTTCTAGGGCCCGCAGTGATGTTTATTTGTCATCCAACCTGTTCACAAGATCACAAAAATATTGATGAAGGCAAAAAACAAATATCAGCTTGATCCAAAACTTCTGTAGCCCGAAGAATTTTTCAACAGTACAAGTTCAATTCACATTGTTTGCTGTGGTATGGTCCGTTTAAGATTTTTATCTGTTTCACTTTTTTTATCACGAGCCGTAAATTTATCTATTAAAATAGATAAACAAAGTGGATGAAATACATAAATCACGGTAGACCCTTTATCTGTTTCATTTTTTGTCCCGTAAATTTATCTTTTAAAATAGATAAAGGGAGTGGATGAAGAATCCGGATCCTCTGTTAAAAGAAGTGGAGAACATCTGCTGCTACTGCTCTGGTTGGTCCAACTCAGCTTGACTGTGTCAGAGC
Organism: Liriodendron chinense; assembly: GCA_003013855.2. NCBI lineage: Eukaryota > Viridiplantae > Streptophyta > Magnoliopsida > Magnoliales > Magnoliaceae > Liriodendron > Liriodendron chinense. Next base: position 287,480 of record ML058574.1, read on the forward strand.
GAGCAGCCCTGACACAATCAGGTTGAGTTGGACCAATCGGTGCAGTGACGAGCAAGATTTCCCTGCTCGGTTTTAACTGACGATCCGGACTCGTGGATTAAATACAAAAATCACGGTGACCCGTAGAGTTTACTTTACTCAGTACGCCATCTGCCTCCAACCAGTAAAGGGGATGCGGATTTGGTGGATACAGAACCACCAAGGCTGGTGGATCCCTCACTATGGAGCCCACCATGATTTGTGTGTTTCATATCTACACCATCTATCCTTTGCGTCAGCTTGTTTTAGGCCATGAGACCAGATGATAAGGAGATACAAATCCTTGGTGGATCACATCACAAGAAACAATGGTGATTGAACACCCACCATAAAAATCTTCTTCAGGGTCATAAAAGTCTTGGATCAAGCTTATATTTGTGTTTTCCCTTCATTCAAGTCTGTGTGATCCTATCAACAGTTTGGATTGCAAATAAACATCACGGGGCCTAGGAAGCTGTTATTAATGGGCATTCAATCACCACAATTTCCAATGTGGTGGTCCACCTGAGATTTAGATTTACTTCAGTTTTGAGTTCACGTCCTAAAACGAGTGGGCAAAATGATGGACAAACTGGATATAAAAACAAACATTATTGTGGGCACCACAATTTCAACTTCACCAGGTTTTTTTTTTTTTTACACACCCACTCACACCACATGGGCACTCAACTTCACTGGCCTCAATAGTTCCTTAGATGCACCAAATTTGTATCCATCAGGAGTCACGCACCATGTCTGGCCCACTTTTTTCCTTTTTAACACAAACGCCCATGCAAGCCACATGGGTGCTCGAACCTATGACCTCATTGTTGAAACCCATAGGGTCTACCAATGAACCAAAAGTACGGGTCGAAAGAGAAAGAGTAAGAGTAAGGACCCATTCAATTTGTCCAATTCTTGACAAATTAAAGGAATTGAGCCACCATTGTAATTTTATCACAACCAAATCAAACACAAAAATAATGTCAAATATATATGTAATCTCTTGATCATTGCATCTTTTTATAGAGTCAATGTGAAAATCTTTTAAGTGAAACAATCACATCATGTAATTTGATGATGGTTTGACATTAAAGTAATATAAAAATATCATTATACTTAACAGTTAAATACAACTGATGTAAACAAGTAAGTAAAATAATTTATAATCATTAAATATTTTCCTTAAAAAATGAGAGAGGGAAAATGAAGAAGTGAGTCCTTTCCAACGCCTGTATTCACCCACCCTGTAAATCATCCAAGTGGGTAGGCCCACAATGTTTTAAGTACGAGATCCACTCCGCCCATCAGGTTTTATATTCAACGCTAGGTCTTACCAATATAAAAAAAAAAAAAAAAAAAATTTAGCTAGACACACAAGTCAGATGGGCCTCACCATATGGAATAGTGGGAGTGGGATGTCGAATTACAGACCATGCATTTGTGTGCGGGGCAACATGTGGTGTATCTTTCATCAAACCCGTTAATCAAGTCTGACTCACTGAGCAAAGAAAGATAAAAAAAATCATCCTAATAAAAACTTAGATGAGCCATATGTGATGAAGTCAGTAGTTTGGGGAGCAATTTTATTATTCTGATTTATGTGGGCCGCGTGAGTTTCTAATTGAGCTGATTTTTTCGCATGCACGGTTCAATTAATGGTGGACGGTGGATTTTGCATGGTCTTTTTTGAGCCACACAAATATGTGTTGAAAGAAGTGAAAGAGGTTTATTTAATCTAGGCTGTTTCCATGGGGTAAAATTCCAACCGTTCTTTGCCAACCGGCTACATTTGCATGACACTCTCTTAAACAACTAGCTCATGTTAGGATATGATCCTAGTAGATCCAAAATCAAGTGGGCCACGCCACAAGAAATAGTAGGGATGTGGATGACCACCATTAAAACCTTGGCGAGGCCCCACCGAAGTTTTGAGCAACTTGATATATGTCTTCCCTCCATCCTGGTGGGACCTTATGAACGGGTTGGATCTGGCTGATCTTTGTGGTCCACTTTCCTGTGGTGTGCCACACTCTAACCCTCACTTCGATTCTCTTCAGCCTGTCTATGGCTTCTTCTTCTTCTTTTTCTTTTTCTTTTTTCCTTTTCAGTCCATCATCCATTTGAGCCACCAATCAATGTCTAGGATCTTCACCCTGTGCTATTCTTGACTGTGGGCCATCCAAAAGTGGGGTCCCCTATGTGGTCCATGCCTATCCATGCTTCAAGCCACGTTTGCAGTGGGTGGGGACTCTTGTGGGTCAGTGTAACACCCAAAATGAACGGTTCCAGTGATTAGTGGGACACCCAAAAGAGATTGATCAGGGATGATATATTCTCAATCACATCTAATTATTTAATGAATAGTGGAGTCACCGTTTAACTTCCCTCTATTCTCATGGTCTTGCAATGGGCTGGGCCTGATCACAAACCACTAAGGCCCAACCTATGGACAACCCTGCAAGTTTAGTGGGCCAGCCCATTGCTCATTTTGAGTCCACAAATAAACGGGCTGGACCTATATTTTACAGCATTTTATATTCGAAACCCCCGGAGCGTCCTTTAGATCTATCATGGGCTGGTCTTGGGCATAACTTCAAGCCCATTGATCAACGGTGGCCCAAAAATATTAATTGGGCCGTACGTGGTCTAACCTCGCCCAATCTGGGCCCGTCGGCAGCCCTATATTTCTCGCCTTCAAAGTTCAGACCGTTCGCGACCGTCCATTTTCGCTTTGTGACATGTCAAGAATCTTATCCTCCGATTCCCTCATTCACCCTCCCATGTTTCCCCACCGTGAGACATATGTCCCACCTCTCATCTTCCATCAACATCATGTGGTTGTCCAGCGGACGTCTAAACTGAGTCCCTTCACATACGTAGCGCCAATGTCCACCGCACGTCCAACAATCATGGATACCGACTCGGTGGATCAGTAACCGTGGGGCCCACCTTGATGTATGTGTTTTATATCCACATTGTCCATCCGTTTGGCCAGCTCACTTTAGGGCATGAACCCAAAAAATAAGGAGATCCAAACTTCACGTGGGCCACGTCACAAAAGTTTTGGGTCAAGCTGATATTTGTGTTTTCCCTTCATACATGTCTTTGTGACCTTCTCAACAGGTTGGATGGCAAATAAACATTACGGTGGGCTTGAAAGTTTTTAATGGTGGCCATTTAATCACCACTGTTTCCTTTGGTGTGGTCCACCAGATATTTTGATCTGCTTCATTTTCTTGCTCATGCCCTGAAACACATACATCACGGTGGCCCCACATTCAAGGATCCACCGCATCCGGCAATTATGGACCGTACACGTCATCATCAACATTTTAGGCTCGTCCTAGCAGTCCGCTTTTTTCATGGTAGATTAGCAAAAGTTAAACACCAACACTCCTCTTTTACTGAGATCTGGAATGGTCCTCGATACACTACAAGAAATATGGCTTTTACTGAGAAAATTTGTTTCCTTGGTAAAAATTTCCTGGGTAAAGGTGATTTTTCTTGTAGTGATATAATGTCCACGAAATATAAGTGACGTACGTGGAGCGCATGCAAGTGCCCGTGCTGCTGTGGGACCCACGTGATGTCTGCATCAGAGCTACCAACTACTTTCTTGTTCTTCTCTTCATATTCACCATTGTACCCAATAATCAGGCCGGTCCAATATTGGGATGGTCCACGCTATAGGTACATTGTCAAATCATGCCAAAAAACCACTGAAAATTCATACGGTGTGGCCCACCAGAGTTTTGGAATAGCCTAAATTTTGGGGTGTCCCCCACTCATGTGCTCTTTGTCACATGCATGGATTGGATGGTATATACACTAACATGTGAACCCAAGATAAATCTGGAAGGTATTACTGGTGGGGCCTCACCTCCAAGTTTCTCCCTGTGGTGTAGCCCACCTAGTTTCCCATTGGACTGATTTCGGGTCCTGTGGTCTAACATTGAAAGATGTGTCTTATGAGCAGGATGGATCCAGTGCATGCATCACGTGGGCCGGCAAAAATATCGGTTAAGGTAGTAGGTCTATATTCAAAGATTTTTTTTTTTCAAGTTACTCCATCTATAGTGAGGCCCATCATACCAATGGTTTGGATCATTAGAGCATGACTCCGGGTCCAAAAGATACACTCCCGACCTATAAGTAACAATGCCTACCCGACAGGAAGATCCTGCTCTCAACGGCTACATGGGCCCAGTCAGATGTTCGTGAGGAATCCGCCCCATCCCTTAGTTTCTCCTGCTCATGGTGGGACGTGATCCCAAAAATGAGGCAGATCCAAAATTCAAATGGACCACACTACGGTAAACAGTGGTGATGGAACATCCACCGTCAAAACTTTTATGGTTACACACAAGTTTTGGATCTGGCTAATATTTGTGTTTCCAGTTCATCTCAATTAGAATAAACTTATGAATGGTTCGGATGGCATATAAATATCATGGTGGGTTTCAATGGTAGGCATTCTTTAGTGTGGTCTACTTGAGTTTCAAATCTGCCCATTTTTTGAATCATTTGCTAACACTGGAGAAACTGATGGACAGCTTCTTGGACATCTCAGTTACCGTAGGAACTTCCTTAGGAGGGACGCCGGCAACTGGTTTGAAATACAGGGATGGACCGAATACTACCGTCCACCTCATGGGTTTATATCATATGCATGAAACATACAATCCTTCCAATAAGTTAGAACCTCACAAGTCACAATCACCATTTGCAAAATCAACCCCATCTACTAAACAAGTGGACCACATCAAAGAAAATAATTTACATCCGTTGAAAAATAACAAAATAAAGTATGGAACACCTGATGAGTGTACGGAGTTGATTTTTACAGAAGACGATCACCGGGATGGGACAAAACAAGTGGACGTGTTGGATTTTGCAGGCACATGACAGAGTTTTCAATGGTTGGACGGTAACTTAAAGTCCAACCAGCTGGACTTTTGACCTTCTCATTTAGAACAAGCACGTGTAACACGAGCCTCCATGCAGGGTGACATCAAAACCTTGCACCTGTGGGCCCATGAGATGCATGACCTTGTCCAGAAATTAGATGGTCCACCAATCAATACTAAAATAAAAATACGGACCGGCCTAGTCATATAGTAAGCAGGTGGGTCAATCCCACTTGACGAAACCGACCAGAGGTCAGCATGCTTGGCCGTAAGTAGAGGAGAGCGTGGGGCTGGCTAACAAACGTCCAATATGAAGTGGTCCACTTGCTGAAAGAAACTAGCTGCCAAAGCATACGTAGACAGAAAAAAATAATCTTCGATGCTCTGGCAGAGTGTGAAGGATGATAATCAGACATTTAGAAATTGCATACGTGACATACAACTAGGGTAAATTGAACCGTCCAAATTATAGTTCCCAGTTTAGCTGTATCATGGACCAAAAACTTTCGATTATTTGAATATTTTGCTTCCGGATTGGAGGAGAATTATTGGACGGTTAGGAATGAAAAACATCCGACGGTCATGTTTCAACAAACAAGTGTCTCCGAATCGGAGGTTAGCATTCTTCAACCAATCAGATTCTAGTACTAGGACCTAGCTAGAGACAGATGGTTCCACAATTTAGTCGTTTAATCTGAGTTATTATGTGCCACGTGTACAATTTCTAAGTGCCTGAGTATCAACCGTCGTGTGCTTCCCGAGTATCACATAATATCCCACGAGAAATAATGCATACAGGTATGAAATCTACGGTGGATATTGTGCTGTTACCACTGACACAAGAGGCCGAGTGACTCATGACGAATTAGCCACTGAGCATTGGATGTTTGTTTCCTTGTGTGGGCCACTTCTCCGGCAGTACTGAGTATAAAAGATAGATTCTCTTGAGATTTCAATTTTTGCAAGTGGGTCCCATGGTACAGTTGTCCAGACCTTTGATCACGGATTGCTGATTCGTTCGAGTCTGATGAGACTTGCCCGGGTCGACTCAGACTCGGTCGAGTTCGTTCCTGTTCAGTGCCACGAGTCACTCACCTTCTAAACTTGCCTGACTCGGTCCGACTCAGACTAGTCACCCCCTTACTCGGATGAGTTGCGAGTCAACTCAAGAACGGAATCATTCTTGCTTTTGCCATCATGGGCCTCACTTCCAGAAATTCTCCAAGATGGAAGACATCCTATTCCTTCAATAGGTGGCCCACCAATATATGGCTGACACACAACGTTCCTTATATTTGACAATGCGAAGGGTGAGTGTTCTTCAGCTAGGTTGTAGGAATTTTTGGTGGTGGTCCACCCAAAACGATGCCTATCAAATCAATGGTTTGGATCACTGAACCCTGTGCCCCACGCTTTCAAACTTAAAACAAGAGCCTATGCACTCTACAAACTGTAGGGTCAAACAGTGTACAATACCTCTTTTTAGAAGGAGAGATTGAATAGGTGGTCGTAGTTCCAACATTACACATTGGCTGAATCCCCGGGACTTATCTTTCACCATGAGGCCTGGACCATAAATCAAGAAGGCCCATTTATTAGGTGGTCACTCATGTTTGTTGGGTATAGATCATTGCTCCTGTTTTCCGACCACTCATTTTTATTTTTGTTTATTCCTCGTGTGTGAGCCACTTGATGAGAGGAGCGGATACGATGCGGCCGGCCACACCTGAGACAGTCTACCATGGGGCCCACCTTGATGTGTGCATTCTATATCTACAGCATCCATCCCTTTTTTCCGTATTTTTTTAGTGTATGAACCCGAAAATGAAGCAGATTCAATTCTCAGTTGAAACATACCATAGAAAACAGTGGTGAATGGCCATTAATGGACCACATAAGTTTTGGATTAAGTTGTTATTTGTTTTTTTTCCTCCCTTTATCTAGGTTTTTTCACCTTATCAGCAATAGGTGAGTCTGTTTAAAACATATGGAGACAGTGGTGCTGTTTAAAAGATATGGAGACCGTCACACCTATGCACCCCACCACAATGGGAACTTGAAACCATGACTTTGTGTTGGAACTCTCGTGAGCCTATCAAGGCATGAGTAAGGACCCTTTACATCTTTCCCTTACAATTTATGAAAAGGAGGTGACTCTCCAGCTAAAGAATGAAGACCAAGTCACTTAGTCATGAACTAGGGTAAGGTCATCTTGATGCTTAGACCCAAATAAAGAATAGGTGTTAAAATGGTTTAAACCAATAGCTGTAATTTTTATAATTTCTTTAAAAGCGAATGAAAGGCAGTTACTAGAACAATACACTCTCGATGCCCATAGAGAGTGGGTCCCATAACATGGCTGGCATGGATCGATGTACAATGCATGCCATGTGGACAGTGACTGTATGCAGCAAGTGCATGGTCATTTCAAGTATAAATGCAGTTGAGCTCGTATATATATGACAAGGGTAACATCACAACTTGTGGTAGCAATGAGCTGTTGTGGGCCCACCTGAATTGTACATCAGATGCACATCCTTCCATTAGATGCACCCTTTCAATATTAGGCAATGGGGCCAAAAATCAACCCAAACAGAAAATTAGGTGGGCCACCCCCACAAGGAACAGTTGGGAGGGGACGCCCAACCAATAAAGCCTTCCCTATCGGTTGTGGGGCCTACTATGTTGTATATATATGCCATCTAATGGGGCATGATGCACGGTTGATGTGGGCCCCACAACTGCTCAGTACTACGGTATGTCACGGTTTGATTGGTATGATATAAACGTGCATGTCATGCAAGGCTTCTCATTTTTTTGTGTTGCAATTTTTCATTAACCACCACCCTTCATGCCTCTTGAGATCCCTCAATACACCCACTGTACACCACACACACTAACATACATCCCCACACTACATGGGCACTTGATCCCATGATTTCAATGTTGAAATAGAGTCTATCCACCATTGAGCCATGAATGGTCTTATAGCCTTTCTTACAAGGTGTCATTCTCTTCAATTGATACAAAGTCATTAGGGCTGCACATCGATTCGATTAATTCAATTGTGGATGAACTTAATTTAGAAATTTTAAATTGAAATTGAATTGATTCAATTTTTTTTTAATGGAATTGAAATTGAATTGATAAATTTTTCGATTCAATTTGATTTGATTTTTCACACATTGCAAATTGAAAATTAGGTTTGGATTTTATAGTATCTCAAATAGTAATATTAATATAAATACTTCTAAAAACATATGCATAATAACTAGTCTATACATGAAAATTAGAAAGATTGTATTGATTCAAAGCTTTAAGGCTTGAAAAATGTTTTTAATGATTATTTATCACTCTTTCTTTTAGTATGGTCCACCTGAAATTTGATCTTCTTATAATTTTGGATCATGTCCTAAAATTTTAGATCAATATGATATTTATAATTTCCCTTCTTCTAGGTCTTATTGACATTATCAACAGGTTGGATTTCAAATAAACATTACTATAACCTTATTACTGGTTGTTCGAAACTTCTAACGGTGAGGCACTCAATCAACACTGTTTCCTGTGTTATGGTCCACTTGAGATTTGGATCTGTATAATTTTTAGTATTCCGTCCAAAAGTGTGATGTAGAAACTGATGGACGCATGGATATATAACATATCATCAAGGTGGGCCCATGGTAGGGGTAACACCCACTAAGCTGTTACCCGGGTGAGAGCGGATTTGGTGAGACCGTGGATCTGCTTAGGTGGGTGGGACCCCTAACTGTGGGGCTCACAATGATGTATGTGCCTTAAATCCACAACATCCAGCTATTTTGAAAGCTCATTTTAGGGCGTGAACCCAAAAAACGAAGCTGACTCTAATCTTAGGTGGATCACACCACAGAACAGTCATGATTGAATCCCGGTCATTAAAAACTTGATTGAATCCTGATCATTAAAAACTTCATGAATTCCACTGAAATGTTTACTTACCATCTAACCTGCTGATAAGATCACAAGCACATATATGAAGAAACCACACAAATATCATCTTGATCCAAAGTTTTTGTGGCCCACAACAAGTTTTTAATAGTCAATCACTACTGTTTCCTGTACTATGGTCCATTTGGGAATTGGAACTTCATTTTCTGGATCATTCCTAAAATGAGCTTTCAATATGGATGGACCGCGTGGATGTTGTCACACACATCACGGTGGGCCCACGGTCAGGGTCCCCACGTTGCGGATAACGTGTTTCCGAACCACGGGCAGATGGACGTATGATCTGATGATGATGCGATTTAGATTCATATTCTTGTTGGAAACTGTCGGAGGGCAGAGAATATTGAGTTGCCGAATAAAAAATGTAATGGAGAATATTAAGTTGCCTGATGGTTAAGATTAATATAGAAAGTAGACCTTTGAAAAGAAATTTTTCAACGGCTTACATTCAACACAGCGAATCAATGGTAAGATAATCCTCTCAACGTGATTATTAGATAATAAGGCATTCAAAAGCAGCACCCACATAATGAAAGCAAATCGACTGGGAGCGGATTGCCTGTGAACCCGGGCACAGAGATATCTCTGTAGCCGGGGCTGTGTAGGGTCCACATGGATGTTCGTAATAAATCCACTACGTCCATCGTTTTTTAAAGACAAAATTAGATCATGAATCTAAAATTCAGGAATATTCAAAACTCAGGTGGGCCACACCAACAAAACAGTGGGAACACCAACGTCCATCATTGAAACCTTTCTGGAGCTGACCATGATATTTATATATCATCCAAACCGTTCACAGAATTATTAACACTCAGATATACTGTAAGAAAAAAAATATCATCCTGATGCCAAACTTTGTAACCGCTAAGTGTCCAATACCCACTGTTTCGTGTGTTATGGACCACCTAAGTTTTTGATCTGCATTATTTTTAAAATCCTGTACTATCTTGGTCTTCCAAAACAGATGGACGGAGTGGATTTGTCAGGTACATCCCTTTGGACCCTAAACAGTCCTGGCTACAGAGATATCTCTGTGCCCGGGGTCACAGGCAATCCGCTCCCCCCTCCCTTCGCGTGGGTTTATAAATTGCGACACAGGCAAGATTCCCCGTTTAAGGGTCCAGATCATTAAAAGACTGCCCCAGTTGCACATACTGGTGCATCAGACGAGAGCGGATTAGGTGAGACCCCGGCCTCACCCAAGACGGTGCGGCCCTTACCGTGGGTTACTGTGGGGCCCACCTTGATGTATGTATTATGTATCCATGCGGTCCATCCATTTTTTCATATCATTTTAGGGGATTATACCAAAAAGGAAGCAGATCCAATCATCAGATGGACCATAAAATAGGAAATAGTGATTATTGACCATTAATGGCCCACAAAAGTTTTGGATGAAGCTGACATTTGTTTTTTTCCCTTAACTCCGGATCATGTGACCTTATCAACAGATTGGATGGTAAATAAACACTATGGAAACATGAAGGTACGTCCTAATAAGTTTTTAATGGTAGGATGGTCAATCACCACTGTTTCTTATATTATGGTCCACCTGATGATTGGATCTGCTTCCTTTCTGGTATAATCTCATAAAATAATCTGTAAAAATGGATGGACGGAGTGGATACATAATACCTACATCAAGGTGGGCCCCACGGTAACCCCACGGTAAGGGCCGCACCGTCTTAGGTGAGGCCGGGGTCTCACCTAATCCGCTCCCGGCATCAGACACCTTTTGCCTTGGTGGAAAGACACCTGTGGGGCCATTATCATGTATTTTATCTACACCGTCCATCCGTTTTTCCAGCTCATTTTAGGGCATGAGCCTATGATTGAAGGATATCTGAAGCTTAAGTGGACCACACCACAGAAAATAGTGGGGATAATGGTGTTCGCCATTGAAGCCTTCCTAGGGCCCACAGTAATATTTATATATCATCCAACCAGTTCATAAGGTTACAAAGACATGGACGAAGGGAAAACACAAATACCAGCTCGATCTGAAACTTCTTAGCCCACAAGAAGTTTCCAACGGTAGGCGTTCAAGTTCCACTGTTTTCTGTAGTGTGGTGCACTTGAGCTTTGAATGTGCTTCAATTTTGCGATCATGCCCTAAAATAAGATGGAAAAATAGATGGACAACACATACATCACGGTGGCCCCCACAAAAGTCTTCAGTAAGCGGTGTCGAGCGCCTCACTCCGGAGTCCGCGTCCCGCGGGGGGCACATGGCTTTATTGCATCTTCCGAGTAGCTACGTATCTGCGAGTTATAATTTGGAGTGCTCCCGAGACCTACCTGATTTGTCCGTGGCTTTCTGATAAGTAGACACGTGGCATGCGTCCACTCAATTAAACCGACTAAATCTGTCGGGAGGTCCCAGGCTAAAAAAATCAATTGGCTGAACAATCCCGACCACTGATTCTCCAACAATGGAAATATGACCTTGAGTATTTTTTTAACTTTAACCGTCCAATAAATTTCCACTAATCTGGGACAGAGATAATCAAGTAAGCATAAATTTTTGTTCTTGATACATCTAAAGAGGGACCCATATTTTGAACAGTTTAATTTTGAATTATTTATACGCCACGTATGTAATTTGTAGGTTCCTGTGTATCAATCATCACACTTTACCAGTGTATCAAAGGTTTTGTCTCCATAAACAAATTCCATCGTGGGAAGATGCCCATTGACCATTGACTCAGAGATTCTACCATTCCGCTGAAAAGTCATGAATATCCGTGTCGGCGATTTCTCGGAATCGAGGGGCGGATCTTCTGACGTATGAGATGTCTCTTACGAGCCTTCGGTCCAAAAAAAAAAAAGAAGGTGTGATCCAGTGGGGCCCACTCTGGACTGGACGTAGCGCGAAATCATCATGTGATTGGATGATCCTAGCCATCCGAGTAATTTTTCATGTAGATTGTTGCTCTAATTTTACCCTTGCAAGTATGAATCGCAGTGGATTTGGGTCACTGATAAGAATGGAGCCACAAGATAAACGGTTGGGATCATGTAATACCAATAGGGGTTTATGTCGCAACCGTTGGATCGAAGGACAATTATTAGACGGTTTAAAATTAAAATATTAAATACTCTCTTCAACGGTCAAATTTCCTGAGTGCCTGCGCATCAAGCGTCATGATGGACAGAGTATCAAATAACTGCCCCTAGTATAAATGCGCCCCTCTCCTTTCAGTTTTCACCGTTAGTTTTGCTGGGGTGGCTGTTGGTACGCGGTTTGCCTGTGCCACCGGCCACAGAAAGTTCCTGTATTAGGAACCTATGTGGGGCCCACATAGATGCCCGTGAAAATTCCACTCCCGTCCATTAGCTTCTCAGCTTCATAATTGGACAAGACTACAAAGTTAGGCAGATCTAAAACTCATGTGCGCTGCACGGCAGTCGGCAGGTAACAGTGAGAATGGAATGTCAACCGTACAAAACTTCCTAGAGCCCGCCATGATGCTTATATGTCATCCAACCCGTTCGTTATGTTATTAACACTGGGATAAACTGTAGACACAAATACCATCTTGATTCAAAACTTCTTTGGCAACCACAAAGTTTCCAATGGTAGGCATTCAATCCACGCTGTTTCCTAGCGTGGCCCACGTGAGTTTTGAGTCTGCTTGGAGTCATGTCCTCTTGTGAGGTTGAGAAAATAATGGACAGTGTGGATTTCTCACGGACATCTCTGTGGGCCCCACACAGCTTTGAAGTTTGATAACCCCGTAAGTGAATGCACGTGCCGGCACGGCATGTGTGCAGGACTTCCAACTCGTGTATCACGTGTGACCCGTAGTTTAGGTTATCTGGCAAAAGGCACTGGTGGTCCAATGGCAGGTAGTCACACATGCATAGAAACAGTACATAGGTAGAAGAAATAACAGGCTGACCGTCCATTGTTTTCTTGAATATGTGGCCTACCTAAGGGTGAACGGTGCCAGTTTTTTTGCCAGATCATAGACATGGATCAGTCTCCACCGGATACATGGACCGGATGTCCTAGAAACATGACATCTTGGAACCTGCATCCGGTGAAAAAAATAAAATATTTGATACTCTGCCAGAGTGTGATGGATGATATGCCGGCAGTTAGAAATTACTTAGACATTGCATACGTGAAATATATGTAATTTAAACTGATCTGCTCAAACCATGGCCCCACTTTAGAAGTGGTAAGAAACAAAATTTATGCATATTTCATTATCTAATTACCGGATTGTTGAACATTTTCTGAACGGTTAAATGAAAAATATCCAACGGTCCTAATTCAACCAATACTCATCCATATCAAAGGTTAGGATCGTTCCACTAATTTATGTCTGGACTGTGACGCTACTTCCAAGTTGTCCATCTGTTTTGCCAGCTTTTCTTTAAAGCTCATGAGCCCAAAAATAAGGGGAGCGGTTTGGGTGGATCCCCGAGGTCGGTGGATCCCTAACTGCGGGGCTTGCTTTGATGTATGTTGTTTACATCCACACCATTCATCCATTTTGAAAGCTCATTTTAGGACATGGCTCCAAAAATGAAGCAGATCCAAAACTTAAGAGACGGAAACAGTCTTGATTGAATCCTCACCATTAAAAACTTTACAGAGGCCACCAGAATGTTTATTTTCCATCCAACCTGTTGATAAGGTCACAAAGGCCTGGATGAAGAGATCACACAATATCAGGTTGATCCAAAGCTTTTGGGTCCAACCAGAAGTTCTTAATGTTGGATTACGAATGTTTCCTGTATTATGGTCCACCTGAGATTTGGATCTGGTTCATATTTTGTATAATGTCCTTAAAACAAGTTTTCAAAACAGATGCATGGCCTGTACATCATGGTGGACCTCACGTTCAGGGATCTACCCACCTTGATCCATTGAAACGCTAAAAAATAAGTATATACAAATCTCAGATGGACCGCACCATAGAAAACAACGGTGATTAGACGCTCACCGTTCAAAACTTCTTAAGGCCCACCGTAATGTTTATTTGCCTTCCAACCTGCTTGATAAGGTCACACAGGCATAGATGAAAGGAAAACACAAATATGCAAAACTTTTCACTCCCCAAACTTTTTTTAAAGGTGGGTGTTTAATCACCACTGTTTACTGTGATGTGGTCTACCTGATATGTGGATCTAATTCATTTTTAGCCTCATGACCTAAGATGAGCTGGCAAAATGAATGGACTCTGTGGGTATAAAACACATACGTCACAGTCGGCCTACAGTCTGACAGTGCTGATTTACCGACTTCCACCCACCGAATCCGCGTTCCTTAATTTTGAGTTGATTAAGCCACGTGTGCAGTTTCCGATGCCTGCTCAACCGGAGTGTATCAAATTCCTCCCCCAGAAAAAAAGAGAAACAGTTGATCACCTGCGGGCAACGGTATCAGCTTGGATTGCCTAGACAATGTGCCACTTTTAAGTGAATCAATACCATCAAAATGGTAGGCCCCACCATTAAGATCAATGTAATAGAAAATCAAACTACTCTACTAACTACATGGGTCACAGAATTAAGTTAATTCAGACAGTCGATTTTCACAGATTCCAAAGGTATGGCCCACTTGATGATTTTACCGGATTGTTTTTTTCGTGCCAAGTGATCTTCGTACCAGGCCCTTCTGTTTTCATAGCACCGATGTCCTGCACAAGTGGCATGTTTGGGGGGGGGGAAAGATGGTATGGCACGACCCACACTCACATGGATGAATTACCGTCCGCTCAGTTGATAGCTTTCAGCATGTCATGTGAATTCGACATCCAACCCGTCCAATTGATTGGCCCCACAACTGGGATCAGCGTATGTGAAAAGAAGCCCCATCTAATCATCACGAGAAGAAAATTTGTATTTCTATATTTTTCGATGGTTAGAAATTATTTCCTTTGTTTTGGCCCATCTGATGAGTAGAAGAAGCTAGTTGCCATAGATAGCCCTTATGATGGGGTTAGCCTACAAGGGTTTGATATTGCCCGCACATGACAAAGTGGGAATTATCTACCAGGTGGACGGTACCATATCATCACGTTGGATATGAGCATATCTCCTCTGGAAGCACAAACAACAGAATGTCAACAAATCAACAGCACGGCCGACATGAACAATTGAATCTCGGAATACTTCTTTACAGTAGGGTCTAGGATATGCCGTTCATAATTTCATATATATCCCCAGGTGCAAATAGGCCTGCACACGGGTCGTGTTAGGGGCGGGTTGGGCCCAACCCTGGACCCAACTTAAATATATTTAAAGGTTTGAGTTTCAGTCCGGGTCGTGACCGGGTTGAGCTGACCCAACCCTAACCCTACGCTACTTGTAAAAGGGTCAACCCTAACCCTACCCTACCCTATATGTTAAACCGGGTCGGGTCGGGTTAGGACTATGTTTCTATGGTGTAGTCCACCTAAGATTTGAGTCAACTTCATTTTTGGTATCATATCCTAAAATGATCTTTCAAAATAGTTGGATGGTGTGGATTTAAGACACATAATCAGGGGCCACCTACCTTGGTGGATCCCGGATGTCACCTAATCTGCTCCCTGTGAGTGGGAAATGAGCGCAGCTTGGGTGAGAGTTCGATGAGACCCGGAACCAGCCATGTGGGTGAGACCCTAACCATGAGGCTCACCTCAATGTATATATTGTAAATCCATGCCATCCATCTACATTTTCAGATTATTATAGGACAGTCCCAAAAAGGAAGCAGATAAAAGCTTTAGGTAGACCACACCACAAAAATCAGTGGTCATTGAACTCCCACCATGAAAAGATTCTAGAGTCCACCCTAATGTTTATTGACCATTCAACCTATAGATAATGCTAAATAGATATTTCTAAAAGCAATAAACTAGTATAAACGGGACGGTTCGGGTCAGGTGAAACGGGTCGGGTATACACGGGTCGGGGTACGGGTCGGGTTGGGTGGGTTTGGCATGTACCATAAACCGTACCTAAATTAAAAACGGTCCAGCCGCATCTACTCTGGACCGAACTGTTTTCTCAATCGGGTCGGGACAGATCGGGTTTCTACCTGGTCGGGTCGGGCGGGTTGGGGGGGTTAACAGGGCAGATGTGTAGCCCTAGGTACAAATATCTGGAGCCTAAGGAAATACTCCAGCATAATTTGATAAATCATATGATATGCATGCGACCTAACTGCTAGACGTGCCAAATAAAAAACCTAAAAAACTATTGAAATTCCAAGATTCACTTTTATAAAGGTGCCAAACATACAGTCAAAATGCACATTAAAAGATTGAGGCCGGAATTAAGATAAAAATATTTATGGAATCACCATTGGCCAAAATTCTGAAATTTACAATATTGATGGGTTAAGATGTGTAGTTTTGACTTAAATAATTTTATGTAATCTAAGTTTGCAAATAAGGGCTCATTTGAGAGCTTGTAAACGGAAGTAAATGGGAAATGGATCTCAAGGTAAATGAATTAAGGCTAAATGACTTTACACAATTATGTTTTGATGGAAGTAAATGAAATGCATTTGAAATTAAAATATTTTGTTTGAATTGGAATACATGGAAGGAAATGGAATTCATTCGAGAATTTTAATATATTCATAGGAATATATGTGATATTTTAAATAAACTTTAATATCCCAACTTTATGTATATATGTGACTTGGGATTATTGAGATTTTAATTTTAGATATGCAACTTTATAGGAAGGAAGTTGTTGAGAATTTTTTTGGTTAAAAAAAATAAAATAATAAAAAAATTATTTAAAATTTCATTTCCTTCCAAAACAAATTGAAAAAAAAAACCCAAAGAAAAGTATTTTTTTTCTTTAGTCCCACGTCAAATGGAATTGAGAAAAGTCTTTGGTTTATAAGTAGAGTGTTTTGAGTTTACTTGGAGAAATGAAGAGATCCTTGGGTTGTGTGTTCCAGTGTGTAGTATTGGAACACATGCACAGGCAAGGGCAGTGAGGCAGAAGTGGCGCTATGTACACACTGTGTTGCATAGAAGTCGCTCATTCACAACCTCACACGAACCGTCGTGAGATAGTGCGAGGGCAAAATTGGAGATCATCGACTATGACAGAGAGCCTTATATATAAGGTTGTGTTTTGACTGTTGGATATGTGACCATTGTGCATAAAACAGTCCAACAATAATAATAATCATGCAGAAACTATTGTAATAAATAACAATGGTTATGACCATGCAACTCCAATAGTCAGAAACGGTTATAGTCGTTTACAGCAGATAAAAAATGGCTAAGTGTTTTATGAGTCCAACCCTAACCCTCAACCCCTGATGCCTATTTAAACAGAGGTCGGTTGGGTTCACTAAGCATCAATAACAATAGCAAAAGTCACTCAAATCGAGCTATAGAAAAAAAAGCATTCTCCTTCTTTCATAAGTTTGTAATAGACTGAACTCATTGAGTACATGGTCAATCATCGAGTTTGCTAAAGACAGCTATGTTGGTTGAGTTCCTACTAAGGTCCACTTGTGATTGTTGCACGCATGGCTTGTCGTATCCTGAAAGCAATTCGTCAATAACCCATTGGCAATCTCTAATCTAGAGGAGGGGGTGAATCACGATTTAAGGATAACATATTTGATTACATGCTTCAGCTTGATTAATCAATTTATTTTTTAATTTTTAGTATCCAATCCATATTTTAAGAATATTTTCCAACGGAAGTTGTGAGGCCATTTGTTGCACATACAAATGTACAATTTTTACTTTATACAACTTGAAATTATTGAGATTTTAGTTTTAGATTATTACTTGAAAATTAATTAACACGACAAATAATAAAATGAAATTACAATAGGGTTTGTATGAAAAATATAAAAATATAATAAATGAAATGGAATATAAATAAAAGTAGTAAATGAACTATTCAAATTAATTAGAAACATAAGTGGAGAGGAAAGAGTTTCAATGCTTAAAAAAGAAATGATTAAAGCTCCTAGATCTTTATCTTACAAAATCTTTAATTGTAAGACTAGATCTTGATTAAAGATGTAAGCTAAGAAGAGCACTTCTCGATCAGGAGAAAATGACTAGAGGGCAACAATTCACACCCTACTCTTAAAAGGAGAAGAAGGCCTCAAAAGAGTGTAAGGCTCTCAACCTACTGCTTAAGGCCTCCTCAGTTAGATGTGGGACAACTGCTACTGGAAAGACTTCCTCAAGGCTTTATTATTTAGATTCTGTCTTGGTGAGATTTTAACTAGATGGGGGAAGGACTGCTAATGGAAAGACCTCAGGAGGAGATATTCTCAAGGCTTCATTATTTAGAATATGTGATGACAATATCTTTAATAAAGAAAAGAATCTCACCCTATTTTTTAAGGCTTCCTTCCACAAGAGCTTATTGGTGTATTGAAAATTATACAAGTTGAGTATTCATAGAAAGAGACCCTGACAATTAGATTATTAATGAATATGTGATGGGTAAAATACTATATAATTTATTATGAATGAGTCTTGAAAGCTCTTGTATGTTTGACATATTCTCATTAGGTAGGTAAGATGATAGGCTTAGTAATTCTAGTGACCTTCATTGATGGAGATGTAAATTAATTTTATTTAAATATTTTTCTTATCTATAAAAAAGGCTTTAAAAGTAGCTTATATTAAGGGGAATTGATTAGAATTTCTGAAAACTGGAAAAATGATGCCACAACTGAGTCATCTCAAAAGTGAAATTTAAACTTCTGCTCCAGAATGCTTCTTGGCTATATTGAGTATTGACTCTGAAATCGGATTGCGTCTACAACTCAGTATGCTTTTATTGTAACGGAGTAAACTCTGTTGGGTCCACCGTGAATGTATGTGGTTTATCCATGCCATCCATCCGTTTTTCCAACTCATTTTAGCCGTTGATCCTAAAATTGAAGCATATCCAAATCTCAAATGGACCATACCCCAGGAAACAGTGGGATTAATTATTTCCACCGATGAAACTTTCCTAAGGCCCACACTGATGTTTATTTATCATCCAACGTTTTCATAAGGTCACACAGACATGGATGAAGGGAAAACAAAAATATCAGCTTGATCCAAAGCTTTTGTGGCCCCCAAGAATTTTTCAACAGTAGAAGTTACATTCGTACTGTTTCTTATGGTGTGGTTCACTTGAGCTTTGGATATGCTTAAATTGTGGGCTCATGCACCAAAATGAGTGTGTAAAACGAATGTACGGAGTGGATAAAGTAGATAAATCATGGTGGGCCCCACAGAGTTTACTCAGTACTCATCCGCTCCCTTTGATTATGAGTACAGCTGCTAGCTTCCGGAGGAGAGGTGGGCCAATCTTGGATTTTCGTTCTACCAGGAAGACAATTTGGGCTATTTTTTGAATTGGACGGTTCAGATTAGGCTTTGGCTCAACTTGGATCAAACTATAGGTTTAAGATTTCTCTGTGAGTAGTCATTACCAGGCCATCAATCGTTCCAATATAGAATGCGATCATGCAACAACAATGGAATGCATGCGTTTAACCAACCAATTATTTAACATATGATGGACGGTTGAAATCAAAGATAGTGGACGGTATAGATTGACCAGACCAATGTCAAGTAATCAAGAGGCTTGGCTGGTCCTCTCAAATCCGACACTGGTTTCCACGCTGCATTCCCAACTTCTGAGTGCATGTGTATCCACCAGACCATCACGCGCCGACGGTTCAGTAATCCAGGCCGTTGGGCTGGTTGCATCTCACCGTGGATGAAGATTGCTCCAAACAAGCCCTTTTTCAGCTGAATGTGAACCGTTGATATAATTCTCCTCAACCGTCCATACATATGCGAAAACTCCCAGATCTGTCAACGAGTTTTGGATTCATGGTGTCATACACAGTGGACCGTAACAAATCAACGGTGTGGACCGTGGATTATCCATGTGCCCCATTATTAAAACCCGTGTGTGTAAACAGGCGGGAAACGTAATATCTTTGGACCGTTGATTGCTGATCATGCTAACCAAGATTGAGAGATTTTGTGGACAAGATAAGTTCATTTTTCAATTGAGTGTAAACCGTTATTTTTTGCTATTCATATCCGTTTCTCTTTAGGCCATGGATCAAGACTTCAACATTGTTCCCCTCAAAAGAAACTAAAAAATTACTCTATTCACGGTGGGAAAAGACAGATCAATGGTCTGGATTACTCATCCATGGACCCCACATGCCAGAACCTAAAACTCGTGTACACGGTACAAAGATGCGGCCCATGTATCATAAACTTTCATTTTATACTTCGAGTTGCCAGCACGTTTTTACTGGCCCCTCCCGCCTTTCGCTGTAACAGACGAGGCGGGTACATCCCCTGCAGTGCTGCTTCAATCTGGACCGTCCATTCCAACAAAATGTAACCGAAAACACATCCCTCTCCTTCATTTCTCCTTCCCTACTATAAATACTTAGTCACGCAGCCCCCCTAAGAGCCCTCTTGCATTTCTTCCCGCATTCTCTTCATAGCTCCGTTGGTCATTTAAAAGCCGCCGAAGCTTGAGGGAAGGCGAGAGAAGGAAAAAAAGGCAGAAAAGCCCTAACCCTAGCTTTCTTCTTTCTCTGCCACAGATCTGCAGGCACTTCACGAATCTCTCCTCTCCATTTTTTTCCTTCAAGTTTGCATTTTCTTTACCGTAATTTTCTCCTTGGATCTCGTTTTCTTGTTTGAACGGATTTTTCTCTCTCCATTTTTTGCGAATTTTCTAGGGTTTTTGAAGGACTTTCGAGGTTTTGGTGCTGGAGTATGTTTATTTATGTTATTTTCTCATTTTCCATGCGCATTTGGGAGGAATTTTTTTTCGTTTGTCTCGTTTTCTCTGTTTTTTTTTTTTTATTTAATGGAAAATTTTCGCAAATTTCTATTTCTTTTTTAAGGAATTTTGAGGTTCTGATGCTGTAATTTGCTTCTTCTGCATTTTCTTTTCTTTTCTTTTACCGATGTAGGATGTTTGAATGTGTGGTGGAATTTGCAGGTAGTGCGTGAGATTGAGCAATTCGACGAAATTCCATTTGAGCTATAGCTGCTAAATTGAAGCATTTGTGATCTTTAAAGATTTCAGTTGGAAGCAGAGAGGATTTTTGGATTAAGCTCATTTTATCATATTTTGGACTCTGGAGAAGCCTAGATTCCGTCATCTAAGAAGGATTTGGTCGAACAGTAGATCTGCAAAAATATAGTAGTAAGAGAGTGTATTTCTAGCATTTTTGGCAATGGCAGCTTCGTTGAGCTTCGGCAGCATTGAAACTCCTTGTGCTGGATTCAGAAAGAGGTCGGTGTTGATTCCATCGATAAGGATTCAGTTTGCAGCATCTGTAGCTTCGGCTACTGGATTTTTGTGTCAGAGAAGAATTGATTGCGTAAATAGAGTCTTGAGAATCAGTTGTGAGAGAGGAGCTATTTCTGTGTTTGAGAAATCCGAGACTGTTAACCAAAGTCCCAATGGTAGTGTGGGGCAATTGAGCTGTGTCATGAAGTTTGGTGGATCTTCAGTGGCGTCAGCTGAAAGGATAAGGGAGGTTGCAGAACTTATTCTCAGTTTTCCTGAAGAAAGGCCTGTAATTGTTCTGTCTGCAATGGGGAAGACAACTAATAAGCTGCTACAGGTATGTGTGGACAGTTTGTGTTGTGTTATTTTTCTTAATTATACTTTTGCATAGTTCATTGTTTATCTTAAGATTCAATGGCTGTGTCTTAGGCCGGTGAAAAGGCTGTCAGTTGTGGTGTTTCTAATGTATCAGACATTGATGAGTTGAGCTCTATTAAGGAACTGCATCTCATGTAAGATCTCGATTCTTATTCATCTCTTTCTGATCTTTAGTAATGTTTGAAAAACTTGCTGATGGAATTGCACTCAGCAGAGTCGGCTTGGTTTGGCTGAGAACCTGTACCTGTCCCAAATCACACCAATTTAGCTTTGTGTGGATTGGTTGATGGACCCTGATGAGATTCGGCATTAACATCCATGGTCTGCATCTCTTCCTCCTATGTATTGAAACATGCAGATGAGATTTGTTGATTTCCTTGCTCAGGATGATGTGATGAGATCATCACTTTGTATTGGGTCCTCTGCCTCTCAACCAACTTTGTAGCTTGGAACTTCATTTATTTTTCATTAGTTTGTTGCTATAAAAGATGGCTTACTTTAATTTATGTTAAGCTGATATTTTGTGAAATTGGTGAGTTTTTCATTGACCTGGCTAAGTATTGGTAATTGAAAGACTGATTTTCCAAGATGAGTGCCACTTTCTGTACACTGCTTGCTTGTGATCACGGTTGCTAGGGCTGTCAAAGGGCCATGCCCAGGGTTGGTTTAGGCCCACATTTTGAACTGGTTAGGCCAGGCTTGTCCACCTGCCACATTTGAAAACTATATTTTGCTTGGCCCAGGTCTGGCCCTTTGATATTCCTAACAGAGTAACAGTTGCTTTTAGATCTTTCCTCATCCAAGTTTGAAATTTCGATTAGTCCTATTCTAATCGCTGCTTCTCATTGCTTTGCTTTCTGCAGGACTGTTGATGAGCTTGGAGTGGATATGTCTGCCATTTCTGGTGAGGCTTTATTGTTTGCCTAGTTCTTTTTTTCTTTTTTCTTTTTTCTTCTGTCAATCAAGTCAACCTGAAAGTTTATATACCATTTGGTCCCTGATTCGGTTGAATTAGATCTGGTATTCTGGTCTCTGATTATGGCGAAAAGTTCAGTACCTTTTTTTTTTCAGGCATAACTGTCTTAGTTTGTCACTTCTGTTTCATCATGGATTATGCCTTCCTATTGAAATGAAATGCTTCAGCATTTTGGCCTTTCTCGGCGTTTAGTTTCAGAAAGGATGGATGCATTTATCTATATATAGAAATAGTAAGCCTCTTTTTGTTTCTCCCAAAAGAGAGAGTTTCACACGTTTTTAAATCTTCCCAGGCTACTGTGAATGTTTCTTTTAATGAAAATGTCCCTTAAGTCATTGAAAAATCATGATGGCTCAAAAATGAAAAAAAAAAAAAAAAATTCAGAAATATTTTGTCTGAAATGGGCCAAAACAAGCTGAACTTTCAGCAAAAACAAAGCATGGAGTTTCTATTCTTGATGACATGAATGAAACATAACATATATTTCAAAATTGATGACTAAGGTGAATCTGCAACTATTTAGGGATCATGAAGTAATTTTTTCATTCATTTTTTTCCTTCGTCGATGATGACAAAAGTTTGTGATAGTGGACAACAAAACAACGCACGAAAAGCTTCAGAGCTGATGGGAAAGGATCAGTTTATCCCTATATGCAGTCTCTACTAGGCAAACCTAGGCGAATCCTCGTGGGCTACCCCGCATCTCATGGGTCCCGCAGTGGGTAGCTCTCCCACCTCGTGGGCCACCCTGCCTTGCATCTCACAGGCCCTAGCGTGGAGATACGGTGCATCCTTGGAATTGCACCAAGATGCCCCTGCATCATCCACCCACGTCGTTGAGGAGACTCGATCCCTGAGTTCCAGAGTTGATGGGGAAAGACTGGTTTATCCCTATATGCAGGCAAACCTAGGCGAGTCCTCCTCATGGGTCCCACAGTGGGCCCCTCCCCATGGCCATCCCGTATATCACAAGATCCACCTCATGGGCCACTCCACCCTGCATCTCACAGGCCCTAGTGTGGAGATATGGTGCATCCTCGGAATTGCACCAAGATGCTCCCACATTAGTTTGTTAAAGAAATTAAGGCCAAGGAACTGCATCAAAATTGCTAGCAATGGATTTTTTTTTTTTTTTCGAAAATGCTTTATTGAGAGAGAGAGAGAGAGAGAGAGAGAGAGAGAGGAAAGCAAACCTAAAGCTATACACAAACTGTCCCCCGGACAGCAACAACCCTAGAAAAACACCAAATTAGGGAGACCAATCCCTTAGTAAAACCAAAACCCATGAGAAGACCCCTGCTACAGAAACAGAGACATCCCTAAAACACCGATTATTCCTCTCCATCCAAACCACCCAAAGGACAGTTTGAAATAACGTCCTCCACTTTCTTTCACCAATCGCCCCTCTAGAATCAGCGTGCCACTGACCCATAAGATTAGCCATAGACAACGGCATCACCCAAGAAACATCGGCTAGTAGTGGAATTTTGACCTGATCTCTCTAAGAGGATCTATTGACTTCCTATCTAAATTGACTGTCTTCTTTCCAGTGCCTCACAGAATGAATGAGAAATCTGTAAATTACTGTACACCTTTATGATAACTTGCATTCAATTCGCCATCCTTCATTGAGATCTGTTAGAACTGGTTTCTACAGCACTGAAAGAGTGCCCCTCTCCCAAGGTTGTAACATTGTGTGGCCTGTGCTGTTGTTTGTTGGGTTCGGATTAGAGTCTTAGGGCCAGTGGTTCATGTCCAGTCTAGAGTTCAAGCCTGACAGCTAATTATGTTGGGTTCAGGTTGAGGCTCCTTGGCTGCGGTCACCCTATTCAAAATTTTGTAAAGGGATTGGGTTGGGCTGCGCTTGATTTGTTCCATGGATACTAAAAATGGCATATTGGATCCAAGCCATTTAGCTGAAAATTGGATGTGTAATCCTAGGCCCGACAGGGGTCTGATTAGTATTTATCAGGTCTACCACAGTCCTAGGGAACATGGCTTGACTATGGATTCGGTCCCAATCAGCGGTATTGGGCCAGGCTTGAGCTGACACCAAACTCGTCCTATTGATGCTTCTACAGAAGGATCCAAGAACAACTCAGTCACTCCACTTCTTAAAAATAGTTGGATCTCTGCGTTATTTGAATTGAAGGTCCTGATTTGACTAAAAAACACCCATTTCACTCCACTAAAAAAAGATTGTTTTCTTTTTCAGAGCAAGCAACTGAATTTATTTCACTCCAATCAAATTATTCCAAATAATACATCCTATAGTCTACAGACCTGGATCTGCTGAAGAACTCCCTCGGGAATCGAGCTGAATCATGCTGGACTAGGGGCGATGTTCACCTTGCAACCCCTTGCATTAGCCTTTTTTTTCTATTTTCAATGACTTCAATGCACCCTTGTTGTCCCCACTTCAGGGAGCTCCTTAGGTTTCTAGTTCTACCTAAGTAATCATTCCTCTTGTCTTATATCTCATTCTATGCTCCCCCCCCCCCCCCCCCCCCCCCCCACACACACACACACACACACACAACAAAACCGGAAAATGGCTTAAGACTCTTTTTTTTTTTTGGGTTGTGCATCCTGCAAAAATATGAGTTTACCTTAGTCCCAATTTGGCGGTCCCCATACTTCTCACATTAGGGGCATGAAATGTGTAATTATTATTTCCTCAGGGATTTACTGCATCATTCCCAACGCTTTGATTTGACCGCCTCTTTTATTGTTAAAAATGGAGGATGCCAATGGGTCATATTTGTGGGTCCCACCGTATGTTATGTCATGAATCCACACCGTCCATTCATTATGTCACTTAAATTTATAGTATGATCTAAAAAATAAGGCATATCCAAAGCTCAATTGGACCACACGGAGTGAAAAAGGAAAATAAACACATATCGTTAAAATCTTCTTGGAACTACTCTTTTGTTTGGTGTGGACCACTTGAGTGTTGGACCTGCCTCATTTTTCAGCTAAAGCTTAAAAAAGTTATGGTAAAACTTTTGGACAAAGTGGATATATCATATACATCACGGTGGGGTTCACAAATTTCAACTACCATTTTGGACCGGTTTTCAAGGCTAGAAATGGGATGGATTCTCAAACACGGTAAAAGAGTGATGATTACTCTTTTGCCTGTATTTACCGGGACTTCAGCAAATCAAACACGCCCTAGGTTCCCATCACTAAAGCTGTGGTTTCTTCCACTTAATCACAAGCTTGGAATTTCCGAAAAAAGTTTAACATGGCTAAAGTTGTGATTAATTGGAAGAAGTGCTGCTTTAGCGATATGAATCTGACATGAAGGATTCGCTATCCAAATGGGACTGAAAACATTGACCAAAAAACTCAAAGTGGTCAAAGAAAAGCTGATCCATGCAGACATAGTGAAAGGACAATGCTGAGACGTGGTACATTCCATTGCTCTTGCACATGATTCAACAATTGGTGACCCTTATTTTCCTGTTCTAGAGGAACCGTGGTTAAAACTTCATTTAAGAATTGCAATCCAGCAATTATGTGACTTGTTCATTTAACATA
This sequence comes from Liriodendron chinense, assembly GCA_003013855.2. Taxonomy (NCBI): domain Eukaryota; kingdom Viridiplantae; phylum Streptophyta; class Magnoliopsida; order Magnoliales; family Magnoliaceae; genus Liriodendron; species Liriodendron chinense. The sequence continues at coordinate 313,562 of ML058574.1, forward strand.
TCCATTTATTATCAGTGACTATAAGAGAGACCTCAAATGGCCCAAAGCCCATTACTTGGGGTCAGGTCATACTCCTTCTCCCTTGAGGAGAACCATAAGTAAACTTAACTGTAGGTGGACCCCACAAAGATTATCAATTCCTACCCTCCTGCTGCCCACTCTAGGAATGAAGACCTTCTGTAATTCCCTCAACAACTTAAGGTAACCATCAATTTGTTCATCCCTCATGTGTCTCCTAAACCAAGGACTCCAAAAGCAGCCAACAACACCCCCGTCTCCCAATATGCATTGTTGAAGACTTGATGCCTTCAAATACATGCTCCAAGGATTCACAAAATCATCAAGAACCCTTCTAGAACATAATCCTAGAACTTGAAGGTCCTGAACCAACCCAACTCCAAACTCAATGCCACTTTTGAAAGAAGCCCTTTTAAATATCCGATGGCCCTCCCACATCTTGATCGGGCAATCATTGTCTCCCATAGGCTTCCTTCTCCACATACAAGAATCCATACTGACAACTAATTACCCCCACACAGTATCTCTTCCTCATCACCAGAACACCAAAGCTGTTTGCCATGGAGAGTTTAATTCATCACAGATGAAGAAATGATTTTGCCTAACTGTCCTTCTGACGATATTCTTACATGCCCACCTTTGCCAGAGAAAATGTTTGATGGTGCTCTTCCTGCTTTTACTATATGACAATTTAAAAGAGAGAAAATAGACCTGGATATTTGAGACAACCAAATTAATTAGAGTACACCCCAAAAGGAAGGTATTTGCTCTTCCAAGAAAATAGTGCCCTTTCTCCCATTTAAATGTTAATGTGGGATCATCATAAGCCTATTATAATGGGCTTAACTTAAAACCGATTAAATTTATACGATTTTCAAAATTTGGATTTATGTTGCTATGGAGTTCATGGTGCCGACATATGTTGCTTGATTCAACTCCTTATCATATCTTTGAGTTCGATTCTCATTTTGGCCTCTATTTTTCTCTTGTTGATATTGATGATTTTTATGAGGATGCCTAACTATATCGTTTTCTTGTCCGTAATCAATTCCACAGCATTGCTGGATGAATTGGAGCAATTTCTAAAAGGGATTGCTACAATGAAGGAGATGACTCTGCGTGCAAAAGACTATTTAGTATCATTTGGAGAGTGCATGTCAACAAGGATTTTTGCAGCATATTTGAACAAAATTGGTGCTAAAGCTCGCCAAGTATGTTGTTTAATGATCACTTGTTTTAGGCCTCATATTCTAATTTAAGTTTTGTTTTTTATGAATACAAAATTGCTAATCATTTCTAGCGAGTTAATCTGCAATTGCATGCTGGAGACCAGTTGTTTGAAAATTTCCCTTATGCACAATAGTTCAGCAAAAGGTCAGTGTTGTGAGTGATTGTAAAAAGGCCCTACCTGGCCCTATAGGGCCGGCCTTGCAAGATCAACTGGGGTGAAAATCAGACCTATCACTCGTTAGGTGGGCCACAAATGCGCATTCAAACCAATGGTTGTCAAATAATTTCAATGGAATGGCTTGCTAATTAGTTTATCATCCTGGTTTTCACACCACGCGCTTTTTATGTTGTGACCCACATTTTCTGTAGGGATGTACTATAGAAAATAGGCACAAACTAAGTTAGTGCAAAAAGTATGGGCTGGGCCAGTTATCATTGGCATGGGCGTGGCCCTTGGGTCAGTTTTAGGGTCCCAGTGATGTAGGATGCCCTAATTATGATGCATGCTTAAGAACTCATATAATCCAGCGGAAATGAAAATAACAATAATAATAAAATCTAGCAGTAATCATCATGAACTAAGAAAATCACAAGGAAACATGCAATAGAATGGGCCCCATTCATCACAACCATGGAGTATGAGATTCAATTATCACTATGGTTGGATCCGGCGAGGGATTGAACTGATCTTGCATGGCTATAACCCAATCAATTAAGAGGAATCTCTAATCCAGGAAATCAAGGGATTTTGGATTAGGGATTTCAAAATCTGAAAACTTAGGGTTTGGGATCAAAATCAGATTTTGGGGATTGAGGTTAGCGAAACAAATAGATTAGGAAAGATAGAATTACATGGAAGAAGGATAGGAGGGGTATAAGAAGCAAGTAGAAGAAAGAGGGATCAAGAAAGAAGAAACATCACTACAAGAGAGAGAAAGAAAGAAAGAAGCTCCAAGAGGCTTTTCATTAATCAATAATCAAAGTTAATTCGAGTTTAGGGCTCTAGCCCACTTAAATAAGCAAATAAAGACATGAAAGTACTAAAATACCCCTAAAACTAAGCAAAAACATGTAAATAACAAAAGTGCGGGAAAGTTCGGGCGCTCGGTCGGGCGCCCGAGTTGCCGCCCGAAGTCGTCCGAAAACCTCCAGAGAGGTTCGGGTGCTTGGCAGATAAAGTTCGGGCACCTGAAGACTATGGTCGGGCGCCTGAAATTTTCAGTTCTTCGGTCTTTTTCTCTTTTCTTCCTTCACATGTGTCTTCCCTGAGTGGGGTCTTCTATGTGTCTGATCACATGTGGAGGGTCTTCAGCTCCTCAATAGTCGCCTATCCACAAGGATGGTGCTTGTGGTTGGCGCTTTCTTCGTTGGTACACCTTGAATGCTTTTGTGTCCGCATCACCTAGGCCCTGGTTCTACATGGCCAGGCTGCCTTACCCATTGCCACCCCTAGGCTAGTCTAGCATTCCATTCTCTAGACAGGAATTGTTTGCTGATTCCCCTTTGTGGGTTTTGCACACAGTAGTGTTGCTAAGGTGAAGTTTGGAAGTCACCTGTTGGCACGTGAGACATGTTGGTTTCATGTGTTGGTGGGTTCCTTGGTATTTCGTGTGGCCAACTACTTGGGCATGATGTTTCATGTGCTTGGTTGCTTTGTGCTTAGTGTTTGCATTTCCAATTGCCCCTCAATGGACCCTTCTTCTGTCGTCACACATTGTGTATGCATGTAATTACGCAGAGGGGGTTAATACTGGGTGGAACCATGTTGGCATGTGAGTGGTGTGCATGTGATTCTCTTTCACATACTGGTTCCTACAACCATTGGGTAAAAGAGGAATGTTAATGTTTGGTGGGCAGCTATCCCTCGAAAAAAAAAAAAAAAAGTTTGGTGGGCAGCTGATCACAGAACTTTTGCCTATCTACCATTTAAAACTGAGATGAGAGTAAGGTTAAATAAAAATTGCTTTAAGAAATAGCCCAAGACTCAGAAAAAAGGATACTTTTGCTATGCAAATCCTTGATAAGGCAGTGATATGATATTGAGCTAGCAGTTGGGCAGTGATGTGATATTGAGCTCATGAGTTCAATCCTGAACCCAAAAAATCTCAGTATTGCATGTATAGGGTTTCTCAGTGGAGTTAATTTTATTCGGTGTTTTTTTGAATCAGTATATCACAAAAGAAAAAAAAAAAATCATAATTTGACGCTCTTTTCATTTTCCTTTTTGAGTACAATCACTAATTTAAAGAAGAGAAGAAAAGAACAGGTTTCCACTTAAATTTTTTTCTTGTATGCCTACACTATCTATTGCCACCAACTCTCCTTGCAACTTCCAGTTGCCATGCCCATAGCTCTGGCACTTAACATCCATGTCTTTATATTATGCTATCAGCCCTAGAGCGTAGAATTTATCCTGTTTCCTTTTCTTTTAATGTAAATTAGCTGCTGATTTTGTTCTGTGCTACCTGTGTGGTAGCATCTTGATGTGACTTGCTGTGATTGCTAACTGATGACCTCCTCATCTTTTGCAGTATGATGCATTTGAAATTGGTTTTATAACCACAGATGACTTTACAAATGCTGACATCTTGGAAGCAACTTATCCCGCTGTTGCAAAGAGATTGCATGGAGACTGGATACGTGATCCTGCGATTCCTGTTGTTACTGGCTTCCTCGGAAAGGTCTTTTACTGCAGATCTGCTTCATTCGTTTTGCCTTATCAGAAAGTGGTCCCCTTTTTTTATTTGTTAAATAAATACAGTTTTTATCAATGATAAAGGGGGCAACTGCATACAAATTTTCTCAAAGAACTGATTCTGTTATATATTCAACTTCAGTTGTTGGTGCAGCTTCTCATCTTGATAATCTGCTAACTGCAGGGATGGAAATCTTGTGCGGTAACTACCTTAGGAAGGGGTGGGAGTGACTTGACAGCTACAACCATTGGAAAAGCCTTGGGTTTACGAGAAATTCAGGTTTAGTTCAAAACTTAGTGCATGTGAATTTAAGGCTTGTCTGTACGTATGGAGAGAGACTCATAACTACTGGTCCCTTTTTTACTCAGATAATCATAACCGCATCCCATTTTAATTTGAAAGATAACTTCTGATATTCTCTTGTTTTGTTACACCAATTCATGTGAGCTTCTAGTGGGGAACAACTTATTTTCTTACTTTTTGCTTGAGCTACTTTTCGTGTTTTTGTTTCAACTTAGTTTATTATTTATGACAACCCAGTTTTTAATCCATAACAGGTATGGAAGGATGTGGATGGTGTTTTGACATGTGATCCTAATATTTACCCGCTTGCCGAGCCAGTACCGCATTTGACATTTGATGAAGCAGCTGAACTTGCATATTTTGGTGCACAGGTGAGTTCCAATTTAAAAAAAAAAAAAAAAGCAAATAAAAAAATAAACAGTTTACCAACAGCCACTACCTCCAAATTCGGGAGTTAAGAGTTAGGATCGGTTGACCACCCTAATGTATGCATCCATTGTGGGGCCAACCTGATATGCAATTCTGATCTCACACCTGTGTTCGTGTGTAAGTTGTGCAAGAATGTGCGACTAAGATGAGCATTCTCTATGGAGATAAAAGGAGCTTATAAAATGGAAAACTTCAAATGACAGAGCATCACCGGTCTCATGTCAATTCTAGAGTGCATAAATCTGGGCATTAAAGAACCTGATGCCTATCACGTGATTTTTGTGTGTGTGTGTGTGTGTGTGTGTGTGTGTGTGTGTGTGTGTGTGTGATAGGTGATTTTCTGCCAATGGGGATTTACCTTAATGTCTCTACTCTATGCCGAATTTGTGGAATTAGTAAAGCTGGCCCCAAATTTCTAGGATGAGGCGATGATGATGTTTAGCTCTCCTTTTTTTTCTTCTCCAAAATATGTGTCATTAGTTGCCATCTTTATTATATCAGTATTATATATTGTCCTCATTGTAGGTTTTGCATCCTCAATCCATGCGACCTGCTAGAGAGGGCGATATTCCTGTTAGGGTTAAGAACTCTTATAATCCTACAGCTCCGGGTACTCTCATCACTAGAGCGAGAGATATGAGTAAGGTTTGTAGTAACGTACTTTTCATCTGTACCGCTGTCGACAAGATTTTTCTTTTGGAATCGTTTTATTGCATGAAGTAACAATGGTGTTAAATGTTTTGTTTCCTAATTCCAGGCTGTACTAACCAGCATAGTGTTGAAGCGGAATGTCACCATGCTGGATATAGTGAGCACTCGAATGCTTGGTCAATTCGGTTTCCTAGCGAAGGTAGACTAATTTAACATGCTAGATCTCTTCCCTCTCAGTCCTGCTTTCCTTTATATCTTCCAAATGTGATTCGTGTTGCCTTTTCCTGCGCAGGTCTTTTCCATCTTTGAAGAATTGGGTATCTCTGTAGATGTGGTTGCAACTAGCGAAGTCAGTATTTCATTGACCTTGGATCCCTCAAAGCTTTGGAGCAGAGAATTAATTCAGCAGGCAAGCGTACGAGCTTAAGATCCTTATATTTCATTGAGCTTATTACTTTCTGTCATTATTTATTGCTGTGTCCAGCATTTGGTATATTTGCATTGCTTGTGAATAGATTCCGGCGCTGATGCTGTAATTCACTAGTATGCAGCTAAGTTTGCTGTTGTCAGCCGAATACACATGCGGCGGTGGGGGGATGCTTGGTAAATCCCTCAAAATCACACAAAGAAGACCTAAACTCTGTTGAATTTATACTTGTGAGGTTTATCAAAGGAGAAAAATATGCAGTTGTTGGCTGAGGCAAACTGCACATATGGGGTGGGGCACATTAGAAGTGATCCAGATACTTCATATGATGGACCTGATGGTGGACAGGTGATACCCCCAAGCATCTCCCATCAGTCATATCTAACCATCTGTGTCCCTGTTAAATGCGGACCACTGGTTGTGATTGTCCATCAGCATTAGATGACTAAGTCGATCCAGTGGAAGATGTTTGGGATGGGCCATCCCATGATGTGGTATACCAGTATTGTAACTTGATTAGGCCAACAAAAGGTGGGCCCAACCTGTGCCATTTCTGGATTGAGAGGAAAAAGAAAAAAAAAAATGCTGTTTCTTTCCATCAGCCATCATATGTTGTTGCCCTTTTATGAAAGTGCCAAGTGATTTTTGAGGGAAACTAAACTGTTTTGTTCTTGTGATTTCTGGGGAAATCACCATGACTGGAAACATCACAACACCTAATACTATTTTTATAGCTTAGTCATTCGGATTTGAAATGTATGATATTTTTCATAGAGACTTCAGCACCGTCCTTTTCTTTTCCAGTAAAACCAACCGGAAATTGCTGTGGTTGTGCAGGAACTTGACCATGTAGTGGAAGAGCTCGAGAAGATTGCCGTAGTGAATCTCCTTCAGCACAGATCTATAATATCCCTTATTGGCAATGTTCAGCGCTCCTCATTGATACTAGAAAAGGTGAGGCCGCATGCATACCATTTAGTTGGGCAGATTCCTTTGAGAAAGCTCATAGCCCAGATGTGATTAGCCACATTCTGTTGACCTGTTAGAAGAGTGGAATGATACTGCGAGACCTGATTTCATGAGAGACTATGATATCTGCATTTAAGCTGAGGCCCCGAGTTTGTCACTGCTGCTTTCCTCTTTCACATCAGCCGTCATTACTGAAACTGTCCAGCTGTGGGTTTCGTGTGTGACTTGGCAGAGGTCTTTTGGCTGTTACTTGATGTTAGTCTCTCTCTCTCTCTCTCTCTCTCTCTCTCTCTCTGTGCATGTGTGTGGCTATCAAATGAAAAGTGCTGGAAATCTTATCATTCTGCCTATAATACCCATCTGTTGTTCTGTCCTCCTTCATTCCCTATCTTCCCCCATGCGTGTGCGTCTATCAAAATGAGAAGTGCCAGAAATCTTATCATTCTGCCTATAATACATGTCCTTCTCCCTTGTTGCAAGGCATAGTGACAAATCTCGTTCTCAGCAATATCTCATTAGATTTTCAGATTTTGAGTTTTCTCAGGGCATTATTGGTAAAATCTTGCCGTGAATACTTTTTAAAAAAAATATATATTATAAAGTAATAAGAACTTTTAAAATTTTAAATATGTATGAGTATAATACATTGTTTAAATTTCATTTCTCATCAAAATCACAATAATTTTTCAGGGAATTGCTGAAAATTTTACAAATGCTGAAATTTTGAAATCTTGTGATATATTCTCTTTTTGGTCACCAAAATACCCCTGTTTTTTATTTAAGAAACACAAAAATAGGGTTCATGTTTTTTCAGAATTGAGGATGAATGCATGATTTTAGGATTTTCCCATATGGCAGGTATTCAGTGTTCTTAGAACTAATGGAGTCAATGTCCAGATGATCTCTCAAGGAGCATCAAAGGTCTCTCCCCTCCCTCCCTCAGTTTATGCCTATCCATCTCATTAAGGAACTTTATGGTCCTTGATCTGAGGACATGCAGTCCTCTCAGGTTTTCAGTCTGCACATCCTGGGCCTGTGGTTCTACAACAGTGACCATCGTTATATTGGCCTCACGAGAAATGGACCATGCTTCAAAAACCTCTCAATAGGGAACAGTCACTAGCCCATGGACCAGTAGACTGCAAATATAGATGTTTAAAGAAATATCTAGCAACTTCCCACAACCATAGTGTTAATCTTCAATCGTGGGGACTTTCTGGGCATGGCCCATCTATGGCGGGTCTATCCGCACCAGCAGTGCACTTAATTCAACCCTGGACCCTACTTGTAGGAACTGAAAAACCTGGAGACTGCATCCCTACTGGTAATTGGATCATTAAAATTCTTTATATCCTGTGCAATCTAAACTTTGTAGCCTCTTTGCCTGCTAGCAGGTGAACATTTCCTTGATAGTGAATGACAGTGAAGCAGAACAATGCGTGAGAGCGCTTCATTCAACATTTTTCGAGACGGGGGTCCTCTCTGAACTCAATACAGCAGATGCATTCCAAAATGGCTATGCAGGTACAAGTTAGATATGGCACAATTCTTTATCATGTAGCATTTGATTCTCCTCTCCGCGAATGGAGACGGAATATTTATCTACTAGTTATCGGCTTTGCAAATTTTGTTTGAGCTAGGTATAGTCAGCCAATCCTGTTTTGAATATGTAAAACGCTGATTTAAATTTTAGTTATGGATCTGCTTAGACTTTATTTTCCCTACAAGTTACATTTGATGGTAAAAGAACATTTAGGGCCTATTTGGAAAACAAAGGGTTCCTTAGGAAATTGATTTTTATTTTCAAGGATATGGTGTTTTTCACTGTTTGTATTGTAAAAAGTAGCCATGGAAACTCTGATTGTTTTTATTACACTTTTCTTTGGAAAAGTAGCTTTTTGATTTCCTTTCGAAAAGCTAAGCTATGGACATTTCACATTAATGTTAGACGACTGTTGAGGCCTGTTTGAATTGCTGGAAATCAGACAGTAATCGAGGAAAGGAAATCAATTTCCTGTTTGAGGAAGACAGGATGAGGAATCGATTTCTCTTTCTGCAGTTTTCTTTAGGAAAATGTCATTTCTTTTTTCCTTTCCCTGACCTAAAAAAAGAAGTAAAAAAAAAAAAAAACGTTACTTTGCTACAGTTTTCTCTTATGCAACGTTCTCTTTTCCTCAGCTACTTTTTTATGCCCGCCAATACAACGAAATCGGATTGCCAACTGAGTTACTCAGGACGCTCTTATCATCCTGAGTAAACTCAGTTGGGACTACTGTGAATGTATGTGGCTTATCTACTCTGTCCATCCGTTTTTCCAGCTCATATTAGCTGTTGAGCCCAAACTTGAAGCATATCCAAATCTCAAGTGGATCATACCATAGGAAACAGTGGGAATAATGATTTCCACCGTTGAAAACTTCATAGGGCCCACAGTGATGTTTATTTGTCATCCAACCTGTTCACGAGATAAAAAAGACATGGATGAAGGGAAAACACAAATATTTGATCCAAAACTTTTGTGACCTCCAAGAAATTTTCGATGGTACAGGTTTAATTCACAATGTTTCCTGTGGCGTGGACCACGTGAGCTTTCGATATGCTTAATTTTTTGTCTCAAGCACTAAAATTATATGCTAAAATGGATGGACGGAGTAGATAAAATACATAAATCATGGTAGACCACAGCGTCCTGAGTAACTCTGTTCACAATCGGCTTCCCAATACAACATGTTAGGTTCATTTTCATGGAAATCAACATGTAAATCAAACAACTCGTGCTATGAAAACTAACCTTCCGTTGTCAGTTTCTTAGAGAAGCAGCTTCCCCCACCCCTTTTAAAAGGCTAATCCATTAGACATGCCAAGGATGAAGAGGGGTTTAGATGTCATCATATTCAAACAGGTCCCAAGGAAAATCACGTGGAAACTACTTGATCAGTTGAACCACACCATTGATATAATTGTCCCTCATGCTTGTTCTCCACTCAAATGTGCACCTTTAAACCGCTAAAGGGCATCTATTTGGGAGATGCTAAAGAATAGTTATGTAATAGGATCATATTTCCTTTTGGTAAGGATTAAAAAAAATCTCGATAACTAGCAATTAAAAAAAAAAAAAAAGGAAAAAAAATCTTGATAACTAGCAATCATAGTCATCTCTTGTACGTTAGTAATGATTAAATGAGATGAACTCATATTTAGGTGCCTCCCGTAAAGGCCCTTAGTTTTATTGTCGACCTTCTGCCTGGCAATGGAATGAGAGGGATTTTCCATGTAGTATGGTCCAGCAGATGAACAGTTTGGATTGCCAAACCATGCACCCAGCATGCTTCGAACACTGGCCATGAAATAAATATTTTGCATTGGTACTGTGCGTGGTAGAAATGGACACTGAACAGGGGTGACCATTGTCAAGGTAGCTCCATCCTATCTTCTGCCTCATTCTCTGCTTTCTTAGAATGGCACCTGAAGTAGGGCTGTAAATGGGTTAGCGGACCGATGGGGTACTTGGACCCAACCCATTTAGACCCGACCCATTTGTTAAATGTTACGGGTTAGGGTCCAAGGATGGACCCAGTTGCTAAATGGGTCTGGGTCTGGTTTCCTTTATATTAGGCCCGACCCGAACCCATTTAGTAAGTGAGCGGGTTTGGTCTATGTTTCAAGGGACCCGTCCAGCCCAGACTTGTCAAGACCCGGTTTTAAGCCTTGTAAAATGCTTGCATACTTGATCTAGACCCGGACCCATTAGACCCGACCCATTTATAAATGGGTCTGGGTGGATCTCCCTCTATCAGACCCGGACCCATTTATAAATGGGTCTGATGGGTTGACTCGGACCCGACCCGGACCCTCCCATTTAGTAAAAGGGTGTGGGTATAAAATTTGGACCCAGACCCGTTGAGTAAATGGGCGGGTCTGGTTTTGGCTATACCCGCCCCGAACCCGACCATTTACAGCCCTCACCTGAAGGCATAGCTCCATTGTAATCCATTAATGGCAACTGTCAACGATCCCATCAACTGACATTTACATGTACATAGGGTTGGTCATGAGCCAAGTCAGCTCGAGAAACTCGATTGACTCGACTCGAAAAAGCTCGACTCGGCTCGACTCGACTCAGTAGAACAAGTCAAGCCAAGTTTCATTTAGGAGCTTGAGTAAGAAATCGAGTCAAGTTCGACCATTGGGTCACTCGACTCGATTCAAGCTCGACTCGACTCAAGCTCGAGCTCGACTAGTTTCATATAGATATTTGTTAAAAAAAAAACCCTAATCTTCTTATTTCTTGGTTCTCTCTCCTCCCTCCCCCACACACATTGGGGTCTAAGCTTAAGACATATAAAACCCTCACACGTTGGGGGGTTTCTTAATCCTACTATTTTGTTCAGGTAAGAACATTTCTTACTGAGCATATCTGATGGATTGAGTAATTTCAAGTACAAAACATGGTGAGCACATAGTGGTTGTGTGTTTTACACACTACACAAACACAGGTGCTACGATGAGACCACACACCATACGTATCTACAAAATAGGGGCTATGGTTAGACCAAACACCATATGCTGCTATTGATTGCAATTTTACGAGGGAGGTGGTGCATCTGAACCATGAATCAGCTGGGCCTCATCAAGAAGATGGTCCACACAATAATTAGGGCAGTCCATTCACGTGGTGAGCTATGCATGTACCGTGTTAATTATGGTTCATAAAATATTATTAGTAGTCTGCATTCAATGCATGTGTGACTTGGCCAAAGAAAAAATCGATCAAAGCTAGGTCATTTTAATGGTGGGGTCCCACATGTAGAAATACTATTCTCCCCTAATATATGTGTGACTTCTCGAACTTAATGTTGTTGACTTTTAATTTGTATTTTGTAGTAAAAAATATAATAAATTGAGGTGGGAGCAAGCTCGACTCGACTCGAGGTAAGCTCGCCTCGACTCGATCCACTAGCTCGCCTCGAAAGTTTTAGCAAATAAGGCAAGCTCCAATGGTAAGCTCAAGGGTGAGCTCGAACTCGAGGAGAGCACAAACGAGTCAAGCCAAGCTTAGCCCACCTCGACTCGACTCGGCCCGATGTACAGCCCTAAATGTACATGGTGAATTAGGCGTTTTTTTTTTTTAATTATTTTTTATAATTTTATTTTCAGTTTTAATAATCAGTTCGCTAAAAAGATAATCCAAGGGGTGGGTGCATTTGTTGCTCGGGCTCCATGGTGGATGACAGAATTTGCTATGGAAACGCGTCGAAGGGGATGATGTTTGATCTCATTGGCCTCAAATCAAATATTATCTCAACATGTCCTGAGCATCACGATGGTTACGATGATGTTGAGTTGGTGGTGTGGGAAGACTCAGCATTCAGGCAAGCTGCCCGGTGGAGCTTATAGGACTTGGATTTGATACTACCCCCACCAGGACCTAGGTAGAGACGGACGATGTTGTCAGGGGCTCGGTAGGGCCTGCTGTGATGTATGTATTTTATTCATGATGTCTATCCATTTTGACTGATCATTTTAGGTGATGAGACCAAAAAGGAGGCAGATAAGGTTCAAGTGGACCACACCACAGGAAACAGTGGAGATTGAACACCTACCATTGAAAACTTCTTGGGAGTCCCAAGTTTTGGATCAAGCTGACATATTCTGTTTTCCCTTCATTCAGTCTACACGACCCTATGAACAGGTTGGATGTGGCAAATAAACATCACGGTGGGTGGCATTGCTTCCTGAGGTGTGGTCCACTTGAGCCTTCTATCTACTCCCTTTTGGGGCTTATGCCCTAAAGTGATCTGTAAAAATGAATTGACCGCGTGGATAAAACACATATATCATTTTGGGCCCCACAGAGCCCCTGCTAGGACCATCCGTCTCTAGCTAGGTACTGGTGGGGGTGGTACCCAATCCGCGTCCCAGCTTATATACTTTGCATTCACTCTCGGCCTCATCAGTCGCAATAAGATTTATGCTAAAAGATGCAAGGCACCCTTCTTCCTGCTTTATCCAACAAATAAAAAAACTATCAGATTTATTATTCAAGGCTCCTTGTCCGGTCCTAGCTACTCAATTGGTGGGTTCCATTATGAACTGGTCATGCTACAAAAGGCCTGTTGGATGAAACCTTCCCCAAAAGAAGAGTGGATTTATTCCTGTAAATTGCATGGCACCAGTTCTCAACCATCCAAGTTAGGACAATTGAGTTATCAACATGGGGGATGTTCCCTCCCGCCAATATAAAGAACTGCCTCAAGGTATACTGAACAAACACTCGCCCTATCAGATGATGCATAGATATTTAAGGGCCATGGTTAGGATGATTGTGATAATAATACTAATAAAGCATGTAGTGGAAGATGCCACCCACATAAATTAGGGAGCGGATTACGTGGGACCCCGGATCCAATGAGGTCGGTGGGACCCCTGACTGTGGGGCTTACAGTGATGTATGTGCCTTAAATCCACACCCCGTCAAACCATTGTGAAAATTTTAGAGCATGACCCAAAAATGAAGCTGACTCATGTCTTTGGTGGACCACACTACAGGAAACAGTCGTAATGGGATCTTCACCATTAAAAACCTTATGGTTTCCACCGGAATGTTTATTTACCATCCAACCTGTTGATAAGGTTACAAGCACTTGGATAAAAAGACCACACCGATATCACCTTGATCCAAAGCATCTGTGGCTCATAAGAAGTTTTTAATGGTTAATCACCGCCGTTTCCTATACTATGGTCCATCTGGGATTTGGAACTGCTTCAATTTTTGGATCATGCCCTAAAATGAGCTTTCAATATGGCTGGACAGTGTGGATGCAATCACATACATCACAGTGGGCTCCACATTAGGGGGGTCTCACCTAATCCGCTTACCATCCATTATTGGGGATTTACCAACCACCATGTCGGTGACCATGTATTAAATGTCCACAGTAGTATCTAATGGAGGGAAAAGTTATTGATGGACCATCTGGTGTCCTATTATATTGGAGTAGCTCTGCCTAAACCGAGCTCCATCCATTCCCTACTGGCGGGTTTTGATTGAATGGTAGGCTGTTGTCAAAGATGACCCATTGAAGTTTATAATAGATGGAACAACCTTCAAATATACTTTAGGTGGGCCCCTATCATTTGGACTCAATATCTGCATGGGGCAACACCACAGGCAGATTGTGTGGTAACCCCAACAACATATCTACTTGTTAGGACCGTGGGCTCACAGACGTGTTTTTATCCATGCCATCCATCTGTTTTGCAAGCTCATTTTAGAGATAATCCCAAAATTGAAGTATACCCCCACCCATCCTTAGCTAGGAACGGACAAGGGCTCTTTAGGCCCCCAAGATGCGCATGGGTTTTGTCCACTGTGACAAACCAAAAAAACAGGCAGATTCAAGGCTCAAGGGGACCATACAGTGGGGATTAAACACCTACGTTTGAAAAGGAGCTACATAAGTTTAGGATGAAGCTGATGTTTTTTCTTTCCCTTTATCCAGGTCTTGTGACCTGATGAATAGGTTAGATGGCAATTAACCATCATAGTGGGCCCTAAGAAGGTTTCAACACAGCTGCTTCCTATAGTGTGGTCTACTTTAGACTTAGATCTACCTCATTTTTGGACTTCACCTTAAAATAATACGGCAAATGGATAGATGGTGTGTATAAAACCCATACATTAGGTTCGTCCCTACAGCCTCCAGTTCAGGGTATACCCAATCCGCAAAGCTCTAGTAGACCACACTACAAGAAAAGGTAGGAACAATGACATCCACAGTTGAAAACTTAGGGTCCATAATAATATTGATTTATCATCCAACCTGTTTATAAAGGTCACACAGACCGACGACGGGAAAACACAAATAACAGCTTTGATCCAAAACATCTATGGCCCCCCACGTTATGGCGTTGTAGCCTTAAGATTTGGATATGGTTCAATTTTAGGCTCATGCTCCAAAATGATCTGGCACAGCGACATGGGTAAAAGTGAGTCACCAAGCCACGTGTAAGGTCACCATGCAATCCAGGCCGCCACGCATCGACTTGGGACTTCTTGGTGACCGAAAACACTCAAGTGTGTTGGGACGTGACATAATTTGATTGGGCAGCTTACTGCTGTCAGAGGGTGAAATGCCCACTCACCTAACAACACTCAAAACATGCTTTGCAATGGCCATCTCTACAGCATATGGACCAACCAAACCCACCACGTCTGAACACCACACTAGCCACGTGGTGTGGGGGTCTCCGCGCAATCCGTGTCCATCATTCTCCCCCACTGACAAAGGTTGTGCGCTCCAATAATTGTCAATTGGAACGCATCTCCCTTACTTTGAAAATCACGAGAGTTCAATACGACTAAAAACCGGCATATTCTGCGTAGTGACAGAACCAGGACAATTCCTCACGCGCCAAAAAGGCAACACGTTCCCCAATCCCATTGACCATCTCATCTCATTGGACTAGTTCCTCCATCCAGAAGCCCATGTTGCCTAAAGGACGCAACCTTGAGCTCTTTCGAGCCCACTGCAATTCATGTTTTATATCCATTCCATCCGTCCATTTAACTACCTCGTTTTAGGGCATGAACCCAAACATGGGGCAGCTCCAGAGCTCAAGTGGACCACTCCATGGGAAACAGTGAGGGGTCGAATTCCCACCATTAAAAACATCTTGGGGTCAGAAAGTTTTACATCAAGCTGATATTAGTGTTTTCCCGTTATCCAGGTCCAAGTCACATTATGAATGGATTGGATGGCTAATACACATCTCATTGAGCCCTTGGAAGGTTTCAATGGTAGTCATCATTATCCTCATTGTTTCCCATGGTTTGGTCGACTTTTGAGATTTGGATCCGCATCAGGTTTGGGCTAATGCCTCAAAGTGAGGATTCAATGGTGGACAGTTCCCCACTACCTGTAGCATGGACAAACAGAGTTGAATCCAACTTTAAATGGCTCACGTTCTAAGTTGACGCCTCCACTGCGGAGCAAGCCATGGCCATTAGTCTTCTGGAGAACTGTGCATAGGCCAAACAAACACCAATGCGGGCCCCACTTTCACCCCATTTTCAGCAACAAGACCTTTTCGCGTCTGCTGGCCCCAATGGATATGCCAAAAGCACCAGTCAAGGGAAGAATTCTGCCCCAACTTAGACACAATCCTAACCAAGCTCTCGAGCATGATTAGACCATAAGGAGAAAGCAGAAAATCTGTTACCAAAACAGTCATCAGCGTCTGTATCTTAAGAGGCCATGGACGGCTGGTCAGCCAGCACATTTGTTGGTATTCTCCAGTATTTAATTGGATAGCGTGCTCATATGATTCCCAACACTAAGATCATGGGGGATCATGGTAGGGTTTGACCTGGCAGGCACACCACCAGTGGGTCCGTGTCCGAAGATACTGGTTTAGAACACCATTGTTATCCAATCTGGGTGTGGGTTTTTTGGTCATCCAATGAACAGACTGGAACACCAAATAGTTGGGCCTCTGCTTGTACAAATCCTCAGGCTGGGGATCGGATGGTTACCTTTAAACAGTATCTTGAAGACAAACCCCCTAAAAAAGGCATGAGATATCTACGAAAACGTGGGGAAAAAAGGAAAAAGAAATGTGCATTATGACAGCCCCACCCACTATAAACCAAGACAGGCGCCATCATGTGCGTGGGGGGGGCCTGCTTTGGCACATCGAATCAAGGACGAACCAGAATGAGAATGCATTATTATTCTTCTTTCCAGGTTCAAACCAGGATTGTGATGAAGATGAAAATGACATCCGTCTATGCTTTGGAGAAAACGAGTGAGACCAACCCAAAGTTAGAAAAACAAATGTAATTTACCTTTTACATATGCTTCTACATCAAATTCATGTCAAGCTAGATGCAGTTAGAAACAACAAGTAAACAACCCACGTCAACCCAAGGCATCAAATTCTGTAGATGATGTTCTCCTAGTGTGTAGTCATTACAGTATCTCTCTCAAATAGCAATAATGGTGGTAGGGCAAAGAAAGGGAAGGGAAACAAAGAGCATTAAAAAGATTGTAAGAATTTTACCCTTGAAGAGGGGAAGAACAACGGATATATATACAGAGGGCTGAAAATGCAAGGCAGTACTGGCTAGATCCTTACCTTTCTGATATTCGAAGGAGACACACACATATATGTGTGTGTGTGTGTGGTACTGAAGCATGAAGGAGGAATTTTCTAAAGGAGCAAAATGGGGCGGCACAACACATCCAAAACTGTGATATTTGAAGGCACCTATCTCAAGTAAACGTGCTGTATGGAGGAGAGGGCTTACTGACAATGAGAGAGAGATATGTATTAGCCCACTTGCCATCACCAGCAACTGCTTAAACAGCTTGTGGTGCCTTTTAAAGCTCCTGCTTTCAAAAACCTATAACATGGCCGGAGTAAGAGAAGGATGAATTATCTTTCTTTTAGTTTATCAATATCTGCAAGATTGAGAAGCAAAGAAGGAAGAAATTCGACAAGTAACTACAGACAGGAAAGATAACGGAGATGCATATCTGGAGTGCTGCTCTTCTCACATTGCTGTGAGAGTACGATTTCATCACATATTTGTGGGCCATTCATGCACAACCAAGAAAATGCAGTGGATGCTTAAAAATAAAATTGAAATACTGTAATAGACGAGAACTGAGGAAGTGGACTGGAAATTCAGAATAGAATTTGAATGTAGTGCAACAGTTACCTGCCGATACATTACATTCGAATTTATCGGCGAAAAGTAATGACGGCACCTTCAGGTTTTTGAAATCTGAAAAGAGTGTTGAAGAAAACAGAAGAAACAGAGACATTAAAGAAAATTAGAATTTGACAAAATTAAAACTTCAGGGGATGATTGAAGGCTCTAGACATGACCACTAAAGAATAATTGCATAATGAGTCAGTCCCAATGGAAACACATTGCAGGCAAGTGCAAGATCCAGATGACCAATGTGGAGGCACCTTCATCAGATATATCAGGCTAAAAAGGCATGTGCAATGTTGTGAGTCATGCCCAATCTAAAGGTGGGCCACGGTGTTGGAAAGAAATGGGTTGATTGGAACTTGTCCAATCTTTTCTTAGCCATCCACTTGTTTTGTAATCTGTGGCCCACATGATTTGTTAATCAGCATATTTTTCTCAGAAAAGCATGTACAAGGGATGGCCAGGATGGTGAGCACCATACTAGACCCACTTCTTTATTCTCTGTTTTCCTCGCAGGACTGGCCAAGAAGGCCTTTGGCCTTTACAGCCCGATGTAGGACCAGGGCCCAGGGGACTCAGACTGGGCTAGAGCCAACCTCTGCTTGGAGTATTGCCACTCCTAATGATGGGTGTTCAATTTTGCCCTATAAATCAAGATCTGCGATCATCCAACCAGCCTAATTTTTCAGCACTGAACCATTTGGCAGGGCCAACCAGAAAGAGTCTGGATGTTGTACACATCTGCCATGTCCCCATAGGAGCTGATGAGGCTTTTGCACTAGAAAAAAAAAAGACAAGGAAAAAAAAAACAGTATTTATGCATTAAAGATTTTATGACGGAGGAATCATCACCTCGGTGAGAAAATGTGGCCGTCTTCACTATATTTTCATTAAACATTTAAATATATGTGGAGTTGTGTTATATTTCATTTATGAAGTAAAAGGGAAATTTTATGTGGAGCTGTGTTATATTTCATTTATAAAGGAAAAGAGAAACATGGATCATGCTGGAGAGAACATTTGGTGTTTGAAGACTACTTGGTGTCTAGTAAAGATCAGTCCACTCACCATGCCAACCATGAAAGATAAAACTAGCACTTCTCTTGATCAGCTGCCCTTGAAGGTGGTGGGTTTTTCATTTCTTTTGCAGCTGCTCGTTCTTCTGAGACTGCTGTATTTTCTTCAACCTTTGGGTTCAAATTCCCAGGATTCATCCTCTGGACCTCCTCCCGTGTGTATATGAAAATTTTCCGGACCATGCTACAGAATTCCCTGTTTTACAGAGAGCTCAAGTTAGCCCAATGGGATCAGTATAGTATGCTTACTTTATTTATTTTTTCATTTTTGAGGAAATGATGAAAGAAAAACAAAAATGTTGCTGGGATCCTTCAAAATAAGGCTGCCATGGATGGGTATATAGGCAATAAGAAAAATCAGGAACATTGATTCAATGAAGATGAAAAGTAGTTCCCAGTTGTTTTCCTTTCTAAAAACCATAGAAAATCAACGAGGCAGTAAAAAATTTCCAAATACCAGTGTTACATATGAGATTCTTTAGTTTAACAAACCTGATCAAGCAAAATATCAAGTTCCGAGAGACTACTCTCAGGCTCAGACTCAACACCTATTTTGAAATTCTAAGCACACTGAAAGAAATTGACATGGTGAAATTGAAGGGGAAAGGGACAAAAATGAGACAATCTCCAATAACATCATAAGAGGAATGTCCAGTATGGTTTATGCTTCCTTTTTTAAGGTTTTTTTTTTTATTGACAACATAATGTTTTATTAACGAATAGGACAATGTACAATAAAGAACAATAAAAAGATAATGAATATACTAATAGACATGATTGATAATTTTTAGGAACATGTGGCTACATATCTCAAACTGTACAGATAAAGCTGGGTACTTCCATGTCTATCCATGTTGATGATCTTAGATGAGTTGAATCATGAATTTCATGGCAAAATAGATGCCATTTGTATCTTCAACAGATTAACAAATCAGTTGATTGAAAATGGACGAACTGCAAAATGTATATAAGAATACATTCTTAATACTTACTGCCAGGGATCATCTCCAACAAGCATCATATCACCCTCATTATCTGTATACACAATCATCCAGCTTTTGTTTGGACCCATCAATTCACCATCAAATTCAAACATGCGATCCAACTCAGCAATCAGCTCATCATAGCCATTGAACTTTGTGAGGTCAACCGACCTCCCAAGGGCAATCCCCTGCTTATGAACCTGAAAAGTAAATACATTCGATAATCTCAATACTTTGATAGCATTGCAATTGAGAAAAATCAGATGCATTTCTCAATAATGTTATCAGAAAAATAAACTTTTGTCTTCAAAAATTTGATCATTACTTCCAGAACAGTATACCATCTGCATATATCATCATGCATTCAGATAAACACTGGTTCATTAGATGAAAAGGTTGAAGTTCTAGATTTTAAACAAAATAAATTGATGGTGCATGCGATTAAGAGGAACTAGAAACAGCGGATTTAGGCAGCTGCCAAGGCTTCAAACTAGACAGACGAAATCAGAACATCATTCATTGTTTGGCAGAGAATTAAATGCATAAAAAGAAACTGCTTCATTTTTATTTTTCCATAGCTGGAAACCTTTTGAAAATAAGCAAACAGAACTGCTTGGGAAATATGAACTTGCATTGTTCAGAAGAGAAGATGTTGCCAAACAGGACAATCAAGGCATCATAATGGTCAAGAGGAATTAAAAAGAATGGCCGTAAACAGCATCTTTAAGAATACCGAGCAAGGACTGAAGCATAGAAATGCATAATCATATAGGAGCAAAGTCCAAGAAGGGAACGGAAAGAACCTTGGTGCAGCTCCTCGTTGAACCACCCTGAGGTTTGTTCTGAACATCTCTCAAAGGTTGCTGACAAGGTTGAAAAGGTTTCTCCTGCTCGCTTGCCACCAGAGCAGCATCAGCTGACTTTGCAACTTTAGATGGCTCTGACTGTTGGTCCATTTCTGTAGGCTGTGGGTGGTGGACGACCATGGGGCGAACGTCAGGCTCTGGCTCATAGACTGCATTCTTAAGTGGCTGTGCCGGTTCAGTCGGTAAAGGATTGTTATTAAGATGAATCCCAAAGAGTTTGCAGTTTCCGTTTCCTTTGGGCTTCATAGACTCACATTGTGGCACGGAGGCTGGTTGAGATTTAATTCCGCTCAAATGAGATTGGTTATCGAAATGAGATGGTGGCAGCAAAGGCATCAACCAGTTCCCTTGTTGTTGCTCGACTCCAAGGTTCTGAAGCAAAGAATAGCCACCCAGCCCACCATATCTAACGTTTCCAGTTTTTTGATAAGTCATCTCACTAGTTTGTGCAGGCGTCTTCAAGTTAGAATCCCTCATGGTTAGTGAGGGGCTGGAACTGGAAGGCATCACTGACCACTGGTCGGTGCGCAAGCTAAATTTGCCTTCCTGATCTTGAAAGTGCTTCTTTGGATGACAAGATTCACTTAGAGTTTGGTCAAGAAGTGGAGAACAGAACCCATGAGAGTCGCTGGCAGTTCGAAAGCCCGAGAACAGATCTGTATATGGTGGCTCATGCCTTGGAACTGGCATCCAATTCTCTGATCCTAACCTCCTCTGGGCAGAAGGAATGTCAGTTTTCTCATCATCCTGCGACTGAGGCCATGCAGCAGGCTTCTGGGCAGTGTCTGATTCATTACTGTCACCAAAAGCGCTTCTCAAGGTCGTCATTTCTTGACCTTGCAAGACCCTCGCATATCCATGTACTTGCGAAGGGTCTATTGTCGCTCTCGACGGACCTAGAAAATCCAACACAAATACATGTCAAATGAATGAAACTGAATAGGAGATAACGAACCAAAGAACAAAATCCAACATAAAAAAGAGAAGCAAGCAACATAGACCACACCTTCCCTCGTCAGAACAGATGAATCAGGAGAAGAAGGCACCATGTTTGGTCGAGGCCTTTTGGGCCTGGGCATTGGAGGGGGGTTCAGTGCAGGTGGAGCCAAAGCTGGTTCTATTTTCCAAGGAGAAACTCTCTCTGGACGAGGAATGGAAGTCGTCTCATCCCACCGCACCTAAAAGCCAAACAGGACATTAACATTTATATCAACAACTCAAGAAGATAAGAGATGAGCGGCCATGCTAGATAATACATCCCACCACACCTAAAAGCCAAACAGGACATTAACGTTTATATCAACAAGTCAGAAGATGAGAGATGAGCAGCCATGCTAGATAACACTACCTTAAGGCATCTCCATTTCGACCCAGGCCACCTTTTTGGTTCAACATCTCCGATGCCAACTATGGTGCCTGTAAACCTTTCAAGTTCAATAAAACAAGATCATATTAGAGTTCATTCATGGCTGCCATGATTAATTGGATATCAATCCAAGATGTTGCTTCCCCCAGGGGCAGTGAATGGTGCATTAGTTATACCTCTGCTCTGGAGCTTCTTCACCTTCAAATCTCATTTTGAACCTCATCCCTATAGAATGGTTGTTCTTAACAGACTCCATGTATTGATCAAACGGGACAATGAACTCTGAAGGGCTTGTCCTGTAACACAATTTAGCAAAGAGTGACCTCAGAACCATAGAATTGATGAGTCCTACCCAATTTAGTCAATCCATCTCATCCACATTCAAGCAATAGATTCTCTCCTCTCCAACAGATCATAAAACAAGGCCATATACTACATAAAGTTAGTACCAGTAAAAGGGTTCAACCCCATGTCCCTTGGACAAAGACTCAGCATTGGATATAGCAAATACAGAAGATCCAATACATCCAAATCTGTCTGATCATATGATCACATTGAATTGATTCATTCATCTGACTGACATTTAAAGCAAAGGTGCATAAAAAGCAATTGAGCACCGACCACACACCTGGGCTTGTAATAGACAGTAAACATAGTTCCTGTTTGAACAGCATGCCATGCTGTTGCAAGGACACCGAGGTGCATGCTGTGACTGGATATGACTGAGGATGGAACATTAGCTTGCTGTCTCATAGCACGCCTCACTCCAACACGAAGTTCGCCACTTTCACCTCTGCAAGTCGCAAATCAGTGGGTAATCCAACATGAACGCACTTAAAAGCCTTGAAATTGCAAAGTGACAATCAAGATATCAAACCTGAGAAAAATAAACTGCATCCCCTGCCACGAGCCGTTTGGAACTTACAAAGACACTCCAGCCACTTTGAAGCAGGTGCCTCCTCGGTTGACCTGGCATTCATAGCAATGTAAATGATCATTAATATTATTATCATTCCACCTGCAACATAAAATATAATAACTTCAAATAAAATGAAAGCTAAATCATTGTGCTTATAATGCTTATAATTAAGTACAGCCATCCATAGCAAGTAACATAAACTAATAACAAAGAATAGCATATTGAGCTTGCGCTGTTTATCAAACTCCATGAGCATGGACTGTTCATCAAACTCCCCAATGATGTGCCAATTCTATTTCAGCCAGCACCACCAGAACTTGGCGAATTTACAGAAACCCAACTCCAATCTGATAAAATATCAGCACATTCAAACTTGAAATTTGAAAGAGGGATTCAATTCAAAACTTTGGACAGTGGTTCAGCTTTTTTATCTCTTACCACCACCTGTTTTCAAGCATAATTTAATCACTGGAGGTTTGTTAAACCTCCAATATTTTGGTATGATTTTTTGCTTTTTGCTAGATGAAGTTATCTCCGCCTCCTTTACAATACAATTTGCAACAAGAGCTCATCTGCTTATCATATTCTAGAAAGAATCTGGTGATGTTATTGGGAAGATGTACCCCAGATTTGCATGGATGCCTCTTAGTATTATGGCAAGGTGACTTCTCAAATGGAGAAACTTGAAGGAGAACAAATATAAAGGTCAGAACCATAGTTATTGAAAACAATAAAAAAATAACAGAAAATCGAAACAGCAAGGAAATGGAAGATTTCAATGTGCAGAGAAGCACAACAAGTAGAAATCTGGCACAGCTCTAGGAATAAATCCAGAATAAAAAAATTAGCAGGGAAGCCAGACAAATTAAAGATCTTCAAAGTTAATTAAAAATAGATCACTCCTGTCATGCTACAGCTAGTTCTCCACATCCGCTCCCAAATGCAAAATTCTCTAAATTGAAGATAAATCACATCCATCTCCAACGAGGATCAGTTTCTGCTAGCAGAGGGAAGTGGGATGCAAGAAATGCATGCTCCAAAAAACTCAATACATGACAGATCTTTCTCTATTTTCCTAATCTGTGCTCCAGATTAAATTTTAACATTACACGATTCATGAACCAGTGATTACCGCGAAATATGTGGCGGAATCGCCACTCTGTCCCGTGCAAATCCTTGGCTGCCAACTCCTGAGTAGGCGGTTGACGGCCCATGTCCTGATAAACAGAAACAAAAAGGAAAATAAGATAACTTTATAAGTCACTGCAACGAAGAACAACAGCAGGAAAGGAAGAACCCTGACCAAGGGCGGGAGGCACTCATCAGCATGCCGTCTCAATACGGAAAATCCACCATGGGTGCTTGTATCAGAAGCAGTCAGGGTCTTACAGAAAGAATGCACATGAGGGCGCTGGGGTGGAGCAGGAGTTGGGTACTTCTCGAAAGTAGTTTCATCTTGCTGCCACATGCACACCACCAGATTCATGAGGTTGGTCTGCATTTGGATCCAGAAAATTGAAGCTGCATAACATAGAAAAAAGAGCAACATACCTTTTCTTCAGGAAGTAAAGTAACCTGAGCAAAAACCTCGTCGGTGTCCGGTTCAGCCTATTCGTGAAGGGAAAAAAAAACACTCATCAGTAACAAGTGAAACCCTAATCTCAGGCGAGAGAGATCGAGCCCATACCTTCAGCTGTACGTTGATCACCCGGCAAAGGATCTTCCATGGAAGATCATAAACAGGCATCTGCTGGTCGGCGACCTGATTTGTTGAGGCCTCGACCTAGATCAAAACTCAAAAAAGATCAACAGAATCAAACCCAGGCAAAACAAAAAAGACCAAAAGCCCTCCGAGAAATCCATTTCCGCAGAACATGCAGAAAAACTGACTAAAAAATCAGAGGAAATCAGAAAAATCTGACGTACTCGGAGGAAAATACCTGTTCTATGTGGCCCTGTGGAAAATAGAATACCAACTCTCCTTGGCGAGGAACAGTGACGAGCGGACCAGCACAGGCATGCCAAAGCTCAGTATAAAGAGCATCCTCCGAATCTAAAACACATCGAAAAACTAAAATCAGAACCAGATCTCCTCCCGATGTGCCGGAATCTCAACCTTGATGTTAGGACGTCCAGCTTAAACTGCCGTATTTACCTTTTCCAGACGCTGGAGAAGCTGAAACGCTCTTCCTCGCCATTCCCCCATCATTCGGCTCGCTGCAGCCGGAAGAGAAGCTCTCCCCACGGCCGTTCCCCTTGACAGATACATCAGAAGACGCCATTTTGAAGAACTCTCAAAACAGATATCTCATCTGCAACTTCTCCGGCCGATTTCCTCACCAGAAAACAGAATTCCGACAATCCGAACAGCTGCAAACCCTATAGATCTTCACAAAACAGCAGTAAAAATTCAATCTTCGGATCTCTTTTCTGCAACTTATTCAATTGCTCCCCACAACAGACGAACAGGAATCCGATAACTCGGCAGTTTCGTAAGCCAAAAAAGACAAATTCCTCCTCCGCAACACTTCCAAGCGATTTCCGCACACAAATCAGAACAGAAAACTCCTAGCGATTTCAAACGGCAAGGAACTACGAATTTCAACAGAAACCTCAAATTCCAAATGATTCTCGCAAGAAATACCAAAATCGAAAACCTTTAGAGCTCCGAAACCTCCAGATATAAGCAGAAATCCCTCCCACCAAAAACACCTACAAGCAAATTTCGCAGGACGACGCGGAAATCCAAAGTTCCAGCAGAAACGTTTCTTCTCCAACAGTCCCAACAGAATCCCAAGAGAGAAAGCAGAAATTCAAAACCTAACAGCTCCAAATGCCGAAAACCACCATGAACGGAGATCGAAGCACCGCACCAGGTGAATTCCACCAGAGATCTCTCATCTGCAGCTATGACAATCGACTTTATTGAACGAAAATCCAGAAACAGGAAACCCTAACAGAGCTTCAAAACGCAGAAGAATCGAAAAGGGAAACGATCGGAAAACCTACTTCGAAAGTTCCGTTCCAGAAACCCTAGCTCTGAATTCCGCTCCAAAGCAAGCGATTGCCGTCGATTTCTCTCCCTCAATCTGTATTTATACTCCCTCTCTCTCTCTCCCTCTCCCTCTCCCTCTTTATCTGCGACTGTCTCAAAGATGTCTTGCTGCCATTATCCCTCTCTCCCGTATACTGTCGTCGACTGCAGGACTACGTTAACCGCGAGTCAAATTCCCGCATGCAATCATTTCAACCGCGGTCTAATTCTAACCGGAAGGGTAACCGGAAAACACCGGTAACTGGGGTTGCCAAACCGGTTTAACCGGCAGGAGTGACTGAAACCGACAAGCTGGCAATGTCCCCTGCATTTATGAAGGCGGCTCGGACCATCATTTGTTTCCCCTCTAACATGCTCCTCGGGAGCACTGGAGACCGTACTCCTCAAGACCCAGCTTGGTCCGTAGGCTTGGGAGCGATTGCATGCGTTCGGTCGCATGATAATTACCATACGCTCATGTTATATAAGGTCCACTCCCGAAGCGTATCTAGAATCCAAACCGTTCATCTGGTGAAAGTCCTCATGGGAGCAGCACATCTTAAGAATCATTGCTATCGAAAGCTAAATTGGCAAGAGAAATGAAGAGATTAAGTATTCATTTGTTGTGGCCCATTTAAACCTTGGAATGTATCAATTTTTAGGGTGACCCTTGATCCTGGAGTACTGCATCTGATGAATGGGTTGGATGGAATATAAACATGACTATAGACCCTACATTTCATTTGGAAGCCTCTTTGTGAGCCTCCCCTCCCAATGTCTCCCATTGTTTGCCTTGGTGTGTCCCACCTGACTTATGATCAGATTGGATTTTTGTGATGAAGGGACAACATTTGGGGGTGTATCTAGTATACGGATTGGATGGAATTCATACAACACAGTGGGACCCTCGCAGCTCGAGAGGAGGGTAAGTGCAATGCGTTTGAACGAATGTGCTTCATACGCCAACATGGGCACACTCCCTCAAAGATCAAAACCATTCATCAAGATAAGCCAACCGTACATTTGATCGGCTCATTGGACAGGGCACACGTGTACATAATAAGACGGCTCACCAAACGTGTGGCTTGGATTTTGCATTCACTACTAGCGATCAAAAGTTCTATTTTTGAACGGCTCAGATCATACAACCGGTGCTTGCCTTTTCGAATGACTCGCCCAAGGTGGGTCTCATCCCTAGAGAAATCAGCATCATCGTCGCCAGCGTCCGTTTCATCCGTGATCTAACGATCACGAATTTAGGTGGTCACGAGGAGTAGACCTGCTTACTCTGGGATGACGTGTAAGATAATGATAGGCGGCAGAGATAAACGCCGTTTGCTTAACCGTTCCGCTTCCGCTTAAAGCTGTACCGATTTTGGGGGAAGAAGCGCTGTCGTGCTAGTAACAGGCAGAGTTTAAATTAGCTTTAATTTTGGGGAGGTGGGGTGCGCACTTAACCACAGTTACTTTACGCGACCTCATCTCTGACTCCTGGTGCCGGTTACGTTAACTTGCGCTATCGGACCAAGACACGTGGCGCTGTATAAGGCGACGACGCTTGCTTGTGGTTTGGTGGTGGATACTAGAAACGCTTCTTCTCGCGAGTTTCTACGGACGAGTTTTTTTATGCTCCCATTTCTCGTTTGCCTTGAGAAAATGTGTAAAAGGGTGGTCGTCCGCTAGGGAAGCGGAAGTAAATTCTGTGTGGCCCACCGTGATTTATGTATTTTATCCACTCGGTCCATCCATTTTACTAGATAATTTTACCACTTGAGAGAAAAAATTGAAGCATATGCAAAGTTCAAATGAAGCATACCATACAAAACCGTGTGAACAGTTGAAAAATTCTTTAGGGCCCACCGTAGTTCGGAGCAAGTTGATATTTAATTTTTTTTTTTTTTGCCCTTTATCGATGCCGGCGTGATCTGATGAACACATGACAAATAAATATCACCCTAGTTCCCAGGAAGGTTCCCATCTTGGCAATCATTATTCTCAGTGCTTCGTGCAGTATGATTCACTTGAGCTTTGGATATGCTTCAATTTTGGACAAAATTAGCTGGAAAAACGGATGGTCAGTTTTCAACTTCTTGATTTCAAAATTCGTTTTCAACTTCTTGATTTCAAACGGTGTGGTTCACTTGATCCTTCAATCTACTTTCTTTTTGAAATTGTGCATTAAGATGATATGCTAAAATAGATAGACAGCAGGGATGAAACATATACATTACATAAGGCCGATGCACCTGACAGGCCCATCCATCTCTGGGTAGGTCCTGCTAACGGTAGTATCAAATCCAGTTCATCCGTGAGCCACCCAATCCACTTGGTTAGATTGCCCCACCAGTGGGGTTAGCGTATCTCTTTAGCATTTGAACCTGAGACCTACTGTTGAGACACCTTAAGTTTCTTCCCGCCCTCATTTGTAGAACAAATTGGGGCCACATGTATCGGGTGGGACCTCAGTAGCAAAAGTTGGGTCCCACTATGACGATCAACCGGGGCGAAAGTCACGTTGTTCGACTCATTTTATGTGAACCATCTGGTGATGGATGGGCGTGATTCATGTTGGACATCCAGCACATACAGTTCACAGAACCGGTCTGATCGGTTTAGAGTCTTCCTATACTGAATGCGTTTGCGTGCTCAATGGGGGCAGTTGAAAATCAGCCTTGGAGTCGGGTATGGGTCAGGTCCTAAGGGCATTTTCATGATTGGCCGACCTCAACGGATGGATTAGATCATGAGTGTGTCTTTTTAACAATTGTACGGTGTAGAGAAGCCCTCGTGCCTAGCAACCCTGATTCCGTTACTTCTTTAATGTATTCAATACTGCTATTAAAATTTAGTGGGCCCGACGTCACCTGATTTTAACCGGGTCTAAAATGGCTGGCGAGAACCAGACTGTACACCGGGTCCAAAATGGTGGACCCGAACCGATTTCATGACGGACTGAAATTCTCATACAGAGGGCTGGATGTTATCATTCGTCGTGACTAAAAACTCATGGTCAATATTCAATCGTTAATCAAGACCATTAATCAAATGGTTAAGATCATCTGATTGGTCTGATATGTGGACCATGGCCCATCTGCAGTGGGGCCCACTTCATGGACAGCCAAAATCCTTAGACCATGGAACCTACTGTAGATGGGCGCTTCGTTAAAAAAAGGAAGTCCACTTCCTACCAAATCATTTATTCTAAAGACCCTTAAAGCGGCTGCCATTGGGGGAAGCAACGGGACCACACGTGCGAGGTCATTTCTGCAGCAAAAGCCTGCGAAAATGAATAATTTGGTGGCCCACGGGCTACCATAGTGGATTGAAATGATCCACAGGAGTACCCTCTCTTAGATCCATGCAATCTCACTCTCTGCTGTTTGACCAGGGAATAGTCAATCACGACCGTTCATCTAGTGGGTCCTATAGAGGAAGACCATAAATTTAAAAAAAATTGCTGATTGCGATCTTGCCCATCATTTCTGGCCACTTCAATGCTAAACGTAGCCTGTTAAACATTTTTGTTTTCGACCATCAGTCCAGATAACCAGTAATCTAAGGGCTAGGATGAACTGACCACTTTGTTCTTTGAACGGTACTCTATAGATTGCGGACACCACTAGATGGACGGTTCCATCTCACCATTCGTGCTCCCACGTGTACGGTGGAACGCATACGTAGATCCATTGTAACATCTCCCTTGCGCGGTCCTCGAAATATAAACCCTAGGCCCATAGGACGCGGATTAGCTACTGAACCCGACAGTAGCGAGTCCGCTACTGAAGTGACGTCACCACATTTTGTGGGCTCCACCATGATTTATGTGCTGCATCCACACCGTCCATCCATTTGGAGAGATCATTTTAGGGCATAAGACAAAGAATGGGGCAGATCAAAATCTCAAGTAGACCCCACTACCGAAAAAAGTGGGGACAGTGATGGCCACGGTTGAAAACTTTTTGGGAACAGAAGTTTTCGACCAAGCTGATATTTGTGTTTTCCGTTATTCTATGTCTTTTTAAACTTATAAACTGGTTAGATTTCAAGTAAACATTATGGTGGGTCTCAGGAAGTTTTCAACAGTAGCGTCATTGTCCCACTGTTCTCTCTGCTGGGTACACTTTAGCTTTATATCTGTCTCATTTTTTCGTCTCATGCCATAAAATTATATTTTCAAATGGATGGACGGTTTGGATGCAATAAATACATCATGGTGGGGCCCACATAATGTGTACCAATGAAAAGTCTCCAAGCATGAATTTCCTGCGTGGAAGCCAACCGAGGTTCCATGCTCTTTACTTTTAGGACCACAGGCAGCCCACGCGCTCCAGTATTAAAGGCGAGTTGGGTCGCTGGGCGCGCATGGGTAACTTTCCTTTGGTAGGCCCATGGACTACCATTTCTCCCTTCCAGAAAGTTGGCGAAACCCTGCCGCAGGAGAACCGTAGTATGGTAGAGCAATTACTGTATAGGACATGCGACAGATGCTATGGCTTGCTTACTTGACCGTTAACAATTTTATTTTCCACCGTTGCTTTAGGGCCATAGACCCGATGGACAGGATTGTCTCACAAGAGTAGTATTTTGAGATATAAACCATACATACTTGACGCGGATTGGGCTTACTACCGTTGCCTGTCCTGAGGTCGGAACAGGCTGGGGTTGTAGGGGGCCCACAACGATGGTGAGTGGACAGGACGCGGATTAGATACTGGTTGAGTAGTTATCGCTGCTGAAGTATATAAGTTTACACATGCATGGAAGAAGGGAAAACAAAAATATCAGCTAGATCAAAAACTTCTGTGGCCAATAGAAGTTTTTAATGGTAGGAGATCAATCCCCACTATTTTCTTTGATGAGATCCACTTGAGCTTTGTATCTGCCTTATTCTTTGTCTCATGCTATAAAATGATCTCTTCAAATGGATGGATGGTGTGGATACAACACATACATCACAGTGGGCCCCACAGAAGTTAGTGACGTCACTTCAGTAGTGAAATAGCTATTCAACCTGTCAGTAGCTAATCCGCGTCCGAATGGACATGGATATCCGTGGGCTCCTCATATGTCCTAGTTACTCTAGACACCGTATCATATCCCTCTCTAAAATGATGGTTCCATTCCGCTGTGGATCTGTGTTGATTCCGTTATGGTTGGATTTAATTGGGTCATAAAGTTGTTGTCTGAGATATGGCCCAATGCAAAGCATCTTTAAAAGTTGTCATGTCCAACAAGCAACATTGGTACAAGTATAGTGTGATGGGATTTAATTAGGCGGTTTTCTAAAGATGGTACCTACTTTGGGTCCATCTCATTTGTGATAGCTAACTGCCATTCAGTCCTAGTAGTATTTAATTGATACAATTGACCATGAATTCTCATTTCTTAGGCCATGTATGTACACATCTAGCTAATGTGGTCCAATTAAATCTTGCCACCTTAATAACCAGTGAAAGAGGTCTTTCTTGACCGTGTCAAGACACAATCCAACTCTCCTTTGTCTCACCTGCTAGCTAGCCCAGCTAAAGATGCTAGGCGTTTCAACAGCAGGTCTTAGGTTCTAGTGCTAAGGAGACACTAACCCCATCGGTGGGTGAGTGTATCATATGACTAAATGTATGGGTGCATTGCATGACTTAAAAAAAAAAAAAAAAACTCCCCTTTCTACTCTACATTGGCTCGCCGCACAATATGTCACCACTAATTAGGCCCACATGTTGAGATAGTCCTTGGTTCTGTGGTTTGAACCACCCACATTCTTGTTACTTTATAAAACAAGAAAATTGCCCCATACTCATACTTCACCAATGATCATCTCTCTTATTTTAATAGAATGTGGGTTATGATCTTAATTTAGCCATTGGCGTAATCATCCTAAAGCCTCGTTTGGCACCCTAGACAATTGTGTTTGGCACTCTAAATTCAAAAACATGATAGTACAAAAATAGTCAATCACTTAATGTAATACATTTTCAAGAGTTTGAATTTAAATTTAAATCAATTTTAATATCTCTAATTTCGGTATATAAGTGATGTTTGACATAATGATTGTTAGGGCTGAAAGTTGGGCGGGTTCAACCCAATCAACTTGTGACTGACCTGACATTGGGTTGGGCTTAAGCAGGAAGTATCAAATCAGATCTCAAACTTGGGCTATGAAAACACTAACCCAATGAAGTTTGGGTCGGTCTTGGGTTGAGGTATTAAGTTGCCCGACTTAACTCGAATCCGATCTATATATAGGTTATTTATAATTTTATTATACTCTAGGTAACTAAACTTATTAGTTTATATTACTTTAATAAGTAAACTTATAATGTTTGAAATTTGATATACTTAAATGTTGAAGGAGTAGTTATCTTATATTTTAGCTTATTTGTTTAGAAAAAGTGAAGTTTTTTTTATAATAAATGGTTACATATATAATTAATAAAGCTATAAGTATAAAAAGATAAGATGTGTATTGAAATATAATAGACTAATGAAATAAATAAAATATTAACATGTATCAACAACCTGACCGAGCCCGCTTAGGTCGAGAATTCCCAACCCAAGGTTGGGTTAGGTTGAGTTGAGGTATAGGAACTTGGGTTTGATTAGGGTTGAGCACCAACCTGGCCCAACTCGCTTGACTTTCAACCCTAATGATTGTAATAAGCCCATTAAGATATGTACTTTTGCAAAAAATGATGAAATTAAGCCTTGAATAAGCCACAAGCATAGGATCTCAACAGAGTGACCAACAAATATTTTTTAACCATTAATTTATATTGCCAATATTTGGACTGTTTAGATTATTCTATTAATCTAATTTTATTGATGTAGTTGACAGCCTGATTATTTTAAAATACCAACAGCAGATCATTTGTATAATAAATTAATAAACCAGTTACACATGTGATTATTCAGTCTCCTAAAACAAGAAGAAAAGAGACTCAAGCAGGAGGGAGAGCTTGTAAAACTTACCAAGAGGATTCGAAGTTCCTAGATCAGGAAGGCCCTCCAAATTCAAACAACGGAATACCCTCCAATCCGTCAATCGGACGTCCCCTATTATCAAACAGCTGGCAACATTGACGGTTCTAATTACTGTAGCACAGCATGTGATAGGATTAATGGCAATCCAGACTGTCCAAATTGCTGAATCATGTGTGTGTGCGGGTCACAACCGGAAATTTGTATTAAGAAGATAACATCATCCACCTACACTGGATCCCACAACTTGGATGGTGTAGATAGCTGCACTGGAACTTGTGTACTCGAAGTTGTGAGACCACATCATTCGGTAGGCCTCCGGACTGTGCGGGAATCTAAACACGAATTTAAAAATGCGCTCTTGGAAATTTGCATTTTAAATTGCTACCTGGATTCCCGCCAACCATTCTTAAATCAGCCTCAATGTGGTGTGGAATAAGTGTCCCTTAATCTAGACCGTTCAAATAGTGCATCGCATTGCAGGTGGAGGAATTATAGCCTTCCACCCGAGGACAGGCACATTGTCCTATAGCTGAGATTGGATAAGAGGACACGTGGTGAAGTGACCCAAAAATGTTATTATGATGGACCCCTGGGTCGATTGAGCATGCTTCAAAAAGATCTACGGCTAGGATCTCATAGCCATATAAAATTTATCTTTCCTTGGTGAAATGTAGGCCGTTACTGTATCTTATATGCTTAACCGACTATCCACGGGCCTCTGAGAGGTGAGAATTATTCAAATAGGAGGATCTTTTATTCATCACACATACATATAAGGAGGGGCCCATCGTACCAACGGTCTAGATCAGTAACCGTGGGCTCCATCTTTCCTAACTCAAAGCCCGAGGAGAATGAGCATGTCCTCGAGCCGAAATGGAACTCCTCGGCCACCGGCTTTTCTACCGCATCGCTCCACGTGTAATTGCATCCCCTCGCTCGATATTTTGGAAAATATCTCGCTCCTCTCAAAATGTCGCGATAAAATGAGAAACACAACTCGTATCGGGTCTTCCGGTACTCTTTCGTCTTATTATATCTTGATAAGAGCCCAAATCTACTCTCTCACGTGGCACTCACGTGAGGGATGTGCGTCGTCCATCCAATGTGAATCGCGATTCAACTTTTCACGACCATTCAAAAATGTGGCCCACCTGATGACCAGACCGGCATGATTTTCACGCCCACTACGTAACGCGTCGAGCTGACCAAATGACAGGCTTCCCTCCATGTGATGTGTGATGATCAAGACCGTTCATCTAGAAGCTTGGTCAACTAGGAAAGAAAGTGGCCGACTTGGAGATCATCGTCCATTCAAAGCCGAGTTAGAAAATGCTTTCTGGACCGTTGATTGTAAGGAAAGAGGATGACTCTGAAGTGAGATGGTTTTTCATATGAAATGTATACTGTTGGGATATCTATATGAACGGTCTGGATCACTGCGTGGTGTGGCAGGAGAAGCGAGCATCTGGTTGTGAGACTTGGTAGCAAACTGCAGCGAATGAGCGACCATATCCTGGTGCTAAAGTGGTATTAGAGTTTACCACCATTTATACAATGGTGGTAACTCCTCAATCTCACACATGAAATAGATTTACTGCAATCCTTACCGTTGAAAACGCTGACCCTGCTTGATAATTTCCTTTAGCCATCCATTTGATAGCCATTACATGAATGGTTAAGATCGTCCAGTTTGCATGATTAAATAGATTTCATCCATCCTTTGTGTTCGGCACAATATAGACGGCCTGGATAGCTATAGCTCTACATGAGTGCCAAGGATGAGAAGTATGAATCACTTGGATGGTGAAGGGAGGTCAATTCCCATTAAACTCGGACGTAGATTGCCCAAGTAACCTGATATGCCAGGACTTGATTTGGTTGTGCCGGCATATTTGAAAGTTGTTTTGGCTTTGTATCCGATGACAACCGCAAAATCGAATATCTCTGGTGACGCTATTAAACATATCTAACATATCTAGTGGCAACCCACTTCCTTGTAACCTTAATCTCTACGGGCCACCATGACTAGAGTTGTACACCGGTCGAGTAAGGTCGAAAAACTCATTAGAAAAATGCTTGACTCGGTTCAGATCGAAAGTGAGTTTAGGCTGAGCCGAGTCAAATTTCTAATGTTTGAATGTGTTCGAGAGAGCTTCGAGCATGGCCATGTTCGATTCGGCTCGACTTGTTTATAGAATCGAACTGAGCTCGATTTGATTCGACTTGGCTTGGCTTAGAGCCGTACTATGTATAAGTTTTTTTTTTTACCCTAATCATTTTTACATTTTTACCTTTTACCTGCTCGAACGCCCCCTTCTTCAAACCCTAACCCTAACCCACCCTCCCCCTCTCTGAGCTCGACGGTCGGTCGTCCACTCCACGCTGGCAACCCTCACTCTGCATGCTCGATGACGGTCACCCTCACTATGCCCGCTCGTCGCCAGCTACCCTCACCCTGCTCGCATGACGCCCGCATGACGCCGGCCACCCATTATTCTCAGTCACCTTGCCCGCTCGTCGCCAGCCACCCGTGTTCTCAACCCTGCCCGCTCGTTGACATCGGTAATCCCCTTCCCCCTTCATTATTTTTCATGAAATTTCGGATGACCCTTGCTTTAAAGCACAAACTCAAACTTAGCTCAAAAGAGTAGAACTTGGACTCGGCTCGAAAACTTGAAATTGACTCGAACTCACTCGGTCTACTAATCGAGCAGGGCTTGCTCAACTTAGCCGAGTAGAGCCGAGTAGCGAGTAGGGGTAGGTGAGTTTGAATCAAATGTTGAGCTGGGTGATGCTTGACTCAACTCGACTCGTGTATAGCTTTAACCATGACCTTTATATCCTAGTTTTAAGAGATGAGGTCAAATGCCAGGCAAATCTAAAATACTAGTGAGCCACACCATGAGAAACTACTAGGAATAAAAATGCCTACGGTTGAAACCTTCCTAAGCTTAATGTAATGCTTATATCACCATTGGAGCTTCATCCAAAACCTCCATGGCACTAAGATTTTTAATTTTTTTTTTATGGTGTGCCCTGCTTAAGTTTTGGATTTGGTTGACAGTCTAACCATTTTATGGTGTGCCCAACCTAGGTTTTGGATCTGGTTGACAGTCTAACCAAGGGAGCGGATAGAATGACATGAACATCATGGTGGGCTGCAAGGAATTTGGATTACAAGCATGTGGTAAACTAGGGCAGATTAGATGAGACCCGGGCCTCACTTAAGACGATGTGGCCCTCACCATGGGATTATTGTGGGGCCTACCGGAATATATGTATTATGCATCCATGTCATCCATCTGTTTTTCTAGATCATTTTAGGATATTATTACAAAACTGAAGTAGTTCCAATCATCAGGTGGACCATACCATAAGAAACAGTAGTCATTGACCATCTTACTGTTAAAATCTTCCTAGGGTGCACCTTAATGTTTCCATAGTATTATTTATTTACTGTCCAATCAGTTGATAAGGCCACATGAGCCTAGATGAAGGGAAAAACAAATATGAGTTTGATGGTCAATCAACATTGTTTACTATGGTATGCTCCACCTGATAATTGGATATGTTTCATTTTCTGATTAATGTCATAAAATGGTCCAAAAAATGGATAGATGGACGGCATAAATACAAAAATACATATATAAAGTTGGGCCCCACGTGTCTAGTCTGCTAGCCCAGCTGGAAGATGCCTATGCCTTTCAACAGGTCTCAAGTTCGACGTGCCAATGAGACACACTAACCCCTTTGGTGGGTGGGTGCATAGACTGACAAAAAAAACAGAAAAAAAGAAAAGTGGTCCACATCATCCTGGGTGAGCCCGGGGTCTCACCCAATCGACTCCCGTAGTATACCATCACAGCAGACCTGCACCTTATCCTGAGCACACACGTACTATCTTGACACGTGTTATAGACAGAAGCCACTATTTACACCCACCACAAGCAACAACATACCCATCTTTATTTTAGCAAATAATAGACCGAAATTGTACTATCGTATTACCATGAGCAGAAAAAAGGGGGCGGATTTATCAGTAAATGGGGTGTCAATATCACTCCAAAACCGAAACACAGCCTGTTTTTGTCGCCACCCGACTATCGTAACGCTCCTTTACACGTGTAACGTGCTTGAGATTAAAAGCGTAGCGGTCTAACTTATCGGGTCCCACAGCTGTTGTCGTTAACGATAGTAGATCGTCTCATAAAGCAAACCGTATGAGATTCTTTGTCCCACAAGACATTAAAATATCAATATCTCGGTTTTTCGGATGGCCGAAAGCCAGTATCGGCCGATATTTTAAGAATTCGTACATGCATTCATGTAGTCAAAAGTAATTTTCACAAGCCTTTGGTACTAACATAAATTAATATTTTAATAGCTTTTAACTGTCAAATAGATTCCAAATGCAGCCACTTTATAAAAGAAATTATCTCTGATTTAGATTCCAAATTACAGTTTAACTCGGATTCTGTCGCTAATGAGTCTTGTCATTTAGAAAATTCAACGCGGTAACATCGACCGATTTGCTTTAGAAAAAGTTTGATTTTTTTTTTTTTTAATAAAAAGTTTGGGAGAAAAAGGGAATTAAGAAAATATGTTCGAAAAATTAGCGTGTTTGAACTTTTTTTTTTTTTCGTTTTCTATTTCTAGTTGAATGCGTAAGAGAACAGCATTTACGGGAAGTTGGAAACTAGAAAATGTGATTAGTTGGGCCGTGATTGACCGGCTCTCATTCACATGTTTAGACGTAATGAGAGAGAAAACCGAATTTGTATATTTTTTTCATTATGAAAGAAATGTATATATATGCATAAGATACATATGCATTCCATGTCTTGGAATCGTGATCAAAGGAGAAAATTACGGAGAATTAGAACTGTGAAATGCATAATGAGTTGGCTATAGAAATTAATTACCAATTGATTAAATCGTGTTTCCTAATATCCTAATAATAATACGTGCCATGTGTTTGAAAATTCAAACCATTTGTCAAAATCATTTTCACAAAAAAACCCATCTTGATTGAGCTTAAGGTTGATTTGAACTTGAATGGGCCACAACTCTATGTAAGACTCCATTAAGTGGGCCACACATGATCATCAGTTTAGATCATGATCGTTGGATTATTCAGATTGAGCGATTCAGTGGGCCCCACTACAGTTGTGATAATTGCAAATAGGTTTGGGGCGGGACGCTTGAACCGTGGTCCCTATGCGCGGTTATTAAGCCATATATGGAAACCTACGGTGTGGAGACCCTAGAGGAGAGAAGTGTGATGGGTAAGCTTCTCTGGCCCTCTTTCCTATAAATATACGTCTTGGTCCCCTCACCAACACACAAGAGAAAACCCTAGTCCCCATTAAGAGGTTCTCCTAAAAGTGTTAGGTGCGGAAGACCAAGTGTTCTTCTCGGCAACACGACGGCATCGGGAATGTCTTCCCAATCAGGTATGGCTTTAAGATTACAGTATGGAATCTCCATTGTTGATGCATAGACGATCCGATTATTCCGCATTAAGTTTTCAGTTTCACACTCTAAGCTCAATTTTAACCATTGGTATGATTGCGACATACTTGACATTATTATTATTATTTTACATACACACCCTTACCCCAATGCATGCCACACCGGGTACTCAAACTCATGACCTTAGTGTTGAAACTCTTGTGCGCCTACCACAAAACCATAATTATCAAAGCTTATGAGAGAAAAAATGCATCAAACTCATTTTCAATAATAGGTATATATTCAATAAAATTATTATCTTTCAAAAAAAAAAAAAAAGGTATATATTTAGATATGAATATATGATTAAGATTATTTAACTTTTATGTATGTGTTTCTGATAAAGTATCATCTTTCGAAAAGAGAAAAAAAAAACTTTTATATATGTTATAACCATTCTCATTTGAATAATATATATGCATTTTTGTAATATAATCCTTAAAATTATTAATTCCAGTACAAGCTTATGAGCTCATCTCATTTTAGTCAACAATAATAATGTCTATTAACTAAAATGAAATGAATACACTTTTAGGCATATACAAGTTAGAAATCTTTTATCTTTTTTAAACCACTGGTGGGTAATGAGATTTTCTAATTCCACAAGTACGTAGGGCTTTACCATTCACATGCAAACATGTGTCAATATGAAACATGTGTGCAGTACTTGAGTTTCTTGCAATGGAAACATGCTTGGATCTTCCACCTCGACGAGTAGGCTTAGACCTAATTTACTCCTCAGGTGGGCCGCAATATACAAAAGAAACCAACGGTTAAAACAACTTTTATTGGGACATTCATTTTATTTTCTATAGTCGACTAAGGTGTGAAATGGCCTAATTTTCAAAGACCCAACACATGAAAATCTCAAATCTTGCACACATATTCATGTTTGCATGTGTTGTGATTGCATTGTTGATTCGCAGGCTATTTCATATACGTTTTGTAAATTATTCTACGCTAATTCATTATCTTTTGTTCCAGATCTTCATTTCGTTTATTCGATGGGCCTTACAATGGATAAGTAAATTGTACCAATCAAGTGATCCTAGCCATCAATTGGAGGAAAATTGCCCACTGTATGCTATGTTTGGTTGACATTAGAAAATCATTCATAACCGTAGGCTTGACAGAGCTGCCCCCCGTGAAATTGTCTAACGGTCCAAATCTGTTATATGAGTATGGTCTACTTACCCAATAGATGGGCCTGACTCTTTGGGTTAGGTGGTTAATCACCAACGCCCAAACTCATTTATGGAGAAGATGGGGATCATGAGTTCTTTTAAAGTTATTGGAATATGAAAAACTGGTATAAGGGTGTCAGCCAAACAAGCCCTTAGATATTCACGTTTAACACGCGACAACTAATGTTCTTGTCGACACCGTGCAATTTATCAGCCCCAAAATATAGAAATAAATCAAGGCATTGGCATAGCTAAGTCTTTTTTTAGGCACTTAGCCATGTATGGCAATCTCTTGCACGTTTA
Organism: Liriodendron chinense; assembly: GCA_003013855.2. NCBI lineage: Eukaryota > Viridiplantae > Streptophyta > Magnoliopsida > Magnoliales > Magnoliaceae > Liriodendron > Liriodendron chinense. The sequence continues at coordinate 353,228 of ML058574.1, forward strand.
AAATGATTTTTTTTTTTTTTTTTTTCATTTTTTCATTTTTTCATATGACCACTCATTTTCTCTATACATGTGCAAGATTGTATGTCGAGGTGGAAATGGATGGCTGTGGGCGGGTTTCTCACTGCTGCACGCGTTTAATTGATGACGGGTGTATGTAGCTATTTCAGGCCCGGCACTAACCAATATCAAGCAAGAATTGAAGCTGGGAATGCCAAAAAATCACAGCGATGACTTAGCACATGTTCCGCATGGCGCGTGCTTTTATTCATAGGCCTTATATTTTTCTTGTCCCTTTATTGGAAAAATATGTGAAGTACAAGGCATGACTTACGGTTGCTACTCGTTTGGATGCTTTATTTATTTTTATTTTATTTTTTATACACACATAAACATCACATGGGTACTCAAATCCATGACCTCAGTGTTGAAACACACCCCATCTGCCATTGAGCCATTGGTTGGGAGGCTACTACCTAGTGGATCCAAGGCATGTTTTGAGGTTGCTATTGGTTTGTAGGCTTTTATTTATTTATTTTTACACATCCAGTCATGCACAGACGCATACACATCACATGGGCTCTCAAACCCATGACGTCAGTGTCTACCATTGAGCCATGGGCTAGAACCCTAGTTCGAAGGCTACCACTTGATGGATCTAAGTTGTGTGACTCAACTGACTCGTTTTGTCTCAAGTGAGTCATGACTCACCTAAGATGGGGTGACTCAGGGTGTCATACTGGGTATGGTTTGACTGTCACATGCGAGTCGTTCAAGTCTTAAAACCTCGAACGGCTTACTTACGTCCATGACTCTTATTTACTAAGAATAAAAATCTCACATACAACTAGTAAGACGATGCGACTACCTTAATTTAAAAATATGCCAAAAAAGGCATGTTTTGAGGTTGGTATCTGCTTTGGAAGCTACCTCTTGATGGATCTAAATTTAGGTGACCCAAAATGACTCGTTCAGTCTTGAGTTGGGTCATGACTCACCTGAGTTGGGAGTGACCCGGGATGTCAAATTGAATAAGATTTGAATGGGACTCATCCAAGTCTTGAAACCTTCAGCTACTTACTTTCACACTAACGGCTTATGCAAAAATCAAAATAATTCATTCATCACATGGTCCACACCATAAAAACAATGGCCAACTGCTAATCTAATCCAATGTGCATGTGTGAACCATGATGAATGGATTGCTCTTATTTTTGTGGTAGATGATCCTCATGGTGGAGCCAACCTTTTGCATGGTTTGTGTGTCATATGACCCAATATATGTATTAGTTGGACAAAAACACTATCGTCCGACCTTATCGTGCCATCCTTTCTACTTTTGGTTAAGGAAAAGGAATGCACGAATATTTAGCGGTCTCATCTAATTTCTTTAGCCTATGACCATATATTCCTTGGTCATATATGAGCTTTGCTAAGCCCACATGGGTGTGCAATAAAGTGTCACACATGTGCAAGCCTGGCATGATGGGTTGAGTTCCTGATCCTTTCGTTGGAACCACACCATTATATTGATGTCATATCCTAAGAATAAGGTTGGCCATGGTGAGGTGGGCCACAATTTACAAAACGAATGTACGAGTGCGCGGCCATTGTATCCACTTAGGTGGGGTGATGGCCTTGACAGTGGGGCCCACCATGATGTATGTGATTAAATCCATGTTGTCTATCCATATTGAAAACTCATTTTAGGGCATGATCTAGAAAAATGAAGAATACAAATATAAGATGGACCATAGTACATAAAACAATAGTAATTGACCATTAAAAGCTTCTTGGAGGCCACAAAAGCTTTGTATCAAGATGATATTTGTATAGTCTCTTCATCTAGGTCTTTTTGACTTATCAACATGTTGGATGGATAAAGAACATTCCGCTTGACTCTATGAAGATTTTAATGTTGGAGATTCAATCACAACTGTTTCCTATATATGTGGTCGACCTAAGATTTGGGTCTACTTCATTTTTTAGATCATGCCTTAAAATGAGCTGTCAAAGTGGTTGGACGGTGTGGATTTAAGGAACATATATTATCAGTGAGCCCCACAATCAGGGGTCCCACCCACCTCACCCAAGCCACGCCCAACTGTACAGCTCTGAAAAACTAGGTTCAATATGGTGGTACGAAAAGTAAAAGAAAGGAGCGTACTTGGTGATCTCATCTAATTTCTTTAGCATATGACCATATATTCCTGCGACTTGATCATATACCAGCTTTGCTGAAACCACGTGGTAGTGCAATCATTTAATGTATGGATGAAGAATTCGTTTGATTTGCCCGTATCTATGGAATTCGAATGTTACTTACTGTATAAACAAACTATTTTCAATCTCAATCCCTTTTATACTTTTATGCATATAGGGGATTTTCCCTCCAATACAATGTCAGAATGGTGGACAGGGAACTATACTAGCCACCAACCTGCCATACATGTGGTGGGCGCCGATTAACTACTCAACCCTTCGATAGCAAGACCTACTGAAGTGACATTGGGCATGAGCCAAAGAATGAGGCAGATCCAAAGCTCAAGTGGTCCCCTCCATAGAAAACAGTGGGGATAGTGACACCCACAGTTGACATCTTCCTAGGCTTACCATTATGTTTATTTGAGATCATTAGTTAACTATGGATGTTGTCTCGCGCTCGAAGCGCGCACGTGTGTGTCCACTTTTTTTTTTTTTTTTTTGGTTTGGGGCCTACAGTTGCAAAGATTTGTTGACTTGGTTTGGATTTTCCTTAGGTTATGAAAAGTCTTACCAAGGACAGCAGAATAACGTTCTCGGACTAGGTATATTTAATGGAATTGCCACCATTCGAAAAAAGGCCTCAAAATCCATGGACGGCTAGGACCTGTGAAAATACCAAAATGACTTCGTATTTCAAAGAATCCTTGGTCTTTTAAATGACTTTCATTTGGATAAGTTGGTCTGTGCAGTGGATTTTGGGTAAGGGCCGCGGTTACTAAAGGAGAAGGTGTTAGGCACCCTCTTATCATCCGTGCATCATATGGTCTCTACTTTACCGGGCTAAACGATTTTATGGGGATTCTAAAGAACGTCTGTACCTACAAGATTATGCCATACTTCACAGGCTTTTTAGGGCTTAAGTAGACAAAACACTAATAACATAGCAACAATATGACAGTATTAGGCCCAACTACTCAGGCTTTTTAGGGCCTAGATTCGTAAAAATAGAAAAACAATAGCAGTAACTAGTGAGTGTGTGGGAGGATGGAGTGTATATAAAATGTGCGAAGTGGAAGACGATTTGATTTCGAGATGTGAGAAGGATAAGGGGGAGTCAGACACCCTTTCTCATGTGAAATACCAGGGATGAACGGACGCCCCGAACTCCGACTCTACTTGTTGACTTTGACTTTGAGAATGATTGACAGAGAGTGAACATTTTGAGATGTGAGTAAGGAAAATGGAAAAATCAAATACCCCTTTCTTATAAAATAAACAGAGGATGATCGGATGTCCCGGATTCCCACCCTATTTGATGTTGCTTTTGATTTCTCAATAGAGAAAGAGATAGTGACAGAGAGATTCAATCACTAGTGTATGGTTACCGAAGCAGGAGGCTTGTCTTGCCTGTGTTGGATGGTTGATCAATGGGGCAGGGCTTAGGTCGTCTCGTATCAGCCACTCTCCTGTGGGGCAGAGCTTCGCCGAGTCTCTGTTGCTTTCTTAGAATTTTCTCTCTCGTACCACTCACAGTTGGATCTCGTCGGCTCACTCTCTTTGGCCCGCTCACTGTCTCACCTCTGCCTTCCCTCTCGTCTGTCTGCTGGGTCTCGTTTAAATAAACGGGTGAGAGGTGTTGGAAGCTTTGGATCAGGGCGATGAATGGATGGCTAGTGATTTCTTATGAGCCTGGATCGCCCACGTGGTGATTTTGCCCGTCCGAATCAGACACGGGGCATTGTGCTAATTAATCGCCTGCTTATCGGATGTCGGCAATGCTGTGGGCGAGTGAGGCAATGACAGGGTGTGCGACTGCATGAGTGTGGGTAGTAGACGGCCAATGCGAGGCGGCCAGGTGAATGCGCACGTTGAAGTGCATAGTGGATGGCTCATCCACGGTCACCAGGTGACCGTGGTCATGCCCACGGGGCCGTGGTGAGGCCAATGCTTTTATTTATTTATTTATTTTTAATTATTATTATTATTTTTTTTGTCTTTTTGTGGCTTGTCCCATGGTGTGTGCCACATTTTGCTCCTGTGCATAATGTGTACTCCCGCCGCTCTATGTTGATCCCAACAACCGATCTGTCCCGTCCATCACCTTGGCGGCTCACTTTTAGCTGTACAGGAGCTCAGTTCCCATCAAGTCAAAGTCATTGAGTGGTTCACAAGCATTTTGAAGATGGGGTGTCTACGTGAACACAGACATGGAAGATGAAGGAAAACACAAATATCAGCTTGATAGAAAACTTGTGTGCCCCCGTGAAGTCTTTAATGGTAAGCATTCAATCCCCACTGTTTTCTGTGGTCGGGTCCTCTTGAGCTTTGGATCTGTCTCATTCTTTTGGCTTATGACCTAAAATGATCCTCTCCAAATGGATGGTATGTGTGGACACACACACACCATGGTGGCCCCAAAGAACTTGATGACGTCACTGTCATAACATAACGGGTTGAGTTCCCATCCGTCCATCAGAACCACACCAATATATTGATGTCGTGTCCCAATATTCAAGTTAACCCAGTGGTCAGGTGGGCCACAATTTTGTTAAATAAATATATAGTTCTGAAAAACTAGGTTGAATTTTTCTGTCCTATCCACCTATTCCTAATATTGGGGCCACAAGTTGAACCGACTAGATTTGTTTTTGGGAAAATATTTAAAAGGTTAGACCAACATGATGCATGGATTGGATCTCACACCTATGTACCATGTTAGCATATGTGTGGCATGTATAAGAGCTTTATTACAGGCGTGGTAATTTGTCATCACGTGTGTATGAAATCCACTGTCGCCCAAAAATCCAGCTGAAAAAAATTCACATGCAGCCACACCACATGGAAGAATGGGACAGGCGGTCCATCATGGTGTGTATGCGAAATTCAATCTATTCATTGATGAGAGAAACCCTCATGGGTCCAAAATTCAGGCGGGCCACACTGCATGAATAATCCAGACCTTTTACTAGTGATTTCACATCATTTGTCTTACGCGGGGAGGGCAACAATACTGACGGACGGACTAGATTGGATGTCACAAACACACATCAATGTGGGCCGCACACAGTTAAACTGTACTTAAAATGCAGTTGATGCAGGGAACATAAAAACGTGCAGTTTCTTATTCAGGATGGGAAAGTAGGTGGAATTTGCAAAAACTCGTGTTTTTTGAGTCCTTACTTTGATTGCCTGCAACCACGACCCAGGAAATTACTGCATTTGGAAGCTAGGTGGGGTCGGATGTGATCATTGTGGGAAATCCGCCCAGTCCATCCATTTTGCCAGCTTATGTTAGGATATGAGCTTAAAAAAAAAAATGGATACAAAACTCAAGTGGGCTGCATCACAAGTAAAAAGTAAGGAGGGAAATGCATACTGTTGAAACCTTTCTATGATCACCTTGACCTTTAAATGCCTCTAAATCATTCATAATTCCCATTGGGTTGAACTGAGAAAACAAGAATATTAGCTTGATGCAAAACTTCTCTGGCCTCACAAATGTTTCATTGGTGGACGTTCAATCTTCATTGTTTCCAGTGTTATCACCTACCATGAGCTGGAAAAATGGATGGACTTGGTGGATTTCTCACAAATATCATGGTGAGCCCCACCTTGCTTCCGACCGTAGGAACTTCCTGTGGTGGTAATTGCTGCTCACATGTGCCTTCCTGGCATTTGTTTGAGAGATCCAGGCTGCTAATCAAGCATGACCGGTTGTGCGTTTCCATGGGCTAGACAAGTACACTAAACGTGGACAGTTGGTTAGGGCTTGTTTGGTTGCATAATCTAAATTCTAAAGAAAATCTAAATTCCAGTATTGGAATCCAAAATTGCACTAATTGAATTGGAAACCGGAACTTTATCATGAACTTGTTATTTGGTTGAAAACAGTGTAATTCAGATTTTGTTTGGTTGAAAACTGTATAATACAGCCAAGCTTGCAGCACAGCCCACCGAAGCTGGCCCACTAGTGATTTCACATCATTTGTCTTACGCGGAGAGGGCAACAATACTGACGGGCGAACTAGATTGGATGTCATAAACACACATTAGTGTGGGCCGCACACAGTTAAACTGTACTTAAAATACAGTTGATGCAGGGAACATAAAAACGTGCAATTTATTATTCAGGATGGAAAAGTAGGCGGAATTTGCAAAAACTCAGTGTTTTTTGAGGCCTTACTTTGTCAATGAAACCTGGACGTGGATTGCTTGAAACCACTACCTCAGGAAGTTACTGCATTTGGAAGCTAGGTGGGGATCGGATGTGATCATCATGGGAAGTTTGCCCCGTCCATCCATTTTGCCAGCTTATGTTAGGACATGAGCTAAAAAAAAGATGGATGTGAAACCAAGTGGGCTGCATCACAAGTAAAAAGTAAGGAGGGAAATGGCTACCGTTGAGGCCTTTCTATGATCACCTTGACCCTTATATGCCTCTAAATCATTCATAATCACCGTCAAAATCTTCATTGTTTCCAGTGGTGTGGCCCACTTTAGTTTTAGATCCATTTTTGAGTTATCACCTTACATGAGCTGGAAAAATGGACGGACTAGGTGGATTTCTCACAAATACCATGGTGAGACCCACCTTGTTTCCGGCCGCAGGAACTTCCTGTGGTGGTAATTGCTGCTCACATGTGCCTTCCTGTCATTTGTTTGAGAGATCCAGGTTGCTAATCAAGCAGGACCGGTTGTGCGTTTCGGGCGTGACTTGGGTGAGACCCGGAGCCAGCAATGTGGGTGGGACCCTGAACCTAGGGCCCACCTGGATGTATTCTTTGTAGATCCATGCTGTCCATATGTTTCTTCATATTATTTTAGGATGCAGTTACAAGAATGAAACATATGCAAATTTTAGGTGAACCACACCCCAGGAAACATTTATCATTCAACCGTGACCATTAAAAACTTCTTGGAGTCCACTGTAATGTCTATTGACCATCCAATCTGTTGATATGGTCACGTAGGCAGAGATGAAAGGAAGAAACAAATATCAGGTTGATAGAAAACTTTTGTGACTGACAAAAGGTTTTTAACGGTCATTAATTTGTGTTTTTTATGATGTAGTCCACTCAAAATTTTAATCTTCTCCATCTTTTGTACCATAGTACAAAATAATCCGGAAAAGAAGATTAACAGCATGGATCTATAAGGAATACATCCAGGTGGGCCCTAGGTTCAGGGTCCCACCCACATAGGCTGGTTCCGAGGTCTCACCCAAGTCGCCCCGTTCGTTTCCATGGGCCAGACAAGTACATTGAATGTGGACCGTTGGTTAGGGCTTGTTTGGTTGCATAATCTAGATTCTAGAGAAAATCTAAGCTATGAATCTAAAATTGCCGTAACTAATTGGAAACCGGGACTTTAACAGGAACTTGTTGTTTGGTTGAAAACAGTGTAATTCAGATTTTGTTTCACCGAAAACAGTATAATCCAACCTAGCTTGCATAGCCCACTTGGTCTTCGTATCATCCAACCTAGCTTGCAGCATAGCCCACTTGGTCTTCGTATCTGCATGAGAACTTGACGCCTGGCCTATAGTAGTCCTATAAGACAGATGGCCAGGTGGATGGTAAACAAACATTATAGTGGGCCCTAAGAAGTTTCTAATGGTGGATGTTCAATCAACACTGTTTTCTATGGCGTGGTCTACTTGAGATTTAGATCTACCTCAATTTTGGTCTAATGCCTTTAATTTAGGCTCTCAAAACATATGAACCGTGTGGATATAAAACTCATGCATCATAAATTTACAATGCACACATTGAGGTGGGCGGCAACCTAGGGGTATTATCATTAATATTGAATAACTCTAGCTTTCACCTATTTTTCCTTCGTTGGAAACAGTCCCATACTCTGATTCCACTAATCCTAATTTCAACCAATTTAGATTTCCTCAAAATTCTAACCAATTTAGGTCTCCTTATAGAATTCTGTTTTTGGCTTGAATTTGCCTCCCAACATACGAGTTAAATTTGAATTTCATTGGAATTCCTATTTTAATTTTCGGATGCCAACCAAACAGGCCTTTTAGTTTCTTTTAACATTCACATGCATGGCATACCTTGTCGAGCATCAAGGCAAAGGATCTGTATATAGGTGGGGCCCAGCCAATGGAAACATGAGTCTTGCAGACTTGTGCCACATTTGCAGGTGTCGGTGTGAAGCTCCAGAGCATCAAAATTTCTCTAGTGCATTTAGCGGGGCACGCGGATTGCGTGGTGGACCCACGTAGCAATGTGGTGTATGGAGTCTTGAGGGGCCACCATGATGTATATGTTTTATCCACGCCAGCCATCCGTTTTGCCAGCTCATTTTAAGGGTCTGAGTACAAAATTGAAGCATATTCAAAGCTTAATGAGCCACACTACAAGAAATAGTAGGAATATGATGCCATGATGTTGAAACCTTCTCAGGGTTCATAACGTTTTTTTTTTGGGTCATAGAATGAAAGGAATTGACAAATATCAGCTTATCAAAAACTTCCGTGTCCCTAAAAAGTTTTCAATGGTAGGTGTTCAATCCCCACAGATTCCTCAATCCCCACTGATTCCTCTAGTGTGGTCCACTTGAGCTTTGGGCATACCTCAATTTTAAGTTCATGCTCTCAAATGATCTAGCAGAATGGATGGACGGCATGGATAAAACACATACATCACGGTGGGGCCCACAGAGTCTTTCCACCACGTAGGTAGGTGGTGTTGTGTTCAGCAGCACGCAATCCGCGCCCATGTCTTTGGCGGGGCTCACTTTGCGGTGGGACCACAGAACGAAATCATGCGTTGGATGAGGCAGTGCATTTTATGAGAAGCCCATCCGTTCTTTCAACATGAGCCGTTGATCTAGCCCATGCGTAATGCATGATCTCCACATGCCACGTGTGGGTTTATGAGATTTGTTCATTGTTATAATACATCCTAATTCCTAATGTATTACTATTTCCACTCTTCTCATCTTTCCATCAGCACTACACTTGTTGGAGTTGGGGTCATTTTTACAGCGATCCAAACCGTTTATCTGATGGGCCTCGTTGTGGATGGGAGATATTATAAAAAGGAAAAAAGGAGAAAAATAAATAAATCTAAGATTGGAATATTTCACCCCTTTCATCCTTTAACTATTTTACATTGAACATGGACCGTCTCTTTTTACCTTTGTAATCTTCATTCATTTCTCTTTTCTGGGTATCACAGATCCATGGTAAGACCTATCATATAAAAGGTCTGGATCTTTCCAATATGACCCTAGATCGGGCTGATACGGTCTACACGTAAAAATAGAAACACAGCTGGCTGCATTTTACCGAATTTTATCTGAAGTAAACGGAAGGACGCTACTTTGCTTCGCACGGGGTTAGACGGCTCACCTAAACCCAAAGCTCTGTGGGCCCACCACGATGTTTATGTTGTACCCACTCCATGCATTCGTTTCTTCAGGCGCGGCTTCGGTCGGTGGGACCCCTGACTGTGGGGCTTTCAGTGATGTATGTGCCTTAAATCCACACCGGCCAACCATTTTGACAGCTCATTTCAGGCCATGGGATAAAAAATGAAGCTGACCCAAATCTTTGGTGGGCCACACCACAGGAAACAGTTGTGATTAAATCCCCACCATTAAAAACTTTATGGGAGCCACCGGAGGGTTTATTGCCATCCAATCTATTGATAAGGTCACAAAGACCTAGATGAAGGCACCACACAAATATCATCTTGATGCAAAGCTTTTGTGGCTCACTAGAAGTTTTTAATGGTCAATTACCACTCTCCTGCACTATGGTTCAGGTGGTATTTGTATCTGCTGCATTTTTTGAACCATGCTTTAAAATGAGCTTTCAATACCATGGATGGCAAATATCATCTTATTTACATCTGGATGCATTGAAATAACAAATAGAATCCTAATCCAAACTTCTGTGATCCACACGAAGGATTTAACTTTGGGCCCTGATTATATCTCATATGGTCCACTTGAGTTTTGGATCTCCTTGTGTTTGGTTTCATGTCCAAAAAATGAGCTGGCAAAACAGATAAGCATAGAGGATATAACGTAAATATTGTGGCCCACAGAGCCTTGGGTTACGGACAAGATAGTTGCATCCTACACGGAACTGGACGATGGAGACGGACGCGACCGGGTCACAGCCACCCTGTGACCCAAGACTCTATGGGGCTCACCACGCTCTTTATGTTTTATCCACTTCGTCCATCTGTTTCTTTAGCTCATTTTATTACATGAGCTCCTACATGAGGGAAATCTAAAACTCAAGTGAGCCATGGCGCAGGGAACAGTGGTATGGGGCCACCCACCGTTGGAATCTTTCTGTGGCCCATCTTGATCTTTAGATGCCATCTATCCCATTCATAAGGTGATTCCACATGGATGGACAAAAAAAAAAAAAAAAAACAGAACCCTGATCCAAAACTTCTTTGACCCACCTATGTTTTCAACGGTGGGTGTTCAATATTCACTCATGTGGCCCACTTGAGTTTTGGATCTCCCGCACGCCTGGTCTAGTGTACTAAAATAAGCTGACTAAAAGGATGGACAGAGTAGATATACCATAAACATCGTTGTGGGCCCCACAGAACTTTGCATTAAGGGAGAGCCGTGTAAATCCGGGTTACAAGCAAGTTGCGTCCGATTTGAGTTCACTGTCATGCACACTTGGCAATGGAGTCGGGATTTTTACTGCAATAGCCCTTAGGTGTGGCTATTTTTAGTAAAAGCTTAATTTCTAGTCTGGCTTATCTTTTTAGCCTTTTGCCAAGAAATTGAGAAATTATGGTAAAAAATGAGCCTCCGACCGATTCCTCTGGACCACTATAGATTCCCCGTGGGGCACGGTGGATTACCCCTGAGCACATGGTGGTAAGAGCGGCATTCTAGACAGTAAACTTTTCAAATTCTCGTCAAAAGGCTAAAAGAGATGAGCCAGACAAGAAATTGGACTTTTAGTAAAAAAGTGACGCCTCAGGGCTATTACCTCAGGGCTATTGCTGTAAATATTCCCTTGCGGATTGCGTGCGGAGTAAAGTCTGTTGGGCCCACCTAGACTGTATGTGATTTATCTACACCGTCCATATGTTTTTCCAGCTCATTTTAGGGGTTGAGCCCAAAATTTAAGCATATCCAAATCTCAAGTGGACCATGCCACAGGAAACAGTGTGAATAATGATTTTCACCGTTGAAACCTTCCCAGGCCCCACAGTGATGTTTATTTGTCATCCAACCTGTTCATAAGATCACATGGATATAGATGAAGGCAAAAAAACAAATATCAGCTTGATCCAAAACTTCTGTGTCCTCCGAGAAATTTTCAATGGTAGACATTCAGTTCACACTTTTCCTGTGGTGTGGTCCAATTTAGATTTTTATATGCTTCAATTTTTGGCGCCATACCTAAAATTATCTATTAAGATGGATGGACGGAGTGGATAAAATATCTAAATCACGGTGGGCCCCACAGAGTTTACTCCGCACGCTTAGCGGGCGGAGTTACTCACTACGCAATCCCCTTCCGTAGACAATACGGTTTCGGTCCGGATTCTGCTCTGTTTCGGGCCGGCCCTTTTCAAAATTCTAATTTTTAAGCCCGAGGCCAAGCCCGAGCCCGAGCCCATTAATACCCCTGGCTACACGTGGGTGGAAATGCACGTGACGCGAGCATGCAATGCATCCAGGCGTACACTCTTACACGCCATACATATTCATGATGCATGAGTAGGACATGTAGACCGAGAAGGAGGCAGACCTTAGTTGTAGATAACATACTGCAGAAATTACGATATTCCAGCCAATTGGCCGCCGCCCATGAACTAGAAAAGAAAACGGACGGTTTGAATAAGTATTGCTAGCCTGACTTTCGCTAATTGATCGCTATGTGGGACATACCTGTATCTGATCTGCACTGTCAATCATATGTATTATCACATTTTCATCCTAATCATAAAATTCATCAAACCCACGAGCTAGGTGGGCCGCACAATAGAAAACGGTGTAATTTATGCATAAAAACTCTAAAATCTTATGGTGTGGCCCACGTGAGTGAGTCGTGGAATAAACTTTAAAATAAAGAATTCATTCGTGCATGCGTGGTGTGACCAACATGAGTCTTAGAATATACTAATTTCCAGGAAATTCATTCATCCTTATGTGCACCTAAAGGGATGGGTTGAGTGGACTGTACACGCCCCCAAAGACCCCACATGCAGTTTGGAATATTTTAATATTTCAACAATTTTCCATGGTACAGCATACCTGACTGTTTAACCGGCCTGATTTTTGGGCCCCTAACCAAATAGTGCACTTGATGAACATGGTGGATCTTATCTATATGTAGTCGTTTGGTCTACATTAACAAAGTAACGCTTCCAATATTCCTTACTACGCTTGATGATTAGCGTGGCCTATTTTTGGTAGCACATTGCATAGACTAAGTGGGCAATAATAAAAATTACAAATTAACCGTTAGAAAATATTTATTTTTATCTCTCTACTTTAATGCATATTTATGTATATTTTAAGGGACCTTCACATATTAATCATGGCATAATCACATGTTCAACTAAGACTCATGGCCATTATCATATAAAGATAAGATCATCAATATTGCATCTACATCACTACTTTATATAAGTTCACATCGGTTCTTTATAATACAATAATATACGCTTTGTTTCATTATGGATACTTATTAAATAAGATATTTACGGATATTTATTAATTTACGGATATTTATTAATAAATCTTACATAAATTGCTCCCTGAATAAAAGTAAGAACTTCGCTGCCCATTTCCACTCAAATGAGTAAATCATGTGCATTTTTTTTTTTTTTTTCATTTTATTCATAGTGATATATGAGTCTTGCGCCAACTCTCTTCCATTTGGATTAGAGACAGACATGTGTGTGTATTTCATGTACTATATTTTTCTCATTTAGTGCTTTTTTCTCCACAACAATGATCTAATTTAATACAAAAATCAAAATCCTTCGAACTGATTCTAGAGAATAGTCTTTTATCACATGAATTTCAAGAATAGAAGGCATTGTTTAATATCAAGAAACATGTTCATATACTTTCTTGTAGAATGAAGTTGTTGAAAGAAAAGAAAAGAAAAACTTATGTTTCGGAAGTGGGCAGGACCCTTTTGTGACCTTTGCATGCCTCACTATTTTTTAGCTGAGGCAACATCTACTGCTGTATATATGATTAACCAACTTGTGTCTTTAATATTGGATGATGAATGCCCTCATTTCATGTTTCTTAAATGTGTCTATTTTATGCATCTTCTTAAGCATGAACGAACAAAAATTTTAACTCGAGCAGGGTCCTATGACTTTTGCATTCCTCGTTATTTTTTGAGCTGTTGCAACATCCAGAGCATATATGATTAAACAACATGTGTCTTCAATCTTGGATGATGAATCCCCTAATTTCATGTTTCTTGAATGTGTTTATTTTGTGCATCTTGTTAATTATGAATGAACAAAATTTTCAACTCAAGTAGCTATATCAGTTGATTTATAGAAGTGACTGAAAATGTTTTCTTTGTTATGATTCTACTACTAGATGTATTTATATCTCTTTATGTCAATTTAATTTTTATATGTCTTCTACTATTGATCAATTGTCAAGTATGTTGGATTCACTTATTTCTTACATGATTTTTCTAATTCTCTTGCTTCAACTACTACTTGTTCTATTACTGCTCATTCTAGCTCTGTAAAAAAGTATCCCCTACATTGACCAATTTATTACTGCCCATTCCAGCTCTGTAAAAAATATCCCATACATCAGCATTGGGGAGGCTTGAGGTTTTTTTCCTAGTAATGGAGGCCTTAGGCAAGGAGATACCCCCTTTTCTTTTCCTTTTACAATTGTTATATGTTCTCGGCCTTTTTACCTGATGATTTTCTCTGCTGACCCACACTCTGCTTATAACTTGAGGAACTTCCTCCATAACTTCGCAGAAAACTCGGGCCTTCAAGTTAACCTTTAGAAGAGTGTCTTAATTATCTCTGCCACCTGCCCTTACAAAATCGAAATGAAATGTTTCCTTGTAATAGAGGAAGGAAAGCTCCCTCTTAGATATTTGGGAGTTCTGTTTATCTACACTTTGGCTCCTTATTTTGGACTGTTAACCATTGATTGATAGTCTTATATATTAAGAAGCTTGAAGGATGGAAAGCCTCCCTCCTCTCCTTTGTTAGTAGATTGGAACTAATTAAATCCATTCTTTCTAATATTCATATCTTTTGGTCTGTCGCCTTTTTTTTTTTTTTTTTTTTTTTTTCTTTTTAATTTTTAAAGCTTATTACAATATCATTGAAAGGCACATTATGAATTTTCTTTGGGGATTCTTCATTTTCCATGCCATTAGCTGGGAGCAGATTTACAAACATCGAGAATAGGGAGGCTTAGGCATTTATATGTTAGACATTACTGTCAGAACCTGCCTCATTAAGCAATTTTAGAAAATTATCTTTAAGGATGACAACCTTTGGGTGAAATGGCTCCATGAGAAATACATTGACTCAAAATCAATTTGGACCATTAGCATGCCCACTAATGCTTCTTAAGCTTGACGCAACATTCTTAGTATTCGAGATATAGCAAAGCGCCACACTAGATTCCTTATAGGTAATGGGAAATCCACTAATTTTTGGTATGATCCATAGTTAGGAGAGTCAAGCATTGTTTATCGCTTGGGAGCCCATACCATGCGTGATGTTGGATTAAGTTCTAATGTTTTCGTTAGTAGTTTAATCTAAGGTACTAAATGGCTTTTCCCTTATCCTTCTTCTCTTGCTCTTACTCAGCTTTTTCAGAAAATCAAGCAATACCAAATTGTTCCTATTGAAGATGAGATTGTCTGGACCATTTCCCCAAATGGTGTTCTTACTTTTGCCTCTGCTATAAGGGCTTGTCATATAACCCACTCTATCCTGTGCCTTGGACTAATATCCTTTGGTTCAGTAGTTTTATCCCTAAACACTATATTATAGCTTGGATGATATTTCTTGAAAGATTGAAAAAGAAGGTCCTACTATTTGACCTCAATATTTTGGATGATACTACTTGTGTTTTCTGTCAACATGGTGTTGAATCCATTAATCATTTGTTCTTTTCCTGTAGGTTCATCCATTGGATATGGGACAATTTGCACTCTAAGCTCTTTATTCCTATTGTTCCTCAGTTGACTATTATCCAATTAGTTTCTTATATTGTAGATAATGGTAACAATCAAATTTCTGCTTCTCTTGTTAGGCTCTCTTTCCTAGCCCTTACATGGCATATTTAGAGGGAGAGAAACAATCGTATTTTTAATAACAAACATGCTTCAAAGGAAATCATTTTTACAAACATTGTTTGGGATTTAAGAGCTAGGATTTTTTTTTTTTGGGCCATCTATTGCTACCCAGGCTCCTAGTGCTCTTTCAGCTACTTGGGACCTTTCTACGGTTTATTGCATTGTCTATCCTCGTACTTATCTAACAAATCACCGGCAAAGAACCACCTCGTGTTGGATCTTAACTTGTGCTGAGATCTCTAGCACTAAAATTGGTTTCCTTTGCTATTCTCCTTCCGCATGTTCAATTTGGGGGTCTGTCTCTAATGTTAGCATGCAAGGAATCCTAGATAAATGCCTCCAAACTCTATTTCTTGGAATATATAAATTTAACTCTGCTAATATTACAGGTGCTAGCATTCTAGTGCATAATTGTCAAAGCCGTGCAGTCGTCATGGATCCCAACTCATCCTTTTGGGAGATGCGCTTTTTCACCCGTGCCGTGCACTCATTAATTATTGCCTCCACTAGCCGTGCTGGTATTACTTCAGGCCACATTTGTGAGACTCTTTAGAAGCTTACCGCTATCTTTATGCACTCTCCCCATCACCTTATCACTGAGATTGAGATTGCTAGCCTTCTTGCCCGGGATGTGGGTTCTCTTCCCCCCCCCCCTCCTCTCTCTTGTCCCCTCTCCCTCGCCCCGAGGTAGCTTCTTTTCTTATGGGTTCTCTCTCTCTCTTTTGTCCCCTCTCCCTTGCCCTGAGGTAGCTTCTTTTCTTTGGGGTTCGACCTTCTTGTTGTATCTTTTTAGGCTTTGTCCTAGATAAGTAATAAGAGAGTATCCCTTGCTTGCTTTTCAAAATAAAAATAAAAATCCTTACATTTGCTCTATTATTGTCCATTCTAAAAGATGTCAGTTATTTATTTCTCGTGAATACACTCATAATCTCCTAAATTTGTCCCTCTTAATAATTTTTTTTTTTTTTTGCGTCACTCTACTCGTGTTTCTCGCCCACCTAACCTTTTAAGTTTTATTGTCCATCATTGATCATTATTTTTTTCCTTTGATTGAGTTAACCTTCCATCTACCTACCAATAAACCTATATTAGACCATGTTGGAAAGAATTGTGGATGCAGAAATTAATATCTTGTTAGAAAATTATACATGAGACATAATGTTATATAGAACAAATATTTTTATTGTTGGAAGTAAATGAATCTTCTCTATGAAACTCAGATGATTGCACAATATAGGGCATGATTGGTTGTTCGAGATTACAAATAAGAATATGGCATCGATTGTGAAGAAAAACATTACTTTCATAACTAAAATAATCATTGAAGACTCGATGATTGCTACCTGGGAGATGTGCCTTTTTGCTAAGAAACTGCACTCTTTCGCTACTTCTAACAATTGCTGCATTGGAGTTATTCTTGATCGCTTGAGAATTTCGCTTCCTACTTTGACTGGCATCCTCTTATGTTTCCTTGCTAGATTTATCACGGAGAGTGGGATTGGAAATTTGATATGATGCCTAGCCCGAGCCGTGGGTCTCTCCCTTCTTAGTTTGCTAGCCTCCTTCCTTGGTTTCTCCTCATTTTTCCTTTCCTTCGTTGCGCTCGGGATGTGGATTGCTTACCTTCTCCATTTCTTTTTTTTTTTCTTAGAGCCCTCCCCGCTTTGTTGTATCCTTTTCAGGCTTCGTCCTGGATAAGTAATAAGAGAGTTTTCCTCACTTTCTTTCAAAAAGAAAAAAAAGAAAAAAAGACCATTATGCGCACTTTGCTTGCTCTTTTAATTGGCTATTTATCAATGGATAATCTTCCAGTATGACTATGGGAAATCTATGGCTTGCCACCTTAAGAAATCCATATTTGGCCTTAAACAAGCACCACATGAATGGTTTGAATGATTTCCGATGAGGTAAAATTAATTATGGGTGTTTTTTAAGCTCTTATGACTGTTCATTATTTACACATCTTAGCTTTGATGAAATTAGATTATTCATTCTATACGTCGATGATATTCTTATCTTAGGAGATGATCATATTAGCATTCAATAGTTGAAGCATTTTCTCAACTAGTCTTTTCAGACGAAGGATCTTGGATCTTTAACATACTTCTTGACAATAAAAACTCAATGCTTTTCACTTAGGTGCATGGTCCATCGAAGAACTTATATCACAGATTTAATCAAATTGGCCAATTTAATTGATGACAGATGCACGAATACTCCCATGGAGGTTAACGTTAAATACCGCAAAGATGATGGAGAGAAATTGTCAAATCGTACCTTTGACAAGCAGTTTGCTGAGAGTATGCTCTCTCACTGTGACTCGCCCTAATATATTTCAAGCAGTTCAAATAATTAATCAATTTTTTATAAAGCCTTGTCGCATTCATTTTTCTGTTGTCCATCACATTATTTATTACTTACAGAATACTTTTAATAGGGGACTCTTCTTTCATCCAACTCCCCTCTCTAGTTGTGAGCTCATGCTTTTGCAAATTGGACAAGATGTTAAGATACTATTGGATGTTGTGTATTTTTTTAACGATCTTCTTATCACATGGAAGTATAAAAAACTTAGGTAATGTTAAAGTCTTCTATATAGGCTGAATATTCTTCCATATCATCAGCTTATAGTAGATAACATGGTTGACGGGTCTTTTACGTGACTTACACATACTCCAACTTTCCATTTCATTTTATATAGAAAACATTGATGTCATGCATATCGCTTCTAATATAGTTTTTCACGAATATATTAAGCATATAGAGGCTGATTGCTACTTCATTCGTGAAAATTACTTCATTGGTAAATTTAGCCTTCTACATGTTACCTCTTAACAACAACTTGATGATATCTTCACTAAAGCAAGGACTATAGCCCACCATTATTATTTAATCAGCAAATGGATGCTATTCACCCAACCATAATTTGAGGACGGGTTTAAAGATAAGTAAGTTGGACCCCGCAAAGATTAGTGATTAGGTTGTATTATATCATTGATTAGATTTGTTGGGAATCCAATAATTACATACATGCATGATACATAAATAGCTAGAGATTAGCTATAAATTTTGTCAACTTAATGTATATAAACCCGTGTTAGGGTTTGTAAACAACATGTAATTTTCTTCCAACTCTCTGATATCCATTATCTTCATGACAAGCCATCTTTAACATCATCCATTGTCTCTATATCCAGTCGTCTTCCATGTCCCTTATGTTTAAATCACTCTTCAATTCTGAAAATAATCCTATAACCTGCTGTTGAAACTTGGACATAAGTAAAGGATTGAGCTTTAATAAAAAAATCAACTACCCAATCACTGCTAATCACTAGTGCAAGGACATTATCGGCAACGAAGTCCGTCATTACAGTTTAGTAGTCATTTTCACCATTGTTGTATCCTACACCAACATCCGTTGATCATTACGAGTGCTTCGTTAGCGTCTTTGATTAAGGGACCTAATGCTCGTATCATATCAGTAATCTGTTAATATTACATGGTATGAATCCAACACTAAGGAGTGAATTGCATATTGTTTGAGGTTTTTGAAGCGACAAAACTCTATAATAAGTATACTCAACTGGAGGAGTTGCATGTAAGCAAGCATCTTAGCCATGGTATGCTATAATTGGTAAATAATCGCCGTAACGTAAAGGTAAAAGTGGTAACCATTATGTGCTATGGGGCCAAAATGACTATTACAATAGCTCTATAACAGCTGATAATGGCATTGTAACAGCCTCAAAATAGATTTAAAAATAAAAAAAATAGCCATAATGGCTAAATGTAGACCGTGATTGGCCTATCTTTATACCTAGATTTTGATTATTTCAAGTCTAGGTCTAGGCTGTTACCAAATAATTTATCTTGAGTTGAAAATATTTTTGGAGAAAGTTAACTTAGAACATTAATGTTAGCTTAAAAAGCCACCTGTAAATTAGGCCTAAGTAAAAAAACAGGTTTGGCAAAAGCTCTTATCTCACCAATTAATTAAAAATGAGTAGTATTTTTCTTCTTAGTTTTTACTTGGATTGCATGTGACTTCAATAGAAGACCTCTACCATGATGTTTGTGAGAAATCCACCTTGTCCGATCATTTTCCAACTTATTTTAGAACACGAGCCAAAAAAAAAGAAAAAGAAAAAGAAAAAAGACAAATCCAAAACTCAAGTGAAACATTGAGGATAGAAACATTAGTGGGGCCGTAGAATTTTTGGTTCAGTGTTTAAACATTCCTGTACCTAGCACGATGTATTTATTGCTCTAGGAAGGTTTCATCAATAGGCTTTTCCCTCCATGCCTTTTTCTACTGTGTGATTTTTGGCTCATGTCCAAAAATGAGTTGAGAATATGAAGAGAGAATTAATAAATTTTTTAGAGACGATACTTTACATCTCATCTAGCTTTGAAAAGCAAATAATTTTATTTTTATTAGCTTTCTTACTTTGACCCGGCTTCCACGGTTGCACCCAATCTAAATTTGAATGGTCTGGGTGAAAGCCGCTTATCAAATAATGGGCCTAGACAAATCAACTCAGACCGGTTTGGACCTCTTTGCACCTGTTACTGGCAGTAGTATCTCATGTGTGGCCTCGATGGTCCATCCACGTTGGGGTATACATCCGATCAACGGTCTCTTGTAGAAGATGGGTTCAGATTCTTACATAAGCCGTCCAGGATTTCTTCGGCCGAGGATCTGATAGCTGGAACTAGTCCAACATGGATAGACCACGGACGGTCCTAGTCATTCATTGATTGTTCTATAGCTTTCTATCCATAGATCAAGTGGCAAGGATACGCTGTAGAAAGTCGTACACTTACAGATGCTTTTCAATGGTTACGATCATCCCATACGCATGGCCCACTTAACGGACTACGATTTATTTTATTAGTCCGCGGACTACAGACCGAGCATCTCTCCTTATTCCTTAATTAATTATTTATTATAATATTATAATAATTATCCCGTCGGTGGTGCTCGCTTGGCGGGACGAAGAGGCTCGAGAAATCCGCCCTCCCGTTCGCGTGGGTCCCACCATGAGTTCCCCAGCCAGCAGACAGCTGCAGCCCGTTTTACATTCGTGTGGGGCCCACACCTGCCCCCGGGCTCTGGACAAACCCAGCTCCCGCCAGACAGACCCTCAATTCGCCTTCCTGACACCTGACCTACAGACCAAAAGCCTGTCTCTCTCTCTCTCTCTCTCTCTCTCTCTCTCTACCCGACCTCGGGTTAGTTTAATCCGAGACATTGACCTCGGGTTAGCTAAACCCGGCAGTCCACGTCTTCTTTCCGCTGTGTGCTAGGTACATCGCAGACAGAGAGCTACGTATGTGGACCTTTCATTAGATCCAACCCGTTCATCAAGTACGATGACTTATCTTCACATTGAAAGCAAAAATAACCGGACCATCAAAACTCACGTAGCTACCAAAAATTGTGGATGGGATGACTAACGTTATTTGTTATAGGGCCCACGATGCATTTTATCTACAATCCAATCCATTCATCTTATGTGATTCATCACGATAAATGAATCAACGAAAATAGAAGTAATCCAAATCTAAGATGAGCCGTATCAAGTGAATTTCAAAGTTTTGAGGTATAATTTTATATAATGGCCCACATCTGATGTTTAATCAGCTCCATTTTTTTTTATCAAGGGTAGAAAAGGGGTGATTGACATGATGGACGGGGTGGATTTTATACACGTTGAGTCTTGTCTACGACTTTAGAGAAAGTTACTCCGGTAGGTACGCACGCATGGTACGCAAGTGTTTTCCGTTCTTTTTCTGTCTTGCAGTTACGGAACCCAAAACGAGATTAAATCGTGATTAATGGAATCTTAGCAAATCAACATCATTAAAGTAGAGGAGCGGTCTGGTGATCCGCTGGACCACCCGAAATTGGAGATCGTGCCGAGTGCGGTTTTGGGGTGCGGGCTACGAGCTAGGCGTAGGCAGGCTATGGAAGAATCTACAGCATAGCTACCCTGCGATAGAATGGAACTGGTAAATCAAGACCGTTCAAGTGGTGGGTCTCGGAGAGGGGAGCGGATTAGGTGAGACCCCTGACTTTGGGGCTCACAGTGATGTATGTGTCTTAAATACACCCGACTGCTAAAATTTTTAGATGATTCTAACGGTCCTCGTCATTGACATTCAGTCAAACATTTTGGACCGTTGATTCTTTTCCTTCTTGAGAAATGCTACTATGGAGCTTGCATGTTTCCATGCAGTTTCCCCCTCACAGAGTACTTGCCGAACACGTGCCATGATCAGGACTATTGATCTGGTGGGCCACCATGCGAGAGGGGCAATGTTCCCAAAGTGCAAAGGATTAGACTGGTGTCCTGCAAAATGAACGGTTACGTGGCTCACATTCAACCAGAAAAAGGGATTAAGCCTCTTACACATAGGGGCATATAATCAACCGTCCTGATCATTAAACATATTTTCATCTGACGGTTAGGAGTGAGCTACGTTGCAGTTTGTGATGGTGAGCCGCATACCAGTGTTTCTCGCCGAGAAGGTCTCAAGTCCAACTGGTCGGACGAAAACGTGCGGTGCACGCAGCCATACCTTTCAGACTATTAGGTTCATGAAAAATCCAACCGTTCCAACAGGTTGTCCCTATCATGATAACCTATAGTAAAAGTAAAACTTCTATCAACTCATCAGGTGGGCCAAACCATAGAAAACAATTACTACCCATTGATTGTGTAAGTGGTCTTTTTTTTGTATAGAATAATCTTCGTGATACGAAAAACGTATTGGACGGTTTGGATTTCGTAAAAAATTAAAATATTAGATGTTATCTGTTGGGTGGACTGGAGGTGTAGTCCAACCAGTTGGACTTGAGAGCTCTCCATTACACTTGAGTACGATAGATCCACCAAGTAAGTAATCTGTACTCCGCCGCATATCAAACTACAGTGGTTGTACGTTACTCCGGCAGTGTGCGCGATGTTTCGTATGCATGCATTCATATTGTACAGAATGTGGGGCCCAACAGAGATATTTCACAGATGCAAAATAATAGATTGGATTTGACGATCACAACCATTGATTAATGAAAAATATTTATTGAATTTTCAACCGTTTGTCAACTCCCATATAAAGAGAGACCCACAAATTGTACGGTCTAGATTGAGCTACATATTTTCCACGTGTAGAGATTTTAGCGCGTGTGTTCTTGAACTATCAACACCATCTCCATCTTCCTCCAGTTTAGAAAAATCAACTGGCGGACACGAAACAAGAATTCAATCGGGTTTTATGGGAAGTCCTTTTTGTTTAAATAACGCCAAAAGAGAATCAGCCGACACGTGGACAAGGACAATCCATAACCGTCAAAAGCTGACACGCGTACATCGGACACAGCCCTCTGCTCCCGCCCGTTTCCGAGCGGTTATTTTCGCAAAGGGGAGTTACTAGATACTCTGGCGGAGTATAACGCTGATACGCAGGCATTCAACAAATGTACACGTGGCATACAATCACGCAAATTACACCGGCTAAATTTTGGAAACCCGTTCTCGGTGCATCACAGCCCCAGAATCAGATTCAGATTGTTTGGACAATCCTAACCCTTGATTCCTGTATACTTGTTTGTTGAATAAGCATAGTTTTGAATATGGACTTCAATCTCAACCGTCCAACAAATGTCCACCAATCTTATAAAGTTGATCAAATAAATAAGAAATTTTCTTCATGATACATCTAAATGGGAGAATATAATTTGGATGGTTTAATATGAATTAAAGGAATTAGATTTCTATGTAATTTTCAGAGCCTGCGCATCAGCCATCATACTCCACCAGAGTATCAAAGGCTTTCTTTTTCCCGTACGCGAGGCGCGTGACGACGGTTAGGTAAGGAAAGATCGTTACGCATATGATGTCACAGTGAATTATTTGATTCTCTGGCGTGTATGACACTTGATACGCAGCCACTTGAAAATGGTACACGTGGAATGTAAAAACTTAAAATAAATCGACTATATTGTGAAAACCACTGTATTTGATTTAATGGACAAAATTCAGATTTTTTGACATGTTCTAACCCTCTGATTAGTGGACACTTGTTTACTGAAGAAAGATCATTGGATATTTTTATTCTGACGGTCCAATAAATGTCCAACAATCTGTTACTAAACTAAATGAATGGTCATGGTACATCCAATCTGCTACTCATAAATCATACGCTTTAATTTATGCCACTTTCGCAATTTTAAGCAGTTCTAAGTGCTTGCATGCGTATCAACCATCATACTCGGCCAGAGTATCGAAGTTCTTCTCATTATGTCATCGTGGATGAGCATGATGCTATCTTGCTAATTAAAAGAAGAAATGATAGTATCCGTATTTTAATTTTCTTGATCCGCCACGTGTCATGACGTGATTGATGGATATGATCTGTTTGAGAAAAAGTGACCGGGAAAGAGGGTTTCCAGGGCTACGGAAGGGAAGCAAAGAAAAGCATGCTTAGGGTTAGAAGACAAGGTGGAACCGTGTTCCCCGTTCCTAATCATATATCATGACTCATGAGGTTGATGATGGGGACTCGCACGTGCTGCAGCGTACGTTAGTGGAGGGTCCAGTACGGCGTGAGAGTTCGTTTTGCTTCCGTCGCGACTCAGGATTCAGCATCTGTCGCCGCCCGCTGGGGCCTACATGCTGAGTGGTCACATGGTTAGGAACCGTCCATGTTGTGGATTCCTATGGTATACTGGCCGGCGTAAGAAACTTACGGCTGAACAGGTGATTTTTACCATCACTGATTTTCGATGGCAGGCACTCAACTATGAAAATCAGAGGCCAGGATCATCTGTGAAGCTTGATTGCGGCCTGATGCTTTACTTTAGTAGTGAAGAGAATATGAACGGTTGAAATCATAAGAGAAACTCATCAGGCTGGGCCACAGTGGGTGGAGACAAACACAAGAGCGTGAATTGCGACGGAGGTAAAACCAACGTTCTAATCCTTATCCTACTGAGGTTCCAGTGTTCTGAAGTCCATGGTTCGGTGATCCAAACCGTTGTTATCATGGACCATACGTTGGATGTAACGCGTCATGAAAATCTATTAAATTGGAAGGTCCTAACACCATTAGTTTTTTTCCTCTTTTTCTGTTGAACGTGGACCGTCACATTTGTAGGACCAAGATTTCTGCGTCATACCCCATCCACGGTATTACCAATCATATCAACGGTTCAGATTGCTGAATCCGGGCCCATGGATCAGTGATCCAATCCTTTGATATGATGCTCCCCACAGTGGTTGCTCCACCCACTAAAATCTCCAGATTGGGAGATCCTAGCCATCAAAACTCAGTTTTCTTTTCCCAGTTTAAATAGGACCATTGAACTTTGTTTCTTAACCGTCTATATGTGTCCAATCATACCAACGGTTTGGAATATTTGGATGACATAACCGTGGGCCCCACATGTGCAGAACTTGAAAGCCTGAGCTCGTGCGAGCATTGAAAAATATAATACTCACTTGTATAATATTCCTCTCGGTGGAGTGTAGCTATCGCCCAAAAGAATGAAGACAAAGCAACCATATGGACTAAAATAATGACCACGAGAGTAAAATAAGGGGTGTTGATTGGAAAAAAAGGAGGGTTTGAAAAATCAATGGCCCAACAACAATCACCGAAATCAATGGGAGTGGATGGGCTTTTTGAAAAAAGAGAAATCATCTCCTACCGGCAAGGTACCACAACTTGTGGTACTGTGCCATATTTCCGGCCAGCCTGACATTTTTGTAGAACATCAGTACCATGTAAACGGTAAGATCGACCATGAAGATCATCGGGAGAAAAAATCATGCAGATCCGACCATTACGTGGGCCACGGCACTGGCATTAATGGAAACCAATGGAAAGTGGCCTAGTGAGTGGTTCAGCCTGATTTTCTACAAGGATGGTTTTCGTCGTGGGTCCTACTTTTTCAACGGTTCTGATGTTCTTGAAAAGTTTCGGGTTGACGGGAAAGATGGCACGGTACCACAAGCTGCGGTACTGTTGGCTGTAGGTGATAAGTTCTAAAATGCAATTTCCTTCAACCAGGGAGGATTGAAAAGGAATGGTTAGGCGAGTGGCTCTCGATGATTCAAGAATAGATTTCTTTGAAATTTCTAATTTCCATTGACTATAGGTGTTGCTTGTGGCTCTCGATGATTCAAGAATAGATTTCTTTGAAATTTCTAATTTCCATGACTATAGGTGTTGCTTGCTCGTTGGTCAACAAGGGAAGATCTCAGCCGTTTGATTTTTTGCCCTTTGAACGTTGAATTTAGACCACCGACCTAGTTTTTTTTTATTCGTCTATTCGATGGACGGTAACTGCCTATAGGAATAGGATAACATTTGGTTTTGGGGAATGATCATATATGGTCGAATGTGTCGGGGCCCACCCATGTACCTATAATACCCGAGTGTGAATCTGGTGATCCTTCTCACGTTCATGTCACCCAGTAAGAAATTAACATCCGGATTAAAGGCTACGTGTGACACAACAGGGGGACGCGGATTGGGTATTGCCACCGCTTGGATCGTGTTCTGTCCATTCCACGCGGGGTAGGATTTGATTGGATCAGACAAACAATTTTTGCGCGTGTTTGATACCATTTGATTTTCTTAGAAATGTAACATTGGGTAGCTTGATAGTATCAAAATTTTATGGGCCCCATCATGATGTATGTGTTATATTCATATCATTTATTCATTTTTTAAATTATTTTAGAGCATAAAGCAAAAAAAATGAGACGGATCAAAAGCTTAAGTGGTCCACAATAAAAATAATTACGTCTACCATTGAACTTACTGCTCTCACTTGATCTTTGGATTTGTCTCATTTTTAGACTCATGTCCTCAAATGATTTGAAAGGATGAATAAGCGGTGTATATATAACACATACATCATGGTGGGGCCCGCATAATTTTATTTAAAAAAGAGGTTGAACTTTGCATAGTTTTTTAGGTGGAATTTCATCTCTCTATTGAATCGGTGTAAAAATCATTATTATGTATTTACTTTTATTTCATTTTATTTACCTCCAATCAAACAAGCCCTTTGCATGGATCCGACCTTTAATAACCGCTTCCTATTCAATAAAATTCCACCATGTGAGGGGAAGGAATCCAATCCACAGGAGTGGATCAGGTGTACCCTCACCTCACCCAAGATGGTGTGGCCCTTACTATGGACCCACTTTGATCCATGTGGTTTTTATACACATCGTCCGTTCATCTGTTTTACCAAGCCATTTTATAGTATGAGCCTAAAAATGAAGAAAATCAAAATCTTTAGTGTACTATACTACTAAGTATTGGAAATAATGGTGATTGAAGGCCCTACCATCAAAAGCTTCTTATGACCCACATTAATGTTTTCATAATATAATTTTGCCATCCAACCTATCAATAAAGTCATGTAAAATTGGGTGAAGGGAAAAACCAAATGTCAGCTTGATCTAAAACTTGTGTGACCTATTAATGGTCAATCACCAGTGTTTCCTATGGTATGGTCCACCTGATGATTGGATCTGGTTCGTTTTTTGGGTCATGACCTAAATTGATATGGAAAATATTTGGGTTAGTAGCCCCTCAGCGGAAGCAATCAAAGCAAGCGAGAGGGACACACCATAATGACAATCACACAAGCAAGTCGACACACAAGAAGACAAACCAATTTTAACGTGGAAAAACCCATCATGGGTAAAAAAACCATGGCACAAAGCGACACCAATTCACTATAATATCAGAAGTTACAATTTACTATGATATCAGAAGTTACAAGAGATAGAAGAAACAAAACTCGGATCATAGCCCACAAGAGAAATCCCAAGCTAATTTTCACATGAGAAGGACAAACCATCCATTTCCCGACCCTAATCCCGGATTATATCCCTTTAAATAGGAGAAAAATGGAATTGAAAACTCCTTGTGCAACCAACCACGCAAGAAACCAAGTCCAATTAGGGCACTACCAGCCAGCCCAAAAACACTCTAACAAGTTCTATTTACATATCCTCCATGACTGACCGGTCGATGTCCTCCATGCATGGAACTTGACCTATGTGTTATATATCTACCTATTTCATTCATTTTGCCAACTTATTTTCCAGCATGGGCTGAAAAATAATGCAGATCCAAATATCAAATGGGCTACACCACAAGTGACTTGGTACGTAAACACCACCATTAAAAACTTCTTATGGCCTACTGTAATATTTATTTGTCATCCAATTTGTTGACAAGTTCACACGACTTGGACGAAGATAAAACACAAATATCAACTTGACACAAAACTTGTGGCACACAAAATGTTTTACTGGTCAATGACCACTGTTTCTTGAGCTGGAAAATCAGATGGACTACACAAAGTATGCAAACAATACATCAAGGTGGGCCCCACGGTCAGGATCCCACCCACATCACTGATTCCGGGTTGCAACTAAGTCGCGTAGACATTTCTACGGTGGATGATGGGCTACTTGATGCTCAACTACTTAATCCAAACCGTCCACATTCACCATCTGAATACATATCCTGCGTCCACCGCTTCCCATTGTTTCCTTCCACAGATCGTGTGGAATTTTGGGATAAAAGCCTAATAAGTATGTGTTTGGTATAGAAAAGATGCGTTGGATGGCACTCACACATCATGGTGGGCTCCACCGGCCGCCCCACGTGGACCATACATTCAAAGGTGTGTGACAGTTCCTTTGATTTTACTGTGGAACTTTTGACAGTTGATGGAACTGAGATTAATTAAGGAACATGCCGTTGCTTAAACTGGACTGGGCCCCACAATTTAAACAGTGGATGGGGATTGATCCATGCTTTATAGTGGGTAAGTAGTCATGAATGCTATGCTGGTTACTTTGTGATTGATGATAATGAAAGGTTGTTGAAGGATACAACAAAGTAGTCAACGGCTAAGATGCATTCCCTGCCTAAAGCGAGGAAGTCTCTCTCTTTCAGCTTGGAGACAGGAGTTTAACGGGATTGCCACAAAGGGTAGATGGAAGATTAAAATTGAAAGAGAGTGTATGTATGAGAGTTTAAAGATTCTCCGTAAGATTTTTTTTTAATTTTTTTAAATTATCCCAACGTGTGTGGCCCGCCTAAAATGATGAGATGGTCCAAGGATCGGGACCGTCAATCTTCTAGATTTGGTGCTATAAAGTCTTCCATAAGAAATTTAAGTTTCTTAGGTCTGTCCATGGTTCTTGGAACCCAAGTGCTGATGGACCCGACCCAATTTTAATAGGCATGGTTCGTTAAGAAATCAACACGGTATCGGTCTAGTTGAATTCGAGTTGGGTCTAAATGGTTTTAATATATAATAATGTTATATATAATAGTAATAATAATGTCAACATGGTATGAAAACTTCACATGAAGTCAAGCGTATAATACATTTTCCATATATATATATATATATATATATATATATATATATATATATATATATATATATATAGAGAGAGAGAGAGAGAGAGAGAGAGAGAGAGAGGAATACTCACCTGCCCACAGTTCTCACTTGAACTTGTGAGCACTTTATGAGAACTCATCACATGTAATGTGAGCACAAAATCTAAGTTGTCCATGTGATGAAGCACCCTAAAAAAACCTCGAGCCCAACCTTCAACTTGGTCCAAAACTTTGGTGGCTATGGCAAAAGGAAACAATTTCCTTCTTCGATTTGCCTCTCTCTCTCTCTCTCTCTCTCTGATACGGCTCACCAGAGTTTTGGGTCAAATTAACAGTTGGGCCCTAGGGTTTTTTGGGGTGCTGCATCACATGGACGACTCAAAATTTGGACTAACATCACACGTGATGGGTTCTCAAAAAGTATTCACGAATTCTTGTGAGAATGGGTGCACAGGTGAGCATCTCTCTCTCTCCCTCTCTCTCTTATATATATATATATATATATATATATATATATATATATATATATATGACATGCAAACCAGTTCTCACAAGAATTCGTGAATAACTTTTGAGAAATCATCTCACGTGATATAAGCTCAAAATCTGAATCGTCCACGTAATATAGTACCCTAAGAAATTTTAAGGGCCCAACTTTTACCTTGATCCAAAACTTTGGTGGGCTATCTCTATAAAAAGAGGCAAATCAAGGGAGGAAATTGTTTCCTTTTCCCATGGCCCACCAAGGTTCTGGATCAAGGTAAAATTTGGGCCTACGAAGTTTCTTGAAGTGCTCATATCACATGAGATGAGTTCTCGAAAAGTGATCAAAAGTTCTCGTGAGAACTAGTGCACAGGAGAGCATATTAATTATTCTAGCAAAAGAACAAGACTTGGAAACTAAACATGTAAAAGAGCCCTTTTACACACCATGCATGTGTGGTACATGTGTTTGTCATTTAGTCATTTTCTCTATCATGTAAATGCTCTTATTTGACTCATACCCAACTAAAAAATTAGGTTCAAAGACCTAATGAGCATATGAAACCAATAACATCAACACTCGAGTCTTAAAAAAGAGGCCCCTAACCTGGACCTGGCAAATCACGAACCCAATTTTGACCAAGTATGGGTACTTTAGGACCTTATTAGAATTTGACCGATTGATAGTACCGGCGATTCTGCCCTTGCACTCCATTAAGTCTCTTTTTTCTATTACTATTTCCACTCATGTATTTTTGGGTATTCTTCTTATACTTTTTATGCCTTCAACTTAAATAAGTTTATTCCAATAGTGTTTTAAATAGTACTTAACATGTAGTGTAGTGTTTGACCTTTTGAAGCATGCAGTGAAAGCTACGCTCTACTTTTAGAATTTTAATAAAGTTTCGCTCAATTGCATCAAATATTATGAAATTTTAAGATATTCTGCACTTAATTAGATTGGCTAATAATGAAATTTCTTGATACTGGAGCAACCCAACACAATGTAAAATAATAGGAAAAATAGGACAGAATAATTATAAAATAAAGAAAAAACCAATACAATTAGTTTAATACTATTACTTTTATTGATTTTTCTAAGTTTAAATACTAATACTATTACTTTTATTGATTTTCTAAGTCTAATAAGTTTTAAAAAATAGAAAAATATAACGAATTGTTGAAAACATAAATTGATTTTTGTTTTAGTGAAAAATAGTGTAGTGTAAGCTACGTGGTGTGTAGGATAAGAAAATTAACATGTGGCATAGACTACATGCTACTTAAGCTATTTTCATGAACTACCTAGCGTTAAGCTATTTTTATGAACTACGTAGCATTGAGGCTACGCTATGCCATATAAGCATAAACTGCATGTCCCATAATGTGATTACTTAAAACAATGGCTTATTTTATCTAACTGGTGTAATTCTTAAATTTTTTTGTTGAGCTCATTTCTAACTGATTGTTCATGATAGGGTCAACATCTGCATTTAGCTAAAATGGGGTATTATATAACTTTGGGCTAGAAGTTTTTGCAATACCATCTTAGTTTATTACAAGTGCGACCATTGTTTAGTTATCCAAGGGCCTTCTCATGCATAGCCCGTGCACTAAAAATCCCATAGATGAAAATATTTGGCGATCCGTGGATGATATTTTGTTAAAATCTCAAAATTCTCCAAAATAAATTACAGCGACAGATCTTGGTGATGAAGATCTGATAGTGGTGGGATATGAACACCGAATTTGATGAAGATGATAGAGAAGAACAAGAACAAGAAGGATGTTGGATCTACCAGATTTTCTTAGGAACAACCTGCTTTGATACCATGATATTTTGATTTTTTTTGGAATTTTAACCGTGGAGAATTCACTTTATAGTTTTTGTCTCCTAGGAAATGTTGGAATTGGCCTAGTATTTTTTGGAATTAATTTTAAATTTGTATAGATGGTACATTAGAGTTTCTAGGAAAATATATAATGAGTTAAAATTTTTGTTTTAATTTCTAAACTTCTTCATTCCTAAGCTATAAGTTGGTCAAATGTTTAAGTGAAGCTGGAAAATATAACTTCAAAGAAATGTAAAAATAAAAAATGAAATAAAAAGTGTGAAAGATACCCGCCTTTAATAAAGTCACGAGTTAACTCAGTAAGTCAGTTTTCGAAATTCCTAGGGCTCAGTTTTCTAAAGCTTAGAGCCTTTGATTAGGGTTATGGTTAAGTCCTAGGGCCTTCGATTAGGATTATGACTAGGGTTTAGACTGGTTTCTAAGGTTTAGATCATGGGTTGGATTAGGTTCTATGGCTTGGACCATGGGTTGAATTTGGAGTTCAATCATCCTTTGAGACAATTTAATTGTAATAAGCTTGGGGTGTAGCGTCTACAATACCTACCTTTAATAAAAACCATGAAATTGTTAATCCAAGAGCTATAAATGTATTTTTACAGCGGAAGCCCTTGGTAACTTCTAATTTTACTAAAGAATGCCATGAGGAACTAAAATTGTTGGGCTCACATGGCTCATGTATGACACTAAACCTGTTGAATAAAGAAGATGCATCCTACCATGATAATCAAAATAATCAAAACTCATGCCAATCCCATCATGAAGTGGGCCAAACCATAAAAGACAATGCACAACACCCCAAATTTCCAATTTCAGTTGTGGCTCATATGATGATCCGGTCAGCTTGATTTTAATTTCAGCCGATCATCAAGATGGGGTGCATCTATTCGACGGAATAGATGTAGAACACTCCATGTGTACCCCCACAATTCTCCACTGCAACAGTTTTTGGAGAAAAGAAAGATGAGGACAT
Source organism: Liriodendron chinense (assembly GCA_003013855.2). Classification (NCBI taxonomy): domain Eukaryota; kingdom Viridiplantae; phylum Streptophyta; class Magnoliopsida; order Magnoliales; family Magnoliaceae; genus Liriodendron; species Liriodendron chinense. Next base: position 385,497 of record ML058574.1, read on the forward strand.
TTGGGTCATTTCACAATCCAAAAAAATCACCTCTTCGAAATTACAGCTCGTGGACACATCATTTGGTAAAATTACAACTTTTTGAGTTTTTTTTTTTTTTTTTTTCCTTAAATTACAAATATAAAGCCAGGAAAAGAACCCACTTATACTTTCATTCATTCAAGCCAGGCCCATGGTTTAATGATCTAAACCGTTGATATGACTGGCTCCCTTGTGTAAAGCACATGCACCGAAAATCTCATAGATGGGAAAGATCCTAACCCTTCAATAATTGGGCCAACAAACATTCAAGTAAAAGAAATATTTCAACCGTTCACATTCAACCATAAAAGGGCAAATGATATCATTATCTATACGATCTTTCAATCTGGTGCATGGGTCTTTTGGGCATATAATCAAAATGGATTTCAATTCACCGTGTCGGCTGTCAATAGGGACCCGGACCCACTGGACATTCAATGAATCCGACTGATTTTGATGTGTCCATGTCCAATGTCTGGAACCCCTTTAGCTATTGGCTTAAGTCCAATTCCACTATTTTCGATGTGGTTAAAAAATGGTTATGGTCGGTCCCACTCAGTTAAAGTCAGATAAGATCGGATCTTGATTGGGTCCGTTTAATTTTAATAGTTTATTCTCCTAATGAAATGAGGTTTGTTAAGGCACATGCATGTAACAGACCCGAACCCGAGCCCATTACATCACAAGTTTTTCAATGTGGCAATTGAATCTGCAAATATAGCCCATCTATTAAGGTGGGCCCGATCATGTGAATGCCCTTATTTGACATAACTTCCCTAAAAAAACCCAAATCAAAACCAAAGCCTAAAGACCCATGGGATTCCTCAACCTAGCCACTTTATGTAGGTCCGGGTCTAAAAAGAAAAATGACGCAGACCTGAAAAGACCCGAACCCAATCAGCCCGGTCTGAGAACTCTTGAGACCCAACCCATTAATGGAAGTAGATTGCGTTGTGTGCCACCAACCTTGCTGGTGGGTTGACGTGACAAAGTTACATAGGCCGCACCATGATGTAACTTCAAATGATCACATTATAGAGAGAGTAAAGATTGAACATCTTCTTTTACCATCGTCAGTCACACTGCAATTTTAGCCACCCTCACTAGGTAATTGATGCCAAGACCTTAGTGTTGAAATTCCATTATCTTCTCTCAATCTACCACTTGAGCTATAGATCGGGGTGTGTGAGGATTGAATGCCTAACATTGAAAACCTCTTGGGGGCCATAGAAATTTTGTATCAATCTAATATTTGTGTTTTCCTTCATCCAAGTCTATGTGATCTCACGACCAAGTTAGATGGAATATAAACATCAGGGCCTTAAGGAGGTTTCAACTGTGGGTGTCTTGTCTCCCGCACTTCTTGTGGTGCGGTCCACTTCAAGTTTGGATCTGCCTCAATTTTGGGCACATGGCCTTAAATGATCTCACAAGCATACAGAACTTTGCCACATCAACACACAATCAAGGTCGCTGGGGTGTGTGTGTGTTGGCCGCATCATCCCATATAAGACCCTTATGGGCCCTATTAGTCAACCATACTGTCGTTTACGGGCCAATCTGGTTCATATAGGCCAATACGTACTGGTGTGTTGGACGATATTTTAAATCATGTACGTAAAACCAGCAATTTAGATCACTGAACGATGGCCCACTTCTACAAATTGAAAATGTGCAACTACCAGCCCAAACATTGTATGAGACCTTATTCCTGTCACCTTCATTGACTTTTTTGAGGTGCGATCACCAAAACTCACCTCACATTTCACGACATCTGAAGATATGTTCTAAAGAGATCTCATCACACACAGGCAAATGTACCACAACTTGTGGTACGGTGCCATTTTTCATGCTGGCATGCCTTCTGTTTAAGAAATCAGTACCATGAAAACAATAGGCCCTACCATGGAGATCAACCTTGCTCGAAATAAAGCTGATCCGCTCATTAGGTGGGCCAACCCTGTATGTAGCATAGAAATGTCTGTTCTTCGTTGAATCCAACATTGTGGCCCACCTGATGATCAAAGTGATCTGATTTTTGTGCAAGACGATCTTCATTACAGGCCATACCAATTCAACGGCACAGATGGGTTACACAAGTGGCATGGTGGCTGGAAAGATGGTAAGATAACGTGGCCTAAATAGACCAGCTCTTAATTGCCTTTGGACGTTTCTTTGAAGAGATTTGCTAATCCCATATTCAAGCACAGGTTCCAACGTAGAAACACGTGTGCCAGATGAGAGATCTGAACTTTTCATCAGGTGGGCCAATGTTTAGATACTCTGACGTAAAAATCAGTCAACACATAAAAACAAATGGACGGCTAGAAAAAAGTTGTTTAATCGTTCCTACAGTCGTGCACTGCAGCCCACCTGGCAATCTTCGGGTCAGAAAATCAAAGCAATGTTTCCAACCACGTTTAAAAGGGTGCGGATTGTCGAGACCGTGGGGCCCATCCTAATGTATTTCTTGTATATCCACACCGTCCATCCTTTTTTCCAGATCATTTTAGTACGGGGGCTCAAAACTGAAGAAGATCCAAATATTAGATGGACCATACCACAGGAAACAATCGTGATTGAAGATTAAAAACTTTTTGTGGCCCACAAAAAATTTGATGAACTTAATATTTGTATTTTCCCTTCATCTAGGTCTTATTGACATTATCAATAGGTTAGATGGCAAAAAAACATTACGGTGGGCCTTAGGAATTTGTTTAATGGTCAGATTTCAATCACCACTGTTTCCTTTGGTGTGGTCCACCTAAGATTTGGATCTGCTTCAGTTTTTATCCCACGTCTTAAAATGAGCTGAAAAAATGAATAGACGGAATGGATATGAAACAAAAACATCAAGGTGGGTCCCACAGTCACGACCAGACCGAACTCGGTCAGCTCCCTAACCTGACTGAATCCGCATCCCGTTCAAAAGCCCCGGATCTCCTGCACGTATTCTACACGCACAGGCACGAGCGTGTGCATGGACAGCACTCCACACAACGTGTGGAATTAGCAAACCTCTCCATTCAAAGAAGAAACCGATATTCCACGTCACACATGCTTCTTGTGCTCAAACTCCCATCTAAGTCAAGGACACGTGCCCCCATTCACATTCGAGGAGTATGTTAGGTGGTCACCATCATAGATAATACAAATCCAACCATGCCACGTCACCATCTGTTTAATCTCAGGCCGCAGATTCGGCAGCATCTTACATCCCAGCCGTCCAAAATCGCGGGCCGTATCAAAAACCTAATCCAACCTAGTACGCAAGTCCACGTGGCCCATGTCATGTCTTCCATACTTTTCGTGGGTCTCCTTAACTTATGTTAGGTGGTTGAGGAGCTTAACCCATGCAACCTAAAATATACCAAAAAAAGATGACTAATAAAATAAATAAATAAAATGGTCATGCTTTCTTGCATCCTACACAAGGAACCTAAAATCATGAAGCAGATCATGGGTCACTCATAAATCATGGGCATCTATCATGGCAATGTAGAATGAATTGGATAGAGTACCATCCCTGAGTTGATCTTTTCCTGTTACATACATACATATATCCATGGTACATGCATACGTACATACATGAGAAATGATTATGTGCCCTTAATGCACCTCACGCACATAAATAAATATATGCGTAAATAAAAACATCCAAAAATAAAATTTGGATCTATGTTACTTAGATAAGCTATGCATAATAACCTAACAATATTACTAGAAATGATTACATGCATTTGATGCTTGGTAATTATAAGGCGAGGGCCATCATGATATGTGAGTATTATTGCTAGCATTGACCTTGATGAGTGAACCTAGTGTGACACACCAAGGGGAATAAAGGGGATGCCGTGGGAGGTGATGCACACTATAAAAACGACATGGTTGGGTATTGCCCTCGACTTGACTGTGCTCCGTGACAAGATTTGATTGGACGACAAACAATTGTTGGAAATGAGGCCTGGTTGAGTATTAAGGCTGTAAATGGTCGGGTCTAGGGTGGGTTTAGCCACTAAATGGGTCTAGGTCTAGGTCCAAATTTTAGATCCAGACCCTTTTACTAAATGGACAGGTCTGGGTTGAGTCCGAGTCAACCCATTAGTCTCATTTATGAATGGGTTGGGTCTGATGGGTTTGGGTCTGGATCTAGCATGCAAGCATTTTTACAAGGCTTAAAAACCGGGTTTGGAAGGGTCTGGGATGGATGAGTCTCTTGAAACATAGACCAAACCCGTCCACTTACTAAATAGGTTCGGTTCGGGTCAGGTCAAGCCTAATATAAAGGAAACCAGACTCAGATCCGTTTAGCAATTGGGTCTGTTCTTGGACCCAGACTCGTACCATTTAACAAATGGATCGGGTTCGGGTCGGGTCTACATGGGTTGGGTCTAGGTACCCCATCGGGTCCACTGACCCATTTACAACCCTATTGAATATAGTCAAGTATGAACTTGACTTAATAATTTTCAAACATGCTTTGCATAGGCCTCATCTTTGACAACAACCTCTTGTCCAATAAAATCTTACTATATTAGGGGGTCTAGGGAGCTTAGTCAAGGTAGGCAGTGTTGGGTGCGTTTCACAAAACCTTAGGATTTCGCCCCCCAATCTACTAGAATTATGGGTTATGATTAAGCACGAAATTAAATCAAATTAACAATCACACGACACAAGAGATTTTTACGTGGAAAACCTTCAAAAAGGTAAAAACCACGGGACCTGAGTTGATGGAGTACCATCCTTAAGTTGATCTTTTCCTATTACATACATACATATATCCATAGTACATGCATACATACATACATGAGAAATGATTATGTGCCTTAATGCACCTCATGCACATAAATAAATATATGCGTAAATAAAAATATCCAAAAATAAAATTTAGATCTATGTTACTTAGATAAGCTATGTATAATAACCTAACAATATTACTAGAAATGATTACATGCATTTGATGCTTGGTAATTATAAGGCGAGGGCCATCATGATATGTGAGTATCATTGCTAGCATTGACCTTGATGAGTGAACCTAGTGGGACACACCAAGGGAATAAAGGAGATGCCGTGGGATGTGATGCACACTATAAAAACGACATAGTTGGATATTGCCCTTGTCTCGACTGTGCTCCATGACAAGATTTGATCCGACGACAAACAACTGTTGGAAATGAGGCTTGGTTGAGTATTAAGGCTGTAAATGGTCAAGTCTAGGGCGGGTTTAGCCAAAACTAGACCTGTCCATCTACTAAATGGGTCTAGTTCTGGGTCCAAATTTTAGATCCAAACCCTTTTACTAAATGGGCGGGTCTGGGTCGAGTTCGAGTCAACCCATCAAACCCATTTATAAATGGGTTGAGTCTAATGGGTTTGGGTCCGGATCTAGTATGCAAGCATTTTTACAAGGCTTAAAACTAGGTCTGGACAGGTCTAGGTTGGATGGGTCTCTTGAAACATAGACCAAACTCGCCCACTTACTAAATGGGTTGGGGTCGGGTCGGGTCTGGTCGGGTTGGGTTGGGCCTAATATAAAGGAAACCAGACCCAGATCCGTTTAGCAACTGGGTCTGTTCTTGGACCCAGACTCGTACCATTTAACAAATGGATAGAGTCCAAATGGTTTGGGTCTAAGTACCCCATCAGGTCCGCTGACCCATTTACAACCCTATTGAGTATAGTCGAGTATGAACTTGACTTAATAATTTTCAAACATGCTTTGCATGGGCCTCATCTTTGACAACAACCTCTTGCCCAATCAAATCTTACTATATTGGGGCCTAGGGAGCTTAGTCGAGGTGGGCAGTACCCAATCTACGTCCCATGAAAATGTCCAAATGAAATGCATGTACATTGCCATTTATGCGTGTCATCCAACCTAGTTATTAGGTGCCCTTACAAGGATGAAGAGAGGCATTAAAATGCAGGCCATTGCAAAACTCACACGGGCCTTGCGAATGAACGTATAGGTTTTAGACATGATTGTATATTGCTCTCTATGGTGTGTCCTTCTTGAATTATGGGTCAAGATGAATCTTAGGATACACGTCGAAAGCCAAAGCTGGCTACTTCTTAATGCACTTGGATGTGAAACCATTGAAAAACTTCCTTTTCAATTCTCCACTTTCAACTTTAATTATTGATGGTTGATACTATCCCCATCCAATTTGAATATTGGATTGTAGACCATCCAAAATTACACCAAGAAAATGGATGATTGTGATGATCAAATCACATATGCATGTGGGCCACTGAATTGCCAAGTAACAGACGTGTGAAAAATGCATTTGATTTGGACATATAGTTTGGCAAATTGTCTTAAATCATCAGCTTTTTTCGCATCCATAAAATGACATATGTTATAAAGTCAAGAGAGCAACTGCAGGATAAAAGATAAATTCTTTGATACTCTGGCAAAAATGGCATGTTTTATAAAGTCAAGATAGCAACTGCAAGAAAAAAGATAAATTCTTTGACACTCTGGTAAAGTGTGATGGATGATACGCAATAGTTAGAATTATTGAGAATTGAATAAGTAGCATTCAAGTAATTCAAACACCGCGGAATTATGGGTAGCCGCATGTGCACAAAATTACTCTTCTTTAATATTACCCAAGTATTAGATTGATGGACATTTATTGGACAGTTAAAATTAAAAAAATACCCTCAAATCTACACAAATCAGAGGTTAGGATTGTGCGACTAATCTAGTTTTGAGAATGTTACTCAGTGGCTTTGGGTTCCACAATTAATATAGTCTATCTAATTTGAATTCATACATTCCACAAGCATGCGTCCTTCTAAGTGCCTGCACATAAAAGGGTTATACACAGCTAGAGTATTGAATAGTTTGCTGAAAGTAAAAGCCATTGAAATCACAATATCTTGCGTCTGACCTGAATTGTTTGGTGACTGGGTCTCAAGTATATCTCTAATGAATTGTCATGGGATTTGATTAGTATAGGCCAGCAGGCATATATGATCCGGCCCCCGAGTTTTTGCATTGTCTACTAGTCTTTAGTTTGACAAGTAGCACCCATCGCTTGGTGGATCCAGACCATTGGTCTGTTGTGTCCCATCATGAAAGATGATAGCCGAAAACTACATCCTAGCCATCAATCTCGGTACTTCATTTAAATATGGACCATTGCTGTATTTCTCTTCTGGAATATAGTTCATCCATAACAGGACACAGGAATCCAATGGTACGGATCATTGAACTGTGGGCCCCACATGTCGGAACTGAAAGCTCGAGTATGATGTGCATGCAAAGCCTCGTTGGTATAATTTCCTTTTGAGATTCCTCCACATTATAGTGGAGTCAATGACTGAGATGAATGGCTAAAATAATCTTATCATCTAATAATTAAGGGCCAAGATAATCTTAAATAATCATGATGCTGATTATGATTAGTCCAGATGCTTGGAGATTACACGGCCCAAGATCACGAGAAATCAATACCTCAATATAAAATTAAGGAATTGACAGAAAAATAGAGTTGTCTGAAAAAATGGTAACAAATGAGGAGCTCTTTTTGACTTGTAATTGTACGGCCAGTGAATCTAGACCGTTTATTTGTTGGGTCCGCGGTATTGGAATTCTCTTTTATTGACCAAGGACAGTTTTGACAGGGACTGCTAGATGGACGATCTGGATTCATCTTCAAGATCATCTGTCCCGACTTTTGGCACGGAACCCGGCACATATTTTAAAATGGGTATTTCAAAGTTGTATTTTGAAATCGTTGTTGGGATTAACGGCGATGTCTTCAGATGATGGGAGGTGCGTGTGCACCGGCTCTACGTGCACACAGAGTCCACCATATTTTACATTTGATGCAAGCTTGCAATTCGTCTATCTTAAAGAGAGATTTCATACTCTGGTAGAGTGTGATGGCTGAGGGAAGCGGATTGCGTGGTGTACCACACACCAGCAACTTGGCTGGTGTATTGATGCCAGCAAGCTCGGTGGGCCCCACAAAGAGGTATGTGTTACATCTAAACCGTCTGTTCATTTTGCAAGATGGTTTTAAGGCTTTTTTTTAACCAAAAATGAGATGGGTACAAAGCTCAAGTGGATCACACCGCAGAAGCAGTGGAGATTGAACGTCTACGATTGAAACCTTCTCAGGGGCCATAGAAGTTTGGGATCAAACTGATATTGGTTTTTACCCTTCATCCAGGTCTGTGTGACCTTATTAACAGTTTGGATGGCAAATAAATATCATGGTGGGCCATAAAAATGTTTTAACAGTGAGAATCATTGTCCCACTGCCTTTTTTGGTGTGGTCCATTTGAGCTTGGATATGACTCATTTTCTCGATCAAGCCCTAAATTAATCTCTCCAAATAGATGGCTGGTGTGGATATATTAAATCCATCATTATGGGACTCACAAAGCCTAGATCTTCTTTGAACCGTTAATACATTCACGGTGCTCGAGTACCGACGCACTCATCTACGCTAGCCACGCACCCACACCAATAAGGTTGGGTACACCAGCCAGTCCACTTCCGCTGGTTAAAAAGCAGGCATTAAGTAATTGCACACACGGCATATAGGTCACTCAAATTAGGCCGTCCAAATGGTGAACCCACTGTAGATGGATTATATTGTGATGAAATGCTCTTATCTGGAGAAGCTCATCTCACGTAATATTAGCACAAATCTAAACGGTCTGCATCATGCAGCACCCCATGAAACACCTATGACCCAACTTTTGTCCGGATCCAAAACTTTGGTGGGCCATGAAAGGCGGAAACATTTCCTCCCTTGATTTGCCTCTCTCTTTGCTGTGGCCCACTAGTGTTTTGCATCATATTGAAAGTTGGGTGCCTGAGGATTTCATGGGGCGTCGCATCACATGGACCTACGGTTAAGATGAAAATAGCCAACGGTCTGCAATTAACAAAGATTTGAGTTGTTGTATGTCATGCGTACATAATCCAAGCGACTGAATATTAACCTGCACACTTGGTCAGAGTAACAATCTCTATCAGACTGCTATCTATTAGAGAGCACTTGATTAGAAACAATCTATGTAATCGCCTTTTTTATATTGCGTCAGGTTGGTAGCTGGTCTCTAACTAAAAGCCATGGCTCTTAGTGGAGTAAAATAGCAGAAAAGGACTCATGTACCAGCACTCAAATTAGTTGGGATAAGGTTAGTAATGATGATTTTGTAAGAGAATCAAATAATAATTTCTAATGTATATATTGTAAACAAAAAGTCCTTCCCATCTAAGGGTGGCAATCAACAGGTAGGCCTCTCTTCCTGGCTTTAGGCCTGACTTGGACCTATTAGTTTATGGGCCGAGCTTGGACCTCGCATCCATGGCTTGATCAAATTTGGGACTGAGCTTGGGCCTAAACAAACCCAACCTAACCTGGCTCGACCTAACTTTATATGTAGATGTATTATATATTATAAATATATATTCTTCAAATCCTTAGTTAAGCAACTACCTATCTTGTTCTAAAATGTTTTTTTTTTTCGTGCATGCTTGGATTGCTTATAAATTTGGAAAATTCAAAGGAGAAATAGATATTTTAATCAATTTTTGGGCCAAGTCAGGTTGGATCAGGTCGGGCTTGGGTCGCACTCGGATCTTGGATGTGAAGTGTCGGCCTGACCTTGGCTCATTGCCACCCCTTGAACCTACGTGGCAAGCCACTTCTTTAACTTTTTTTTTTTTTTTTTTTTTTTTTTTTTTTTCTATCTCTTCCTCTGAGCGAAGCCCACAGGCTTGTACAACGACCGGTGGTTGCAATATCCACGCCATTCATCAGAAGGGTAATATTGTGTAGATTCTAAATTGCAAAAATCAATTTAGTCTTCTAGTTAGGTGGGCCACAATTAACTAAAGAAATGTATGGATGTAAAATAATGAATCGACTCGTCAACTTATTTTTAATATTATATGACATCTGCTGAATGGACCACCTTTGTCTTTGGATAGTAAAATCTACACGATGAGGTCCTCCATTAGAAGTTAATTACCCGAAAATCCATGAGGAAATATGATTACATAAGCCAATTGAAGCATCACATGACCATTTGCGAGTGCATATTTGCCCACCAATTGGATTCATTCACTTAGGGCATTGGAATTTATCGCACATGTTTAAAAAGTTACACCTATCAGACATATTTTCCTTGCTATTAAAGCAAATTTAGACAATGAAATTAACTGGTGGTTCAATTTTTGAAACATAAGCAATCCTTCGTAGGATCAAATAGTGGGCCATCTAGAATAATAGGTTTACTAGACTTTGCATGGCCATCGGACCGTTATTGACATATGTATATATATTTTTTACTGAATTATATTGGGATTTTTTTTTATTTAATATTTGAGTTTATGTTGTATAGATGTGATCTTTTTATGGATAATACATGCATAGAGATATTTGGATTCGTCATCATGATGCGACCAAGATTCATTGATTAAATGCTTGGTCCAGTTTTCACATACCGTAGATCAACATGTATGTATGCATAACCGGAGTGGTGCACATTGAGGTACATGTACATATATGAGATGAACCTCTGCCTTAATCTATGGGATAATTAATACAGATTGACAGTAGTTGGTTTTATACCTAATCAGATCATGTAAGCCTACGTATAATGGAGATAGGTAATTACTTTATCAAATGGATCCTTCATGATGATCGTGTAGTTCATTTACAATGTGTGAATTGAACAACATGCATAGCATAACCAATTACCTACAAGCATCAAATTGATTCTAGTCTAGTCACTATAAGAGTATGCTGGTCTTGTAAGTAATTCTTCTGCCTTTATTACTTAATTGACGCTACTTGGCAATTTTGTGATGAATACAACTTTGGCATGTATTGTCAGGCCATGTGCACCAATTTAATTGGGTCATAAACACGCTGAGAAAATGGTCAACTCAAGTCATGTCACACAAATGGATTAGAAGAAGATTGTAGATAATCATACGATGGTGATGATGTGCATATATAAGATTTATCTAGATGGTTGGAGCAAATAGGTAGTTGGATTTTATTGTGAACAATATATATTATTATTATTAGAGTGAGTGTATATATATATATATATATATATATATATATATATATATATATATATATATATATATATATATATATATATATATATATATATTCTTAGGTTTAATAATTACATTAATATTTTTTATGGGTTTTAATTGATCAACTTTATAACTATAAAATCAGTTAGATCTTAAAGTAAATAAATGTGCATCACAATTAGAGCATTGAAATTTGAGCATGTGTATGAATGGAACCAAATATGTTTAATTGAGTGTGATTAGATCAACAATTTAGAACAAGTGGTTAGATACCGGCTGAATTCTTTCTTATCTACTTGATGATTTGATACTTACGTCTTCTCTCAGGATTGATTATAGCCTTAAAGATCTTATACTATATCAATTTAATTAGAGGGTATAGATTGCGTTTACTTAATAAGAATGAGCATGTTAAGTCCATACACACCATTACTGCCAAAATTTAATAGATATTAGAGTTAGTCTATAATTAAAATCATTCTTGAATAAATGTCCATAAATAAAGGGGTAGACTTTAGGTTGAAACATCCTCTCTCTCTCTCTCTCTCTCTCTCTCTCTCTCTCTCTCCTCTTGGGCTCTAACTTCATAGAAATCCCTTCAATTGTAAAATTCTGGTTTACTAAATTTAAAGACCCTATGGTGCGTGCAATACCTTCTTCCCTCTTGTGGGCTTTCCTTCTCTCTCATAGTCATTGTCTTTCAACCGAAAAGAGGGTCATGGTTACATGTTTGAGGTAATTTTGTCATGAGATCCTCATTCATGCCTTAGTGGTAGACTCACAAGAGTTTCAGCACCAAGGTCATGGGTACGAGTGTCATGTGGAAAAAAAAAAAAAAACTAATTTTGTCCATAAAATTTGAATTAGTGTATATTTTGACATTTCACTTCTCTGGTTGGTCCAGCTCAGCTTGATTGTGTCAGAGCAACTCTGACACAATCAGGCTGAGCTAGACTAATCAGAGAAGTAGAAGCAGAGGTTCCATGCTCGGTTCAGAGGATCCGGATTCCCTTGTAGAAGCTACGATGCTTTCTCACCGCGTTAGAAAAGGAAAGGTCTCAAGATCAAGTTGCTTGGACCATAATTTATGGTTCACGGAGCGAATAGCATCCACTTTATGATGCGCATAAAATCAGATAGATTTTTAGCACTGCTAGGATCAACTTATGCAAACTTCAACCTAGTCCACTCATCATGTGGGCCACAACATAGAGAATAGTGTCTAACCATTGATAAATAACGAAATACAAGTGTGGTCCACTCAATGAAGGGAAATAACTGATTTTTTGCAAAAGGTGACCTCACGAAAAAGAAAGCCTATTGGATGGGTTGGATGTGGCACGTACATAAAAGACCTTCTCATTCGAGAGGCAATGTGGGCACAGAACTAAATAATCCATGTATCATTTTTTTTTTTTTTACCAGCTAACGTGAATTTCGTTTCGCATTTAGACACTGATGATATGTGGGGCCCACCGAATTGTATCCACCGACTGAAATACAGTTGATGACGGGCGCACCATCTTATCGACGTCAGTCTTGTTGAGACCCACCAAATTCCATCCACCGATTTTGAAGGCACACGCACCGTTTAATCAGCATACGTGGATTGTGTAGTGAGGTGCTTACCACGCCCACTGTGATGCATGTGTTTAATCCACGCCGTCCATCCGTTTTTCCATCTCATTTCCGGGCATGAGGCGAAATTTTAATTATATATGGACCTCAATTAGACCACACCACAGGAAACAGTGGGAATTGAATGCCTACCGTTGGAAACTTCTTGAGGCTGGAGAAGTTTCGGATCAAGATGATATTTTTGTTCTCCCTTCATTCAGGTCTTCGTGACCTTATGAACAGGTTCAATGACAAATAAACATCCCTGTCGACCCTGAGATGGTTTCAACGGTGAACATATTATCCCACTGTTTTCTGTAGTGTGGTCCACTTGAGCTTTGTATATGCTTCAATTTTGGGATCATGCCATATAATTAGCTGGAAAAACGGATGGACGGTGTGGATAAAACAAGATACATCACGGTGTGCTTCATAGAGTCTTCACACCACAGTAAAGGGTGGTGAGCGCCTCACTACATAATCGGCGTCCTTTATGGGCCCACCGAATTCCATCAGCCGATTGGAATACTATTGAAGGCGGGCTCACCATCTTATCAACGTCCATTCTTGTTGATGCGTGCATGGAATTCTGCATCATGCAATATGTGTTTCACACCACCGGCCTCTCTCTCTCTCTCTCTCTCTCTCTCTCTTCTCTCTCTCTCTGCGATTGACTGAGTCATGTTGATGGTGTGATGAGAAATGGTGAGCCCATGCCGTTGATTTTTATTTTTATTTTTTTTCCAGTGCTTATCTAAAACACGTGTAGAAAAGCAATGCTGTGAAATAACAGAGAGATTGCCGAGCCCTGTGGTGATTCGTCTAGGTGGGCGGTGGGCCCCCTAGAGAGACTTCCTAATAGCCCGAGAAGAAATGATCACACACACACACACACCCCCCTTTTCCTTTGGGGAATGATCACATGCCTTCGAGAATACGGTAATTATACTATGATCAAGCCGTGTGGGGCCCACCTGTGATGTGTATGTCCTCGTGTATCTGGTGCGTCAAATCATTTTCACCGTACATACAAAGAATAATCCCAACCCAAAAACTCATGTGGGACACACCACATGCAGAAATGTGAAATCGCTGCCAAAACCACTGCATTGCTCTGTTTGGACGCGGATTCATTATGATCGGACTCTGTGGGGCACACTGTGATGTGTGTATCTTATCCACGCCGTCCATCTGTTTTTCAACCACATTTTAGGTCATGAGCCCAAAATTGAAGCATAGGCAAAGCTGAAGTGGACCACACCACAAGAAAAAGTGGGAATATTGTCTTCCACCGTTGAAAACTTCCTAAGGGCCACTGATGTTTATTTTCCATCCAACCCGAAACGGATGAAGGGAAAACACAAATATCCGCTTGATCCAAAACTTCTGTGGCCCAGGAAGTTTTCAACTGAAGGAGTTCAATCGGCACCTTTTCCTGTGGTGTGGTCCACTTGAGCTTTCGATATGCTTCAATTTTGGGATCATGCACTAAAATGAGCCGAAACAATGGATGGATTGAGTGGATAAAACACACACATCACTGTGGGCCCCACAGTCGATCACCATGCAATCCCTGTTGCATTTGTTTTGGAATTTCGGTGTCCCTTGATCCTGGTGTGGTGGTGGGGCGCATCGGATGAATGGACTGGATCACATATACATAACACAGTGGACCAGACATTCCATACGAAAATTTCTATGGTGGATGCCCCTAATTGTTCCCTTTGGTGTGGCCCACCTGAGCTGTGAATCAGCATGCATTTTGAGATCTAGGCCTGTCAATATAGGTAGCGCATCTGATGGACGGTTGGATGACAATCACACGTCACGGTGGGTCCTACACAGCCCAAACTTATGATAATTACGATGCATTCCAACGTCCGTGATCATTCCAAATATTTCATGCCAAATGTCACATATATAGCATATCCAACTCGTATGAAAGGTGGGGCTGCACCATGATGGCCACCTAATACGAAAATCAGGCCAGTCCACTTGCTTGGCAGGGCACTACATCGAAATAAATGAACAGCGGATGGTATGAGTCAGCATACTGGTATGGCCAACCCAATGAGTGGATCAGCCTGATTTTCACATGAGTTGACCATCTTCATCTCGCCCACCATCTGAATGGATTGGATGGGAAATTTATCGATGGATGTGAAAGTTCAAAGGCTGTATGAATCATTTCATCAGGTGGATTAGGAAAGCCTAAAATTACATTTTCTAACCAATAAAAGCTCATGATATGGTGATGTGTTGTTATCATGAACTGATGAACTGATTAGATTCCAACGCTAATAGTTTCCAAAAGAGAGGCAATTACCTTTGAGTGCATTCATTTTTCATTTTTGGAGTTGAAATGGTTCTAATTAATTGTACTCCATTTCAAAAAAATTTAAAAATGAGATCAATTTGGCTTTCCAAACACTATTCCTATGTTTGAAAACTCAGAGAAACTTGAGTCAACTTGGCCAAGTTGTTTGAACTCAATTAGATTTCATGGCGAGTTTGACCCGTTCAAGAGTTTGTTTAGGCTGAGTTGACTCAATTCACTAACTTGACAAAACTAGATAGAATGTTTAATAAAACTTATCTTCAATACTCATCACTTATTTTTATTACTAATACGATTCAGATCGTTGGGTTCTTTTTTCTGGCTCCCCTTTCTTCACTTAATGTTGAAGGCTAAATGCTAGAAATGTTGGTGAGTTAAAAATTTCTTTTGGGAATGGATTTATGGCTCAATGATAGGCAAACTCTTATTCAACACTTGAGATCATGGGATTGCATGCCCATGTGGTGTGGGTGTGCATGTGAGTGTGAGTGTGTGTGATGTGGGTGTAAGTAAAAAAATTATTTCTTTTCACTTTTGACAAAAATATATCTTAAATTATTTAAAAAATTACAATTCAACATTTTAAATTTTCAGCAATAAAGTTAATTTTTAGAGTTTATTTTTTCATTTATCAAATGGCACATACTCTAAAATATTTATAAATCTACTATATTTCAAATCTTGACAAACTCAATCGAGTTACTAGACTTAGTTCCACTCTATACACTTTTGAGTTGAGATGAGTTTCTAAGTTTATGCAATAAAAAAACCTTAGGGCCTACTTGGCTGTCACTTAAAAATGAATTCATCTCATTTTAATTAATATCAGTTCCGTATTTTTTTTTACATTCTTACCATGATATTTTATCAATTACCTGATTAAAGAAATGAGTTTGGATAGTACTGAGATACACTGAATATTGCAGGAATTCCTATTTACATTAGAAGTTTGTTGCATGTGAAGTAATACATAAAAGATACCTTGCCTATTTAGGCACCCACGTGACTGAGTTCATTGCTTTGGCATGTTATTGGACCTAACAGGCTTAGATGTGAATTTGGACTTGGTAGGTCAAGCTGGAATTCTCTCGATGTATCTAACCTTACTTGTTCGGGCTTTAAATTCTAAATAAGGTTAGGTTTTGACTAACTAAAAATAAACCCAACCCTAGTTGCTAAAATTAGTTTAATTATTATATTTATAGCAATTAATTAAAACCTTAAACCTTACTTTAAGAAAATGTGTCATGGTGCTTAACCTAAAGTCTTTGTTAAATAGGGAATTATAGGTTAGGCAAACCTAACTTAGGCTCAACCCATAGAAAAAGATGGATTGAAGGTTATCA
Organism: Liriodendron chinense; assembly: GCA_003013855.2. NCBI lineage: Eukaryota > Viridiplantae > Streptophyta > Magnoliopsida > Magnoliales > Magnoliaceae > Liriodendron > Liriodendron chinense. Next base: position 401,899 of record ML058574.1, read on the forward strand.
TCTGAGACCAGACCCAACCCATTCCCCACACCCTGCTTATTTTCACCGCCAATCACCATTCCCCCCTTCCCCCCCCCCCCCCCCCCCCCACATAGTAACTTCATTAAGTTTGAAATAGTTCCCTAGCTTAAGATAGAGCTCCTGGGCCACTTGATTTTGATCACACCCATTTCTAGAAAGACCATGTACCTGATTAGCTGATGTGATTATGCAATGCATGCTCTAAAGAAAGATACCATACACATTAAGATTTCATGGATCCGAAACAAAGATCGGAAATGCGCCACACATAGCCTAAGCAAAATCAAACTAATCAACGGGCCCACCTAGACGCATCCATCTCGTTCGGTTGAAAGTTTAGGCCCAGTCAAACTCAGGCCAGGACAACTTACAACCCCATCTATAACCATATCAACCTAGAAGTTTGTGCATACGGACCCCTTTTGCTAGAGCCAATTATCTTCGAATGGAATAATGCTTAGATACAACTTCAAAATCCACCCCACGTCGCATCGATTCATAATATAAAATAAAAAATCAGTACTATAACAAGCAACACAGGCATCTAAATCTCTTTAAGTATTTCAACTAATGAAATCTTTTGGGTGACTTTACTAGCCACACGCGTATTGTCTATTGCTTATTATAACTTAAGAAAGCGACGCATCTTAGCATTCATAGAGATTTTTTAAGCATATTAGTAGGTGATTTGGATTACGAAGGTGGACAACCGTTCGTGAAAATGGTCCATTCCAAGCATGCCATTTGTCCTCTATAGTTGACAAAACATGCCAACATCATGATAAAGCGGTCACCGACCCTTTACAGATGGCTCGAATCGATGACCGAAACGTCGTGGCATGTGGGCCATTAAGCACCTGACGGTCTTTATTTATTATGAGTTAGAGCTATCTGATTAATGAGATTTGAAACCTTATTATATGCCATCAAGTTTTTCCACTCCAAGCCTTTATTATAGCCACTGAAATACTGGGCCATAGTTGATAAATATCAGTAGAGACCCTCAAATGAGAGGGGGAGAGAGAGAGAGAAATGGAGGAATATTGTTTCCTTGAGGGGTAAAAGAATTCCTGTTGCTTTAATATAATATAAGATAAATGATCTTGTGGTGGGAGGCATTTTGGTAGTTTTTCCATCTTGATTGGACCGCTGTCACATGTGGAGGTCCCCACACAGGTGGCATCTGAAAGTTTATTTTATACTCTGGCCGGTTACCAATGTCCATGTGCAGGCACTCACAACTTCTGCTTGTCTGTTGGATCGATTGTAGATCACAGTAAAACGATTTACGCGTCTTGGGCCGACAAGTCAGCTTTCGAGTCGAGTTATGACTCGGCCGAGTCAGTTGTGAATCAGCCCAACTCGTCAGGGGTGACTCGTGGTGTGAACTGGATTGGGTCTAACCGAGTACGAGTCGACTCAGATGAGTTGCACCCGAGTCGTCTGAGTCTTAAAACACTGTTGTAGATATGTTAACATCTCAAAATCAGATTGGTTGAACCATCTCTATATTGAGTTGGGACCACTTTGTTTTACTGCAACGGTCCATTAGATATGGAACCATCGACTCTGTAAGGAGATCGACTCAGTGGCGTTTCTTTGTTTGTGTGGTCAATCTACGTTGGGCCCCCTGATTTAGACAGTTTTTGTTTGTTTAAGCTGCATGCCACGTGTACAATTTCTCAGTGCCTGCGTATCAACCATCCCACTCTCAGAGTATGAAAGTTTCTCTCTGTCTAGGGTTTTCAACGGGTTAGGTTTCTCGATGTGTTGGGTGGGCCATTGGGCTTTGACAGTGACAGGCTGGGCTTTGACCCAACCATTAGGATTGTGGACTAGTTCCGTGATCTGTGCCTGGTAATTGGACATTTAGGGCCCGTTTGGATACCAAAATAAGTTGCTTTTCTTGCTGACGGCAGCAGTTAAGTAACTGATTTGAGATACAAGTTAGTTTGGTTAATAGATAATTCACCTTTTCTTCTAGCAACAGCAGTTAAGTTACTTATTTGGGATAAATAAGTTTAGTCAACAAATGATTATCAGTTACTTCATTGTTGAAACATACACAAGCATTTCAGTTTTTTTATTTTGCTTTTTTACTTTTTTTTCTACTGGCTGAAAACTCCAGAAGGAGAGAAATTTTACCAAAATTTAGTTTATTAGCTACTAGTTTATATATATTGGACTAGAAATTAAGCTTATGTGATTACCTTACCCTCCTATATAAGGAACATTTATTGGACAACTAAAAGTGAAAATATCCAACTGTTTTATTTCAATAGATATCTGTCCTGCGGCATGTTTCAGTGCCTGCGTGTTGAGCTTCATACATAACCAGAGTATCATATGACTACCCCTTCATGTAATGGGGAGAGATGTTCCAAATGGCACATCCTACCAACGTGCCACATGCTTATAACATCACAAGCCGTGCAAAAGGTTAGCTCCATCATAAAGATTAGCTGGGAAGTGGATTGGGTACTAGTACTTCAAGACCTAGCTAGAGGTGGATAGGCTCTGTGGGGCCCACCTTGATGTATGTGTTTTATCCACGCCGTCCATACAAAGAGCCAACAAATGAGATAGATCTACAGCACAAGTGACCACACCACTGAAAATAATAGGGATAAAATGCCTACAGTTGAAAACCTCATATATACCATTGAAAACCAACCCACATCAAACGTGGGGCCCACATGATGGACGGTCCACACATCAAAGGTGGGCTCCACATCATGGGCAATTAATAAAGGTGGGCTCCATATGATGGGCAATTAATAATGGTGGGCCCAACATGATGGATGATCCACATCAAGGTGGGCCTCACATGATGGACGGTCCACATCAAGGGTCGGTACTAATGATGAGTGGCCAATATCCAAGGCGGCCCCGCATGATGGATGGCCCACATCATAGGTGGGGCCCACATATTGGATGACCCGCATAGAGGTGAGGCCCAAATATACCTTGTCCAGCTATTTTTCCAGTCTTGTTGGGAGTGGGTCCACTATGCTGTGGGGCCCACGTGATGATTGTGAGAAATCCACACCGTCCATCCTTTTGTCCAGCTAGGGTTGTCAACAGAACGGATCCGCTACTGGATCCGATCTGATTTTACCTGGATTCGGATCAACAATCCGGATCATCGGGTCGGATTCGAATCTTGTTAATCGGATCCGTTTAAATTTCGGGTCGGATCCAGATCACCTTGGATCCGCTCCAATTAAGATCTAATCCGAATTTAAAATGAATTAAATAATATTATATATTTTTTATATATAAATACATATAAAAAACCCATATATATTTTATCACAAGTGGACCATAGTATTTACCATCCAACCTATTGAATAGTATCCACATGTATTTGGATCAGGTCAGATCGTGAGTCGGATCGGCCAAATCTCAATTGGGTCAGGTTTGTATCAAATGTTTAAAGATTCGTCGGATTTCGGGTCGAAGTGGGATCATCCGGATCACAAATCGGGTTGGATTCGGATCAGCCCTGATTCGCTGCCAAATCCGATCCATTGACAACCCTATGTCCAGCCCCAAATCCAACTAGATCCAAAGCTTAGCTTGGACTACACCTTAGGAAACACTGTGAATGAACGCATGCCATTGAAATCTTCCTTGGGCCACCGGGATTGACGGGCTGTGTTGGCCAGTGTGGGACCCGTTGTGAGCTCGGCCTGTGTTGTATATGTTTTATATGTGTCGTCCACCTCCAAGGCCCATCGTGATTTTAACCACACTGCTGGCCCACTGCTGGCCAAGTGGCCCCTAGCAAGTGTGGCCCGTTGAAATCAATGAATGTGTATGGCCCACCGGTTGTGCGGGTTGTTCCAATTTTTCTAACTGGGATAATAGTAGAACTCATGCATATGTTAGCTTTTATTCATTGTAGGATACATAGGATATATGAATTGTTCTTTAAGAGAAAAAGGAAAATAAAATAAAATAGAGATATGAAAAAACTATTTATTAATGTTAGGAATCAAACATGTTTATCTACTTTTTTTTGCTGATAAGTATGTTGTTTGCCAAACATACTCATCTGCTTAATAAGTAGAAACCAAAATAAGTAACTTATCTGGAGTTACTTACCATCCAAACGGGCCCTTGCACAGGGCTGGCCTGGATCGGATACAAGGGGTTTTCATGGGCCATGGCTAATCCACGGTGTGGCCCAATAGATCAATGGTCTCAAATATTCTGTCAATCATCTGATCCGGGATCCCTTATTTCATGAGGATCCTATGCTCCCAACGCAAAATCCATGCATACTACCTGCATGCACATCAAACTGGACCATCTGGGCCCCAAATGAGAAGTGGGGTCCACTCCCTAGCTGTCTCATTGTCTGCGGTCACACACAGTTGGAAAGAGAGTCAGTCCTGAGATTTTACACGAATGTCAACCGTCAGTTTCATTCCAGCGAGGGTGAAATCGTGGGTTACGCCCCCAATAAATAATGGGGCCCATAATTTGGACGGTCTGAGTTGACAAAAAGAAGATATGGACGATTCATCTATTATCACAATCCTCAAATGGGATCTTTGAACTACGACCATCCATGATGGGGCCCAACAGATGAAGGGCCTGATCTAGCATGCAAGCAGCATGTACGGAGTCCTACCCTATGATAGTCAGTGTGGCTATATGCGAATGAGATCGTGGCTGCACTTTCTTTCTTAACCGTCCATTTGAAGGCAACTAGTCCATGTGCTCGGATTTATGGTCGACAATTATTTATTTTGTGTGTGTGTGTGTGGGGAGGGAGGGGGGGATTGAGAAGTCACCTTCATGCTTCTTCCAGCCAAGCATGTGTGAGGGACAAAATCAAGCACCTACATGCACCAAAGTGGCAGGCCCGGGCAAGATCCAGGCCGTTCAAGGGATGACTGGGTCAAAATGAAGCGCCACGCATACATCAAAATGGCACACCTGTGCAAGATCCTGGATGTTCACCAGATGGACCAATGTGTCCTTGCCTACTCATCAGGATTCCAAGCATGCAAGTTGAATGTGGATTGTTGGTTCTTATTCTTTAGCCATCCAATTCCCATATGAGCCCCACGGCTTGACGAGTGGACCAGCCTAATTTCTGAGGCCAGAGTGGGTGGGCCCACTTGATGAATGCAGAACACCGCACGCTTTGACACGGATCTCCTGGAAATTTTTGTACGGCCTGAAGAGAATTGAGGACACAGTGTAGGAAGGTTGAGTGTAGACAATGCTGCGAGTGATTCTAATCTCGCATGCACCAGACAGTCTCCAAATGCCGATTTTAACTAAATCAAAAGGAATACACGTGAAGAGGAGATGATGCCATTCGTGGAAGCTGCCTCACCCTGACGCGGTGGAGATCCTCTCTGCCGTACAATTGGCAGGGTAAGTATGAATCAGGACTGTTGATGCAGGGGCATCTTGCTATGACTCCAAGGATACTGCGTATCTCCACACACTGGGGTGGGGTGGCTCACAAGGTAGGGTTTGTAAGATGTAAAATGGCCACGAGGTAGGCCTCATTGTGGGACTGTGTGATTCAGAGATCCATGCGATGTGGGGTTGCCCATGGGGAGGTCTCGTCTAGATTTGCGATGGCCTGCATATGAGGAAAAACCAGTCCTTTCCCATTAGCTCTGGAGCTTTTGGTGCGTTGTTCGGTTGTACGCTATTAGAATGGTGTCAGAGCAGGAGCCCAATGTTTAAGTCTCCTCACCAGTTTGGTGTGACTCCAAGGATGTCACATGTCTCCACACTAGGGTGGAGTAGCCCATGAGGTGGGGTTTGTGAGATGCAAAATGGCCATGAGGTGGGGCCCACTATGGGACCATGTGGCTTTTGGTGCGTTGGTCGTTTGTCAGCTATCAACTGTCCTACCGATTATGGACCCTACAATGGATGGCCCATGACCCACAAAGTGTCTCTATCACACTTTGCTTCAATCACTTCACTCTGCCTGAAACAGTAAAAAAGGCATTCTTTTCAAACATCTTAGTGTCAAATTGAACAACACTCTAGACTGATTTGCTAGGAATTTTGAAAGTAAGGGCCTATTTGGATTGCTAATTATGACAGCAATGTACCATGAAAGTGCAATACAAGTATCCGTCTCTTAAAAATAGGTAATTTGATAGGCAATTCCTGGATTTGGATAGGCATAGTAAAATCATAATGATGAAAGTTTTCCATTACTTCAACCTCATATCATAGAGAAAAATACAAATTCTGGTTTGGATAGGAGATTACAGCTGCATACAATGTAAAATCATAATGACTACAAATTCCTTCACCTATCTCCTATTAAATTTGCATTTGACTGCAAAATTATGCATTGAAACAAACATTAATAAACATTGTAAAACCATAATGATGGTGCTTTTACAATACATCATTGATGTAATTCGCAATCCAAACAGGCCCTAAAAGCTGTTGCGCACCTGGTTTTGAAGTCGACTTCACCTTGTTGCTTCAAACTCCATTTTCCTCAGCTGTTCCATTGTGAACACTCTAAAGTAGATAACACCATTGGAGTAATGAGCAGCACCATCAACCATGGACTTATGCCCATTTGGCTGTACTCGAAAATTGCATTTTGGTTCTGCATCATGAATGCATTTACCTTTTCATTTGGAGCTGTGTGGAAAACAGAAATCAGATTGGGCAAATTAGCATTTTCGTGCTCTTTCTCAATCCAAATTGAATGTAAGGTAAAAGGTATGTATGTCTTGTTCTTACCTTACTTTCCATTTGGGCAGGCTGCATCCCATCCACTTGCACTTGAAACCCAACTGCACCCGCATGGAATAAGTGTAATGTTATCTGCACCCACATGAGAATAGAGCTTCCAATGTGGCGGGCAGGCTCATGATCAACAAAGGTGGCAAGAAGCGGGAGTGAGAATTGTAAGTTGGCAATGAAGGGTGGATGTGCGAGCCGACCTGAAAGGTATGCCTTGACCATTTTCCTGAAAGTTGCTTGTATGGTTCTTTCAGGCACAACTGTTGTAGAAACTTTGTCTGCTGAAGAAAGCCCCAAGCTTCTTCCTGTTTTATTCGCAAGCTCACCAATAATCCCCACAAGAGCAAAACCCATCTCTGAAATGATGGAATCTGCTCGAGTCCCTCACTGTAATTTCCCTCCCTACTATCTTCGAAATCACCTTGATAGCCGCATGGCAGTCTGTACATGCTCTTATGTTCTTCATAATCAGTATTGGCGATCCGGGTGGGGTATTGATCAATGCAAAAGCGATTGCTAATCTCTCACTGTGATATCTTAGTGACTCTGCTTTGATTTCCTCTTCCACATTGTGAAGAGCACAGCTAGTATCAGGCCTGTATCCTTCCTTCTCCATCTGCTCTGACAGCGTATCAATCATTTTCCTGATCTCGTCTGTTTGCATGTGGGCCTCGTCATTGGCCGAGAATGAATGGATCTTCTGTTTGATTTCGACCCAACTGTAGGCTGGCTCCTTTTTAACCCTTCGGTCCTTCATTGCTTTCTTCACCTTTGAGACATCTTCCCATCGACCGGCCGCAGCATAAATATTTGACATGATCACGTAAGGTCCTGCATCTTTGAGCTCCATCTTGAACAGCTGGTCTGCGGCCCGCTGACCCAATTCTTGGTTTCCATGGATCCTGCAAGAATTCAAAATCGAAGACCACATGATGCCGTCAGGTTCAAATGGCATCTGGGCCATAAGTTTCTCTGCTTCATCCAAACGTCCGACCCGACCCAAGATATCGACCATGCAAGCATAGTGTTCTCTCCTGGGCTCAAGCTTACAGACCTGAGTCATGAAATTGAAGTACCGAGATCCTTCTTCTACGAGCCCACCATGATTGCATGCAGATAAGACACTCAGGAAGGTGACGGAATCTGGTTGAGCACCACATTCTAGCATCGCTTCGGACAATGTAAGAGCAGCCTTGCCATGCCCATTTTGAGAGTAAGCCGTGATCATGGCATTCCATGAGACTATATTCCGATCTGGCATCTCATCAAAGATCCAACCTGCCTCTTCAATGCACCCACACTTTGCATACATGTCTAGAAGGGCACTTCCAGCAAACACGTTTGCCATGAACCCTGATCTTATAATATATGAATGTAGCTGCTTTCCTAATCCAAGCAATGCCAAACTTGCGGAAGCTCTTAAAACGCTAGAAAATGTCGCCTGATCTGAGCTCACATCAGCACTCCGCATTTCAGAGAACAACTTCAAGGCTTCCTCGTGGAATCCCTTTTGCACATAACCCGAAATCAGTGCAGTCCAAGAGACCTGTGTTTCGGTCAATTCTATTCTTAAAAATCCTCTCGGCAACAGTCAATGTGACCACATTTGGCATACATGTCGATCAGAGAATTGCCCACCGAAATATCAGATTCAGCTGATGTTAAAATTGCCTGAGCATGGATTTGCCGACCCATTTCAAAATCTGATTGAGCTGCGGCCACACTCAAGATGCTAGCAAAAGGGTATTGCTTCCGATCGAAGCCGGTAAACTGCAAAGCCCGAAAGAGATCGAGAGATTCTTTGTTCTGCCCATTCCAAGCATAGCTTGTGATGATCACATTATAAGAAACACCATCTACTTCCGGCATCTCATCAAAGAGTTTCCTTGCATCACCCACACAATCGCACTTTGAGTAGAAATCAAGCAGAGCATTGCTCACAAACACAGTTCCAACCTAAACGGGTCTTGATAATAAGTCCATGAATCTGTTGGCCAACCACCAGATCGGCCAATCCAGTACTGGCAGATAAAATTGCTGCGAAAGTGAACTCAGAAGGTTTCATACCCATATTTTGCATTTCTAGGAAGAGTTTCAAAGCTTGCTCAGAACGGCCATCTTTTGAAAACCCTGTTATCATTGCATTGAATGTGACGCAATCTTTTTGGGGCATTTTATCAAACATTTCGCATGCGTCTCCCATAAGGTGGCATTTCAAGTAAGAATCAACCAAAGTATTGGAAACGATCAGAGCCGATTCATAGCCTAATTTAAGGAGATAGGCATGAACTTGAATTACCTGATTCGAGCACTCGCCATCATTGCACGCTGATAGCAGAGAGACAATGGTCACGTGATCAACTTCCGTCCCCGCCCTTCTCATCTCTGAAAAAAGCGAGAATGCTTCTTGGGTTTGCTTGTTCTGAGAGTACCCACCGATCATGATGGTCCACGTGATGGTGTTCCGACCAATCATACCATCGAACATCTGTCGAGCTTCACAGAGGTTACCGGATTTCACGTAGCCTGAAATCAGCGTGTTCATTGAGATTGTGTTTCTATGAGGCATTTCATCGAACAGCTGCCGGGCTTCCAACAATTCTCCTCTTCGGACGAGATCTTCCATCTGATAATTCGAGCGACATGTCCGGGGATTGAAGCCGGTTTTTATCATTTGGGCGTCTACATGTTTCAAGAGGGAGGGGTTCTGAGGGCATTCTGAGAGCATTTTTGCGTCTATGTCTTTCACGATGATGGGATTGCGAAGGCATTTTGGGGAGATTTTTGGACTCAGAGTATCAAGTGAGTGGAATAATCGGATTCTGAGCGGTTTCATAGGAGATGGGTTGAAAGAGTTTCAGTGGGTTTTATCCTCATTTGGAAGATGACAGGTAATAAAAACGCGGGAATGTAATTTGCACCGCTGGGAGAGGCCGAAGGTACGTTCAGCAGATGTGGCGGGACTCTTTTGCAGGGAAGTTCTTGCGCTGGGATGCTTAGGTGGGGCCCACCGTGATGTTTGTTAGAAATCCACTCCGTCCATCCGTTTTGCGAGCTCATTTTAGCACGTGCGTCGTAAATGAAACATATCCAAAACTCAAGGGCCCACTCGAGAGGGGAAAACTGGGGAAAGAAATGCCCTACCGTTGAAACCTTCCTGGGACCCACTTTGATGTTTATATGCGATCCAAACTGTTTATAAGGTCATTCACACTGAGATGGAGTGAAAAAAAGAAATCAAATATTTAGTCTGATACAAAACTTTTGTGTGCGTAGGAATGTTTCAACGGTGGTCACTGAATCCCCTTTTTCCTATAGTGTGGCCCATTTGATTTTTGGATCGGCTTCATTTTTGGTTGAATGTCCTCAAATGAGCTCGAAAAACGGATGAACGGGGTGGATTTCTCAAAAACATCACGGTGAATCCCACTCAAGCATCCCAGGCAGGGAACATCCTGCGAATCCGCGTCCTGGGCAGTCACAGGCGCGGCTTCAGTCTATCCCTTGACTGTGGGGGGCCACCTTGATGGATGTTCCTTAAATCCTACCCGTCCATCCGTTTTTAAATTTAATTTTAGGGCATCATACCAAAAATGAAGCAGATCCAAATCTTAGGTGGACCATAGCACAGGAAATAGTGGTGATTGAATACCCACCATTAAAATCATCTTGGGTGTACGGGAGTGTTTATTTACCATCCAATCTGTTTATAATGTCACAACGACCTGGATGAAGGGACCACAGAAATTTCATCTTGATCCAAAAATTTTGTGGCCCACAAGAAGCTTTTAATGATTATTCACCACTGTTTTCTTGGTCTAGTCCACCCGAGATTTGGATATTCTTAATTTTTTGAAAAATGCCCTAAAATGAGCTTTGAAAATTGATGGACGGAATGGATTTAAGGAAAATATATTAAGGAGGGCCCCACAGTCAAGGATCCACCCACCTCAGTATTCGGGACACACCGAAGCCGCACGGTTGGGTGATCCCTCCATTAACTACCTCCATACTAGGCCTGCCAATGGATCAGATCATGGTCCGAATCCGATCCGGATCCAACCCGATTTAACCAGATTCAGATAAATAGTCGGATCTGATTCTGATCAAAATCTGTGATCTGTTTATTAATCAGATCGGGTTCGGGTTTACTCTGATCCGATCCGGAATTAATCTTATAAAGGAGACACGGGTGGGCCGTGCGTTGTGCAACTAACAGTGTTGGTGCGTTGCGTGACTAAATAAAAGAAAACCTACGACTTCCTCTCCTTCACAGCAGCGGCGGAGAGAGAGAGCGAGGGCGGACGCAACCCTACTCTTTTTCTTCTTCTTCGTCATAACTGCTGAGAGAGAGAGGCATCCACAGAAATCGAAACCTACTCTTCTTCTTCTTCGTCACAGCCGTTGAGAGAGAGAGGCCTCCACTGAAATCATAGAAGATTCGGGTTTGAATCAGATCAAATACAGATCGCAAAAAATACAAACGGATCGGGCATGGATTACGCATGCCGTGATCTGATCGGATTCGGGTCGGATTTGGATGGGGTATGTTAAATCTTAATTGGATCAGATTCAGATCAGCATTGATCCGCTCCGAATTCGACCCGTTAACATCCCTGCTCGGCATTGGTCGGTGCTGGAAAAGCTAGGTTGAAAAGCTATGTTGCCCATTGTGATGTATGTGTTTTATCTGATCCGTCCATCTACTTTGGCAGCTCATTTTAGGGCATGAGACCAAAAATCAAGCAGATCTAAAACTCCAAGCAGACCACACCACATGAAACATTGGTGATTGAAAGTCCCCCGTTAAAATTTTTTGGGTCCACTAATGTTTATTTGCCATCCAACTTATTAATTATGTCATGGGAAGGTACAAATATCATTTTCATCCAAAACTTTTGTGGCCTATAGTTTTTAATGGTGGTAATTCAATCACCACTGTTTCATGAGGTGCCGTCCGCCCAAGGGAAGCACAAATATTAGCTTCATCCAAAACTTTTGTGGCCCCAAGAAATTTTTAATGGTGCACATTCAATCACCGGACGCGGATTGCGACAGACCTTTTAAACGTCCGGCCAGATCTGCATGGGGATCCACTGTAATGTATCGGTTTATCCAAGCCGTCCATCCCTCTTATAAGATCATGCTAAGGTATGAGCCCAACAATGAGTCAGATCCAACGATATAGTCGATCACACCAAATAGTAAGCTAGGGCTGCAGTAAATGCGCGTTAAATACACTGAGCAGTAATGCAAGTTGCATTAAATGCACGAGTCATTTGGTGTGACCCATAACACCGTTGGATCTGCCTCAATTTTGGGCCCGTTCCTTAACATGATCTAAAAAAATGAATGGACTGCGTGGATAAACAGATACATGGCAGTAAAATGAATGGACGGCGTGGATAAACAGATACATGGCGGTGGGCCCTCGTGCAGATCTGGTTGGAAGCAATCCGCGTCCTCAATCACCACATTTTCATGCGGTGTGGTCCGCCAGATGTTTGGATATATATGCTTGATTTTTTTTGTACCATGCCCTAAAATAATTTATCAAAGTAGATGAAGTGAATAAAACACATAAATCATGGGCCCACGTAGCAACCATAACCGACCAGTACCATGGGTGTTACTACCGAACGGCGGGGAGGGGGGATTTGAGTACACACACCCACACTGTTCGCCACACTTTTATGTTAGTCACACTTCTATATTAGCCACCCCCACATTGGGATTCGATAACCCGACCTCAGTGTTGAAACTAGGTTATCTTCACTCAATCTGCCAGTGTCCCAAAGATGTGGGTGTAACGGACCGTGATATTGATTTGTTATCCGATGTGTGACGTGTTCACAAGGTCACACATGTGTGGACGAAGGGAAAACATCACTGTCAGCTTGATCCAAAACGTAGCGCAAGGAAGATTTCAACAGTAGGCTTTCATCTCCTGCCATTTCCTGTTGCAGTCTACTTGAGAGTTGGCTACACTTAGTTTACTCACTACGTTATAGCATAGGGAGATACCAAACCCTTCATAGGGTCATTCCAATTGGGATGAACCGAAAATGCAAAAACATTCAATCCTCACTGTTTCCTGTGGTGGCCCAATTGAGTTCTGAATCTGCCTTATTTTTGGGCTCATATCCCAACATGATATGAAAAATGGATGGACAAAGTGATTTTCTTACAAACATCACAATGGGCCACACCTAGCTTCAGAGTACAAGAGCTTCCTGCCAAAAGGTTTTACAAACAATTTGTATCAAAATTCGATATCCAAGTGGGCCATGCATTGGGAGCAATGGAAATGGAAATGCCTATCATTGAAAATCTTTGTATCTCCCCTTGTTGTTCTTGTTATTTAGGAGGAAGGGAAAACAAAATTATAAATTGATCCAAACTTTTGCAGTCCAATAAGATTTCAATCCCCACCAATCAGATATAAAATAGTAAATCTTTCGTTCTCTTTAAAAAGAAAAACTTGTTCATAATTTCTATTTTTTTGTAAGTACAAAAAGTTGAAAAAAAAAAAATCAAAATCAAAATCTTATATTATACATGTCAAAGGGACTTGCGAAGGCTATCACAAGATTTATAATGCTATGCTCCCATGCATGTCAACATGGCATGCAAGCAAGCTTGCGCTATTTGTCAAGTGGGTCCACCTTGTGTGTGCAATGACGCTAGAATTAAGCTACTCTCTTATCAAATGGGTCATGCAAGCACACCATATACACGATCCTTTGGCTAAATTTTCTTTGCAACCAATTTGTTTCTACAGATGTATGCCCACCTGCTAATTGTACCCACCTTATTCTTGAACCATAACACATATAAGGTGGGGGCAAACCTGATGAATGACTTGGAGCTTACATAAATATGCCATATTAGTATATAAGATCACAAGCAGTCACCACATTTGTGTTAAAAAACGAGCAAATGTATGATGTACATCTTATCATTGAACTTAGGCAAAATATTAAGTAATAAAATAACAATACTTCAAAGATGAAATCAACATCCGCCCAAAACATTAAGTACTTCAATTAGATTTCAAATAGATTATTCAAGAAAAGAATTGATAAAAATAAACACACTGCACTAATTATGTAAAAAAGAAACAGTTTCTATTGAATAATAGGGTCTCAATATCATAAATAATTGAAAATTTGATATAATTAGAATAATCCATAAGGATATCAAATCATATCATAACATAATGGAAGGCTTAATAAATCATTGCATTTCAATAAATATCATAAAAATTATAATATTTAATATAATTGCCACTTATAATAAAGCTGCAGAGGAAATCCAATGTGGTGTTACACATGTATTAGTTATGAAAGATTAAACAACCCATAAGGGGAAAAAAAAAAAAGTTAAAAACGGTTACCCTGTCATGAAAAGTAAAAATTCTCCCTCATAAAATGATGATGTTACGCTTTCAACGCATCCCACATATGGCAATTTGTTTATAGATTCATCCGTGTGAAAATGACAATTTTTTTTCTTTTTTACTAAGCCCCAAAACTAACACCTATATGTGTCACTTTTTCATTGAACCACATCAACAGCTGCAAACAATTAGTATCAATGTAGATTGTGGTGCAAATAGTTCGAGCCTTTCCTCAGGGGCCTAATCAAATTCGTGAAATTGAAAATATTGGGTTGATGGTTCCGATCTCCATCACTTTCTAGAACGTGTTACCATTTGACATGGAGGCATCAAATCCTTATCTCGTTTGTGTGCTTGGATGCATTATATGAATCCAAAGTGAAAACCAATCCCTAATTTGAGTACCACTTTCTCTTTAGGGGCATCTAAGTCTTTTCATAATCCATTATGGCCATAAGCAAGTGAGTGGTTGTAGTAGGCACGTTTATAAACTGAACCTAAGGATTACATTTTTAAGTGGCCTACTGGACTAATAAACTCGTTGTTGTTACAACGAGTTTTTGTATCCCGCTCATTATTAAGAAACTTTTGCACATGTGTCCAAGATGAGTTTTATACACATGTTGTTGTCCGTTGCAGCTAATTAACAGTGGAATTTATATCAATTAGATGTAAAAAATATTTTTTTACATGTAGATCATCATGAGAAAGTATGTATGAAATTACTTCCTAGACATCCTCGAAAGGGAGAGCATGGTATGGTATTGTATGCGAGTTAAATAAAGTAATTTATTAGCTCAAACAATCCCTAAAAGCTTGGTTTGAAAAACTTAGATTAAACTACATGATGTTTGTCAAACATAAAGCTTAATAAAAGTGATTCTTTTAGTGTATGTTGGTGATATTATAGTCACGAGGAAGTTTATTTTATACTCTGGCAGGTTACCAATGTCCATGTGCAGGCACTCACAACTTGTGCTTGTCTGTTGGATCCTTTGTAGATCACAGTAAAAAGACTCCTCGACTTGGGCCAACTCGTCAGGTGTCGAGTCGAGTTATGACTCAGCCGACTCAATTGTGAATCGGCCCAACTCACTGGAGTTGGGTGTGACTCGTACGAGTCCACTCAGACAAGTTACACACGAGTCGTCTGAGTCTTAGACCCTGTTGTAGATATATGTTAACATCTAAAAATCAGATTGGTTGAACAATCTCTACATTGAGTTGGGACCGCTTTGATTTACTCCAACAGTCCATTAGATATGGAAACATCGATCGGTAAGAAGATCAACTCAGTGACATTCTTTTGTTTGTGGTCCATCTACATTGGGCCCTTGATTTAGACAGTTTTTGTTTGTGATAGATGCATGCCATGTGTACAATTTCTCAGTGCCTGTGTATCAACCGTCTCTCACCCCTAGAGTGGGAAAGATTCTCTGGTTGGGGTTTTCAACGAGCTAGGGCTCTCAATATGTAAGGCTGGGTCATTGGGCTTTGACAGAAACGGTCCAAGTTGACAAAAAAGTACATCGAACCCGGACAGGTGATCATCCCTTCCCTTCATCCAATCTCTATTCGCTTGCCCAACCCAGCCAATGAGCGGACGGTCTGATTTTTGCGCCAGGATACACACACCCTGGGGCCTAGTCGATTAATGTCCAGGATCTACGCACGTGTGCCATTGGCACATGTGAGCTGGTGGTGCTTGGCATTCGCAGAAGAAAACCGCAAGTGGCGTTCCTTGCATGCCTATTTTGATATCCAAGCTGCAACAATTCAAAAGATGATTCCGTACACTTACACGTGTATGCATGTGCAAGATTTCTGGCCATTCATTAGGTGGGGCTATGACAATCACGATAATGAGCTGATCCACTTCCACTGGAGTCGCAGGCTGGCTGTCTCCACGTATCCTGCATGCTCAGCCATTGATTGATGATTAAAATTATTTCATTCACACTATCCTAACCGTCTAATGGATGGGCCTTTTTTCGATGAATGTGAGCCATTTGCTGACTTTTGTTGCTGATTTGAGTGATTTTTGGACCATGTGCAGATAAAACGCCATCGGGAGGATATGGACGATTCCTCTATCACATACCATCCATCCACTTGTAATCCTCGAGTGTGATCTTTGAGGGCCTGATCTGCCATGAAAGCCACGTGCAAGGATATTAGTAGAGCAATGATCCTCTCTCACTAAGAGAGAAGCGAAAGAAGATGCAGCAAAGTAACATATTTCTCAATCAGGCAGACGGCCCCAAAAACTCTCATGCCAGAAAATCTGCCGGGCCACCATGATGATGATTGTACTGAATCCAACCCCTCCAGCAGGGCCGTCCCACCATGTAAATGGGGGACGCGGATTACGGACGACCACTGGTCGGACCTTAAAGCGTCCGCCCAGATCAGTGTGGGGGCCACCCCTGATGTATCCGTTTATCAACGCCCTCCATTCATTTTCTAAGATCATTTTAAGGAATGACTCTACATTAGTGATGAGATCACCAAGTTCGCACACTATTTGGTGTGGCCCACTGAACGTTGGATCTACCTCTATTTTGGGTCAATATTCTAGAATGATGTTGTAAAAGGAATGAACGGCATGGATAAACGGATACATCAGGGTGGGCCCCACACTGATCTGGTCGGACGCTTAAAGGTCCGACCAGTGGTCGGACGCAATCCGCGTCCGAAAATGGGATGCCTCGAAATACAGCTGGCGGCAGCCACATGGATATGTCCATTATTCTCCCTGGCATGGCCCAGTTGATGATTGGATCAGTGGACACGTCCTATTTTCATGGTGGGGCAATCCAGGCGGGCTACTTTCATCCGGAGCAGATTAGGTGAGACCCTGGATCCCCCAAGTGGGTGGGACCCCTGGTTGTGGGGCTCACAGTGATGTATGCGTCTTAAATCCACACTGTTCAACCGTTTTGAAAGCTCATTTTAGGGTATGATCCCAAAAATGAAGTTGACTCAAATCTACGGTGGACCACACCACAGAAACAGCCATGATTG
The DNA here is from genome assembly GCA_003013855.2 of Liriodendron chinense. Lineage (NCBI taxonomy): Eukaryota > Viridiplantae > Streptophyta > Magnoliopsida > Magnoliales > Magnoliaceae > Liriodendron > Liriodendron chinense. Next base: position 419,090 of record ML058574.1, read on the forward strand.
AATCTCTGCCACTAAAAACTTCATGGATTCCACCGGAATGTTTATTTGCCATCCAACCTGTTGATAAGGTCACAAAAAACTAAATGAAGAGACCACACAAATATCATCTTGATCCAAAGCTTTTGTGGCCCACAAGAAGTTTTTAATGGTCAATCACCTCTGTTTCCTGTACTATGGCCCATCTGGGATTTGGAATTGCTTCATTTTTTTTTGGATCATGCCCTAAAATGGAATTCCAATACCGATGGACAGCGTAGATGTAGTCACATACAACACAGTGGCCCCACAGTCAGGGGTCCCACCCACATCGGTGGATCCAGGGTCTCACCTAATCCGCTCCCACTTTCATCGGCAGTTCCTCTACAAAAGGCCTCATCTTTTCCCTTTTAACTGATTACCCAAGGGCATTTTCACAATTCACCTAATTAATAATGTTTTTAACTACGATATTAATTACCAAGTACCTCTTTGGCAGACGCCGGAAAATTTAATTCATTTCATTTTAGTTAATCTCTAATACCTAATTACTGTTAGCATGGACTCATTATTTATCAGAGATCAACATCTCTAATACACAAGAACAATTGAATTCATTTCATTTTAGTTAATCTCAAATACCTAATTACTGTTAGCATGGACTCATTATTTATTAGAGATCAACATCTCTAATAGACAAGAACTGTTAATTAAATGACATGAAATCATTTTTAGGGATCTACCAAAAAGGGCCTAATATAGGATACGACCCTGTTGACAGACATTGAGATGGAGGATGCGGTTAACATGGTGACTGTTTATGCTAACTGTCAGTTTTTGTTTAAATGCTCTAGGATTTATAGATTGATATTAGCTAATTATTTTAAGGTATTACTATTTTTTACTAGTTTACTAGGTATTTATCTACAGCGAAAATACTATTTTCTATTTTTAGGTATTTTTGTTAAATTTATTAGATATTTAACTCTCTCTTTTTCTTTTTCTTTTTTTCTTTTTTTCTTTTTGTTTTACTTAGATATCAGATGGACGTCTGATTACCCGACTATCCCACTATATCCAAGTACTTCTTTGTATAAAATCCACATCCAACTCATATCTGACTTCTTTGGATAATATCCAAATTCTCATCCACATCATATCTGCTGCTGGACACGGATACTGCAATATCGAGCCATTTACAGCCCTATACATGCCTGCTGGTGTATGTGCTAATTACTTAGGGTATGAACTACTACAGCATTTTTCAACATGAATCCTGACAATCTCACATCCTATGGTTTAACTGAGGATATGGAAATTGATAGAGGGGACTGGTCAGCCGACCACAATTCGTTGGGACAGCTTTTGAAGATGATGATTGCACTTCCAAAAAAAAATCAATGATGGAGAAAATGGACAGACAAATACCATCGTCCAACATGAAAAACCAATATGCTTTGGGTTTTCGAAGCCTTCCCTTAAAATCTCTCAGATAGCAGAGACAAAAGGGGTGCTATGCTGAAAAGAAAGAAGAGGTGATGAAGCTGTTAAAGAAGTCTTGGCTGAACACACTCACCTCGGTAAACAGAGGGAGAATGTGGTTGGTGTCAGCCGTTAGGTCTTTTCTCAGGAAGATTTCAGATGACATTGACACTACTAGAATGGAATGAGCTCACCAAACAAAAAGCATGCAGAAGAAGCTACAACCATCTGAGCTGCTACTGCTATGAACAAATGCCAGGTTATGGAAAATGCATTGGAAAGCAAGGAGCTCTTATCAGAATCTTTCCTACATTAGGGTGTGTTTGGTGCATGGTATTAGAAGGGATGGAATGGTGTTAGGTGGGATTAGCATCATTTATTGCACAATGATTACATGTCTGGTAATCCCATGGTATTTTCATATCCAATCCCATGTTTGGGATCAAATACTTACCATGGGATTAAGCAAAATCCCATTTGGTGGACCATGGAATTGCAATCAACGGACCAAATTTACAACGGATGTCCGTCACTTGAACATGTATATAACCACAGTGTCATGTATAAAGGACTTATATGGATGGACGGCATGGGTAAAACACATACATCAATGTGGGGCCCACGTGTGTGGGATTTTGAAATCGACGGAAATCCCACACGGATCAAGTGCAATTCCATCCCACCTAATCCCAAGCCTCCCATCCTCCCCAAACATCATATGGAATTTGCACGGAACCAAATGCAATTTCATCCCACCTAATCCCATCTAATATCGGGCTGGTCATGAGCCGAGTCAGCTCGAGAAACTCGATCGACTCGAAAAAACTCGCCTTGACTTAGTAGAACAAGTCAAGCCAAGCTTCATTTAGGAGCTTGAGTTAGAAATCAAGTCAAGTTCGACCACTGGGTCACTCGACTCGACTCGGCTCGAAACTCGACTCGATTCAAGCTCGACTCGGCTCGACTCGTTTCATATAGATATTTGTTAAAAAAAAACCCTAATCTTCTTATTTCTTAGTTTTCTCTCTGCCCCTCCCCACACACATTAGACCTCATCATGAAGATGGTCCACATAATAATCAAGGCAGTCCATTCATGTAGTGAGCTATGCCTGTACTGTGTTAATCTAAAGGTTCATAAAATGTTACTAGTGGTCTGCATTCAATGTGTGTGACCTGGCCAAAGAAAAAACCGACCAGAGCTAGGCCATTTAAATGGTGGGGTCCCACCTGTAGAAATACTATTCTCCCCCAATATATGTGTGACTTCTTAAACTTAATGTTGTTGACTTTTAATTTGTATTTTGTAACAAAAAATATAATAAATTGAGGTGGGAGCAAGCTTGACTCGACTCCAGGTGACCTCGCCTCGAGCTCACCTTGATAATTTTAGTAAACAAGACAAGCTCCAATGGTAAGCTCGAGGTTGAGCTTGAGCTCGAACTTGAGGAGAGCACAGACGAGTCAAGCCAAGCTTGGCCCACCTCGACTCGATGTACAACCCTAATCTAATACCATGCCCCAAACAACCCCTTAGCTTTCTAAAGGGGAGGCTTGAGGCAAGAATTGCAGAGAGACGAGCTGGAATCAGAGCTTTAAGCAGTAACACATTTATGCCTATTTGGCAGACGTCTAAAAATGCGTTCATCTCATTTTAGTATTTGAGATTAACCAAAATGAGATGAACTCATTATTAGACGTCTACCAAACAGGGGATTGGATGTTGGCAGTATGTAATTCCAATACAACAGATGGTAATGTGCCTGACAAGACAAGATTTTTTTTTGTTGTTGTTGAAAGGTTTGATATCACAAGGTTTGCATCTATTGTAATAGGCCTACTAAAATCTATTGCACATCAAACACGTAAACACCGATCTCTATTTCTTTCTTCACCTGCTAAAATCTATTGCACATCAAATACATAAACACCAATCTCTATTTCTTTCTTCAATAGACACCTTGAAAATCTGTTTCTGTTGTCATCGATGTTGAATTTGGAGATGTTGCTAATACTGAGAATCATGCTTGAGCTAGTGAAAGAGAATTCAATAGAACTCCAGAATTAAATCCAAAGATTCAAAGAAGATGTGCTTAAAAGCGTTGTGATACATGAGGATAAAAATAGGAGTGGGAACAAGGAAATAGTAAAGATTGCTGACCAAGCAATTTTCCAAAATGACCACTTTCAATATCTTGGGTCGTTAACTCATGAGAGTGGAATGATTGAGAAGAGATCTTGCCCATAAAATTCAAGTGGGGTGGAAGAGATGGAGATGTGCCTCTGGAGTTTTATGTGATCTTTGTGTACTACTCAAACTGAAAGGGAAATTTTATAGGATGGCTATAAGACCAGCCGTTCTTTACGGGACAGAATGTTCGCAGTTAAGGAACGCCGTGCCCATAGGATGAGTTAGTTGAAATGAGGATGTTCAGACGGACGAGTGGGAAGACGGATACAATTAGAAATGAATGCAATCGAGGGAATTTAGGCACAGCACCAATGGGTAACAAGATGAGAGAAAGTAGACTTGGATGGTTTGGTCATGTGCAATGGAGACCAAGTCAGATTATTCGGAGTAGTGAATTGGTACAAGTTAAAGGCTCTAGAACGGCAAGGGGAAGGCCGAAAAGAACGTGGGTGGAGGTAGTAAAAAAGACTTGATGACCTATGGTTTAACTGAAGTTATGGTCCTTGATAGAGTAGAATGGCAGAAAGAATTCACATAGCCAGCGCAAGGCTTAGATTGATGATGAGTCAACAAAAGAAATCTATCAATGGATTAGCTAAAAAATCATACGAGGAATCAACAATAGGATTGATGGAAAGGGTAACAGAAAGTTCAACAATCATATCTGCAACTTATCAGGCAATTGCTAAATTTGAGACGGACTAGTTGGTCCTGTCCCAACGAGAATCAGAGCAAGGAAAGACACTACGATCAACAATCTGGCTTTTAAGGCCCCAACAAATCCACTCTTAGAGAAGAAGTGGAAGCCAGCACCCAGGATGTAGACGGTACCCCAGTTGCCTTCCTCCTCACTCTGTCACCTGCTACAGGACCAGGCCAGAGATTAGCTAACTCCTTCAGTCTGGCAATAGAGACTCCAACAGCACTCCTGTCAACATTCTGCAATCACAACCTCCATCGCCTTCAAAGCATGGCCTTTGTAACGATAGCCTATAAACACAAACCCTCTACTCTGCCCTCGACCTGGAAACAAGGGAATGAAAAAAGTCTGAAATAACCTCAAAGCGAATAAAGACTTATAATTTTGGCCCCAATATTTTGAAGGGGATATATGCAACAAAGATGCCATACAGGACCCTCTTTTTCCTACCTTTTATCCACAGAAATCCACTCACCTTCTTCACAATCCTTTGCAGAGACACCAACGGGCATCCACGGTTTCTCATTTAGCCAACTCTGAGCCAGGCTCAGGCTTGGATTTTTTCAACCAATTCTAATGTAATTATGTAGTTGCCCTCCGAGTAATTGACTTCAAAATGAGAGCAAAGATACCATTCTTTGCACCCAAATCAAGCATATTCTTGGAGAATTCAACCCGTAGACTGCAAATAGCAACCACTTGACATAACATCTCGCTGATAACTTCCAACTTAGACTCTTGGATAAAGAATCAATACTATATCAATCCTCCTTTCTAAGAAGATTCTTTACAGCTAGTCTTCAATCTAGATCTCCAAGACCAGAAACATTTTGGGAAGCAATCTTCTTCATTTTGCACCTTTCTGACTCCCCTCTCACATCAAACCTCCTCATAAAATTCTATCGATCTAGGTCTCCAAGACCACAAACATTCTGGGAAGTAATCTTCTTCATTTTGCACCTTTCTGACTCCTCTCTATCCCCTCTCTGTCTTCAAGAAATATGACAATCCCTCCCTCTTAATCAGAACGGACGAGCCTGCGAAACAATGAATGCCTTATGATGAGGCGCAAGTGATTATATTTTTAAATAGATGTTGTCTTGGACTTGAGAACCTTGATTCAATAATCATGTCAACGTTAGATTGGACCTAATTCTTTGAAACATCTAGCATTGCCTCGCTAGGAACATTGGAATCCCCTAGATCAGTTCCAACACAGATCGACTTTGCCCCTCCCTCCTTGCATGTGACTCTTGCCGCCTCTGCCATGCCTAACTGATCTCCACCTTACTGCTTTTCAACGTTGTACAACCTTTCAATGGCTAACATGGACCTATCCCCATCTTCACCTTCTTGTCTTGCCAATTTGCAATTGAAGGCATCCATTCCTCGTTGATGAGCTCATCTCCCCGTCAGGATTCAAAACTTCAACTAGGATACGATGGAATGAGACTGGACTAGAAACTAAAGTATCACTAGATGAAGATTTTCCAGCACTGTAAATGACATTTACATCACCCTTTCCTAAGATATCACGATAGGGTAGTTCTTTTTTAATATAACAATTGTCTCCAGCTGAAAAATGACCCATTGCATCAAAGCTTTTGATTGCACCGTCCCCATTTCTATACACATGTAGAGACATTTGTACACTTGAATCTCCTTAACAAGTGTCATCATTAGCCCTGCTGTCTTTCCTTTCTGTCCTTTCCACCTCAGTGTCTGATTTCAGTCACCGCCTCCATGAAGGCCTCAATAGACCCCTTGTTGCAGGATCATTGGGTCTACTATTGCCACATTGGTTGTCTCACAAGCCATGTTAGCATCATCTTTAACGTGCACATCTCTCCAGCTCTCGCTACTCCCAAGTCCCAACCCCCACCTTCTGATTTTTCTCCACATCTCCGACATTTGTTTTCCTTTTGCACTTCCATATCTTTCTGATGGACCAAGACTCCGCCTCTCTGATCTTAATTGTGAAGGCCTTTCTCTCACAATCAGCAGGATGATCATCTCCAAGGAAGCTTCCATCATTTAATATTCTGGTTCCTACCTCCATTTCCTCCTTACATGGCACGCTTGAATTAATGTCCAAGGGCATACTAATGCACAAGACCATGGCTTTGAAGGTGGCGATATCCCAAGCCAAGCATGCTGAGGGGCACCCTAGACTACCACCCACACCGTCCTGGTAGAGCATCCAGAAGCCATATTCCATTGACCGTCCTCTGTTATTTGACTCTTGTGCGATACGGGTTGCAACACCCGTGTTACATAATGGTAATGGTGGGACGCTTACGCGATACAAGGTTGTAACAGCCATTCTAGAAAGAAAAAAAATGGCCCTAACGGGCATACAATGGCCAATATAGGCCCATAATGGTCTTATACGGGGCCATAATGGACTGATACGGAGCAATATACAGGCCCGTAACAATCTGATATGGGCTCATAATGATCCGATATGGGGCGATAAAGTTTATTACTTAAAAAAAAAATTTACCGTTACGGCCCATATGGCCATAAGGCTAGCCGTTACGACCACCTTTATCGTTATTTGTTCAAGACCCTTTTCACCTCCGACACTACAGGTAACATTAGGAGAATAGACTCCCGGTAGTTCTTGACACCGATTGGGAGTATTTTCAGCACCATGGATATTTCCCTTATTACTATGCACAGAAGGGAGGAGCCATATGAGATGAAAATCTCATGTACTGGTTCTGGAACAGAGATTCTTTGAATAGAATGAACGACCGTAACAGATGTCAGCTCGATCCGAAGGAAATTATGCGGAAGCTTTACAAAATTATTATGAAGCTACACGACCATAAATTGATCCCTATGATAGAAGTTATATACTCTATAACATAGGCTTATCCACACAAGCAACGGAGAACGTACGAAGGCTTTGGAATATTATTTCTGGGCATCAAACGAAACCCATTCTTACCACAAGCTTTTAATAATGTGGCTGCAATCTGTCATTACGTGCGACTTTCTCCACTATAGAAAGAAGGAAAGAAAGATCAAATCTTCCAGTAAATACTAAAAACAAAATAGGCTTTCTACATATGCATCGTTCTTAAGCCACTTGGAAATTTCATCCATGCCAACCAAGCAACTCTACAGCAGCTCTTCTTTCAATAGCCATCGAGTCATTGAAGATGACTCTCAATTTTCCTTCTAACATTTCCTCATAGGATTTTGCCTTCATCAATACCTGATTTGCCGACACAACCTCCTGGAATAATCTGTTCCCCTCCTATTTGCTTCTAGTCCACACAACTGCAGATCCCATGCCTTTGATCATCTTGAATCATTTCAGCTTTGATATTTCGTATACGACCTTTGTCTTGGCATGGCTCGCAAATTGAACTTTCAGTTTCAGTTGCCTTATCCCCCTTCCGATCTCCCACCGGGGATGTTGATAGCCTTCTAAACAGTAAATATATTTAAAAAACCAACTTTCTCAGCTTCCCAAAAACGTGATGCCTCTAAGTAATAATTTTTATTGATCTTCCATGTTTCTCAGCTTCCAAAATCATGATGCCTCTGAAATAACAGTTTTGATTGGTCTCCCATATTTTTCAAAAATGGTGGTTGCACTCTCTGCCTCCCATTTGGGTCAATTTTGAGCACACAAAGTAAATGCACTTCCTCCTGTTGTCTCACCTACATGTTTTTCCTATCCTACGAGCAACAGCAATGGTCCAGTCACCATGATTGCCCTCATCAGCAACCATTTCACAAAGTCAATTGAGCAAAGGCCTCATTTCGAGATTGCAACTTGTAGTCAAAAGGGAATCTATCACCAATGCTAAGAGAACATTTGTAAGCTTCTTCATGGATGATCAAATGATACCCGTCTCTTCTTAAGTATGCTTTGTCATAGTTGTGACGTCCCCTGATGGATCAAAATCTTGGTAATATCATGCGTATCTTGACCTTATCATCTACAGAATGGTGTTAGTTGGACGGACCACTCCAAGGAAACTTGGGGCCTTAAGAGATGACAAAGGGCATATCCATATGTCATTCTCCGGTTGCTACAACTGCCATGAGTCTTCAGAAGTATGGTTTCAAACATTACATGATCCAACTTAGTATTGCTCAAATCGTATCAATTTTGGTGGGAACCAGTCCAATTAGGGCCACTTATATGTTAAAATCAAGCAACGCTGTTCAACTCGTTTTAAAACGGGTCAAGTAGAAACCGATGCGGACTATGTTTAGACCAGTCTCAGACAGCACAACTCCCTTTGGTACCGATCCACATACCAACTACACAAGTATGCAGATACTATATAATTTCAATCAAGTTATCTTTGGACTCATGTAATCATGTCAGTGTGCCTATGTTTAGTAATCTACATTTTATACTGCATCCAATTCCATGCGTTGCCTAATTATTGAGGATTTAGAGTTTAATGTGTTGATAGCTTGATATTTTGAATATGGGCTGATAACTTGATATGGGTTTAATGAATGCATCTAAATTTTCCTCAATGAGTGTTTACATTTTTGTGACTAGATGAACATAAGTTTAATTTGTAAATAGGAGTTTTTATGTATTGCTAAATTTTTCAGATTTTCTAATTTTCTAAAATTTTCTCACAATCAAATTTCATAATAAGGAATTATAGGGTCCCAATGCATCGCGCCTATTCTGTACACGTGGGGCCCATTATATGGTAATGCACACCATCAATCTGATGGACCCCATCGTAGATGGTGGATGCCCCATAAAAGTACCAGATTTGAAAGTCGTAACAACCCAATCTTTGGCTTATATTCAGTCAGTTGTCCTATTTGTTCTTAACCTACAAGCATCTGTACACTATATGTGGTAAGTGCATTGTCAGCCATTGGATACATTAATTGGGGAGATAAATATAATTATTCTAATGCATCCAATGGCTGGAAAAGCCCTGTAGCACAAATACTGGTGCAGGCGCCTGTAGGTGATCAGTTCTCCTACCACCATGTAAGCCAGTGATTTGAAAGAGATCAGAATAGTTACAATCTGCAAGATTTTCCGGCATACCCAATTCAAAGATCATTACCAAGCCACAGGCCCTACTACGGAGGCATTGCAAAACTACAGCTTCTCTATCATAATAGCCATGATTCCATAAATTCAACACTGATAACAACAACTCATAAGATAAAAATGCTAAATTCCAAAATCCATCAATCCCAAAACAAAACCATCAAGAAAGGAAAAAAAATCAAAACAAAATTATGGCAATTCAATCTGACCTAATTCTTCTTCTTTGCGAAGATCTCATCTGGCACGACCTTCAGTTGCTTCCTCTGCTTCGACTTGGAGATCTTCTTCAACGTCTTTGGGTTGGTGATCTTCTGCAGCTTCGTCCCAGACCTGAGAATGTTTTCCTTCTTCTTCTTCTCCCTCTCCTCCCTCTTCTTCCTCTTCTCCTCCTTGTTCGATCGGATCTCCTCCTTCAGTTCCCCCATCCTCTCCTTGTAAGCCCTCTTGATCTCCTTCTGCTTGGACCGTTGATCGAAGGTGGGGCCCTTGCTGGAGACACGGGCCGCAGAGGCACGCTGCTGGCGGGGCTGCTTCCACTTGCGACCGGAGACCTTGCCGGCGATGACGCCGTCGTAGGTGGGCCTGCCGAAGGTGGGCTTGTCCGGGTCGGAGGAGGAAGTAAGGGCCGGGCGTTTGGACGGTGGAGGGGCGTCGAAGGAGGAGGTGGGGTCTACGTCCACGTCCATGGAGGAGGTGGTGGGGTCCACCTCGCGCTTACGCTTGTTCTTCTGGCCGCCCAGGCCTTCATCTAGGAAGCGGAAATCGACGGTGCAGGCCATGCTTCTATGAGAGAGTGCGCGGGGAAGAGGCTTTAGGGCTGGGGTTTTGTAGAGGAGTCCAGGGTTCAAGGCTGGGTGGGCCTCCACCGTAGGGTTACCGTGCGGCGAAAAAACAAAAGGTTAAAAGGCGTCCATATCCGTTCGTTTGAACCAACCACTCTTAGGGCGGAACCTCATTAGATTACTATGCAGCCCATTAGTGGGCTACAAAAGTGGCAATACTGTAAAGAAAAAGGTGGGACCTTTCACTCTTTCAAAAATCATCCAATCCAAGAATCAACTGGGTCGCATTAGAAGAAAAAGTGGGTAGGAAAATTCCTACCGTTGGAACCTGTCCACAGTAATGTTTATATGTCATCCAAACCGTTCATAATGTCATTCCTGCTAGGATGAGCTGAAAATACAAATATTTGGCTGATTCAAAACTCCTGTAGCCCCACGAATATTTCAATTGTGCACGCTCAATCCTCACGTTTTCGGCCCACTTGAGTATTGGATTTGGCTCATTTTTAGTCAAACGTCCTAAAATGAGCTCACAAAACGGATGGACAGCATAGATTTCTCACAAACATCACGATAGCCCACCTAGATTTCAGTGCAGGAACTCCTAGGGAAGGCTTCCGCAGTAAATCCGTTTTCTACCGGATCTTGCGTATGGGATCACATTTACATGTGTGTCTGCCACAGTCCAAAATAATATGGAAAAGCAGATTAACCGCATGGATCTACAAAGAATACATCCAGGTGGGCACTGGGTTCAGGGTCCCACCCACATCGTTGGCTTCTGGGGTCTTACCCAAGTCGCGCCCCCTGTGGATGGACAGGACTCAATCAATGTGGAATTAGGGCATGTTTGGAGCATGGATTTGGAACCGGACTTGGAACCCCTGGTCTTGTTGAGACTTAGATTTGGAATCACCTGTAATCCAAAAGTATGATATTTACCGGGGTTTGAATTTAATTACTAAATCAACTTTAATATCCTTAACTAGTGTATGTATGCAATGTTTGACACAATGGTTGTAATAAACCCATTGAAATATCTACTACGACCGAAAATGATGAAATTTTGAGTCTCAGGTGGGCCACAAGCACATGATAACATCTAAGTGACCAACCAACGATTTTTAACCGTTGATTTACATAGATAATATTTGGACAGCGCAGATTATCATATTAAAGTTATTTTGGGCCCGTTTGGCACCATGGATTTGAGGGGATTTGAGGAGGTGGGGTTTCAAATCTCCTAGTGCATTTGGCACATGAAGTAACTGAAGGTTTCAAATCCCCTCAATGGCGGGGTTTGCAATCCAAGGTAGAAGCTTGAATTACATCTAAAATCCTTCCAAGAGTCGCATATGTAATATGTGTGTCACTAGGCTGCTAATCTATTGGGTACATGGCCCACTAATGATACCCCAAAACAATTAGATTATCAATTGCATCACTAAAATTACTTTAATATGATGATTTGCGCCAGTCCAAACATTGTCCAAGGAAATCAATGGTTAAAATTCGTTAGATTTGATTTTATGCTTGTGGCCCACTCGAGACTTGAAATTTCATCCCTTTCGGCCAAAGTTCATATTTCAACGGGCTTATTACAACCAATGTGTCAAACATTACATGCTTATACTAATTAAGGGATATTAAAGATGATTTAGTAATTAAATTCAACCCTCGTAAATATCATACTATTGAGCTACAGGGGATTCCAAAACTAAGGTGCCAAACACAACAGAGGGTTTCAAATCCAAGGGGTTCCAAATCCACGCTCCAAACAGGCCTAATTTGATTGTTTCGGGATATCTTTAGTGGGCCATATACCCAATAAATTAATAGCCTAGCCACACGGGTTTTAGGTGTAATCTAAGTTTTCACCTTGGATTTGAAATCCCCAATTGCTTTTTGTGCCAAACACACTTGGAGATTTGAAATCCCCTCAAATCACCCCAAACCCATGGTGCCAAAAGACCCCTTAGCAAACTTTGGCGGTGGGCAGTCTAGTCATGTGCATGGCACGTTAATGCAAAATCTGGGCCCTACATCGGGCCACCCGGTCATAGTCAGTGTCGCTATATGTGTATAGCAGATCTTTGCTGAACTCTATTTCTTAACCGTCCATTTGCAGGTAACTAGTCGATGAGTTCGGACAAGATCGACGGTTTTTTTTTTTTCCTTTGGGAATCACCCATCCATCATTGAAATATCGAACGGTTTGGATCACCAAGATTTGTACCCCAAACGTGCAAACCAAGTTCATGAGAATGCAAATACACGTATTGTCAGTTCTGAGACGTGTGGTCCATTGTTGGCTAATCCAGACCATTTGGTCCGTTGCATCACATTACGGATGGACCATTACCAAAAATATTCTCATATGAGGATGTAAACCGTTCAATTTTTTACCTATGGATCAACCGTTAAGATGAGAAATGCAACTATCCACGTTCAACTGACAAAAGCACTGAATCGGCCTCTAGAGTAGAATTGTCCAAAGATTTTCGGTACATGGTCCATCAAAGGTGGGACCCAAAGTACCAAAGGCCAGAAATACCGATGACCGCGTTTGCTAGGATTGAAAATCAGCATATGCTATGGTAAGACTAAGACCCAATAACATCCATTTCCTCCTAAAGCAGATTAATGGTTTTGATTGCCCTTGAAGTGGGCCCGCTTAAGTAGACAATGTGATTGAAAAGTCAACTTCATGCTTCTTCCAGCAAAGCAAGTGCAGGTGATAAAATCAAGCACCCTATGGACACATATCGGCTTGATCGAAGGAAGAGGTGGGCTCATTCTAATTCTTGATTGAAGTCGCACATACATGAGCAAACCATCATGGCCGTCGAATCAGGTAACTGAATAGGCTCATCGTCTGAAATCGGTGCCATCGGATCAAAGGAAGAGGTGGGCTTATTCATATACATTGACAAGCCATCATTGCCATTGAATCAGGTAATTGGATAGGCTTGTTGTCTGAAGTCGCACATATATCGGCAAACCAACATCGCCATCAGATCGGCTAACTGAATAGGTTTGTCGTCCGTTTTATGGTTAACTATAGTGGGCCACCGATTTTCATATTTCGGCTCTCCCAATTCGGTTGTTGTGTAATGTCATTCGATCAGTAATAACCCATAATATAACACGCCAGGATATCCACATGTCTAATAGGTCCTCCTTTTTGCACGGTTTGGATTTGAAATACATACCACTGCAGTAGTTATGCTAAATAATGTTACTGCACTTTTCTGTGGCATACTAGTGCACCTTGTTTGTCAATTACTTAGGTCAGTGAGTCTAGTGTCGGTTGAGCTTAATGAAGACGAAGACCAAAGACTCAAGATGGACCAGCTGCATCAAGAAAGGAGAAAACAGGTAAATGTGATGCCTTGGTGTGCCTTGCCTTGACCATAACCTAACCCATAACCTCTTAGATGACTTGGACCAACTAGGTATACCCTTAGTCATCATTATTAGTCTTAGAACTCCATGAAAAACATGATAAATTAGACTCATTAAAGAGGTGGAAGCTGCTGTAAACAAAACAGCTCAAACAGCAGTTTCCGATTGATCTCCGATCAATCGAACGTTGGCTCCGATAGGAACTCCGATCAATCGGACAGAAGCTCCGATCAATCGGAAATTGTTCCAGCAAACATTGAAAAACCACTGGATATATTTCCGATCAATCGGACAGCCTTCCGATCCATCGGAAGGGGTCCGTCCGATCAATCGAACCATGTTCCGATCAATTGGAAAATCCTCCAGAGAGTTCTCTGGACTAAATTTCGATCAATCGGACCATATTTTCGATCAATCGAAGATGCGAGAATCTGCCCGTTTTTTTACCGTTGGAAGAAAATCTATTTAAAAGGGGGATTCGTTTTTTGAGCTAAGCAAGGGGATTTTGAGGAGATAGAAGCCACCATTGCTAGAGATCATTAGAGGCTCTATCCTAAACCTAAAGCAAGACATTCTCCTTGTGTTTTCATCACAAGCTTGGGCCATTTAATGGCATCTTGAGAATGGACTTATTCCCTCTTGATTCCTAGGGTTTAGACACCTTGATGATAGTTAAATCCTTTGTCTAAACACTACCTAGGAGTCCATTTAGGTGCATTCCTCTAGGAAACCCATTTCCTACCATTTGTAGAGGTTTCGCCATTCCCTAGCACCTTGGGCATCTCCAATGGAGCATCACATGCAAGGTAGCTGATCTTGGAGCTGAAGCCTTGGCAAAGCGGCGGCGTCAAAGATCGGGGGAGCACAAGGGGAGCTGATTCAAGCACGGGAGAGCGAGAAGAAGCAACCCAAGACGGCGCAACAAGGGGCTCAATCCGACAAGTAAGGTTGTCTTGTTAAGAGTCCATCCACTCAATTCCCTGTGGGGATTGAGTGTAGAGTTTGTTTGACAAACTCGCCCCGGGGTCGTTAGCCGATCCTTGGCCTATTAGTTGGGCCTAAAATCTAGGGACGTCAGCCGTTCCTTGGCACGTCAGTCGGGCCTAAAACAAAGTCTCCAAGGGGGAGCCACCAACACGGGTGCAAACGTGTAAGTTGGGAGGAACCTGTAAACTCCTCGGTTGGGTGGATCCGATTTAAAACACCTTGGTTGGGAGGAACCAGATTTAAACTCCCCAGTGAATGCCGGTGTGCTCAAAGGGGTTGAGTACTTGAACCGGGAGTGGAGTAGACAAGTAGTCGAACCACTATACATCGTTGTGTTTGTGATTGTTCTTGAGCACATTTCTCCTTATGCATTGTGTTTAATTGATTAATTATGAATGCTTAGTTAGGAATGTATGCTAGGCACTTGATAGGCACATCCACACTCACAAGATGTACTTTCACTACCTCATGTTGACTTGAGCATTTCTTGATCCATCCTCTCTAGTCCACATGAGTTAATTAGACTAGGTTGTTAATTGCTTTATATTTTGCTAGTCTATTAATTGGACCCACTTAGGCTTGGAAGCCGAAGTGTTTATCGCTTACGTAGTTTAATTTGTTAAATCTGATAAGTAGGCGAAAAGAGTTTTGAAAAGGTCCTAATTACCCCCCTCCTATAGGTTCAGCCATAATTCTAGTTGCTCTTTAATCTTCCGCACGTGTATGCATAGGGTGTCGTGTTAGACTACCCGACGCAATTTCAAATAATGCACAGCCTCCTATCACTCCCCATTGATTAGCCTGACCATCGAACCGAACAGCACCATTATTGAATTGCTCAGAACTTGAATCTAAAAGTTGTTGCACATATGGTTTCGAAGTCAACCTTCACCCTGTTGCTTCAATCTCCATTTTCTTCGGCTGTTCGAATGTGAACACTCTCAAGTAGATAAAGCCATGGGAGTAATGAGCAGAGAAGCAGCATCGACCATGGACTTACGCCCATTTGAAATTGCCATTTGGTTGCGCATCGTGAATGCATTTGCCTTTTCATTTCAAGCTGTGTAGAAAACAGAAACCACATTGATCAAATTAGCATTTTCCTGCTCTTTCTCACTCCAAATTGAATATAAGGGGTCGTTTGGATGCCTGTAAATGGTTTAAGTGGTAAATGATTTACAGGTCTAAAGTATTTGCACCCTATCCTGTTTGGCTGTAAACTGTAAATGATTTTATAGGCAAATGATTGTCTGTGTTTGGACAGCCTGTAAATTGTTTAAGTCCTGTAAAATGGAGGGCCAATCTTTCCACTTATGGCTGTTAGGCTGTAAATGGAGAGCCTGTAAATGAAATCACAGCTTTTTGCCTGTAAATCATTTACAGGCATTTTTCAGCATCCAACCACAGAATGTAAACGATTTACCTGTAAATCATTTACAGTTAGCCCCGTTTACATGCATCCAAATGACCCCCAAGGTAAAAGGTACGCATGTCCTGTTCTTATCTTACTTTCTGTTTGGAGAGGCTGCGCACTTGTGCCGAAATCCAACTGCACCTGGATGGAATAAGTGTAATGTTACCTGCACCCACATGAGAATGGAGCTTCCAATGCAGCGGGCAGGTTCATGGTCACTGGAGGTGGCAAGAATCACGAGTGAGAATGGTAAGTTGGTGATGAAGGGTGGATATGTGAGCCGAGAGTGTCCTTGATGCTTTCCTTTGACATGCACAGCAAACCTGAAAGGTGGGCCTTGACCGTTTTCCTAAAAGTTATCTTTCCAGCACAAGGAACTTCGTCTGCTGAAGAAAGCCCCAAGCTTCTTCCCATTTTATTCACAAGCACACCAATAATCCCCACAAGAGCAAAACCCATCTCTGAAATGATGGAACCTGCTCGAGTCCCTCACTGTAATTTCCCTCCCTACTATCTTCAAAATCACCTTGATACCCGCATGGCAGTCCGTGCATGCTCTTATATTCCTCATGATCAGTATTGGCAATCCAGGTGGGGTATTGATCCATGCAAAAGCGATTGCTAATCTCTCACTGTGATATCACAATGACTCCGCTTTGATTTCCTCTTCCACATTGTGAAGAGCACAGCTAGTATCAGGCCTGTATCCTTCCTTCTCCATCTGCTCTGACAACGTATCAATCATTTTCTTGATCTCGTCTGTTTGCAGGTGGGCCTCATCATTGACCGAGAATGAATGGATCTTCTAGAAAATGTTGCCTGATCTGAGCTCACATCAGCACTCCGCATTTCGGAGAACAACTTCAAGGCTTCCTTGTGGAGTCCCTTTTGCACATAACCCAAAATCAGTGCGAGACCGTGTTTCAGTCAACTATTCTTAAAAATCATCTTCGCAATATCAATGTGACTACATTTGGTGTACATGTCGATCGGAGAATTGCCCACCAAAATATCAGATTCAGCTGATGTTAAAATTGCCTGAGCATGGATTTGCCTACCCATTTCAAAATCTGATTGAGCTGCGGCCACGGTCAAGATGCTAGCAAAAGGGTATTGCTTCAGATCGAAGCCAGTAAACTGCAAAGCCTGAAAGAGATCGAGAGATTCTTTGTTCTGCCCATTCCAAGCATAGCTCGTGATGATCACATTATGAGAAACACCGTCTACTTCTGGCATCTCATCAAAGAGTCTCCTTGCATCACCCACACAATCGAGTTGAAATCAAACAGAGCATTGCTCACAAACACAATTCCAACCTAAATGGGTCTTGATAATAAGTCCGTGAATCTGTTGGCCAACCAACAGATCGCCCAATCCAGTACTGGCAGATAAATTGCTGCGAAAGTAAAATCGGAAGGTTTCATACCCATATTTTGCATTTCTAGGAAGAGTTTCAAAGCTTGCTCAGAACGCCCATCTTTCGAAAACCCTGTTATCATTGCATTGAAGGTCACGCAATCTTTTCGGGGCATTTTATCAAACATTCCACATGCGCCTCCCATAAGGTGGCATTTCAAGTAGGAATCAACCAAAGTATTGGAAACGATCAGAGCCGATTCATAGCCTAATTTAAGGAGATAGGAATGAACTTGAATTACCTGATTCGAGCACTCGCCATCATTGAACGCTGATAGCAGAGAGACGATGGTCACGTGATCAACTTCCATCCCCGCCCTTCGCATCTCTATAAAAAGTAGAGGTGGGCAACGATCGGGCCGAGTCGAGTTAGCCCTAGTTTGGTTTGGTTTGTTTTTGTACCACCGCAGTTTGTGGATCGGTTTGGTTTGGGTTTCGGGCCGACCCATGCGGCCCGAGTTTGGTTTGCTCCAGAAAAATCTGGTTCGAGCCGGGATCGGCTTGGTTGAAAATTTCGAATCGGGCCGGGCCGAGTTCAAACAGACAGTCGCTCTTTTTTTCCTTATTCATTTAAATAGAAAAGAATTTAAAAACTTAGAAAAAAAAAGTAAAAACATATCTTACTATATGATGTTTAACATCCTTCAAAAGAGTGCAACTTCAAAATAGACATGTAAGAGTATTTTCCAAACAAAAGTACACAAGCATAATCTTACAAGTGCAAGGAAACAGTGTGTATTCATGTAAATGTATTATATATTATCCATGTCATCATGTATATGTATTATCCATGTTATCCATATGTTTTACGTATCATTTTAGGACATGATCCCAAAATGGAATCATATCCAAAGCTCAAGTGGATCACACCACAGGAAACAGTGTGCTTATAATCTACGAGCCGAATCAAACCGAGCTGAATCAAATCGAGCTTTGAGTCGAGCCAAGCCGAAACTGCCCTAGTTTGAGTTTGGTTTGTTTTTTCAAACGAGCTTGACTCGGAGGCTTGGTTTGGTTTGAACTTCCATTCGAACGAATCCAAGCCGAGCTTTTTCGAACCAATCCGAGCCGAGCTTTCGAGCTGGCTTGGTTTGTGCCCACCTCTAATAAAAAGCGAGAATGCTTCTTGGGTTTGCTTGTTTTGAGAGTACCCACCGATCATGATGGTCCACGTGATGGTGTTCCGACCAATCATGCCATCGAACATCTGCCGGGCTTCACAGAGATTACCGGATTTCACGTAGCCTGAAATCAGCGTGTTTGTTGAGATTGTGTTTCTGTGAGGCATTTCGTCGAACAGCTGCCGGGCTTCCAACAATTCCCCTCTTCGGACGACATCTTCCATCTGATAATTGGATCGACATGTCCGGGGATTGAAGCCGGTTTTGATCTTTGGGTGTCTGCATGTTTCAAGAGGGAGGGGTTCTGAGGGCACTCTGGGAGCATTTTTGCGTCTACGTCCTTCAAGATGACGGGATTCCGAAGGCATTTTGAGAAGGGGAACACCCCTTAACCGCTTAGTGGGTGTTACCCCTATCATGGGGCTCACGATTTTATGTATATCCACGCCGTCCATCCGTTTATACGGACCATTTTAGGGTGGGATACAAAAAAACTTATACAGATCCAAATCTTAGTTGGACAAGAAACAGTGTTTATTGACTGCCTCACCATTAAAATTTCCAAAGAACCCATCATAACGTTTTTACAACCTGTTGATAATGTAAAGAAGATATAGATGAAGGTAAATTGGAAATATCAGATTTATCCAAAACTTTTGTGGCCCACAAAAAGTTTTTAATGGTTATTCATCACTCTTTCTATTGGTATGGTCCACCTGAGATTTGGATCTTCTTGTGATTTGTGATTGCATCCTAAAATGATATAGAAAAACAGATGAACGGAGTACATATACAAAAAAATATATCAATGTTGGCCCAACACGGTGGGGGTAACACCTAATTCGTTCCCTTGAGAAGGACTTTTGGACTCGAGGTATCCTCGTTTGGAAGAAAAACTGCGGGAATGCTAATTTTCACCGGTGGGTACGCAAGCTGATTAAGTGAGACCCCGATTCAACGAGGTGGGTGCGACCCCTGACTTTGAGGCCCACCGTGATGTATGTGACTACATCCACACCGTCCATCCGTATTAAAAGCTCATTTTAGGGTATGATCCAAAAATGAAGTAGTTTCAAATCCCAGATGGACCATAGTAGAGGAAACAGTGGTGATTGACCATTAAAAACTTCTTGTGGGCCACAAAAGCTTTAGATCAAGATGATATTTGTGTGATTTCTTTGTCTAAGTGTTTGCGACCTTATCAACAGGTTGGATAGAAAATAAACAATATAGTGGAATCCATAAAGTTTTGAATGGTGGGGATTCAATTATGGTTGTTTCCTATGGTGTGGTCCACCTAAGATTTGAGTCAGCTGCATTTTTGGTGTTATACCCAAAATGATATTTCAAAATGGCTGGACCATGTGGATTTAAGGCACATACATCACTGTAAACCCCATGGTCCATCCATTTTTAGAGATCATTTTATGGCAGAGTGGAAGAATGAGGCAGAGCCAAAGGCTGTTTGTTTCCAAAAGAGCCCGTTTGTTTCCGCTTAAATACCATAAATAAATGGCAGAGTGGCCTGTTTGTTTCCGCTTAAATACCATAAATAAATGGTAAAAACATAATAATAACTTACTATTGGTGTTTGGAAAACATAGGAATTGCACATATAAAATGGGATCAAGCTACTCTTATTTCGTTACTAAAATTATGTGTGCCCTACTACAATGTATGCATTACATTACATCCATATCACGCATTCATTTTTTTTTTTTTTATATCATCTTAGGGCATGAGCAAAAACATCCAAAGCTCAAGTAGGCCACAATTGGAGAAAGCATTGAAAACATTGAGTTCAATAGTGTTGTCAGCATTCACACTCAGCATTAGATTTGCCTCATTATGAGCTCATGTTTTGAAATTATATGGTAAAATGAACGGACAACATTAATAAAACACACAATCATGGTGGGACCGTAGGCTTTGCCTCACTTTCCTGACCGAGTCTTAACCTACCTGTCTTACATCGAAAAGTTTTCCAAATTTGTTTGATAAGTAATAAATGCCTACCCCAACAAAATTATAAGGGTTTGTTTAGCTAACCATTAACAGAAGTAAATGTTGGTAAATGAATGATAATTATTTACTATTCTAAACTGACGTATGCATGATGTTGACAAGTGCACTAAAATAAAGTAGGAAAGAAGGGAGACTATGACACTGATTAATGCACTAAAATCAAGGAGAACCTGGAGAAGAAAAGAGGTGCAAAATTTATGGGCCCACTTTGAGGTATATTTGTTGGCAACTTTAATGCATGTATCCAATCCAAACCATTCATTTGTTTTATAGCTCATTTTATCAAATCGACCGCACCACTGGCTACAATGGGAGTGAAATACTTTTCCATGAAAATCTTGGTATTTGTGCTTTTATTTCACAATGAGAATCAGACACCTACCATTTGGAAACTTTATAGGGTCAACAAGAGTTTTGATATTTGTGTTTTTAGTCCACAATGGGCCCACATCCATTTTAATGGTAGAATGATTTAAACTGTCCACGTAGTAGCAGAGAGGTAGGGGCACTGGGAACCAAGGTGGGGCCCACAGTGATTTTTTTTTATGAATCTAACCCGTTCATCCGTTTTGGGAGCTGATTTTAGAACGTGAGAACAAAAATGAACCGGATCCAAGACTCGATTGGGCCTCACTAAAGGAAAAGGTGGGTAGGTAAATTACTACCGTTGAAACCTCCCAGGGGTCCACAGTGATGTTTGTATGACATCCATACCGTTCATAACGTCACTACTACTGGGATGAACTGGAAATACAAATATTATCCTGATTCGAAACTCCTGTGACTCCACAAATATTTCAACTGTGGACATTTAATCCTCACGTTTTTGGCCCACTTGAGTCTTGGATCGGGTTCATGTTTGTTCTCTGTCCTAAAATGAGCTCCCAAAACGGATGGACGGGGTGGATTCATTAAAAAACATCACTGTGGGCCCCACCTTCGTTCCCAGCGCAGGAACTTCCTGCGCAAGGTTTTCACAGGAAATCCGCGCGCCTAGAGAGAGAGCAAGGGGGGGGGGGGGGGGGGGGGGGGGGGGGGAGGGAGGGAGGGAGGGAGAGAGAGCCCAAATCAGAGAGAGAGAGAGAGAGAGAGAGAGAGAGAGAGATGGGGCCAATTTACGCTTCTCCAATCTCTGAGATAGAAGTCGGCTCTGCCGATGTAGTGTCGACGTTTTCTGCATCATCTTGAACAGACGCTTCAGAGGTATCAAGCATTTCAAGAAATATTTGAAACGGCAGAGTAAGGAAGATTGCACAGGAGCTGGTTGGCTTTTGCTTTTTCGGAAGGTGGCGGAAACGGATTGGCTGGTGCACTAGCTTGTGTAGGGACGTGGCGGACGCAGAGGGAGTGTGCAGTCCTCGAGTACCGTGTATGTACGAACGGTTCAAAGAAGATGAAGGCTCTGTGGACCCCACAATGATGTATTTAGTACATCTAAACTGTCCATCCATTTGGCGATATTATTTTAGTGCATGATACCTAAAATGAGTCATATATAAAACTCAAGTGGACCACACCAATAAAGAAAGTGGGGACAATTATTCTCACCGTTAAAACATACCCAAGGACCACCATGATGTTTATTTGTCATCCAAACTGTTCATAATGTCACACGGACCTGGATGAAGGGTAAAAATAAATATCAGACTGATCCAAAACTTCTGGGACCTGCAAAAAGATTTCAATAGTATACGTTCAATCTTCCACTGCTTTCTGCAGTGTGGTCCACGAGATCCTTGGATATATCTTATTTTTTGGTTCAGGCCTTAGAATGATCCTAAAAGATGGACGGACGGTTTGGATATAACAAGTAACTCATGGTGGGACCCACAGAACTTGATGACTGTCACTACACCAGCAACCGCGCTGGTGTAGGGTGCACCAGACAAACCGCTTCCGTGGCGAAGAGGGAATTTGGGGATAGTCGTTGTTGTTAATACACGGTAGGTGTTACCCTTACTTTAGAGGCCCACCTTGATGTGTTATTTTATATCCACGTCGTCCTTACATTTCTAAAGATAATTTTACTGACGGAATACCAAAAATAAAGATAATAAAAGTCTCAGGTGGACCACACCACAGGAAACAATTGTGATTGAGTCTCTCACCATTAAAAATTCCAAAGGGCCCATTTTAAGTTTTTTGAAGTTTTTATTTTCCATCCAACCTGTTGATAATATAAATAATATCTTAATGAATATAAAATAAAATAATCATATTGATCCAAAAAATAATTGGGCCATAGAAAGTTTTTAATGGTCATTCATCACTGTTTCTAGTGGTGTGGTCCACCTCATATTTCTATCTTCTTAATATTAGGTATCACCTCCTAAAATTAGATGCAAAAATAGATGGACTGTGTGGATATGCAAAAAATACATCAAGATAGGCCCCACATGGTTAGGGTAACACCCTAGTAGGTGTTACTCGGATAATAGCTATAATACCACATAATTGAGATATTAATGTACACGGATCGTAGTGATCCGCTAGTAGCTATGTGAGATCACCATGATGTATATATTTCATCCACACCGTCAATTCATGTTTATAGGTACTTCTAGAGTATGAATTTGAAAATAAGTCAGATACAAATCAGAAGTAGACAACAACAAAAGAAGCAATTAGGATAGTGATGACCACCGTTGAATCCATTCTAGGGTCTATAAATTTTTATTTTCCATCCAACCTGTTCATAAAGTCACATAAATATGGATGAAGATAAAACATAAAAATTATCTTGATCCAAAACTTCTGTGCCCCACAAGAAGTTTACAATTGTAGGCATTCAA
The DNA here is from genome assembly GCA_003013855.2 of Liriodendron chinense. Classification (NCBI taxonomy): domain Eukaryota; kingdom Viridiplantae; phylum Streptophyta; class Magnoliopsida; order Magnoliales; family Magnoliaceae; genus Liriodendron; species Liriodendron chinense. Next base: position 442,433 of record ML058574.1, read on the forward strand.
ACCCCACTGTTGCCTATGTTATAGCCCATTTTAGCTTTCTATATGTTTAATTTTTAGGATAGTGATCTCAAATGAGCTGGAAAAATGGATGGACGGAGTGGATAAAATACATACATCATGGTGGGCCCCAAAGAGCTTCGACAGTACCGAGCTCGGTAATGGAGGGGTCAGTACGGAATCCGAATCCGCAACAAACAGGAGCGGATTAGGTGTTACCCGAATAACACTGTTTGTGAGTGTTATCTCGATCGTATGGAGCCTACATTGGGCCATTCATTGTATATCAACGACAGTCAATCCATTTTTACAAGTAATTTTAGGACTTGATGTAAAAAATCAAGGAAATCCAAATATAAAATGGATCACACCACTAAAAAATGTGGTGATCGACCATTGGAAAACTTATTGTGGGCCATAAAATTTCTTTATAAATATGATATTTTTATTTTCCATTCATCCAATTCTTTTTTATCTTATAAACAGATTGGATGGAAAATTAACATTACCGTCGGCCCAAGGTGAGCCCTAGTTAGCTTTTAATGGTGAGAATTTAATCATCACTTTTTTCTGTGGTGTAGTTCACCTGAGATTTGGATCTGCTTAAATTTCGGGACTACTTCCTAAAATCATCTGAAAAAACATATGAACGGTTTGGAAATGCAACACATTCGTCAAGGTGAGGCCCACAGTCAGGGTAACACACTAAGGTAGATGTTACCTGGTGACACCAATCTGCCCTCGCAACGGACAAAGCACTGTGGCCTGTGGGCGCACCACCATGACAGTTTTTCCAGCTCATTATATGGAGCGGATCAAGTGTTACTCGGGTAAAAGCTTAGTGGGTGTTACCCTTACTGTGCGGGACTATATTAATAAATTCATTGTATATCCACGCCGTCCATAAGTTGTTTCAGACCATTAAAAGAGGTTGTACAAAAATATAAGATGATATAATTCTCTGGTGGACCACACCACTGAAAAGATGTAGTGAATGACCATTAAAAACTATTTGTAGGACAGATTGTTTTTTCGATCAAGTTTATGTTTGTATTTTACCTTCATCCAGATCTGATTAACCTTATCAACGGATTGGATGACAAATAAAGTTATGGAACTGATAAGTGTGGGCCGTTAGAAATTTTTAATGATGGGTGTTCAATCATCACTTTTTTACTGCAGTGTGGTCCACCTGATATTTTTATCTTCTTAAGACTTTGGATGACAGTCCTAAAATGGGATGGAAATACGTATGGACGGCGTGGATATACTATGCATCATCTAGGTGGGCCCCCCGGTAGGGTAACACCCACCCACAAAGGTGTTACCTGGGTAACACCAAATCCGCTCCCCACTCCGCTTCCAACAATGGGTGTCTCAAGCCCGACTGAGACCCAGGGCCCCAGCTTGACTCAAGCCCCGACGCCAAAAGGTTTTGGTTAGACCTGGACCGATCTAATTAGACAAGACCAAATGAGGGTGGCTACTAACCGTGGGGTGTGTACTAACCAAAAAAAAAAAAAAAACAGAAGAAGAAAAAACGAAGAAAGAAAAAGTGACCACAAGTGTAGAAATAAAAACGTAAAAAATTAAGTGGAGGGTGAAAACCCGCGTACATGTTGCCCAACTAAAAAGATAAGACTGCCACATAAGATATAACATAAGACTACATAACGTAATGATCGGGCTAAGCAAGGTGAGATTGGGTTAAGCTAAAATGACTTGAGCTCAAGCTGACCCAAAAAATAATCAGGCTATGCACGCCATGCCCGAGCTTGGTCCACCAGCCAAGCTAGTAGGCCCAAAGTTAGGTCAGACTCATCAAGTGAGGTGTGCAATTACAGAGGTGTGCTATTTGTAATTGCGGGAAGATAGAGAGATAAGCTCGGGCAATTTTCAAATTGTTTATCTTCCCCTCTACCTTCGGTCTAGCAATTTTGGAACGGTTCATCTCCTGCTATTGATGACATATGACTGCTATTTTTATATAATAGGCAGGAACCCAATAATGAAATTAAAATGTGCTTATACATTAGCAATTGATCCTAGCAACGTTGCTCTCTCTTCATAACTCTTAGGAACAAATGAAACTAACAATGATGCACAATGTGTTAATGCCCTGAACCCAGTACTCCGCACCCACACACCAAGTTCTAAGTTCGGTGTCCGACTTGAAATTTTACGGGTGAATTTTTTCCTTCATCACTAATAGATAGTAGACATTTAGTTTGGAATTTCCAACTACAAGCAACATAATCATTTCCCACTATATAAAATATTTATGATACAATTGTCCACAGGAGTACATATTTAACAAAATAAGTCAGCAGCGTAGTGTCCAAAAATCATGCTAGGCATCATTTGCTATTCCTGTTTCTGACACTAACCTTAGAAAAAAATTTATAAAAAGAAGGCTTGAGCTTTAAAGCCTAAAGAGTACATACATGTGTGCTGTGTGTCCTACATACAAACAAGCAAGACAAATATGTCATGAAGAAATCACATATGAAGGAAAACACGTAACATGAAAGGTATGATGTTGATACCAATGCAATGCAATGCATATGTATCATGCCCATGCTCCAAACCAATACTACCAGCACCACTATGTCACCTCCCATCATCCCATGCTAAAGCCAACAAATAATATTTGCATGCCACCATTTAAGACATTGGAAGATATATATATATATATATATATATATATATATATATATATATATATATATATATATATATATATATATATATATATAGGGAAGTGGTACTATAAGGTCGACCTCATGGGAACTTCCCATGAGGTCGAGCTGTGTGGGCCCCGCTGTGATGTGTGTCGAACATCTGCCCCATCTGTCAGATGTATCATTCCATGGTGGGCCATAGTCTTAAAAATCAGGTCAATCCATAACTTAGGTGGGCCACACCACATACAACAGTTGAAAGGGGCTACCCACCCATTAAAATCTTCATGATCGTTTATTAGAGCCACCGAGACGTGGTTCACAAATCCAGCCCATCCATTGTGTGTGTCCCACTTGGATGAGGAGTCAGAACAAGTTTCAGCTGCATCCAATGCTCAGGTGGGCCCCACCAAGTGATTTTAGATGTTTTAGGCATGTCTTCACATGGTTTTGGATGGTATGGCCCACCTGAGCTCTGTATACGGATGATTTTTGGGATATCCCCAAACCTAAAGGGGCCCATCAAATACACGGTTTTGATGTTCCACACACATCACAGTGGGGCCCACATAGCTCGACCTCATGGGAAGTTCCCATGAGGTCGACGGCATAGTACCATTTCCCATATATATATATATATATATATATATATATATATATATATATATATATAAAGAAAGAATAACAAAAATAAGGCAGATTCAAATATTGAATGAACCACATCATAGTAAACAGTGGTGACCAACGTCCCACAATTAAAGGTCTTCCTAGGGTCTACCATGATGTATGTATCTTATCTAAGGTATCCATCCACTTTAAAGATCATTTTTGGGGGTAAGAGGTGAATCCAAACCTTAGGTTCGACAACCTTATGAACGACTTGGATCATCCAAGGTGGACCACACATAGTAAAATATATATGTGTGTGCGTAGAGAGAGAGAGAGAGAAAGAGAGAGAGGAATGCTCACCTGGGCACCAATTCTCACGAAAACTCGTGAGCACTTTCTGAGGGCTCACCACACATGATGTAAGCCCAAAATTTGAGCTGTCCATGTGATGCATTACCCAAAAAACCTTAGGGCTCAACTTTTAACTTGGTTCAGAACTTTGTTGGACCATGAAAAAAGGAAACAATTTCCTCTCTTGATTTGCCTCTCTCTCTCTCTCTCTCTCTGCTACGGCCCGCCTAAGTTTTGGATCAAGTCTGCTACGGCCCGCTTAAGTTTTGGATCAATTTTTTAACTATAGATCAACCGTTAAGATGAGACATGCAACTATCCACGTTCAACTGACAAAAGCACTGAATCGGCCTCTAGAGTAGAATTGTCCAAAGATTTTCGGTACATGGTCCACCAAAGGTGGGACCCAAAGTACCAAAGGCCAGAAATACGGATGACCCCGTTTGCTAGGATTGAAAATCAGCATATGCTATGGGAAGACTAAGACCCAATAACATCCATTTCCTGCTAAAGCAGATTAATGGTTTTGATTGCCCTTGAAGAGCGCCCGCTTAAGTAGACAATGTGATTGAAAAGTCAACTTCATGCTTCTTCCAGCAAACCAAGTGCAGGTGATAAAATCAAGCACCCTATAGACACATATCGGCTTGATCGAAGGAAGAGGTGGGCTCATTCTAATTCTTGATTGAAGTCGCACATACATGAGCAAACCATCATGGCCGTCGAATCAGGTAACTGAATAGGCTCATCGTCTAAAATCGGTGCCATCGGATCAAAGGAAGAGGTGGGCTTATTCATATACATTGACAAGCCATCATTGCCATTGAATCAGGTAACTGGATAGGCTTGTTGTCTGAAGTCGCACATATATCGGCAAACCAACATCGCCATCAGATCGGCTAACTGAATAGGTTTGTCGTCCGTTTTATGGTTAACTATAGTGGGCCACCGATTTTCATATTTCGGCTCTCCCAATTCGGTTGTTGTGTAATGTCATTCGATCAGTAATAACCCATAATATAACACGCCAGGATATCCACATGTCTAATAGGTCCTCCTTTTTGCACGGTTTGTGATACATGCCACTGCAGTAGTTATGCTAAATAATGCACAGCCTCCTATCACTCCCCATTGATTAGCCTGACCATCGAACCGAACAGCACCATTATTGAATTGCTCAGAACTTGAATCTAAAAGCTGTTGCACATATGGTTTCGAAGTCAACCTTCACCCTGTTGCTTCAATCTCCATTTTCTTCGGCTGTTCGAATGTGAACACTCTCAAGTAGATAAAGCCATGGGAGTAATGAGCAGAGAAGCAGCATCGACCATGGACTTACGCCCATTCGAAATTGCCATTTGGTTGCGCATCGTGAATGCATTTGCCTTTTCATTTCAAGCTGTGTAGAAAACAGAAACCACATTGAGCAAATTAGCATTTTCCTGCTCTTTCTCACTCCAAATTGAATATAAGGGGTCGTTTGGATGCCTGTAAATGGTTTAAGTGGTAAATGATTTACAGGTCTAAAGTATTTGCACCCTATCCTGTTTGGCTGTAAACTGTAAATGATTTTGTAGGCAAATGATTGTCTGTGTTTGGACAGCCTGTAAATTGTTTAAGTCCTGTAAAATGGAGGGCCAATCTTTCCACTTATGGCTGTTAGGCTGTAAATGGAGAGCCTGTAAATGAAATTACAGCTTTTTTCAGCATCCAACCACAGAATGTAAACCATTTACCTGTAAATCATTTACAGTTAGCCCCGTTTACATGCATCCAAACGACCCCCAAGGTAAAAGTTACGCATGTCCTGTTCTTATCTTACTTTCTGTTTGGAGAGGCTGCGCACTTGTACCGAAATCCAACTGCACCTGGATGGAATAAGTGTAATGTTATCTGCACCCACATGAGAATGGAGCTTCCAATGCAGCGGGCAGGTTCATGGTCACTGGAGGTGGCAAGAATCACGAGTGAGAATGTAAGTTGGTGATGAAGGGTGGATATGTGAGCCGAGAGTGTCCTTGATGCTTTCCTTTGACATGCACAGCAAACCTGAAAGGTGGGCCTTGACCGTTTTCCTAAAAGTTATCTTTCCAGCACAAGGAACTTCGTCTGCTGAAGAAAGCCCCAAGCTTCTTCCCATTTTATTCACAAGCACACCAATAATCCCCACAAGAGCAAAACCCATCTCTGAAATGATGGAACCTGCTCGAGTCCCTCACTGTAATTTCCCTCCCTACTATCTTCAAAATCACCTTGATAGCCGCATGGCAGTCCGTGCATGCTCTTATATTCTTCATGATCAGTATTGGCAATCCAGGTGGGGTATTGATCCGTGCAAAAGCGATTGCTAATCTCTCACTGTGATATCACAATGACTCCGCTTTGATTTCCTCTTCCACATTGTGAAGAGCACAGCTAGTATCAGGCCTGTATCCTTCCTTCTCCATCTGCTCTGACAACGTATCAATCATTTTCTTGATCTCGTCTGTTTGCAGGTGGGCCTCATCATTGACCGAGAATGAATGGATCTTCTAGAAAATGTTGCCTGATCTGAGCTCACATCAGCACTCCGCATTTCGGAGAACAACTTCAAGGCTTCCTCGTGGAGTCCCTTTTGCACATAACCCAAAATCAGTGCGAGACCGTGTTTCAGTCAACTATTCTTAAAAATCATCTTCGCAATATCAATGTGACTACATTTGGTGTACATGTCGATCGGAGAATTGCCCACCAAAATATCAGATTCAGCTGATGTTAAAATTGCCTGAGCATGGATTTGCCTACCCATTTCAAATTCTGATTGAGCTGCGGCCACGGTCAAGATGCTAGCAAAAGGGTATTGCTTCAGATCGAAGCCAGTAAACTGCAAAGCCTGAAAGAGATCGAGAGATTCTTTGTTCTGCCCATTCCAAGCATAGCTCGTGATGATCACATTATGAGAAACACCGTCTACTTCTGGCATCTCATCAAAGAGTCTCCTTGCATCACCCACACAATCGAGTTGAAATCAAGCAGAGCATTGCTCACAAACACAATTCCAACCTAAATGGGTCTTGATAATAAGTCCGTGAATCTGTTGGCCAACCAACAGATCGCCCAATCCAGTACTGGCAGATAAATTGCTGCGAAAGTAAACTCGGAAGGTTTCATACCCATATTTTGCATTTCTAGGAAGAGTTTCAAAGCTTGCTCAGAACGCCCATCTTTGAAAACCCTGTTATCATTGCATTGAAGGTCACGCAATCTTTTCGGGGCATTTTATCAAACATTTCACATGCGTCTCCCATAAGGTGGCATTTCAAGTAGGAATCAACCAAAGTATTGGAAACGATCAGAGCCGATTCATAGCCTAATTTAAGGAGATAGGAATGAACTTGAATTACCTGATTCGAGCACTCGCCATCATTGAACGCTGATAGCAGAGAGACGATGGTCACGTGATCAACTTCCATCCCCGCCCTTCGCATCTCTATAAAAAGCGAGAATGCTTCTTGGGTTTGCTTGTTTTGAGAGTACCCACCGATCATGATGGTCCACGTGATGGTGTTCCGACCAATCATGCCATCGAACATCTGCCGGGCTTCACAGAGATTACCGGATTTCACGTAGCCTGAAATCAGCGTGTTTGTTGAGATTGTGTTTCTGTGAGGCATTTCGTCGAACAGCAGCCGGGCTTCCAACAATTCCCGTCTTTGGACGAGATCTTCCATCTGATAATTGGATCGACATGTCCGGGGATTGAAGCCGGTTTTGATCTTTGGGTGTCTGCATGTTTCAAGAGGGAGGGGTTCTGAGGGCACTCTGGGAGTATTTTTGCGTCTACGTCCTTCAAGATGACGGGATTCCGAAGGCATTTTGAGAAGGGGAACACCCGTTAACTACTCAGTGGGTGTTACCCCTATCATGGGGCTCACTTGATGATTTTATGTATATCCACGCCGTCCATCCGTTTCTACGGACCATTTTAGGGTGGGATACAAAAACTTATACAGATCCAAATCCTAGTTGGACAAGAAACAGTGTTTATTGAGTGCCTCACCATTAAAATTTCCAAAGGACCCATCATAACGTTTTTACAACCTGTTGATAATGTAAAGAAGATATAGATGAAGGTAAATTGGAAATATCAGATTTATCCAAAACTTTTGTGGCCCACAAAAAGTTTTTAATGGTTATTCATCACTCTTTCTATTGGTATGGTCCACCTGAGATTTGGATCTTCTTGTGATTTGTGATTGCATACTAAAATGATATAGAAAAACAGATGAACGGAGTAGATATACAAAAAAATATATCAATGTTGGCCCAACACGGTGGGGGTAACACCTAATTCGTTCCCTTGAGAAGACTTTTGGACTCGAGGTATCCTCGTTTGGAAGAAAAACGCGGGAATGCTAATTTTCACCGGTGGGTACGCAAGCTGATTAAGTGAGACCCGGATACAACGAGGTGGGTGCGACCCCTGACTTTGAGGCCCACCGTGATGTATGTGACTACATCCACACCGTCCATCCGTATTAAAAGCTCATTTTAGGGTATGATCCAAAAAATGAAGTAGTTCCAAATCCCAGATGGACCATAGTAGAGGAAACAGTGGTGATTGACCATTAAAAACTTCTTGTGGGCCACAAAAGCTTTAGATCAAGATGATATTTGTGTGGTTTCTTGGTCTAAGTGTTTGCGACCTTATCAACAGGTTGGATAGAAAATAAACAATATAGTGGAATCCATAAAGTTTTGAATGGTGGGGATTCAATTATGGTTGTTTCCTATGGTGTGGTCCACCTAATATTTGAGTCAGCTGCATTTTTGGTGTCATACCCAAAATGATATTTCAAAATGGCTGGACCATGTGGATTTAAGGCACATACATCACTGTAAACCCCATGGTCCATCCATTTTTAGAGATCATTTTATGGCAGAGGGGAAGAATGAGGCAGAGCCAAAGGTTGTTTGTCTCCACGAGCTTGTTTGTTTCCGCTTAAATACCATAAATAAATGGCAGAGTGGCCTGTTTGTTTCCGCTTAAATACCATAAATAAATGACAGAGTGGCCCGTTTGTTTCCGCTTAAATACCATAAATAAATGGTAAAAACATAATAATAACTTACTATTGGTGTTTGGAAAACATAGGAATTGCACATGTAAAATGGGATCGAGCCACTCTTATTTCTTTACTAAAATTATGTGGGCCCCAGTACAATGTATGCATTACATTACATCCATGCCATGCATTCGTTTTTTTTTATATCATCCTAGGGCATGAGCAAAAACATCCAAAGCTCCAGTAGGCCACATTGGAGAAAGCATTGAAAACATTGAGTTCAATGGGGTTGTCAGCATTCCCACTCAGAATTAGATTTGCCTCATTATGAGCTCATGTTTTGAAATTATATGGTAAAATGAATGGACAACATTAACAAAACACATAGATCATGGTGGGACCATAGGCTTTGCCTCACTTTCCGACCGAGTCTTAACCTACCATCTTACATCGAAAAGTTTTTCGAATTTGTTTGATAAGTAATAAATGCCTACCCCAACAAAATTATAAGGGCTTGTTTAGCTAACCATTAACAAAAGTAAATGTTGGTAAATGAATGATAATTATTTACTATTCTAAACTGACGTATGCATGATGTTGACAAGTGCACTAAAATAAAGTAGGAAAGAAGGGAGACCATGGCACTGATTAATGCACTAAAATGACACTGATTAATGCACTAAAATTAAGGAGAACCTTGGAGAAGAAAAGAGGTGCAAAATTTATGGGCCCACTTTGAGGTATATTTGTTGGCAAACTTTAATGCATGTATCCAATCCAAACCATTCATTTGTTTTATAGCTCCTTTTATCAAATCGACCGCACCACTGGCTACAATGGGAATGAAACACTTTTCCATGAAAATCCTGGTATTTGTGCTTTTATTTCACAATGAGAATCAGACACCTACCATTTGGAAACTTTATAGGGTCCACGAGAGTTTTGATATTTGTGTTTTTAGTCCACAATGGGCCCACATCCATTTTAATGGTAGAATGATTTAAACTGTCCACGTAGTAGCAGAGAGGCAGGGGCGCTGGGAACCAAGGTGGGGCCCACAGTGATTTTTTTTTATGAATCTAACCCGTTCATCCGTTTTGGGAGCTGATTTTAGGACGTGAGAACAAAAATGAACCGGATCCAAGACTCGATTGGGCCTCACTAAAGGAACAGGTGGTAGGTAAATTACTACCGTTGAAACCTCCCAGGGGTCCACAGTGATGTTTGTATGACATCCATACCGTTCATAACGTCACTACAACTGGGATGAACTGGAAATACAAATATTATCCTGATTCGAAACTCCTGTGACTCCACAAATATTTCAACTGTGGACGTTTAATCCTCACGTTTTTGGCCCACTTGAGTCTTAGATCGGGTTCATGTTTGTTCTCTGTCCTAAAATGAGCTCCCAAAACGGATGGACGGGGTGGATTCATTAAAAAACATCACTGTGGGCCCCACCTTGGTTCCCAGCGCAGGAACTTCCTGCGCAAGGTTTTCGCAGGAAATCCGCGCCCAGAGAGAGAGCGAGAGGGGGGGGGGGGGGGGGGGGGGGGGGGGAGAGAGAGAGAGAGAGAGAGAGAGCCCAAATCAGAGAGAGAGAGAGAGAGAGAGAGAGAGAGATGGGGCCAATTTACGCTTCTCCAATCTCTGAGATAGAAGTCGGTTCTGCCGATGTAGTGTCGACGTTTTCTGCATCATCTTGAACAAACACTTCAGAGGTATCAAGCATTTCAAGAAATATTTGAAACGGCAGAGTAAGGAAGATTGCACAGGAGCTGGTTCTTTTCTAGGGCTTTTGCTTTTTCGGAAGGTGGCAGAAACGGATTGGCTGGTGCACCCTACACCAGCTATGTTGCTGGTGTAGGGACGTGGCGGACGCAGAGGGAGTGTGCAGTCCTCGAGTACCGTGTTTGTACGAACGGTTCAAAGAAGATGAAGGCTCTGTGGACCCCACAATGATGAATTTAGTACATCTAAACCGTCCATCCATTTGGCGATATTATTTTAGTGCATGATACCTAAAATGAGTCATATCTAAAACTCAAGTGGACCACACCAATAAAGAAAGTGGGGACAATTATTCTCACCGTTAAAACATACCCAGGGACCACCATGATGTTTATTTGTCATCCAAACTGTTCATAAGGTCACACGGACCTGGATGAAGGGTAAAAATAAATATCAGACTGATCCAAAACTTCTGGGACCTCCAAAAAGATTTCAATAGTATACGTTCAATCTTCCACTGCTTTCTGCAGTGTGGTCCACCGAATCCTTGGATCTATCTTATTTTTTGGTTCAGGCCTTAGAATGATCCTAAAAGATGGACGGACGGTTTGGATATAACAAGTAACTCATGGTGGGACCCACAGAACTTGATGACGTCACTACACCAGCAACCGCGTTGGTGTAGGGTGCACCAGACAAACCACTTCCGTGGCGAAGAGGAAATTTGGGGATAGTCGTTGTTGTTAATACACGGTAGGTGTTACCCTTACTTTAGGGCCCACCTTGATGTGTTATTTTATATCCACGCCATCCTTACATTTCTAAAGATAATTTTATGACGGAATACCAAAATATCACCTTGGTTCCCAGCGCAGGAACTTCCTGCGCAAGGCTTTCGCAAGAAATCCGCGCCCAGAGAGAGAGCGAGGGGGGGGGGGGGGGGGGGGGGGGGGGGGCGCGGCGGATGCAAATCAGAGAGAGAGAGAGAGAGAGAGAGCGAGAGAGAGCCCAAATGAGAGAGAGAGAGAGAGATGGGGCCAATTTACGCTTCTCCAATTTCTGTGATAGAAGTCGGCTCTGCCGATGTAGTGTCGACGTGAAGAAGCTCGTCTTGCACACGGCCATGTTTTTCTGCATCATCTTGAACAGAGATTTCTATAACAAAGGTATCAAGCATTTCACCTTGAGAAGAAGAAATATTTGAAAACACCTAGAGGAAGGAAGATTGCACAGGAGTTCTTTTAATATGATTCTTCAACATTGCTAGGGTTTTCACTTTTTCGGAAGGTGGCGAAGAGGGAATTTGGGGTTAGTCGTTGTCGTTAATACATGGTAGGTGTTACCCTTACTTTCGGGCCCACCTTGATGCGTTATTTTATATCCACGGCCGTCCTTACATTTCTAAAGCTAATTTTATGACGGAATCCCAAAAATAATGATAATCAAAGTCTCATGTCGACCACACCATAGGAAACAATTGTGATTGAGTCTCTCACCGTTAAAAATTCCAAAGGGCCCATTTTAAGTTTTTCTAAGTTTTTATTTTCCATCCAACCTGTTGATAATATAAATAATATCTTAATGAATATAAAATAAAATAATCAGATTGATCCAAAAAATAATTGGGCCATAGAAAGTTTTTAATGGTCATTCATCACTGTTTCTACTGGTATGGTCCACCTCAGATTTTAATCTTCTTAATATTTGGTATCACCTCCTAAAATTAGATAGAAAAATAGATGGACTGTGTGGATATGCAAAACATACATCAAGATAGGCCCCACATGGTTAGGGTAACACCCTAGTGGGTGTTACTCGGATAACAGCTATAATACCACATAATTGAGATATTAATGTACACGGATCGTAGTGATCCTGCTAGTAGCTCTGTGATGGAGGGGTCACTATGGAATCTGAATCCGCAACGAACAGGAGCGGATTAAGTGTTACCCGAATAACACGTTTGTGGGTGTTATCTCAATCGTATGGAGCCTACATTGGGCCATTCATTGTATATCTATGACATCAATCCGTTTTGTAGGCCCCAGCGCAGGAACTTCCTGTGCAAGGCTTTCGGAGGAAATCCGCGCCCAGAGAGAGAGCGAAGGGGGGGGGGCGCGGCGGTTGCAAATCAGAGAGAGAGAGAGAGAGCGAGAGAGAGAGAGCCCAAATCAAAGAGAGAGAGAGAGAGAGAGAGAGAGAGAGATGGGGCCAATTTACGCTTCTCCAATTTCTGTGATAGAAGTCGGCTCTGCTGATGTAGTGTCGACTTGAAGAAGCTCGTCTTGCACACGACCATATTTTTCTGCATCATCTTGAACAGAAGTTTCTATAACAGAGGTATCAAGCATTTCACCTTGAGAAGAAGAAATATTTGAAAAACCAGACGAAGGAAGATTGCACAGGAGCAAGCTCTCATTCTTTTAATATGATTCTTCAACATTGCTAGGGTTTTTACTTTTTCGGAAGCTGGCGAAGAGGGAGTTTGGGGTTAGTCGTTGTTGTTAATACACGGTAAGTGTTACCCTTACTTTCGGGCCCACCTTGATGTGTTATTTTATATCCACGCCGTCCTTACATTTCTAAAGCTAATTTTATGACGGAATCCCAAAAATCAAGATAATAAAAATCTCAGGTGGACTACACCACAGGAAACAATTGTGATTGAGTTTTCTCACCATTAAAAATTCCAGAGGGCCCATTTTAAGTTTTTCTAAGTTTTTATTTTCCATCCAACCTGTTGATAATATAAATAATATCTTAATGAATATAAAATAAAATAATCAGATTGATCCAAAAAATAATTGGCCATAGAAAGTTTTTAATGGTCATTCATCACTGTTTCTACTGGTATGGTCCACCTCAGATTTTGATCTTCTTAATATTTGGTATCACCTCCTAAAATTAGATGGAAAAATAGATGGACTGGGTGGATATGCAAAACATACATCAAGATAGGCCCCACATGGTTAGGGTAACACCGTAGTGGGTGTTACTCGGATAACAGCTATAATACCACATAATTGAGATATTAATGTACACGGATCGTAGTGATCCGCTAGTAGCTCTGTGATGGAGGGGTCACTACTGGAATCCGAATCCGTAACGAACAGGAGCGAATTAGGTGTTACCTGAATAACACGTTTGTGGGTGTTATCTCGATCATATGGAGCCTACATTGGGCCATTCATTGTATATCAACGACATCAATCCGTTTTGTGGGCCCCACCTTGGTTCCCAGCGCAGGAACTTCCTGCGCAAGGCTTTCGCAGGAAATCCGCGCCCAGAGAGAGAGCGAGGGGGGGGGGGGGGCGGCGGTTGCAAATCAGAGAGAGAGAGAGAGAGAGCTCCAAATCAGAGAGAGAGAGTGCCCATATCAGAGAGAGAGAGAGAGAGAGAGAGAGAGAGAGAGAGAGAGAGAGAGAGATGGGGCCAATTTACGCTTCTCCAATTTCTGTGATAGAAGTCGGCTCTGCCAATGTAGTGTCGACGTGAAAAAGCTCATCTTGCACACGGCCATGTTTTTCTGCATCATCTTGAACAGAGGTTTCTATAACAGAGGTATCAAGCATTTCACCTTGAGAAGAAGAAATATTTGAAAACACCAGAGGAAGGAAGATTGCACAGGAGTTCTTTTAATATGATTCTTCAACATTGCTAGGGTTTTCGCTTTTTCGGAAGGTGGCGAAGAGGGAATTTAGGGTTAGTCGTTGTTGTTAATACACGGTAGGTGTTACCCTTACTTTCGGGCCCACCTTGATGCGTTATTTTATATCCACGCCGTCCTTACATTTCTAAAGCTAATTTTATGACGGAATCCCAAAAATAATGATAATCAAAGTCTCATGTCGACCACACCACAGGAAACAATTGTGATTGAGTCTCTCACCATCAAAAATGAATGGACAACATTAACAAAACACATAGGTCATTCACTATTGACAAAAGTAACCATTAACAAAAGTAAATGTTGGTAAATGAATGATAATTATTTACTATTCTAAACTGACGTATGCATGATGTTGACAAGTGCACTAAAATAAAGTAGGAAAGAAGGGAGACTATGACACTGATTAATGCACTAAAATCAAGGAGAACCTTGGAGAAGAAAAGAGGTGCAAAATTTATGGGCCCACTTTAAGGTATATTTGTTGGCAAACTTTAATGCATGTATCCAATCCAAACCATTCATTTGTTTTATAGCTTATTTTATCAAATCGACCGCACCACTGGCTACAATGGGAGTGAAATACTTTTCCATGAAAATCTTGGTATTTGTGCTTTTATTTCACAATGAGAATCAGACACCTACCATTTGGAAACTTTATAGGGTCCACGAGAGTTTTGATATTTGTGTTTTTAGTCCACAATGGGCCCACATCCATTTTAATGGTAGAATGATTTAAACTGTCCACGTAGTAGCAGAGAGGCAGGGGCGCTGGGAACCAAGGTGGGGCCCACAGTGATTTTTTTGATGAATCTAACCCGTTCATCCGTTTTGGGAGCTGATTTTAGGACGTGAGAACAAAAATGAACCGGATCCAAGACTCGATTGGGCCTCACTAAAGGAAAAGGTGGGTAGGTAAATTACTACCGTTGAAACCTCCCAGGGGTCCACAGTGATGTTTGTATGACATCCATACCGTTCATAACGTCACTACTACTGGGATGAACTGGAAATACAAATATTATCCTGATTCGAAACTCCTGTGACTCCACAAATATTTCAACTGTGGACGTTTAATCCTCACGTTTTTGGCCCACTTGAGTCTTGGATCGGGTTCATGTTTGTTCTCTGTCCTAAAATGAGCTCCCAAAATGGATGGACGGGGTGGATTCATTAAAAAACATCACTGTGGGCCTCACCTTCGTTCCCAGCGCAGGAACTTCCTGCGCAAGGTTTTCGCAGGAAATCCGCGCCCAGAGAGAGAGTGAGAGGGGGGGGAGAGAGAGAGAGAGAGAGAGCCCAATTCAGAGAGAGAGAGACAGAGAGAGAGAGAGAGAGAGAGAGAGAGAGAGAGAGAGAGAGATGGGGCCAATTTACGCTTCTCCAATCTCTGAGATAGAAGTCGGCTCTGCCGATGTAGTGTCGACGTTTTCTGCATCATCTTGAACAGACGCTTCAGAGGTATCAAGCATTTCAAGAAATATTTGAAACGGCAGAGTAGGGAAGATTGCACAGGAGCTGGTTCTTTTCTAGGGCTTTTGCTTTTTCGGAAGGTGGCGGAAACGGATTGGCTGGTGCACTAGCTGGTGTAGGGACGTGGCGGACGCAGAGGGAGTGTGCAGTCCTCGAGTACCGTGTATGTACGAACGGTTCAAAGAAGATGAAGGCTCTGTGGACCCCACAATGATGTATTTAGTACATCTAAACCGTCCATCCATTTGGCGATATTATTTTAGTGCATGATACCTAAAATGAGTCATATCTAAAACTCAAGTGGACCACACCAATAAAGAAAGTGGGGACAATTATTCTCACCGTTAAAACATACTCAGGGACCACCATGATGTTTATTTGTCATCCAAACTGTTCATAAGGTCACACGGACCTGGATGAAGGGTAAAAATAAATATCAAACTGATCCAAAACTTCTGGGACCTCCAAAAAGATTTCAATAGTATACGTTCAATCTTCGACTGCTTTCTGCAGTGTGGTCCACCGGATCCTTGGATCTATCTTATTTTTTGGTTCAGGCCTTAGAATGATCCTAAAAGTTGGACGAACGGTTTGGATATAACAAGTAACTCATGGTGGGACCCACAGAACTTGATGACGTCACTACACCAGCAACCGCGCTGGTGTAGGGTGCACCAGACAAACCGCTTCCGTTGTTAATACACGGTACGTGTTACCCTTACTTTAGGGCCCACCTTGATGTGTTATTTTATATCCACGCCGTCCTTACATTTCTAAAGATAATTTTATGACGGAATACCAAAAATCAAGATAATAAAAGTCTCAGGTGGACCACACCACAGGAAACAATTGTGATTGAGTCTCTTACCATTAAAAATTCCAAAGGGCCCATTTTAAGTTTTTCGAAGTTTTTATTTTCCATCCAACCTGTTGATAATATAAATAATATCTTAATGAATATAAAATAAAATAATCATATTGATCCAAAAAATAATTGGGCCATAGAAAGTTTTTAATGGTCATTCATCACGGTTTCTAGTGGTATGGTCCACCTAAGATTTTGATCTTCTTAATATTTGGTATCACCTTCTAAAATTAGATGGAAAAATAGATGGACTGTTTGGATATGCAAAAAATACATCAAGATAGGCCCCACATGGTTATGGGTAACACCCTAGCGGGTGTTACTCGGATAACAGCTATAATACCACATAATTGAGATATTAATGTACACGGATCGTAGTGATCCGCTAGTAGCTCTGTGAGATCACCATAATGTTATATTTCATCCACACCGTCAATTCATGTTTATAGGTACTTCTAGAGTATGAATTTGAAAATAAGTCAGATACAAATCACAAGTGGACCACA
The DNA here is from genome assembly GCA_003013855.2 of Liriodendron chinense. NCBI lineage: Eukaryota > Viridiplantae > Streptophyta > Magnoliopsida > Magnoliales > Magnoliaceae > Liriodendron > Liriodendron chinense. Next base: position 459,361 of record ML058574.1, read on the forward strand.
ACAAAAGAAGCAATTAGGATAGTGATGACCACCGTTGAATCCATTCTAGGGTCTATAAATGTTTATTTTCCACTGTGGGCCCCACCTTGGTTCTCAGCGCAGGAACTTCCTGCGCAAGGCTTTCACAGGAAATCCGCGCCAGAGAGAGAGCCGGGGGGGGGGGGGGGGGGGGGAGGGGCGGTTGCAAATCAGAGAGAGAGAGAGAGAGAGAGAGAGAGAGAGAGAGAGAGAGATGGGGCCCCTTTACGCTTCTCCAATTTCTGTGATAGAAGTAGGCAGAGCCGGTGCAGTGTCGACGTGAAGTTTTTCTGCATCATCTTGAACAGAGGTTTCTATAACAGAGGTATCAAGCATTTCGCCTTAGAAGAAATATCTGAAAACGTCAGAGGAAGGAAGATTGCACAGGAGCAACCTCTGATTCTTTTAATATGATTCTTCAACATTGCTAGGGCTTTTTCGAAAACGGATTGGCTGGTGCACCCTACACCAGCTACGTTGCTGGTGTAGGGACGTGGCGGACGCAAAGGGAGTGTGCAGTCCTTGAGTACCGTGTTTGTACGAACGGTTCAAAGAAGATGAAGGCTCTGTGGACCCCAAAATGATGTATTTAGTACATCTAAACCGTCCATCCATTTGGCGAGATCATTTTAGTGCATGACACCTAAAATGAGTCATATCTAATACTGAAGTGGACCACACCAATAAAGAAATTGGGGATAATTATTCTCACCGTTAAAACATACCCAGGGACCACCATGATGTTTATTTGCCATCCAAACTGTTCATAGGGTCACACGGACCTGGATGAAGGGTAAAAATAAATATCAGACTGATCCAAAACTTCTGGGACCTCCAAAAAGATTTCAATGGTATACGTTCAATCTTCCACTGCTTTTTGCAGTGTGGTCCACCGGATCCTTGGATCTATCTTATTTTTTTGTTCAGGCCTTAGAATGATCCTAAAAGATGTACAGACGGTTTGGATATAACAAGTAACTCATGGTGGGACCCACAGAACTTGATGACGTCACTACACCAGCAACCGCGCTGGTGTAGGGTGCACCAGACAATCCACTTCCGTGGCGAAGAGGGAATTTGGGGTTAGTCGTTGTTGTTAATACACGGTAGGTGTTACCCTTACTTTCGAGCCCACCATGATGCGTTATTTTATATCCACGCCGTCCTTACATTTGTAAAGCTAATTTTATGATGGAATCCCAAAAATCAAGATAATCAAAATCTCAGGTGGACCACACCACAGGAAACAATTGTGTTTGAGTCTCTCACCATTAAAAATTACAAAGGGCCCATTTTAAGTTTTTCGAAGTTTTTATTTTCCATCCAACCTGTAGATAATATAAATAATATCTTAATGAATATAAAATAAAATAATCAGATTGATCCAAAATATAATTGGGCCATAGAAAGTTTTTAATGGTCATTCATCACTGTTTCTAGTGGTATGTTCCACCTAACATTTTGATCTTCTTAATATTTGATATCACCTTCTAAAATTAGATGGAAAAATAGATGGACTGTGTGGATATGCAAAAAATACCTCAAGATAGGCCCCACATGGTTAGGGTAACACCCTAGTGGGTGTTACTCGGATAACAGCTATAATACCACATAATTGAGATATTAATGTACACGGATCGTAGTGATCCGGTAGTAGCTCTGTGAGATCACCATGATGTTATATTTCATCCACACCGTCAATTCATGTTTATACGTACTTCTGGAGTATGAATTTGAAAATAAGTCAGATACAAATAACAAGTGGACCACAACAAAAGAAGCAATTAGGATAGTGATGACCACCGTTGAATCCATTCTAGGGTCTATAAATGTTTATTTTCCACTGTGGGCCCCACCTTGGTTCCCAGCGCAGGAACTTCCTGCGCAAGGCTTTCGCAGGAAATCCGCGCCAGAGAGGTTGCAAATTAGAGAGAGAGAGAGAGAGAGAGAGAGAGAGAGAGAGATATGGCCAATTTACGCTTCTCCAATTTCTGTGATAGAAGTAGGCAGAGCCGATGTAGTGTCGACGTGAAGTTTTTCTGTATCATCTTGAATAGAGGTTTCTATAACAGTGGTATCAAGCATTTCGCCTTGAAAAGAAGAAATATTTGAAAACGCCAGAGGAAGGAAGATTGCACAGGAGCAACCACTGATTCTTTTAATATGATTCTTCCACATTGCTAAGGCTTTTTCGGAAACGGATTGGCTGGTGCACCCTACACCAGCTACGTTGCTGGTGTAGGGACGTGGCGGACGCAGAGGGAGTGTGCAGTCCTTGAGTACCGTGTTTGTACGAACGGTTCAAAGAAGATGAAGGCTCTGTGGACCCCAAAATGATGTATTTAGTACATCTAAACCGTCCATCCATTTGGCGAGATCATTTTAGTGCATGATACCTAAAATTAGTCATATCTAATACTGAAGTGGACCACACCAATAAAGAAATTGGGGATAATTATTCTCACCGTTAAAACATACCCAGGGACCACCATGATGTTTATTTGCCATCCAAACTGTTCATAAGGTCACACGGACCTGGATGAAGGGTAAAAATAAATATCAGACTGATCCGAAACTTCTGGGACCTCCAAAAAGATTTCAATGGTATACGTTCAATCTTCCACTGCTTTCTGCAGTGTGGTCCACCGGATCCTTGGATCTATCTTATTTTTTTGTTCAGGCCTTAGAATGATCCTAAAAGATGTACGGACGGTTTGGATATAACAAGTAACTCATGGTGGGACCCACAGAACTTGATGACGTTACTACACCAGCAACTGCGCTGGTGTAGGGTGCACCAGACAATCCACTTCCGTGGCGAAGAGGGAATTTGGGGTTAGTCGTTGTTGTTAATACACGGTAGGTGTTACCCTTACTTTCGGGCCCACCTTGATGCGTTATTTTATATCCACGCCGTTCTTACATTTGTAAAGCTAATTTTCTGACGGAATCCCAAAAATCAAGATAATCAAAATCTCAGGTGGACCACACCACAAGAAACAATTGTGATTGAGTCTCTCACCATTAAAAATTACAAAGGGCCCATTTTAAGTTTTTCGAAGTTTTTATTTTTCATCCAACCTGTAGATAATATAAATAATATCTTAATGAATATAAAATCAAAATAATCAGATTGATCCAAAAAATAATTGGGCTATAGAAAGTTTTTAATGGTCATTCATCACTGTTTCTAGTGGTATGGTCCACCTAAGATTTTGATCTTCTTAATATTTGGTATCACCTTCTAAAATTAGATGGAAAAATAGATGGACTGTTTGGATATGCAAAAAATACATCAAGATGGGCCCCTACATGGTTAGGGTAACACCCTAGTGGGTGTTACTCGGATAACAGCTATAATACCACATAATTGAGATATTAATGTACACGGATCGTAGTGATCCGCTAGTAGCTCTGTGAGATCACCATGATGTTATATTTTATCCACACCGTCAATTCATGTTTATAGGTACTTCTAGAGTATGAATTTGAAAATAAGTCAGATACAAATCACAAGTGGACCACAACAAAAGAAGCAATTAGGATAGTGATGACCACCGTTGAATCCATTCTAGGGTCAATAAATGTTTATTTTCCACTGTGGGCCCCACCTTGGTTCCCAGCACAGGAACTTCCTACGCAAGGCTTTCGCAGGAAATCCGCGCCAGAGAGAGAGCCAGGGGGGGGAGGGGCGGTTGCAAATCAGAGAGAGAGAGAGAGAGAGAGAGATGGGGCCAATTTACGCTTCTCCAATTTCTGTGATAGAAGTAGGCAGAGCCGATGTAGTGTCGACGTGAAGTTTTTCTGTATCATCTTGAACAGAGGTTTCTATAACAGAGGTATCAAGCATTTCACCTTGAGAAGAAGAAATATTTGAAAACGCCAGAGGAAGGAAGATTGCACAGGAGCAACCTCTGATTCTTTTAATATGATTCTTCAACATTGCTAGGGCTTTTTCGGAAACGGATTGGCTGGTGCACCCTACACCAGCTACGTTGCTGGTGTAGGGACGTGGCGGACGCAGGGGGAGTGTTCAGTCCTCGAGTACCGTGTTTGTACGAACGGTTCAAAGAAGATGAAGGCTCTGTGGACCCCAAAATGATGTATTTAGTACATCTAAACCGTCTATCCATTTGGCGAGATCATTTTAGTGCATGATACCTAAAATGAGTCATATCTAATACTCAAGTAGACCACACTAATAAAGAAATTGGTGATAATTATTCTCACCGTTAAAACATACCCAGGGACCACCATGATGTTTATTTGCCATCCAAACTGTTCATAAGGTCGCACGGACCTGGATGAAGGGTAAAAATAAATATCAGACTGATCCAAAACTTCTGGGACCTCCAAAAAGATTTCAATGGTATACGTTCAATCTTCCACTGCTTTCTGCAGTGTGGTCCACCGGATCCTTGGATCTATCTTATTTTTTTGTTCAGGCCTTAGAATGATCCTAAAAGATGTACGGACGGTTTGGATATAACAAGTAACTCATGGTGGGACCCACAGAACTTGATGATGTCACTACACCAGCAACCGCGCTGGTGTAGGGTGCACCAGACAATCCACTTCCGTGGCGAAGAGGGAATTTGGGGTTAGTCGTTGTTGTTAATACACGGTAGGTGTTACCCTTACTTTCGAGCCCACCATGATGCGTTATTTTATATCCACGCCGTCCTTACATTTGTAAAGCTAATTTTATGACGGAATCCTAAAAATCAAGATAATCAAAATCTCAGGTGGACCACACCACAGGAAACAATTGTGATTGAGTCTCTCACCATTAAAAATTACAAAGGGCCCATTTTAAGTTTTTCGAAGTTTTTATTTTCCATCCAACCTGTTGATAATATAAATAATATCTTAATGAATATTAAATTAAATAATCATATTGATCCAAAAAATAATTCGGCCATAGAAAGTTTTTAATGGTCATTCATCACTGTTTCTAGTGGTATGGTACACCTAAGATTTTGATCTTCTTAATATTTGATATCACCTTCTAAAATTAGATGGAAAAATAGATGGACTGTGTGGATATGCAAAAAATACATCAAGATGGGCCCCACATGGTTAGGGTAACACCCTAGTGGGTGTTACTCGGATAACAGCTATAATACCACATAATTGAGATATTAATGTACACGGATCGTAGTGATCCGCTAGTAGCTCTGTGAGATCACCATAATGTTATATTTCATCCACACCGTCAATTCATGTTTATAGGTACTTCTAGAGTATGAATTTGAAAATAAGTCAGATACAAATCACAAGTGGACCACAACAAAAGAAGCAATTAGGATAGTGATGACCACCGTTGAATCCATTCTAGGGTCAATAAATGTTTATTTTCCACTGTGGGCCCCACCTTGGTTCCCAGCGCAAGAACTTCCTACGCAAGGCTTTCGCAGGAAATCCGCGCCAGAGAGAGAGCCAGGGGGGGGGGGGGGGGGGGGAGGGCAGTTGCAAATCAGAGAGAGAGAGAGAGAGAGAGAGAGAGAGAGAGAGAGATGGGGCCAATTTACGCTTCTCCAATTTCTGTGATAGAAGTAGGCAGAGCCGATGTAGTGTCGACGTGAAGTTTTTCTGTATCATCTTGAACAGAGGTTTCTATAACAGAGGTATCAAGCATTTCACCTTGAGAAGAAGAAATATTTGAAAACGCCAGAGGAAGGAAGATTGCACAGGAGCAACCTCTGATTCTTTTAATATGATTCTTCAACATTGCTAGGGCTTTTTCGGAAACGGATTGGCTGGTGCACCCTACACCAGCTACGTTGCTGGTGTAGGGACGTGGCGGACGCAGAGGGAGTGTGCAGTCCTTGAGTACCGTGTTTGTACGAACGGTTCAAAGAAGATGAAGGCTTTGTGGACCCCAAAATGATGTATTTAGTACATCTAAACCGTCCATCCATTTGGCGAGATCATTTTAGTGCATGATACCTAAAATGAGTCATATCTAATACTCAAGTAGACCACACCAATAAAGAAATTGGGGACAATTATTCTCACCGTTAAAACATACTTAGGGACCACCATGATGTTTATTTGCCATCCAAACTGTTCATAAGGTCACACGGACCTGGATGAAGGGTAAAAATAAATATCAGACTGATCCAAAACTTCTGGGACCTCCAAAAAGATTTCAATGGTATATGTTCAATCTTCCACTGCTTTCTGCAGTGTGGTCCACCGGATCCTTGGATCTATCTTATTTTTTTGTTCAGGCCTTAGAATGATCATAAAAGATGTACGGACGGTTTGGATATAACAAGTAACTCATGGTGGGACCCATAGAACTTGATGACGTCACTACACCAGCAACCAGCGCTGGTGTAGGGTGCACCAGACAATCCACTTCCGTGGCGAAGAGGGAATTTGGGGTTAGTCGTTGTTGTTAATACACGGTAGGTGTTATTCTTACTTTCGAGCCCACCTTGATGCGTTATTTTATATCCACGCCGTCCTTACATTTGTAAAGCTAATTTTATGACGGAATCCCAAAAATCAAGATAATCAAAATCTCAGGTGGACCACACCACAGGAAACAATTGTGATTGAGTCTCTCACCATTAAAAATTACAAAGGGCCCATTTTAAGTTTTTCGAAGTTTTTATTTTCCAGTCCAACCTGTTGATAATATAAATAATATCTTAATGAATATAAAATAAAATAATCAGATTGATCCAAAAAATAATTGGGCCATAGAAAGTTTTAATGGTCATTCATCACTGTTTCTACTGGTATGGTCCACCTAACATTTTGATCTTCTTAATATTTGATATCACCTTCTAAAATTAGATGGAAAAATAGATGGACTGTGTGGATATGCAAAAAATACATCAAGATAGGCCCCACATGGTTAGGGTAACACCTTAGTGGGTGTTACTCGGATAACAGCTATAATACTACATAATTGAGATATTAATGTACGCGGATCGTAATGATCCGCTAGTAGCTCTGTGAGATCACCATGATGTTATATTTCATCCACACCGTCAATTCATGTTTATAGGTACTTCTAGAGTATGAATTTGAAAATAAGTCAGATACAAATCACAAGTGGACCACAACAAAAGAAGCAATTAGGATAGTGATGACCACCGTTGAATCCATTCTAGGGTCTATAAATGTTTATTTTCCACTGTGGGCCCCACCTTGGTTCCCAGCGCAGGAACTTCCTGCGCAAGGCTTTCGCAGGAAATCCGCGCCAGAGAGAGAGCGAGGGGGGGGCGCGAGGGGCTGTTGCAAATCAGAGAGAGAGAGAGAGAGAGAGAGAGAGAGAGAGAGAGAGAGATGGGGCCAATTTACCCTTCTCCAATTTCTGTGATAGAAGTAGGCAGAGCCGATGTAGTGTCGACGTGAAGTTTTTCTGCATCATCTTGAACAGAGGTTTCTATAACAGAGGTATGATTTTTTAGCCATCCCAGTCATGGGATGGCTATGATCGCCACAAAAAATTGATTCTTTACCACACGGTTCGACTTTTATGATGGTTTATAAAAAAGAAGTTATTTTCTCTAGCCCATCCTTCAACAGATCTATTTTTTCAATCACCACATTGATCGGAATATCTTAACCATCCACAAACAAGCGATGAATCCCAACTTGTTCATGTCGTATGGTCCGTTCGTGGTTTTTTGTGTGTGTATTTTTTGCCTAACGCCCTAAAATGAGATGCTATGTCAACCGGATGGACGGCTTGGATCTTACATTGACGGATGGTGGGTCGCACTGATGGAGGTGTGGGAACCAAAAGATCCCATTCTTATACGCTTCTCCCCCGTCGATTTAAGGGTAACATGCCAAAAATGGGTGTTTACAGAGGGCAGATTTAGCATTACAGCCAGGAAGTGTGTAATATATGTGATTTTTGATGATTTATTATTTAATTTAAAAATCTGAATTAAAATTTATAAAATTAAAACAATAATAATTTAATGTGTATAAGTTGATAACATGTTTGATGTACGTTTCTCATGGAATAATTGGGTAGAAAAGTGGAATTATAAACCATATTCCATGTACATAAACTTTAGTAATTCATTTTAAATTATTTATATTATCTGTGGAATTGATCTAAGTCATATAATGATATATTAAATCATGTAGAATCCAATAATATAGTCTGATCGATCCAGATCTAATCATAAATCTTCTTATCATGACCATTCATCCTCATTTTGATCACTATGGCCCATTGAACTGATCAAACCGAGTTTTGTTCCATTGGAATCATAAAGTGTCCTTAGAAGAACCTTCGTGACCGTTGAAATTCTCATCGGACTTCGATCAAGCCATTAAAACTTGTCGTAGCACCAAACCAGTGGTAAAAGTGAACCCCCGTGATTTATTTCAATTAGTGAGTCAGTTAGCTGTGAGATTTTCTACACACCTTTGTCATAGCATTTTAAGCCGTCCATGTGAAATTTCATCACTGGATGATCTTTCAAGACCGTTTAATCAAAGAATTACTGTGTAAGGCCATGTGGACCACCAATCAAGGTGAAATCACTCATGGACGACCTTTTTCATAAGCTTAGGTGACCTATTGAATTAGATTCCATCATAGGGTCCTAGATATGTCCATGTAGACTGAGAAGTACAGAAGTCACATTTGATGCGACGTACCAATTCAAAATCTAAATTTTCGCTATGGTTACGAGTTTGGTAGAGAAAATTTTCTATCTTCATTGTGGACCGTCCATCTTTATGTATGGATGTCGGTTTGTGTCTAGATTTTGTGTATATAGGTTTTCTAAGATGGCCCACGTCCCCATGTTTTCAGAATCTTGAACTGAGGTGTGTTCACCGTCCATCATATTTTTTATCAATTACTCTTAAACAATAAGAGATTCATCGACCCAACGGTCCATTATTCAATCCATAGACATTCTAACCAATGGTGCGAACCACTTCACACAACACTCAATAGTCATGATTTAGTGGCACCTTTATCCTTAGAAACTAACCACCTTAAGTTGTGGTGTTTACGACCATTTATACCATCATTTGTGTCCTTATTAGATCGTGGGTTTGGACACTACCAAATTCTTCCAAATTCATACCACTTTGTCAGTGTTTCGAGGCCAATGTCATAATGGTCTCAGATTTGTGAAAGGTGGGCCCGATTTTAAGATGTTACACATCCATTCTAGAGCGTTCATTTAGGCTAACTCTTACATAGATCATAATGTATCCATCAATCGACCCTTTGACCCGAGAGTTTACGCACTACTTGTTGTGTTAATCCTCTGTATGATGGACGTCTTGGATCCAAGAGGGGATCACTAGGTGGACTATCAGAATATTGCTTCTAATTCCACCACAAATAATTATGTTATAAGTTAGTGGACTTTATTTAAACTCTCGTAAGAGAGTCCTATTTTACCACTTTTATATTTACGATAACCATCCCATCACATCCATCACCAACAGTTTCAAATCCCTACCATCTATCATTACCATCCATCATCATCATCATCATATGACTGTTGATTGGGAGGAAGGAGGTAGTATTTTGTAGTGGGCCGAAGATTGGTTTTCTTTGTTATTTTCATCTTCAAAATCTCGGATCGGATTGACAATTGGTGAGTCTACGGAGATACTCACTCCGCATCATTGTTTGATTTGCGCATTTGAGTTTTGTTTAGTAGATCAATTACGTTACTTTGATTAAATCTATGCCATTCATCATGTATTTTAGTTTACATTTGCTTGTGGGCCCAGATTTAAAAGGAATATGATATTTAAGTGGGCCAGGGTGAGAGAAATAGACCAAACCATTAAAAAGGGAATAAACACTATCTTTGTTTTATAATTTTCAATCTGTGCAAAATCAAATTTATTGGGTGGACTAAAGGCCCGAATAATTCAATGGATGGATTGGATCTCAACCTAGTGGGCCCCACCTTGTGTAGATACATATATAAAAATAAAATAAAATAAAACAATGGGCTGCTGGACTAGTCAGCACCCCAAGGACACTGCTGGTCCAGTAGCGTCATGACTGCTGACGCAAGGGGCGAACGGGCAGCAGTTGGGGGTCCACATGTGGACCCCACCCTGATATATTTTTCTATATCTACTCCAACCATAGTTTACTTCATCATGTGTTTTGATAGCCCACCAAATTTCAGCTTAATTCGAGACCCGAGCGGACCACACCAACTTCTACAAATTGGACTATCTTGCTGAATTTTCTGCACAATTGCAGAAAATTCTGAATTTATCTCTCATGGACAGCTGGTAATCCGTGGGCCCCACTCTAAGCTTTCTGTTAAATCTATACCACTCACTTGTTACATTACTATGTTAGGAGGTTGGAAATTAAATTTCAGGGAGTTTCGATAACCGAGTGGGCCACACCGTCTCAAATAGTAGACAATGTAATACAATATAAATATGAATGTGAGTAGATTTTAAAGTGAGGACAACAAGCACTTATGGGCCCCACTGTGAACTTTTGGATAAATCCACCTCGTCCACATTATTTGTTGGGTTGTGTGGGATTCACCATAAAAATATGGGCCAGAACGGGGTTCCAGGTGGCCCACACCACTCGAAATAATGGGACTGACACCCTGAAAAATAACAGAATCTGAATCTGATTGGACTCCAACTTTTGGGTCCCATTGGGAAATATTTTGCCCAATCTAAGCCGTCCAATGCTTAGACCAACAAGTCTTAAAACTGTAAGACAAATTCGGTACACATCAGACCTCCTAAAAAGTCAAATTAAGCGAAATTGTGGGGACAACACCTGCCCATTCTCTTTGAATGTATGGTTATAGTTTAGTTTAAAGTTCTTAAACCCCTCAAAATGCTTTGTTTCATAATGTGGATGCATTCTTGCCATTTTGATATATATGCACTTGATTTGTTTCTTAAATAGTTATGTTGTATGATTCATTAAATTGTATTAAGATGCAATAAATTCTCATTATCACATGTTCATGTTTATATGATCACGTATGATGGACCCATACATAGAGCGGTTTATGGTGAAGTTAAGTCCACGGAGTTAAATCAGAGTAAGGATATGTAAATGATTCTTAACCATGACTATCAAAGTATGGTTAAGTTTATGTGGGATGGATATGGGAATGACTATGGAACAACTATGTATGAATACATTGGATGAACTAGAATATGAAAAACTATCCAAGTGCGGTATGTTTTCCCGTCGAGAATGTGTCCCATGTTGGGATTGGATCGTATCGGATCGTACCCGTATCAGGATCGGGGCAATTATTTTCTCATCGAGAATGTTTTCTCAGTTCGACGTTCAACCTACATTGTGGGTCACCTGATGAGTGTGCTAGCTTGATGTTTCGTCACGGTCACATTCAAAGTAGGGGTATTGGGCCTATATTTAGATATTTTTGCATTTTGTATTTATACCCTTAACTATTTTTTCTGCACAGTTAGAGCGCTGCGCTGAGTGCGTTCCATCGTGCGAAACCCCACACTGGAATGGTAGGCAGCCTGGCACGCACTTCATCCAACGAGGCAACCAACAAAGAATGCTATTGTCCAGTGTCCAGAGTAGACTCAAAACACGTGAAAAAGTAGAATAAATAGTGGAGGTTGGGGCCGTTCACACCCGATCTGAATTTGAGCTAAACACCTGCATATTCCCTCGGCGGGAGATCAAGTGGTGTCATGCTATAAAATGATTTCATAAAATGAATGGACGGTGTGAATATAACACATACATCATCGTGTGGTCATTCCTACACCTGGTGTAGCTAGCGTTGGGTGTAGCAAATTTTTATTCAACCTCTTGGGGGCATGCATGGCCCCTCTTGTCGGAGTTGAAAACCAATGAAGTTCGAAAAATAAAAAAGGTTGGAAGCAAGCGTAGCTATGAGAAACATTTTGCTACACCCAGGAGTTAGCTACGCTGTAGCAATTACCCCATCATGATGTATGTGCTGTATTCACGCTGTCTATTCATTTGGTGAGATCATTTTAAGGCATGATGCCAAAAATGATGTAGATCCAAACCTTGAGTGGATCTAGCACTGAAAATAGTAGGGATTGAACGCTAACCATTAAAAATTTCTTGGGGGCCACTTGAGCTTTAGATCTGCCTCATTTTTGGTATCGTCCTAAAATGATCTCTCCAAATGAAAGAACGGCGTAGATACAACACATACATCATGGTGGTGTCATTTCTACACCCGGTGTAGCTAGCGTAGCTAACTCGTGAGTAGCAAAATTTTTCTCGCGTAGCTATCATCCCCGTGGGAAATTACATTTGATCCATGCGATCCATGACCGGCATCTTTCTACAATATAGACCGGTTTCCAATTAGGCAAATGGGCCCGGTTCTGTATGCCGGACCATTGTTGGTTTGAATCCCACTGTGAATGGAGCAGGCTCTGAAAATCTCCCACTCTGTAAGGTTGACTAATATTTTGACCTTTTTTTCAGTCGTGGCTCTTGACAGTTGCTGTATTTCTTCCTAACTATTTATCTGCATTTGGAAGGTTAAAATTATCATATTAAACAGATTTGCGGCACAGTGTAACTCAACAAACCAACGGTATGAAAAAACATGGGCCTGTGCGAAGATATGGGCCAACATGACTAAACATTTCTCTTTCCACATCAACTGGCTTGGATAGCATATGCACGGCAGTGGAAAATGGTGAAGTTTCAACCCTGGGTATCTCTGCCCAAACTTTTCTAGTCAGAGGCTCGATTGAGTTTTGAATCTGCCTCAATTTTGAGCCATGGCCTAACATGATCCAAGCTGGTTGGACTTGAGGTATAATCCAACCTGACGTGAATTAGCTACTGACAGGTTGAGATCTAACTTGCTCATGAGCTTACCAAAACAGTGATGCGACCATTGGAGCCTTCCCAGGGCCTATCATAATGTTTATTGAGATCCAACTTGCTCGTGAGTTCACACATACATGGAAAAAGGGAAAACACAAATCTCAGCTTGATTTAAAACTTCAGTGGCCCCAAGAGGTTTTTAATGGTAGGAGATCAATCCCCACTGTTTTCTTTAGTGATATTCACTTGAACTTTAGATATGGATCATTCTTTGGCTCATCCCCTAAAATGCTCTCCAAATGGATGGACGGTGTGGATACAACATATACATCACGGTGGGGCCCATAGAAGTTGGTGACGTCACTTCAGTAGCGAGATAGCTACTCAACCTGTCAGTAGCTAATCCGTGTCCATAAATATCAGGGTGGGCCGCACCTATCATCGCAGTGCAGGAACTTCCTAGAAAGGCCTTAGCAAGACGCCAGTACCAAGCTATAGACGGAGGTCTTGGGTTCTGGGCCACTGCGATGCATCCATTTTGACCGATCGTTTTAGATGAAGGGCCCAAAAAGGAGGCAGATGAGGCTCAAATGGACCACACCATAGGGAGCAGCGGGGATTGAAAGCCTACCGTTGAAAACATCTCACAGCCACAAAGGTTGGGGATCAAACTATATTTATGTTTTCCCTTCATCCACGAACAGATTTGGATGGGGAAATAAACGGGCGCGGATTGCCTGCGAAAGCCTTTCGCAGGCATCTCCTGCCAAGGAATCTGGATGGGGCCCACCGTGAGGTTTGTGAGAAATCTACGCCGTCCAACCGTTTTGTGAGATCATTTTAGTTGTTGCGACCAAAAATGAACGGGATCCAAAACTCAAGTGGGCCGCATTAAAGCAAAAGGTGTGTAAGGAAATTCTTACCGTTGAAACCTCTATGGGGTCCACGGTGATGTTTATATGCCATCCATACGGTTCATAATGTCATTCCTACTGAGATGAACTGAAAACACAAGTATTATCCTGATTCGAAACTTCTGTGGCCCCACGAATATTTCAACTGTGGAAGTTCAATCGTCATTTCGGCCCACTTAAGTCTTGAATCCCGTTCAATTTTGGTCGCAACGCCTAAAATTATCTCACAAAACGGTTGGACGGCGTAGATTTCTCACAAATCTCACGGTGGGCCCCAACTAGATTCCTTGCGCAGGAGATGCCTACGAAAGGCTTTCGCAGGCAATCCGCGCCCATCACGAAGGACCTTAGGTAGTTTTCAGCGGTAAGAGTTCAATCCCCACTGCTTCCTGTGGTGTGGTCTACTTTAGCCTTCGATCTTCATCATTTTTGGAATCATGCCCTAAAATGACCTTTAAAAATAGGTGGACGGCGTGGATAAAACATATATATCACCAAGGCCCCACAGAGCCCTGACAGTACCGTCCGTCTCTACTTAGGACCTGGGTGTGGGCGGTACGCAATCCGCGTCCGACAAAAAACCAATAGCAACCCCGTTGCGATTTCTCCTCTCCGCTTTCCAAAATGTCGACCTTGAAAGAGATCCTCACCCGCCGCCCTGTCGCCGCGACGATCCGGCTCACGGTACCGGCCGGCGCGGCCCGGCCGGCTCCTCCGGTCGGGCCGGCCCTGGGCCAGTACCGGCTCAACCTCATGGCCTTCTGCAAGGACTTCAACGCCCGGACCCAAAAATACAAGCCTGAAACCCCAATGTCCGTCACCATCACCGCCTTCAAAGACAACACCTTCGAATTCACCGTCAAATCCCCATCGGTCACCTGGTACCTGAAGAAGGCGGCTGGGATCGAGTCGGGCAGCGGCCGGCCCGGCCACATCGTGGCTTCCACGATCACTCTCAAGCATGTGTACGAGATCGCCAAGGTGAAGCAGTCTGATCCTTATTGCCAGTACATGCCGCTGGAGTCCATCTGCAAGTCGATAATTGGGACTGCAAACACGATGGGGATCAAGGTCCAGAAGGAGCTGGATTGATGGTGGGGATTGATTGATGGACTGCAATGTCGATTCTGAGGTTTCAAGCAGAATGATTTTTGTTTCTTTACTGCAATTTTAGCCAACGATGAGTAATTCAAGGTTTATGATTTGATAGTGTTTTTTGGTCTTAAGTTTTATTTTATCGTTCTAAGAGTGTGGGCTTACTTTTGTAAGTGCTACATAAAAGCAGGACATCTTTGGGCAATGGTTTTATAATCCAGACCAGTCATTGGTTGGTCCTACTTTGAATGTGGCCACCTCCAAAACTTCAGGGTGAACAGTCGTATTTGTTGAGCCGGTGGGCTTTTTGCTGTTGAAGGAATGGACAAGGGATTCTAAGTGGTATATTTTATTGGGGACTGCTTTCTTCTTGTTTAGATGGGTGAATTCAGTGGTTTTAGTCATGGTTTCACATTTTTCCAGTGGTGTGGCTCACCTATGTTTTGTATCGATCTGATTTTTGTTATGTATGGTGAATATGAGGTGCGCAACTGATGGACATAGTGGATTATACACAATGACATCGTGGTGGGCCCCCCTAGATCAGGTGTCGCAGACCCTTCGTACAACATGATGATCCTTGTGGTATCTACTTCGTTTGACTGTGGGGAGAGAGAAGATGATGATCCTTCTGGTATCTAGTTCCTTTGAGGGGGGAGAAAACTAAAAATGGAGGATAAAAAAGACAAAGGAAGGACTGAGGCATGAAACGAATATAGAAGAAAAGAAGTTTGGTTTCATGCCAGGGAGGTCTACTGCTGAAGCTATTTTCCTACTTAGACAATTGATGGAGAAATATATGCAGATGAGGAAGGATCTCCACATGGTTTGTCTTTACTGACTTAGGGAAAGCATTCGATAGGATCCCTAGATAGTTAGTCTGGTCGGTGTTGGGAAAGTAGTTTCAAGAAGACATATTGACATGATTAACAATATCTATGAGGGAGTGGTAACAAATGTGAGGGCCACTAGTGGAGAGAAGTAAATTCTGAATTACTGTTGCACTTGGGGTTAGCATTAGATACAAAGATAGATTTATGGAGGGGTACTTTAGAATCCAAAGGATTTAAAATCAGTCAAGCCAAAACATAGTATATGGAGTGCAATTTTAGTAACAATAGGAGTGAAAACGAGGAATTAGTTAAGACTGCTAACCAAGATGTTTTCCCAAAATGACCACTTTTGATATTTTTGGTTGATAATTCATGAGAGTGGAGAGATTGAGAGGAATGATAGAATTAAAATGGGTGGAAGAAATGGAGATGTGCTTCCGGAGTTTCATGTGATCATCATGAACCACCCAAATAGAAAGTGAAATTTTATAGAATAGTTGTAAGACCAGCGATGCTTTTGTGGGAGAGAAAATGTTGGGCACTCAAGGAACAACTAGTTCATAGGATGAGTGTAGCTGAAATGAGGAAGTTGAGATGGGTGAGTGGCAAGATGAGTAAGGGTAGAACTAGAAATGAATGCATCCGAGGGAACTTGGGAGTAGCACCAATAGGAAATAAGATGAGGGAAAGTGGACTTAGATGGTTTGGTTATGTGCAACGGAGACTGAGATCCGTGTTGGTCAGAAGGAGTGAGTTGGTACAATTTGAAGGCTCTGAAAGGGCCAGGGGAAGGCTCAAAAGGATGTGGATGGAGGTAGTAAAAAAGACTTGATGAGTCTATAGTCTAACTAAAGGTATGACTCTTGATAGAGTGGAATGGTGGAACAAGATTTACATAGCCGACCCCAATATCGGGATAAGGATTAGATGATGAAGATAATGAAAAAAAAAAAACGATAACAAAAACAGAGTAATGTTTGGATTGAAAGAAAAATGTGGGTTCGCAAAGTAATAATTACACTCATCCATTGGTGCAATATATAAGTTGACTGTTGTGACTTGAATTTGGGATTTCTGCTTGCAAAACAAACAGCCCCCTCTATTTGGAATCCATCCACAGTATTGTAAAATGTAACCATTACGCATATCTACTTCCACACTGTGGATTCCTTGTAAACAAACAAGCCATATCTTGTGAGTCATGATTATTCCATCTTGTGTTGTTGTTCTTTTTGGGTTTTAATGTTGGAATACTTTATAGTGACGAGATCATCTCGAGCTTATTGGCATGCCTTCAATCTTGTATTCTGCTAATCTGTGTATTTATAAAATTGTCATCACTAATATAAAAAAGAAAGAAAGAAAGTTGAATTGTATTCAATCACTGGGATGGTTCATATTGTAAGCTGGGTGGGAATTTTGTACCGTGACCCATGCATGAGGGGCTTCCAGATGATTGGCTTGGATTCATGGACCACTATACAATTTATACCATATCTATGCAGTGCACATGACAACTAAGCATTTGTGGCAAGCTATAGGTTAGATTTTTCACTTTAATTTGAATCTGAAAATATTTTTGTGAATTGGATGCTGTCATTATTGTCCCAGTTCATGAGCATTTTGTTAGCTTTTCGTTTCATTTGTTTAATGTATGATCTTTGTTTGATGGGTTCAGTGTATATGTCAACGATTTTCTATTATCTCTATTTCAGTGTATATGATGTGTTGGGATAAAGAATTCATTGTAGTTTCTTCTTTAGCATTCACAATGAGGGTCTGTGCCATTATGTTACTGCAATTGCAACCATAGAGGGCTACTTGTCCATTACAAATACTGGGATATACCAATTTCTGTTGTCATTTCCTCTTGATTAAACTGAATGTCAGCAATTCAATTCTTTTATACATCCAAATGCAGCCTTAATCTGGTGTTCCCAAAGAAGAAAGTTCTTGTTATAAAAATCTTTCACAAGAGAAGTAACAGGGTTTGAGAAAACTTGTATGTGGATCTTTTCTAAGCTTCGGACCGACCTCAAAAGCTCTGATTATTTTACCCATCTTGCGTTCAAATAGTATGCTGGGACCTTCTTTCATGACAGTACTCAAATGATATATTAGCACAAATGCAAAAACTAGCAGTTCCTAATGGTGTGTTTGGTTTCTCAAATCCATTTTGCTGCCATCTATTTTGAGTTCTCCTTTTCTAATGGTTGCCACAACAGCAATGAGGCAACAGAACATTGACATTGATCTGCAGCATTGCCCTTCATGGTTACTTTTATTTCAATTTACTTGAGTTAATAGTCAAAGAATATTCCTGGAATTCGAAGTTAGGTCTTGAGTTCAAATATATATGCATGATGGATGCATAAAGGTGGTTTTGTAGTTACTATTTCAAATGACCATTGTGCTTGTTTCAAATGGGCTAAATGGCCATTTCGAGCTGATTTAGTGGAATCTCTGTATTCTGCTCATTGAGGAATGGGGAGCACTTTTAAATTCAAGGTGGTGCTGTTTAAATAGGTTCAAGCTGTGTCCTTCCCTCAACTATGTGCTGGGAATTATGGAAAGAAAGGAATTGGTGTATATATCCAGATGAGCAGAGCTTTTGATTGCATCAATGCCCGGATGATTGAATGGGCCTCCGTCTCATCGAGTTGCAAAGAAATCTGGCAGAGAACTCTCAGTATAATTGGAAAGTTTAGCTTCCATGTGTCTATTCTAGATGGCTGAGATCGCTCTGCTCATTCCCGATTTAACAATTTGTTTAATCTGGATTATTGGGGCTATCATGTTTTTGTTTTTTGTAATGTTTTTGACTTTTTGGATGGTTTTTCTAAATGGGGCCTAAGCTATGCAATTTAGTCAAACACATGGTCTGGGTGTTATACATGGAGATGAGGTGATTAGACACGATAACCCTAGAAAAGCCTATAACTTGACATATACATACAATTTTTGGTAATATCGAAAGTAGTGTTTGGCCTGTTCCATTCTATTGTACTGGCACTCTTTAGGTTCTGTTTATGGTAATATAGATGCTAGACTATATATAAAAAAAAAGTTCTCACTGAATCATGTGTGCACAAATTATTCATCCATAGAAAGGCATATTGTTCTAATGATGTTTCTGCTTGCCATGGTTGGGATGGCGTTGGTTGGATCTCGTGGAGTGAGTGTTCCATAAATGGTCTGTCGTAGATGTCTTGCTTGCTTTTGTTGCTTGAGCATTGATGCTCTCATCATGAAGTGTTTATGATGAGAAGGCATTTTGTCAACTTGGTTATGCAAGTTAACAGAGTCGGGTTTTTTTTTTTTTTTTTCCCCTTATTTGGAGCGGCCTGGACATTTAGGGGGCATTTGAATGGTAAGTTTTTTTTTTTTTGGTTAGTCATGCAACGCACCCACTTGTTACACCCATTGTTAGTACACCCACCCCCACTATTAGTCACAATGCAATGTTAGTCACCCCCACTTGGGAATCGATACCAAGACCTCAATGTTGAAATGGGGTTATCTTCACTCAGTCTACCACTTGAGCTATGGATTGGGGTGTAAAGAATAATATTAAAAATGGACTTTGGCATTGGGAGCCCTTGATCCCTGGACGTCTCTCTCACCACTGTTCATTCTACCACAAGAGTTATTAGATTCTTTTTTTTTTTCTTTTTCTTTTCAAGTAACTTATCTTGGTTTCTGCTCATTAAGCTGAAGTGATTAAGTGACTTTAAGTAAAAAAGTTACTAATAATTGATCAAAACCAAACTATCTCAAATAAGTTACTTATGTACTGCTATAAGTAGAAAAAGTAACTTGTTTGGTGGTATCCAAATGGGCCCTTATTATCTCAATAGGATATGCAATAATGGAATGCTTGTAGGGCCTTTTTAAGACCAGAAAGGAATTCTGTGGAAGATTTGCCTCTTTGGGAGCTTGTGGGCTTTGTGGAATGAAAGGAATGCTAGAGTTTTATTTTATTTTATTTTTTATTTTTATTTTTTATAACAATGTCTCTTCGGATGAAGATATTTGGAAGAGGATCTGATGCATGATAATTAACTGGGCTCTTGCCAATGAGAATTTTAGGGTTTTTCTAAATCAGCCTTCTTCGGTAACTGGGGGATCTTATAACTGTCTAGGCTATGGGTTATGATGTAAATCTTGGATTTAGGTGGGCCGCCCTAATACTTTAGTGACCAGAGGGTCACTGCTGCTGTATTAGATCCACCTTGAATGTATCCTGTGCTTTGAACTGCTTTTGCTAGTTTGAATAAAATCATCAATTCTATAAAAGAGAGGTATAATATTACATGTAATGTAGCAGCTTGAAAAGACATTGTTTCATTGGTGCAAGCCATTGGTGGCCATTGGTTCAAATAATTGATGAGTCAGTTTACATGCATGGTATGAACAGGGACTATTCATGATCCTGTGAGGTGTGTTTTGGCATGGTTGGCATCTAGCTCGGATTGTGTGAATAAATAATTTGTTTTAAGTGTTTCTCTTTAATGGAATTTTTGTTAATATAAATTTTCGTTGCTTCTTAAAAAGAAGAAGAAGAAGAGGATCTGCCTTGCATCATGAGTTCCCCAACATAGTTCGTCAGTCGCTGGCTGAAGGAGTGGTGGACTGCTACTCTTTGATTGGCGCCTTTGTGAGTTGGGCTTCAAGATGTAGGAGGAATCTTTTGGATGTTAAGTTGGACGAGTTTGCCCCCTTTTGGCCTGGTTGCAGTTTGTTTACCCCGCGGGAGGCAAAGACTCTTGGGTATGGAGTGAGCATAGCTCGGGCCGCTTCTCAGTAAAATCCTTCCATAGGTTGCTTTGTCCCGAAGGAAGCTCAAGCCAAGAGGGACACGGTTACCACTTTTGGTCCTATGGTGCTCCATCTAAAGTGGTTGCCCTCACATGGTTGCTGGGTAGGGGAAAGTTGTTGATGATAGACAACCTTTAGAAGCAGTCTATGATCATCCTGAACATGTGCTGCATGTGCAAGCAAGATGCCAAATCTGTCGACCAGCTCTTCATCTTTTGCCCCTTTACACTCAAGGTGTGGGAGGCTGGGAGCATGTTATTGCTGATTTTGATTTGCTGTGGGTTATGCCTTCCTCAGTCAGAAACCTTCTTTGGGTGAGGCATGGGGTAGATGGAGGGAAGCATGATCGACTTGGTTCTTGATGTTATCAGTCATGTGGTGGGTTGTTTGGGGTGAGAGAACAGAAGATGGTTCCGGAATTCCTCTAAACCTTTTGAGGCGATTGTTGAGACTATCAAAATTGTCTGTATCTGAATGGGTTATCAATTGCTTTAATCGCTTGTAATAGGGTTGCCTTTTGGGCTGTTTTTTTTTGGCTTTTTTCCTTGTATTTTTTCCTGTTTTTGCTTTGGTTAGCAGACCGTTAATAAATTTCCCATTACCCTTCAAAGAAGAAGAAGAAGAAGAGACTGCTTGTGGATTCAGGATTGCTTGATGAAGCACCATTCATGAATCTTGGACCTTTACACGCTCTTCACATCCGAGGGCAATAAGAGCTTCGATTTCTCATATACCATTAGAAGCAGAAGCTGGTAGACACCTCAACAGTGGTTGTTTCATTAGATGCTCTCTGTTTCTTACATAAACAAAGTGTGCTAAGTTCCTAACATATGCATCAATGGAGCCTCTTTACAACTTTTGGTTTTGGATGGCGAGAAAACTTTATTTAAGGAAAACAAAGGGAATACAATAGTGAGTGGCCCTCTCACACTTTCTAAAGAGCGAGGCTTCTTCACAGCTTCTTTTTTAATTTATCTTATTTCAGCTTTGTTGAGAAATCACCATCGCCAGGTACTTTTAAAATTCTCTGTTTAAGACAGTTTGATTCAAATCCCATGGAAAGCGATTGACTTGAATTTCATTTGAGAGGAACCATACATGGGGAGTGTAGGTGCATGTGTGGCTTTGAAGTTAGTTTTATCTTGTGAACTGAATGGAGATGAAATGAAATTGCAAGTGGTCATGTTTTACTAGAGCTTCTTCCCCATCTAGAGTGTCAAGCTTATGTAAAGGTTTCCTCTAGTATGTTTTAGGCGGGTGGGTGTGGGCCTCTTCGCCTTGCCCGGGGTTATGTCAGTGTTTGGGGTGTCTTTTTGTTTCCTTTTCATTCTGTTTGTTCTTTCGGCCTTGGCTGCGTTTTTAATAAATTGTCATCCTTCAAAAAAAAAAAAAAAAAGCTTATGTAAAGGTGTTTAGGGTGGAAGAGGTCTTCTCTGAAACAATTATCCACAATATCGTAGATGGTTCGCGCTAGCAGTTCTGGGAGGCTATTTGAAGCGACAACAGAGCCCCCAAACCAGGTTTATACCCCGTCTTACCAAGAAGTGCCTATAAAGAGGTTGGTTTCTCAATGCTATAATATGATCAGGGATCAGGTGGTGTAGCAGCTGATATTTTGGGGGATTCTTAGGGGGCGTTTGGATCTTAAGTTACTTAAGATAAGCTACTCATGCCTTAAGTAGCTTATCTTGATTTCTACTTATTGAACTGATGTGATTAAGTAATTTTAAATAAAAAAGCTACTTATAATTCATCATAAACCAAATTTACTTATCTCAAATTAGTTACTTATCTGCTACTGTAAGTAGAAAAAGTAGCTTATTTGGTAGTATCCAAAGGGCCCTTAGGGCCCGTTTGGATTGTAAGTTATTTAAGATAAGCTACTTATCAGATAAGTTACTTATCTTGGTTTTTACTTATTAAGCAGATAAGTATGTGTGGTAAATAACATACTTATCAACCAATAAGTAAATAAATATGTTTGGTAATAACACATTGATAAGTAACCTTTCGAAAGAAAATTTCAAATCTACATATAATAAGCAACATATTGACAAGAAAAGAAAAAACTAGGCGTTGAGGCAGTTTTCCTAACAGACCACGTGCGTGCAATAAAGCTCATGTACATGCCATGCATGTGCTAGCATATCACAATTGTTCCGAGATACATTCCATCCATCAAAATGGGACCACTATATGGATGCCCTGGCACAAGAATCAGGTTGATCCAGTGGTCAGGTGGGCCACAATGCAAAACAAATATATGGCTCTAGAAGACTTGGCTGAAGTTTTCTAACCCATTCACTTGTTTCCAATAGTCGGTCCACATGGTGAGTGGACTAGAACCATTTTTGGGAAAGATGTAGAAGATCAGATCAACCTGATTGGTGGATTGGATCTTGCACCAATTAATGTAGGGCCCATCCTTGATGTGGGCCGTCCACTATGTGAGCCCCACCTTTGATGGGACAGTCCATCATGTGGGGCCTCCTTTGATATGGACGGTATGAGAGAGCATTAATTGAGTGACCCATGAGAGAGAACTTTAATATGTAGCACGACCTGAGAGAGATGAGTAGAAAAGCCAAATTGGAGGATGGTTAATTAACATGGGAGGGTGACTAACAGTGTGGGTGTGTACTAAGCAGAAAAGGAAAAAAAAAAAAAAAGAAAAAAAAAAAGAAAAAAGAAAGGGAGAGCAAAAGCATGACATGAGAGATATAAGTAGAAAAGTCAATAGTCAAAAAGCTAAAAATAAATACTTATTAATATAAGTAATTTTTAAGAGATAAGTTACTTTTCAATTATACTTACCAAACGAACTTAAGTGCCAAAAGTAACATAACGTCTTAAGTTCGGTCCAAAAGTAACTTATTTGGTAGTATCCAAACAGGCCCTTAATGTCAGCAAAGTTGTGAAGTTTCTTAGGCTCATGGATTGTCTGTACAGATGGTCTCCATCGCCAGGGGAATAGGATGCATTGAGGTGGACATGGATAGAGCCACCTTTTCAGTGGAGCTTTTTATTCAATTATCTTCGAGTGTGCAAGCAGGGTAGAGCAGGTTATGATGACAAAAATATGGAGTTACCCGCCCAAGGGTAACTGTATTGTTTGGGTTGTTGGGAAGGTTGTTCTCACCGTTAACCACCTGAGTAGGAAGATGATAACTACAAATGTCTGCATTCTCTACCTTTATGATGAGGAATCCGTGGATCGCCTATTTATTCACTGTGACTTTGGGGGGCAATCTGGCGCATCCTTTTTTTTTTTTTTTTTTTAATGAATAGCGAGAGATCTTTGTTAAAAAAAAAAAAAAAAGAAGGAAAGACTTCAGTCCAAATGGGACCGTTGGCCAATACAACAGAATCCGGGGCATGTGATCCTTTGGGATGGCCTGGGTGATGCTGGGGATGATCGAGACTTCCCTTCACGTGTGGCAATGGCATGTAGGCCATTGGGGTAAGAGATGGATAATCCTGTGCCATACTCTCTCACATTTTTATTTTATGGAAAAGAGATCTTTTCTTGTTTCTTATTGTATTGGGAAGAGGGGCCTCTTCCACTTGATTTTTGCGTCTTCCTGCCATAGAATTTCCTCTGCAACAAAATATCTTCTACTTGAGTATTCACATCTTCCTGCTGTGGATTTTTTCTATGCGACATTAGATCTCTTCCTTGTGTGAAGTCTCCGAGTCTCTTTTTTATTAAAGTCCTAACTATGCGACATTAGCTAGTTTCTTAACTCTCACTTTTCCCACCTTCTAACTATGTTTATGTAATGGTGGCAATGGGACCGGACTGACCAACAAGTCTAAACCAGGTTTAGGCTTCACATGCATTGCCCAATCAATATTTAAGTTGAGCTTGGGCTCAAGTCATCTTAGCTAGGCCGAACCCTATCCAACCTAACTTTATATGCACGTGTTATATAACCTACAAACATGTAAATTCCAATCATCGACTAGACCAACTATCCATTTTGAACATAGATCATTGGTTACATTCCTCTAAAATGTATATTTCTTTGCACATGTGTGGCCCATTAGATCAACAAATGCATTAGGAACATTTAAGTAGGAAATAATGATTTTATCAAATTTTCAAGCCAGGCTGGGTCAGTTTAGATCGGATCCAGTCCCAAGCAATTATTTCAGGCCCAGGCTTCGACGAGCTTTGACCTAGGGTCTTAAGTTTAGGGCCAAGCTAGCCCTGCCCACAGCCACCATACTTTTTTGGGGTCTGGGTCTGGTGCCTTGGTCAGGTCTATTTTAGGATGGGCCAATTAGATCCATTTAAAAAAAAGACCCGAAGCTAGGTTAAGTTTGGGTTGGTTTTTGGATGTCCAAGAGTCCAATAACTTTAGTAATAGGGTCAAATTTTTTGGACCCACATCCATTTCATTTTAGGTTGGGTCCAATGATCCATTGGGTCAACCTGATCATTTACACCCCTAGCTAGACTGCATTTAGGTGCGGCACCGGTTCAAGCATTGGTAAAAAATTCTGGTCCAAATTGACTTGACTCTAGGGCTATTCAAAAAAACCAACCAAATCGATAAAATCAACTGAATTGGTCGATTTTGGTCGGTTTCTATTCTATGACAGGTCGATTCGAGTTTTGATATTAAAAATCGAGAATGTTAGTTCGGTCGTTGGCTTTTGAAATTTATAAACCATGTTTGAATTATATTTATTATGTATATGTTACCCTTACCGTATGGCCTACCTTGATAATATCTTATACATCCACGCTGTCCATTCGTTTTTTCAGCCCATTTAGGATGTGTTCCAAAAAATTAATCAGATCCAAATCTTAGGGTGACCACACCACAGGAAATTGTGTTGATCGAGCGCTCGCCATTAAAAAATGTCTTAGGGCCCACTTGAAGAAGATCTGCAATGTATATTTGTCATCCAACCCCTTGACAAGGTCAAACATACCTGGATGAAGGGAAAAGTCAAATTTCACTTGCAACTTGATACAAAACTTTTGTAGCCTATAATTATAAAAAGTTTTAATGGTCATTCACCAGTTTATACATTGGTGTGGTCCACCAAAGTTGGATCTTCTTAATTTTTTGAACGTCATCATGAAACTAATAAAACCAAACCGACTAGAATGTATCTAATTTGGTTCGATTAGTAAGGTTTTCATCGGTTTGGTTCGGTTGTTAAATATTCAAAACCGATTAAGCTGGTTCGGTTGGGTATCGCCCCTCAAAACTGAACTAACCAAACCATGCACAGCCCTGCTCGGCTCAATCCAAACTGGAGTTTAAGAATGGAATATGAGGCTAAAAGCATGCCTGACCCATGCCAATGAGTGGCTTCATACATACAATATTCATACTTACCTTCTATGATTTTGATTTGGGGTTTGAGGCTGGGTCGGATTATGTAGCCCATCCCATGCAGGTGGGTCAGTTCAGATGGAGTTCAACAGAAAACTAACCCCTTTCACACTTTAACGATCCACATTTTCTAGCCAAAAACTGATCTGCTAGCCATTTAGCTTGGCCAGAACTCGCCTTAGAAGTGGGTCAGACCAGTTGGCAACTGGGCCAAACGGCTGAATTTCAGCCTGTACTTCAAATCCAAACCACTTAAGTCATGGGATCCGCTGTAGATTGTTGTTCACTAAAAATTAGATTGATCAGACAACTTGACCACCTCTGATGAATGGACAGTTTGTTTTACCAGTTTCAATCCTTCACAGCCTTTTGCTTTTAACAGTAGTCGATCAAGGGAATCCGCCGAAAATATAATTGAAGATTACAAAAAATCCCTTGAAGACTCACTGTATGGACAGAGATTTCTGTTGTCTTTAGCAGTTCTATTGGATGATTTTTATGGTCTTGATCTTACTTTTCTGTTGTCTTTTGCTTTTATTAGGTGCTAATGACGGCACCTGAGACTATTTCCTTCAAAAGAGGATTTTAATACTAGAAGTTAAAAACAATGGAGTTGATCACTTACTCCTTCACTGCCAAGTCGACAGAGGATTTTAATTCCCGTCTTGGGATTGATTAGTGCTTAAATGCCTCTATATAAAATACAATGGAGGAATTGAGGGGCAAAACACTCAAGAACCGCAAAGAAATGTTATGGAGAATGCGTCTTTTTAGAATTTTTTGGGGTACATGGAGCAAAATGCTAGAATAATTGAGGATGCAGCTTCCCTATTAGAGGCACTAGTAAAGAAAATCCTTCTAATGATAATCAACTGGGCACTTGAGAGAGATGACTTCTAGTTCCAGGAATGCTCAAAGAAGAAGATGCTCAGAAATTGGGACAGCCTGTAATGCTAGAGAGGATGTTGTTGCTTCTTTTTTAAGCATATGTGGGTTGGCTGGTTGCTTCTCTAAATGATAGAGGGTCATTGCATGGGGCCTGTTAGCGCATCTAATTTATTTTTCATTTCATCAAGGAAATTGCCAAATTCTAATAAATAAATAAAAAAAAAAAACAATGTTTGTTGTCATTTTATGAAAATGTTATTATTCATTTGTTTCATTTGCATGTAAAAGTAAAATCTTGTACGAGTTGTCTCATGTTTTTGAGATGGAGAAGTAGTTGACTTGAGAAGTAACAGCCTCCCTTTGTTTTCCCCAACTTTTCAATCGGAGAAAACAACATCTTCCACAATTCAAATGTCCAACCTATTGAAAAAGATTTCTAAAAGCTCTGTTAATACAAGAGGACTTTAGTCCAAAAACTCTAAAATATCGATCCAGGAGGACTTTAATCGATGAAAATAACAGAGAGACCTTATCTTCAAGATACAAGCATTTGAGTCATTCTCATTTTCACTCCAAATAGACAGCAAGTTCAGGTGTGGGAGCAGGGAATACTAGTTGAAAATGTAATAAATAATTAGGAAGCCGGAGATATGATAAGTGGAACTAGAAGGTTTGTGCACCGAGGTATCGTGTAACCATCACATTCATGGTTTTAAGACAAATGAGCATCATGCAACTTGTCCGAGTCAACTCGGGACTCAGTAGCACTTGATCCGGTTTGATACCATGAGTCACCCCCAACTCAGGCGAGTCAGGCCGATTCAGCCGTGACTCAACTCAGGATCAAACGATTACGTCCGAGTCATGGAGTCTTTCAACTATGATCACATTCCTGGTGGCACAAATCATTTAAACAGTTCTATATATAAAAACAAGAATGCTGATTTAAAAAACTAAAAAAGACATTCAAATCATCAATTTAAAAATTGAAGTTAAAATTAAGAGAGCAAATCCAAGAACAAAATCAAATGTAGACAAAATGGTATCTTGTATAGAATAAGGAAGATGTGTGGAGGTGCTTTTTGAAAGATGAAATTAGGAAAATGACTTGATTTAATTTTTTCCTTTAAAGAGTAGTGAAGCTCAAGATTAGTGGGCCCACATGGTACGTGTATAACATTCAACCTGTAAATGCATGCACCATACCATAGTCATAACATGAATAAAACATCAGGTCAATAATATCATTAGATGGGTTACATTTGAGTTGAGATATATTCAATGGTGTACATTATTTTTAATGGACCCATATTCCTTATAATTCTATTCATCTTATAATAATATTGGTGTGTAATCTGTTGGCTGGTAGTTATGTGAGATACATACCACATGGGCCCCACAACTTTCTTCCACTTTGCTATAAAGAAAAAGCAGAGGACGGTAATTACCTAATACCTCCCCTTTAAAAGCCTGCCCTACCATATTGATTACTTGAGGTACTATTTGGTAAAATCCAATTCTTGAAGAATTCGCGGTAAATATCTCAAAAATAAAACCAGCTAGATTACATAGTCAGGTCCGGTCCCCGGACCCGGACCCGACCCGACCCGACAAGTTCACCCCTGGCAACCGGAGAGACAGAGAGAGCACTCAAACCTCCGATCATAAGCCCCTCTCTCTCTCTCTCTCTCTCTCTCTCTCTGTGAAAAATGAGAAGAATTCCACATCCACCCAAAACTCTCCTTCTCACAGCCAAACACCCCTCTCATTTCCTCAAACACCTTCATTTCTCCTCCTCTCAACGACTACAGCAGCAGCAGCAGCAGCACCTCAACGACAACAACGACAACGACAATCGAATCACCCTCAAAATCACTAATCTCCTCAACCACCACCCCAATTGGCACGACCTCCTTACCTCCTCCGACACCATACCAGTTGCCGCCCTAACACCTCACGTCGTCCGATCCGTTCTCCTCCAAGATCATGTATCCGACCCCGGGCGCCTTCTCGATTTCTTCTACTGGGCTCAATCTCAAATGGATCTCCCACAATCCGTTGATTCGTTCACGATCCTCGCCGTCCGCCTCTGCAATTCCGACCTGTTGGGCCCCGCCAATGGCCTTCTTGAAAGAATGGTAAAAACCCATCTGCACCCTCCGGCCTCGGATGTAAGTATGATATCGGATTCGATTGCCAGTAGCTATCAAAGCTTTAACGGGTCGAATCCGGCTGTTTTCGATGTGCTAATTGATACATGTAGGAAGGTGGGTATGTTGCGAGAGGCCGTCAAAATCTTTTTGGGATTGAAAAACAGAGGAATTACTGTTAGTCTGAGGTGTTTTAATTCTATGCTGAGTGATCTGTTGAAGGTGAGTGGGATGGATCTGTTCTGGAAGGTCTATGGGTGCATGTTGGAGGTGGGAATTACACCAGATGTTTATACGTATACATCTTTGGTGGGTGCGCTTTGCAAATCTGGGAATGTTGGTGAGGCGAAGCGGGTGTTTGTTGAAATGGCCGAGAAGGGTTGTAGCCCAAATGCTGTTACGTATAATGTCCTTATTGCGGGATTGTGTCGAGCAGGCAGTCTTCATGAAGCTTTCCAGCTGAAAAGGGAGATGGGTGAGAAGGGTCTGATGGCAGACAGCTTTACATATGCTACACTCGTGAATGGGCTGTGCAAGGAACGGAGGTCAAGAGAGGCGAAACTGTTGGTGGCGGAGATGTGGGAGATGGGATTAAAGCCAAATTATGTTGCCTACACATCTTTGATTGATGGGTTGATGAGAGAAGGTGATGTGGATGAGGCTTTTAGAGTGAGGGATGAAATGTTTGCTCACGGAATTCAGTTGAATGTCATTGGGTATAATACACTTATTCGCGGCGTATGTGAGGTCAGAAAGATGGAGAAGGCCCGCCAGCTCTTGAATGAGATGGCCGGGATGGGGTGGAAACCAGATGCAAGGACATATGGTTTGGTTATCGACGGTTATTTGAAAGAGAAGGATGCCGATAATGCACTTGAGATGTTTGATGAAATGAAGAGAAATGTATTGCCTACGGTTTTTACATATAGCTTATTGATTAATGGGCTTTGTCGTTGTGGAGATTTGCACCGAGCAAACAGTTTATTGGAGGAGATGGTTGTGAGGGGTCTCAAGCCAAATGTTGTTATCTATACAGCGCTTATAACAGGTTACTGCAGGGAAAGTAGAGTTGAAGATGCATGCAGTGTTTTGAAGAGGATGTTGGAGAGAGGCGTCATTCCAGATGTGTTTTGCTACAATTCTCTTATAGCCGGATTATGCAAGGCAGGAAAGATGGAAGATGCCCGTATGTACTTGGTGGATATGAAGGAGAGGGGATTGATTCCAAATGGGTTTACATATGGGGTTTTCATGCAGGGGCATGGTAAGGCAGGGGAAATGCACAAGGCGGATGGATATTTCAAGGAGATGCTTGGCTGCGGTTTGGCACCGGATGTTGTTGTTTATACTTTTCTTATCGACGGGCATTGCAAAGCAGATAACGTAAAAGAAGCCTTCTCAATATTTCATGCTATGCTTGGAAGAGGGGTGCTTCCAGATGTGCAGACTTACAGTGTGCTCATCCACGGACTTTCGAAGGCCGGGATGTTGGAAGAGGCTATTCGGGTCTTTTCGGAACTTCAAGAGAAGGGTTTGAAACCTGATGCTTTTGCTTACAGTGGTTTAATTTTTGGGTTTTGTAGGCAAGGTGAGATGGAGAAAGCTTTCCGGCTTCTTGATGAGATGTTCAATAAAAAAATAGAGCCAAATATTGTTACGTATAATGCTTTGATTGACGGATTATGCAAGACGGGTGACATCAGGAGGGCGAGAGAATTGTTCAATGTCGTCGTGGAAAAGGGTTTGGCACCAACTAGTGTGACTTACACTGTAATGATCAACGGGTATTGCAAATCGGGAAATGTAATGGAGGCGTTCCGCTTATATGATGAAATGTTGTTGAGGGGACTGTTGCCGGATAGCTTTGTGTATAATACTCTTATCGATGGATGCTGCAAGGAAGGAAACTTGGAGAATGCTCAGGACTTGTTTTGCAAAATGGTGCAGGGCGGCTTTGCGACAACCCTCTCCTTTAACACTTTAATCGACGGGTTTTGCAAGTTAGGCAAGCTTGAGGAAGCAAACAGATTGTTGGAAGATATGATAGAACAGCGGGTCATGCCTAATGAAGTGACATACACAATACTTATTGATGGGCTCATCAAGGAAGGGAAGTTGGAGGAGGCTAATCGGCTGTTCTTGGAGATGCAGGAAAAGAATCTGGTGCCAAATGCCATCACTTACACCTCGCTCATTGATGGGCAAAGCAGACGAGGAAACACGGCAGAAGCATTCGCACTATTCGAAGAGATGGTGGCTAAGGGCATTAAACCAGATGAAGTCACATATGGTGTGATGATCCATACTCATTCTAGAGAGGGAAACTTGATTGAGGCCTTTCGGTTGAGGAACGAGATCTTGGGGGAAGGCATGTCGATGAGCGGCACCGCATACAATTCACTGATAGATGCCCTTTGCAAGAAGGGTGATTTTCATGAAGCGTTGAAGTTACTCAATGAAATGGAGGAGCGAGGAATTAGAGCTGATGTTGCTACATGCAGTGCTCTAATCCATGGATTACGGAGCGAAGGTAATATCAATGAGGCTAAAGTTATTCTAGAGAGTATGATAAACAAGGGTTGGGTGCCCAGTAATACTACTTTGAGTGACTTGGTCCCTGGGCGCCAAAAACTCGATAGTACGGAGGAAGACGGTGACCTTTAATGCTCGGGTTGCAGAGGGGGTTGCTTCGGAGCATACCAAGCTGCTCAAGAGCAGTATTTCAGCAGCCTGCTCAGGTTTAGAACGTAAATCCGCTGGGCTGAGAAGGGAAATTGAGAAGACTAAAATCACTCAAGAGTTTGGTATTTGGAAGGAGGCTGCCGAGGCCATTCCTGCATACTACAATCCTGACACTTGCTGGTGTTGCACGTGTTTGATCCCAGAGTTCACATGGCTCAAATATCATGTGGGCGATGCACACATCAAATTTGGAGAATGGCTAAAGCCTTGTAACAGCACTTTGTGCATATGAGGCCCATCTGATGGCCGGACTGACCTGACTTTTGGTACATGGAACATACATGGATATGCCCACCTGATGAATTGTCTGCATCTTGCACACACATTCCACACTGGCATGTGTGAGGAGAGTAGGATACAGAATCCTACTCTTGTGAGCAGGTCTCATCGGTTCGTTCTTCCTGAAGCTCCCTGCACCTTGGTGAAGTTTACTCTCGTTGATGCTGATCTTAGATTACCAGAAGATTGGAATACTGTTTACAAACCTTCCCATAAATCCAGGTGAATGCTTTCTTTTTTGGATATGGACGTAGAAGGCACCCACAATGTCATCTGTGGCTTCCTCTAATAATCAGTGAGTACCTCACCCACAGCTTTGCTTCGAATGCTAATTGGCTTCCAGCAAAACAAAAGGATTCACAGCTGGAACAGGTTTTGATGACCGACTCTTATACATCATCTGTATGTAGGAAGAGTTTCCCTAACTTATTTTGATTGTCTTAGTTATTCATTGGTCGACTCATTCTACCAATTAGCAAATGCTTGCATTTCTTTAGCATGCCATAAAATGGAGCTGTCCATGTAATCAACTTACACATTCAGGCCATTATTTAAAGAAAGCCATCATATGTGAGTATTCTTTTTGTAACAGACATCCTGTCATAAAGAGTCATATTGTGCTACAATTGGCACGAATGGTTGTGATCTTTGGAATTTCCTGTATCTATCTGTATTTAATTTGGTAAGCTACCATATGTGTATGTATGGTAGATGCTAACGTCCCCACCTTCACGGGGATGCTAGTGACATCCCAAAGCTTTTGAATAACATTCAACATGCCTAATCATCAATACAGACAGTCCATTCAGTATCCATGGTTCAAGAATCATGCCAATCACATGATCCTAACCCTTTGAACAGGGCCAATTTGTTACAGTAGTCCGTTTTTTACAGGCCATAGATCGCATGGTTAGAAGCATCAAACCAAAGTGCTACTGTGGCATCATAAGCAATAAAAAGTGGGTTCTATTGAATAGATTCTTCAAGGTGATGATTGGACCCATTTTGTTCTCCGCTCAATCTTGACAGTCCATTTTCCATGCTACTGATCATATTATTGGCTTGAATTTTTTTTTCCACACAGCTTGCCCTAGTTATATGAATAAATAGATGGTTAAAATTGATGTTTGGTAATCCCATTTATCATTTACAAGCTTTGGGGACGTTGCTAACGTCTCCACCTTCATAGGGACAGTAGCATCCATGCACACACCTGTCAATAATACATTTTAGGCACTAGCTGAACCATGTTTCCTTTTGCTTTCCTTTGTTGCTCCATGATCATCCTATTTATTTATTATTATTATATTTTAAGATGAATCTCCCAGGAACTGTTCTATAGAGTTTCTCTTAATTCATTAGACCTTTTTCAGAGATTGAAATACCCCGTGCCTTGGTGAACTGGAATAGCAAAGGTTTCTCATCATCCTTCTCTCGATATAATTCTTCTATTTAACTCCCACCTTGCAGCACCCCCTGTTGGTCATGAGCTGTAGAGCTCCTTCCAGTCACCAATTGCCTCCTTGAGGATACTAGACTGGTCTTAGATCAAGATACTACTTTGAGGGCAATTAGTACTTCTGGTCACCAATCACCTCAACAAGGATAGTTAATAGTCCCTTCTCAACAAATCAAGGGCCTGTTTGGACACACCCTCAAAAGGGGCATTTTACACCTAAACAGCATTTTGATCCAGTGCACATTATGCATTTGGATGCACTTTTGCAAACCTTGTCTTATCCCCAACTCAGCAAAATGGGTGCTAAAAAAGTGACTTATTTGTTGAGTTGACTGAAAAAGCAAGAGTGAAACCCCTTTTGCAGAAGTGCATCCGAGCGGGCCACAAAGGAGGTCCTTGAGAATTCAGGGAGCACAAGCGCCCATCCCAAAGCCAAAGAGAGAATAGAAAGCTTAATGGAAACAAGAGGATGAAGATTTGTCATCAAATGTTCTAGCACTCCGCTCCCTTCAAATATCCCAAAGGATTGCATAAACGAACCACCACGAAATATGCCTACCAGGCTCCAAGAAAGGATCAGTAAGCCAGCTGCAATAACATCAAAAACAGATCTCTCCAAGTGCAGGGGCTCTGAGGGGCCACTGTGATATATGGGTTTTATCCACACCATCCATCCATTTTGCCATATCATTTTAGGGTCTAAGCCCAAAAATGAGGTAGATCCAAGGCTCAAGTGGACCACAAGGTGGGTATTAAACAGCTACTGTTGAAAACTTCTCGGGGGCCACAAAAGTTTGGATCAAGCTGATATTTGTGTTTTCCCTTCATCCAGGTCTATGTGACCTTATGAACAGGTTGGATGGCAATTAACCATCAAGGTGGGCCCTAGGAAGGTTTCAACAGTGGGTGCCATTATCACCACTGCTTCCTATGGTGTGGGTCCACTTGAGCCTTGAATCTGCCTCATTTTTTGGGCTTAAGACCCTAAAACCCATTCATCACAGTTGCCCCTCGGAGCCCCTGCCTGTGCCGAGCTCTGAACAGGCAGAGTAGTATCCAATCTGTGTTCCTTTACTACACATAATGCATATATTGGCCATCACCATATTTCTCTTAAGATTGTCAACAGTTGGTGGCAGTCCATGCAAAAGCTTGAACCCTTGCAGAGGGATCGGGATTCAATTTTCTTCAGTAGTCCTGTTTGGCCAGCTGCTTTGAGCACCAAACCTGGAGTTTTCTATTTGCTTTCTGTTTTTCTTTTTTTTGCTGTTTTTTAGTGTAGCAGGGTGATGTGAGGGTCACTTATTACCTTTCTTATATTTGTTTCTTGGCGTGTCGAATGAATTGATCTTCTCCAATATGAATTCTAAGGTAGGCAGTTCCAATTTGATAACTTCCTATTCATTGAATTCAATTATGGCAATTCAATTTGATGGTGCATCCAAAGACAACTTTAGGTCATAAAACAGTTTCTGTTACTGGCTTGGCTCAAGCTTGCCATCCTTCTGGTACACATGGATAAATACTACATACGTTCATATATACACAAAATGGTTAATACTTAAGAATCTGAGTACACCCTACACATCCATACATATAAATTTACGCAAAACAGTTTATTACCTAAGAATCTAAGCATGTACTACAGACTTGATTCTCATATACTCTCAGTGCGAAACATTTACATTCAGGCAAGGAAGAGCTTCTTTCATTTGGATGAGGACTTCTCTTTATAAACACCTGTCTGATACTCAGGCTCGCAGAATTCTCCTCCAAGCTCATCGCATGCCTCGCCCGGGAACACCCTGCAACATTCATTGGAAGAATGTCATATAATCGTTTTCTGAGACATAACACATCATTTTTAAATCAGCCAAAGTATCTGGCTCTTATCGGTTTCAGATTCCTGTTATTTTATGTAATAATTATGTTTAATAGTATTAATTTTTTTCCCTGAAGTATTGGTTGATGAAGCTGATATATTGTCTGAGATTGCTTTGTGTGTGTGTGTGTGTGTGTGTGTGTGTGTGTCTATATATATATATATATATATATATATAGAGGAATGCTCACCTGGGCACTTCTCTCATGAGAAACTCGTGAGAACTTTTTCATGGCTCATCGTACATGATGTAAGCCCAAAATCTGAGCCGTCCATGTGATGCAGCACCCCAAAAAACCCCCAAGGCCCATTTTTCAACCTGATCCAGAACTCTGGTGGGTCGCAGCAGAAAGCAAGAGGCAAATCAAGGGAGGAAATTGTTTCCTTCTTTCATGGCCCACCAAAGTTCTGGAACAATTTGAAAAATGGGCCCTGGGGGTTTTTGGGGTGCTACATCATGTGGACGGCTCGGATTTTGGGCTCATGTCATGTGCGATGAGCCATGAAAAAGTGCTCACGAGTTTCCATGAGAGAAGTGCGCAGGTGAGCATTCCTCATATATATATATATAAAACCTGGTTGTTGCAGTCCGAAATGATGGAACTTCAAATCTTTTTATTTAATTATTTATTTAATTTATATATTTATTCTTGCAATCATCAAGAAATGATCTTACGTTTTGGGCTCGTTATATTCAACGTATTCTCTGTCAATCTCCTCTGAACTGGTGCTAGCTTTGGGCTTGCCGGCTTCTGGTTTTGGCTTCACTTCTGGATACATTTCGGCATCGCATGCTTCTCCTCCGACGGTATCACAGGCTTCTGCAGGAAATACACTGGAAATATACATCGAAAGTGTTAATTGCATCGTGTGCACACCATGGTTTGAAAAACCTTGCAACGGTAAGGGTTTTGTTTCACGCCTGCACCCAGGTGCTTGATAGATGCAGGCCTTTTCCTACTTTGACATGGGTCTATCTATCAAACAAGGTAGGTGTAAATTTGAATTAGATCTGATCACTTATAAGCTACAGGTGATGATACTGTAGCTTACCATAGAGTTGATCTTTTCCACCACCATGCCACTCGTGTAGAGCACCCGTAGAATGCAAAAAATGGCGGCCCCACTATAAAGATTGCCTGCCACAAAAATCAGGTCGATCTAATCATCAAGTGGGCTACGCTGTCTGAATCAATGGAAAAGTTCAGATGCAACCCATCTGATCAGTGGATCGGCCTGATTTTCGACATGAATGATCTTCATGGTATGGCCTACTGTTTGTGTGGTATGGATGTCCTAACAAGGGGCATGTTGTCAGGAAAGGTCGAACTCGCCTGTAGGTGATCAGTGCTTGATGCAAATTCTCTATATATGTATGTGACAATGGTCTTTTTTCCCTATATAACAAAGCTGATACAATGCTTATTTAGGGAATTTCTTTCCCCCCCTTTTAAATTTTTGAATAACCGCTACAGTGGCAGTCATCAAATTAGGACAATTGATTTTTATTTTTTTGCACTGACATTAGAGGCCTTGTAGTTACTATGGTGTTGAAATTACAAGAAGCAGAGAATGCAACATACGAAGTTGTTGAGCTGTAATCAACGGTGGAGGTGTCGGGGGCGGTAGCTTTGATCTGAGGAGGAACGGCAATTCTTCGTGGAATGGGCGATGATCGCTGCCATGTCAGGGAAAGCTTAGTGGGTGTTAATGGCAGGGAAGCTGCAATGCATAGGGCTGCTTGCATTTTGATGTGGTCTTGAATTTGAGTGTTTTTCTTTTGTTGGAAGTGAGAATGGGCAGTTCTATATCGAGCTTTTTATGGGAGTAGTGTGTTGGATAAGGATGCAATCTTGAGACTGCGGATAAGGTGGTGTTGTGTTTTTTGGCTCTTTAGCTGATGTGAAGGTGGGCCCCACCAGCTAGGAGATTTTTTTTAAGGGAGGAGGAATAGTCTTCGACTGGGCCGGTTTCTGCTAACTGGGATGGAAACTCAGGTTGCCTGATTGAGTTGACTCATTTGCAGGGGTGAGTTTTGTGAGTGGCTCGTTCCCCTAATTCTAAAACTGTACACGTGGCATGAAGGGAGATCTGCTGGACGCGGATTGGGCACTACCCGGGCCTGTCCCAGCTCGGAACTGGCTGGGGCTCTGAGGGGCCCACCCTGATGTGTTGGTTTATCCACACCGTCCATCCATTTTTCCATATCATTTTAGGATAAAATGAGGCAGATCCAAGGCTCAAGTGGACTCAGTGGGGATTAAATGTCCACCATTAAAAACTTCTTGGTAGCTGCATAAGTTTTGGATCAAGCTGATATTTGTGTTATGTCTTCATCCGGGTCTATATGACCTTATGAACAGGTTGGATGGCACATAAACATCTTTGTGGGGGCCTAAGATGGTTTCAACGGTGGACATCATTATCACTACTGCTTCCTGTGGTGTGGTCCACTTGAGCCTTGGATCTGCCTCATTTTTGGGCTTATACCCTAAAATGATATCACAAAGTGAATGGCCGGTATGGATAAACCCATACATCGAGGTTGGACCCCTCAAAGCCCCAGCCTGCTCCAAGCTCGAGACAGGCGAGGGTAGAATCCAATCTGCTTCCAGATCGTCGGGTGATGAGGGTGGCAATGACTGCCCGGCCGATGGGCCCAACCCGGCTATGAACTGCGCTCGTGCCTGGCGTGAATGGCCCGACCAATTCTCAGGCCGGCCCGGCCCGGCCCAGTCCAAATTGATATGTCATGTGTCATCTCTATACTATAAAAGGGACGCGGATTGCGTACCGTCGCTGCCATTAGCGACGGGACAGTGGACTGTGGGCCCCACGATGTATGCGTTTCATCTAGAAGCGGATTGCCTACTTGGTAACTCAGTACGCTTGAGTACACTGTGCGGCCTACCGTAGATGTATGTCTTATCCACACCGTCCATCCACTTTGTCGGATCATTTTAGGGCGTGAGCCCAAACTTGAAGCATATCCAAAGCTCTAGTGGACCACACCACAGGAAACAGTGGGGATAATGACGTCCTCAACCGATGAAACCTTCCTGGGGCCCACAGTGATGTTTATTTTCCATCTAACCAGATCATAAGGTCACACGGATGAAGGGAAATCACAAAATCCAAAACTTTGTGCCCCCAAGAAATTTTCAACAGTAGGTGTTCAATTTACTGTGTTTCCTTTGGTGTGGCCCACTTGAGCTTTGGATATGCTTTGATTTTGGTCTCGTGCCCTAAAACGAGATGGTGAAATGGATGAACGGCATGGATAGGACACATACATCACAGTGGAGTTTACTCAGCACTGTATAGCTCGTATGCTGCCGTTTCATCCACGCTGGCCATACATTTTGGACTACTATTTTAGTGCATGAAAAACATTAAGGCATCCAAAATCTCAGGTGGACCACACCACAGGAAAATAGTGTTGATTGAAAGCCCACCATTAAAAACTTCCTGGGGCCACAAAAGTTTTAAGCTGATATTTGTGTTTTCCTTTCAGCCGTGTCTTTGTGACCTAATCTGCAGGTTGGATATACATCATGGTAGGGCCCACAGCAACGTCCTGTAGCGACTATGTGCAGGTAATCCACATCAAAAATAAAATAGGGGTGTCAATGGGCTGGGCTTGGGCTTGGGCTTGAAAATCAGATTTTTGAATAGGCTCGGGCAAAAATCCGAGCTGAGACCTACCCCAGGCCCGGACCATTGAGCGGAGCCATCTTTTGAAAAAGTTCCTCCAGGTCATGCATCTACGTAGCGTTGTACACGAGTCGATCCGAGTCGAGCTTAGCTCGGCTCGGCTCGGCTTGGCTCGTCCAGCAGCAATCCCTGGCTTGAACTCAACCCGGCTTGGCCATCAAGCATGATAGTAGCTCGGCCCGGTTTGGTAAGCAGTTCGAGCCGAATTCGAGTATTTGGTTTCAAGACGTGTTTAAGTTCAAGTTTGCGAGCTGAATTCAAGTTTTTTTTTTTTTTTTTTTTTTGTCAAGTTGAGTTTGAGTTTGTGCATTCGAGTCGAATTTGTTGAGCCGAGATCGATTCGAATTTGAATTCAATCTGTTGAGTTCGACTTCAATATGTTAAAGTTCGAGGTTAAACAATGAACATAAAAATATATGAGCAATCCATTCTAATCACTTACTACAATAGAAATGAAAATCAAAGATTTACAAATGCAAAAGTTGAAAATATTACAATTATTGAATTACAGTATTACAATCACAACATCAACTTAATATCATTAATAGGATCATCACTTTCATCGTCCTATCCATCTGAGCTGTTATCTAATTTTTCATATACATATTGGTTTTTCTTCTTTTAAATCGGAAGGTAAATTTTTTTTCTTCATGCTCTTATACAGTTTGAACTAGATTTTTCAAACTTTGTTTATAAGAAGATTTATATGCAGTATCCAACACCTTATAAAATTCATAGATATGACTAAGAAATTTGAATTTGCTACTATTTCTTCTTTTTTTTCCTTATACTTGATCCTGTTGCAGAATCATGTTACTGTTAAAGGGCTTTGTTGATGTGTAGAAGTCTCTTCTATACTATATTTTAAGGCAAGTTGGAGTTGCTCTTCTTCCAATGCTATTAATCTGGATTTATCTTCTGTCATTTCCTTATCAGTTCTCCATGTATCAGAAAGTTTAAATGGGGTATAATGTTTCCTATTTGAATCTAGAAGGACTTGAAAAAAGAATTTGGATGTCATTTAGGACTTTAGGTCATGGTCTTGCATCACCACCCTGATATGTCAAGCGTAACCGAAGCTGATTAGTTTTGTTAACAAACTCTACTTCACACAAATTACATACAATCTTCGTTCTTCTAGACCTTAGGGATTCGACTTGCGAACCGTGGTCTCAAATATTGGTCGATGGGTCGGATAGCGACGAGATATCTACACTTCATTTTTTGAAGAAAATATGAGTAGGAAATTTCTAAAAATAAAATAGAAATTAAAAACAAATAACTTTACGTAAGAGCTAAAGAGAAGCAATATGATAAACAGAAGTAGATAAGCAATAATGAAATATAAAAGCATAATGTAAAGAAAAATGACTGAAAGTTACACCACATCGCTTTGAAGTTTCAAATCAAGTAACAATGTAACATTACATCACTTTCATGCAGCATCAGAATATAAATAATTTAAAATCAGTCATCATGTAGTTGTTGTTGCAGGTACAGATGAAGGCGCAATCTCATCTTGACACTCAATCTCTTTCTCTTCCTCATCTTCAATATCATAAATATTACCTCTCCAAATCGGATGCAACCAATCTTATGTACAAATTGATGTTGCCATTGTAGTTGTTGAAAGTGAGCTTTGATGCTTGCTCACAACCCTATTCTACATGCTAAAAGTAAATTTTGATGCCATTGTTAAAATTGGCATTGACAATATAGTCCCACGCCATCACTGATAATGTATGGTATTTTGATTCTCTCACTCTCATCTTCCATCATTCCAAAACATCAAAATCCAAGCACATCACGATTGGTTCGTTTAGATACATGTCTAGCTTTGATTCTTTTGTTTGATGATCTACTGTTCTTTCTTATCATAAGAAAGGCATACATTCATCAAACACGTCGTCATTGTTAATAGATACATCTATAGCTCTAACTTCTGTAGCACCTATTGTGGTTGAAGTAGTAGTATACGATTTGTATAATTCTTTGAATGTGTCATGATCCTTGGAGGTCTCCATTGCCTCCCTTTTCGAAGAATAAATCTTCATAAAAATAAACATAAACATGCCTATATTATAACGAAGATCAAGAACCACTATTAAGGCCATCAACAAATGACATTCGTTTCAAGTACTTATCAAACTTCATTTACATGTCAATTGTCATCTGCCATATAAAATCTGAACCCTCACTAGCATTTTTTTGTAGGGCATCCTTAATATTTCAAGGAGGCAAAAGAAACAGGTTTGCAGTTGGATACTTGTTTCCAGAAAAAAAAATCTTTTTTTGTATATGGCACTTGTTGTTAAACTGTTGGTTGTTTTTTGTATATGTCACTTGCTGTTAGGTAAAACTGTTAGTTATATTTTATATTTGGAATATTATGTATGACCATATGACCTTTTTTTACCGTTGATCTTCAATAATAGTAAATGTTGGTTGTGTTTTGTATTTTCAAATATTGTGTATTGTTGATTTTATATATTAGTAAACATTAACTATGTTTTGTATTTTCAAATGTTGTATATCGCTATACATCTTTTTACTGTTATGTATGTAATCCAAGTCATACATTAAATGAAGTCGAGCTTAAGGATGTGCTAACTAAGAAAATAAGAAACCATTCATTACGAACACTAGGAATTAAGCAAAGTGATCCTTATCTGTCTATTTATTACACACGGTTGATTATCTTATCAACAGATTTGGATGATTTCTTTCGATGGCCATGTAAATCGTAGATGGGGAAAAACTCAAAAAAACTCAACAACCAAGGTGGTCAAATCAAAATCGAATTGTATAATGTAGAATACAGCACCAAGTTGATATTGTGTTGACGTAGCAAAGTTCTATAGGCCTCACCATGATGTATATGTTATATCCACATCGTCCATCCATTTTACCAAATTAGAGGGCATGAGCCTAAAAATGAAATAGACCCAAAGTTCAAGTGGACCACACAACAGAAAGTAGATGGGGCAATGACACCCACTGTTGAAACCTTCCAAGAGCACACCATAGATGTTTATTTTCCATCATGCACGCTTGATATAGGCACGCTTTCTGTGGTGTGGTCCACTTAAGCTTTGGAAATGCTTCAATTTTGGGCTCATGCCTTAAAATGAGTTGGGAAAACATACGGATAGTGTGAATAAAACACATGCATTATGGTGGGCCCCACAATCTTAACACCACATTAAAGGGTGCTTAATATACTATTACCTCCAACGTAAAATGTCTGCGTAAGTTCCAAGTAAGGGATGATGTAGTTGGGTGGGCTTCATGATGTAGAGCGAGTCGCCAACTATTTCATGGCCTAGATGGACCAAAAGAAGACCGGTCAGGGTCGGAAGTGATCTGAACCATCAAGACCGTAAAACGGTCGTATCTTGCAATCCCGAATGAGTTTCTGGACATATAATAAATGATTTTGGAGTAGCTTGAGCTAGTAAAGTCTAAATATCTAAATGTTAGTTATTCAGCAGCGGAAGAATCTGTTGGTAAATATTATAATCTGGCGGAAAGGTTGCAATAATAAATTTCGCATCTGCCGTGTGTTGGCGTATATAGCGGCGAATATATCTACTGGTAAATGTCTAAGTGTCATGTTAGTCACGATATGCGGCGGATAGTTCCACCACAATAAATTTAACATCTCCCATCTATTGGTCATTATAGAGGCGGAAAGTTCTACTGCAATAACAGTTGCAGCGGTGGATGTGTTATCTACCTTATAATCTATACCGACGGTGGATATAACAATGAATACATGATCCGCTGCAAAATGTATCAGCGACAGATTTTGGTTTATACAGTGATGGAAAAATCTACCGATATAAATCACTTGTTTTTTGTGATTATTGGTGAAGAAAATGGTGGTGCATAATAGACGCCTCTTGTTGTTAACTGGTTTTTGTATTCGACACTTGTTATTAAATTGTTAGTTTTTTTTTTTTTTTTTTTTTTTATGAACAATGCGGAGTTGAATTTGTTGCTTCTCGGATACGAATATATCAAACAGGATACATCAAACTAGCATGTCCGGTGACTCATGTGCGGTATTTCAAACGTTTTTCTAGTTATATCGGGAGTCTTTTAGATAAACCCCTTTAAGGAATTAGAAGGCCTAGTATACTACGATATGTGATTTGATCTAAATTATGATTTTACAGATTCGGAATGAAAAGCTATCATCATATTCAATCCAATTAGAATGCCCCTTAATTTAACATGTCTCTTGGGAGGAGGAACATGAATGTCAGAATTATGAGTATATTCAATACTTCCAAATGAAAGGAGAATTGATCCATGGTATAGTACTTGTTATTGGTATAATGTTAGCTATATTTTATATTTTGGAATGATGTGTACAACCACGTGGCCCTTTTTTACTATCGATTTTTAATGTTAATAAAAGTTAGTTGTGTTTTGTATTTTCAAATGTTATGCACTGTTGATATTTAATATTAGTAAATGTTAGTTGTGTTTTGTATTTTCAAATGTTGTGTATGGTCACGATCTTTTTTTTTTTTTTTTTTTTTACTGTTATGCATGTGATCCAAGCCATACAGTAAATAGGGCCGAGTTTAAAGACGCATTGACTAAGAAAATACAGAACCCACTCATTATAGACACAAGGAACTAAGTGATTTTATTCATCTATTTGTTACACACTGTTGATTATTTTATCAACTGATTTGGACGATTTCTTTTGATGGCCATATAAATGGTGGGATCTACATGATGAATGGTGTGGATCTTGCAGGTAAATCCATACATCTTGAATGTTGACAGTTGGTTTTATTCCTCTTAATTATCTTGTCTCTTTCTTTCTTTTTTTCATGTGCGCTGCACTTGCTTAATGGAGAAATAAGTTTTTATTATATATATATATATATATATATATATATATATATATATATATCAATTTTCCGTTTGGATCCGGTCCAGGCCTAGTCAAAGTCAGCCCATTGCCACCCATATCAGATGATGAAGGCAGTCTTTTCTTCTAGACATCATCAAATGTTAGTTTGTCAATCAGGACCGTCCATCTGGTGGGCCCTACTATGAATGGAAAATGGTTAAATATACTGGATAAATCTACGACATCTTAC
This sequence comes from Liriodendron chinense, assembly GCA_003013855.2. Lineage (NCBI taxonomy): Eukaryota > Viridiplantae > Streptophyta > Magnoliopsida > Magnoliales > Magnoliaceae > Liriodendron > Liriodendron chinense. Next base: position 503,420 of record ML058574.1, read on the forward strand.
AATGCAGATCTCGAAAACAAACATGCTTAATGGTCTGCACTAAGTGTGGGGAAGTGGGGTGCGCTAGTATATGATGTGAGTTACAAAAGATGGGCCATGCATTATGAGGATAGTTAGATGGATGGTCTGGATTGGCACCGCACCCTGCAGCATCTATTCGAACCCTATCAAGTTATCCCCCCTTCATCAAATGGTTACTAGTGAGAAGATTTTATACTTCCAAGTGACCATAGGATCCATTGTTCAGTGGCCCACCAATGGATGCTAAAAACCCACAATAATAAGCAACGGTCCGTATTCAGCGGAAAAAAGTCCTCTTGTTGACTGGATATCTTGATCCAATGAATGGGCTTTATTTAGTGGAGCCTTTGCAATAAAGCAAACATTATGAACGGTCTGGATACATTACATTTTTGATGAATTCGAGAACAAGGAGCTTTTGGGGTGGGCCCACACAATGCACATGTCTGGCCGTGTGTGTTTGCCGCCATTTATTTTATGGTGTCTAGTCGTCCGTCCATCACACAAGTGGTGTATGTGCATGTCAATCCAGACCATCGAAATCATTGGCCTCATTGTTCGTGAACGATAGTCTGTGAATCATTCTCATCAGACGATCCTGACCATCAATCTAGAACCTTCCTGACTGTCATTTGTGGATACCACCGAGACAATGAAGACCATCCTTCCAGTAATTTTAGGCCATGGTCCATACATGATGAGGCCCATAAGCTGAACTGATTAACCCTGATGCAGGCCATGTGGTGGTAATTGAGTTGCCACCATTAAATAAATGGCCCAACACCCAATGTGTGAATTAGTATTGAAATTACATATGCGGGATATGATTGATTTAAATTGAACCGTTCAATTTTGGGGCCATCATGATCAAGAAAAATCCGATTATTTGATTATATCACTGTTGGGGTTGTTCTTCGCAATTATTGGATGGTTAAGAATGAAAATATCCAATGATCCTGTTTCAACAAACAGGTGTCCCCACTCAGCTGTCAGGATCATAAAATAATTTGAGTTGACGCGTGCCACATGTACACTTTCAGGGTGCTTGTGTATCAAGCATCAAATGCGGCCAGAGTATTAAATAATTTCCCATTTTTGGTATATGCTATCACGCAATAGAAGCGGATTGCGTCCGACCCTGATCGGACCTTTAAGCGTCTGACCAGATCTGTGTGGAGGCCCACCATGATGTATCTGTTTATCCACGCTGTCCATCCCTTTTCTAAGATCATGCTAGGTATGGTTCCAAAAATGAGGCTGATCAAACGCTTTAGTGGACCGCACCAAATAGTAAGCTTGGTTTGCATTAAATGTGCATTAAATGCAAGAATCATCTCTAGCGCGGTCCGCTAAAGCATTGGATCAGCCTCATTTTTGGGCCTTACTCTAGAATGATATTAGAAACGGGATAAACGGCGTGGATAAACAGATATGTCACAGTGGGCCCCGAAACAGATATGGTCAGTCGCTTAAAGGGGTTGGACACAATCCGCTTCCTAATGCAATTAGATACAATCAGGGGAGCAATTTTACCCACAGAAATAGTTTTAACAGCTATTTTCTTAAAGTTAATACATACTAATTTTATGTTCAATTAGTTGGCATGCAGGCCCACGATGGTGTTTTTATGACATCTCACCCATTTAGCAAGGTTGTCCAACCATGAAAATGGAATGCCTAAAAAATAAGTGTGATCCAACCATTAGATACGTTTCACTTAAATGTGGAGATTTTTAGCTGATTATTCATTGTTTTTTATATTATGCTCCACCTGATATTTGGATTGTCCTAATTTTTGGAGCATCCAAATTTTCAAGGTGAGACAAATCTTAATGGATGGACATTTGTCATAAATGCACAAAGCATTTGAATTAAAGATAAAGTTATCTTGCTAATTAAGAAGACAGAAACACCTACTCTCTCTCTCTCTCTCCTTTTGTGTTGTCTCTATCTCTCCCACCCTTCCTTTCCTTCGTCTCGATGTGCCATGATCTAACATATAAGATGAGAAAAAGCTTTGATACTATGATAGAGTGTGATGGATGATACACAGGCACTTAAAAATTGCTAAGAAATTACATACATGGCATACAAGTAATTCATGTTAAACTGTCCAAATTGTTAGTCCCAGCTTAGACATATCAGGAAATAAATCACAAGCTTATTTGGTCATCTGATTACCAGATTGGTGGACATTTATTGGACGGTTAATAAAAAAGAAATATCCAATTATTCTATTGCGATAAACTGGTGTCCACAAATCAGAGGTAAGGATTGTTCAACCAACTTGATTTTGGGACTGCGACTTACCGACAGTGATTTCTACAATTTAATCGGTCTAATGATACGTGCACACCCTCTTAGTGCCTGTGTATCAAGGCTCAAGTTCTGCCGGAGTATCAAATAACTCCCCATAACATTTTTATTTCTGGGAGCCTCACAAAGCAAAAGACAGGAAGAAGGTAATGACTAGTGCCAGAATGCATTTGCATTTTTACAGCTGTAGTCTCTCTCTCTCATCTCTCTCATAAAAAGACTAGAAAAGCATGGGAAGGGTGCACGCATGCATCATGCATGTGGGGGTACTGAAAAGATCATGCATTTGAGGCCTCCAAAAGAATGACCAAAAAAAAAAAAGCAATGTAAAAGAACGAGAGAGAGAGAGAGAGAGAGAGGGAGAGAGAGAGAGAGAGAGAATTCCAGGTGTGCTCGCCCCGCACGCGGGAGTGAAGGACACGTACGAGAGAGCAGAGGCCAGCTTATCAAGTGGGTGTCACAAATGTAACAAAAAATGCATGTTTCAGGGAAATGGACTACTAACAAGTCCAAAATCTGTTCCCCCTAGTGGACCACCTGATATTGGATCCGCCTGTTGTCTATGTGGTGAGCCAGATTGATTGATGGGCGGCTCGGATTGCACACGCTCTCCTTATTTCCTTATTTAGCTTCTGAGAAGGTGATGATTCGAGCGTTTGGTCGGTCCACATAGGCGATCGAGTAGAAGAGAAAGGGCCATGCTCAAGTGGGTGGGTCCTACCGCATGTGTTAACCAATCAAACGGTCCTTCCTCGCATGAGAACGTGAGATTAGAAAAATCATCATCCATATGAGAAATCATTTTCTATTAGTTTAGCATGTATTTGCTAGTAGTTACTAGTTTGGTCTTTCCTCGGACCAGGTTAGTGCCAGTGAGAGACTTGGGTGGGCCCAAATTGGCCCCGCCTAGCCAATGGGGTTGAAAAGGAACAGGCTTATAAAGAAAAGAGTCAAGTGATCAAAGGTTTGAAATAAATCTCACCCAAATCTTTCCTTTATTCATCCTTGATTGAGATGAGCTCAAGCATATGTTTGGATCATTCACATATGATTTAGAATTTAAGGAATGTCTTAAACCTGCTTTTATACATTGAATGGAAATTGCTAACAAGTGTTCATAAACCGTCCATTTTTTAAAATTGTAAAATGGTGGTTTGGTTGACATTTAGATGGCCGACGGGCAAGCTGGGTCATTCATCACATGAGCCAACCTAGCCTTAGACATTGGAGCTTAGATTTCAAGCCTAGGCCCGACTCTCATGCCAAGTTTGGGGGGGCAATTACCCTGGCCCTACAACATGAGCCATTGTCCCAACCACAAGGACTATAATTGATTAGACCTGCCATTCAGGTCGTGAGCTGACCCGTGGGCCGTGGGCATGCAATCGAAAAGATTCTGGAACATCCGACAAAAAGATTCTCAGGAATCTGACAATATAAGACTGAAATAAAGCAAAATGTATAGGAAATTATCCATGCCACCATAACCTTTGCTCCAACCCATTGGACTTGAACACACAAACACACACACACACACACACATATATATATATAGGGAAATGGTACTATGAGGTTGACCTCACGGGAACTTCGCATGAAGTCGAGCTGTGTGGGAACCGCTGTGATGTGTGCCAAACATCAACACCGTGTATTTGATGGGTCCCCTTTAGGTTTAGGTTAGGAGATATCCCAAAAATCAGCCGTATAGGGAGATCAGGTGGGCCATACCATCCAAAACCATGTGAAGACATGCCTAAAACATCTAAAAGCACTTGGTGGGGTTTACCTGAGTTTTAGATGCATCTGAAACTTGGTCTGACCCCTTATCCAAGTGGGACACACACAATGGATGGGCCGGATTTGTGAACCACATCTCGGTGGGCACAATAAACAATCATGAAGGTTTTAATGGGTAGGTAGCCCCTCTCAACTGTTGTATGTGGTGCGGCCCACCTAAGTCATGGATTGACCTGATTTTTAATACCGTGGCCCACCATGAAATGATGTATCTCACTGATGGGGTAGATGTTCCACACACATCACAGCAGGGACCACACAGCTCGACCTAATGGGTTGCCGTGAGGTCGACCTCATAGTACCATTTCCCATATATATATATATATATATGGAGAATTATATGCACACCTAAATCTCACTATTCCTACCACGGAGTTTTCAAAATTGTAGGAGTCTTACTACAAGAGGCTCTCCCCATTAGTGTGTATCGTTCATGGCCCCTGTACATAAAATCCACTCCGTCCATCAGCCTTAACATTGATTCTAGGTCTTGCTGAGGGAAAAAAAAAATGATCCACCACTAATGTGAGCCACACTAAATGGAACAATGAAGATGAGATGCTAGCCATGGGTTTGTGTAGGGCCATCATAGTGTTCGTATGACATTGTGTGTGAGTACAATAGTTCTATTGCCACACCAATAACCGGTTCAAAGTGCTTTTCTTACATATTGTTGATAAAACAGGGCTTACAAACGCCTAAGCCCACTTTTATCGTTAGAAAAAAACTCAATCAAGAAATGGAGTTGTCAATTACACAGATAATCTTTTGTAAGATCGGAACCATTGACCTATGGCCCATCCATGTATTGACCAGCCAAAACAATGGCTCTGATTGATTCACCATTGCTAGAGGAGCTCACAACAAGGCCTTTATCGAGCTCAAATTTCGGTCGGCCTATGAGCTGTTAACACAAGCCCAACTTAATGTGGACCTTAAAACCCATCGAAACCGGACTGCTTGACCCATTACAGGAGATGGCGAGGAAGATCATGACCTTCCATCTAGTGGGTCTTGTATGTGGATGACCCATAATGAAAGAAACACACTCATTGGATTATCTTAGCCATCAGCTTTAATTATCAAACAATCACCGTTAACAATATCCACCTACACGGTTCAATCAAAGCTCACACAACAGACAGCGACCGTCCCATCAATGAATTGGATCATCTACGGATAAGGCCCACTACATGGACGGTCAGGATCTGCCACGCCACATTACTGCATGGACCGACCTGTCTCTTGGGTCCAGTCAAGCTCTTTCAAAAAGATTTCAACACAAAAAGGGATCCAACAAACCTCACCACAAGCAATAAACACAATAATGCAGATGTCTCCCAAACTCCTCTTTTGACAAAGTCACTCAATAGCTCTTGCATGTGATATTCCTTCTTCACATACAACCATTCCTTCTCTCCAAACACCCATGCAAATACCCACAAAGATTACATGTAAACTATCACTAAAATGCTCAAGAAAAACTCCCCCAAAAACACAAGCTAAAGGCCTATGTGGAGTAGCATGTCTAAGACTATCTTTTTTTTTTTTACAGTCTAACACAGCCAACTCCACAGAATGCAAAAGAGCCCAGCTAAGGCCTATGTGGAGTAGAATGTTGAATCCAACAATCTCTACATGTATGCACCTGTGAGATCCATGTCATTCATTGGGTGGAACCCATCATCTATGTGCCATGGTGCTGAAAATCAGCCGTCCAGTCATCAAGTCGGCTGTACTGGGGACCCTTGTTCTTCTTCTTTTCTCCCACCAGTACATTTCTTTGTATGTGTGCCCCACCCATTTGCCAGAACAGCCCAATTTCCATCCCTGGTGCGAAGATGCTAGGACCCATCTGATGAACAGCCCGGATACTGTACACACATGTCAGCACATGTGATGTATGATGGCCTTCATGATGCGACATTTGACCATGGAAAAAAGATAAAAACCAACTACCAAATTCAGCAAATCCATGGCTCGAAAGAAGGGAACAAACTGCATATACTTTCAAAAGCTGTGGAGCTGGGTGAGCATGGGAACAAGCTCATCACTGGAATGTCGATCCCCTGGCAAGTCCGACAGGCACACGACAGCAATTCTCACTGCCATCAGCATCTCGTCCTCCTCCACTTCTTCCCCTAGAATGCACTTATCCAACCCTTCGCGGGCCTCCCCTGCTTGTTGCAGATGCCTGAGCCACCGGCCCAAGCTCCCACCTCCTCCTGCCTCACCGAAGAATGGATCCAAAGGGTCTCTCCCAGTAAGCAAGACACCCAAGATCACTCCGAAGCTGAAAATGTCGCTCTTATCGGTATACCTGCCGAAAACGGAGCCGCACTTAAAACACGAACAGAAGGCATCGAACATGGCATGTGAAGCAAATGCATAATTCAAGAACAGGCATTCTAATAAATTCAAACTGTAAATTTCTGCGAATCAATGGGATATTAATTGGTTTCGGATGGCCTGTTGGGAGGGAAAGATGATTATCACATGTGCCTGCATTCTGTTTCCAAGATCAGGAATCGAAGGAAAACTTGCCCGTGCATTGCGGATTTTTGGGGGTGTTTGGTGAAGGTAATTCAATTTTTGGATGATGACAGTGGTGATCCCTGGGAAGATTGATGCCTTTATCCAGGCGTATAATATGGGTTGCTTTGGTACGATTAGATGTGCAACTCAGGCAGGTTGGGTTCGGTTGATGGTCAACCCGAGCCCAACCCGATCTCAAGATGACCCAACCTGCAACCTGACCCAACCCGAATTCCAACCCAAGGTGCCCACCTGAACCCAACCCAACGAGAAAATGTGACTATTTCCAACCCAACCTAACCCAACTCCAATTTATTCAACCTGAACACGATCCAAAGTTAAATCGGGTTGGTGTTTTTCAACCAGAACCCAACCCAAGGACCTTGAAATTGGGTTGGTCGCATTCAGGTTGACCCAAACTCAAGTTTCAGCCCTAGATAGAGGAAGAAAGATAATATGGCACCTCACTTTGATGGTTGACCTTTCGTCAATTTGCCAGGAGCACCATAATAGGACGTTCCGCAACAAATCAGACACAATCCGTGAAGTTAATTCCTCATTGAATTCAGAATTCTAGGATGGAACCAGGGAACTCCTTAATGCTTGGGCTTCTATCAAAGGAACTCCATGGAGTTCCACATTTTGAGGAATTTTGTCAGATTGTTACAGAGCTTTTAACAGTGGGTAAGCATGTACGTGTGCATGCAGAGCACCTACGCGTGATAGTAATAACTACGAAGGAGTTATTACCCTGTGCGCATATGCTCGCTTGTGTGCGCATGATAGTTAATAATACTACGAAGGAGTTAGTATCCTATGAGCTTACACGTTGGGCACTCCCAACGGAAGCTAGCCAAGGTCCCTCCGATGGGGCCAAATAGGTTTAGAAGCTTGGGGAATGTTTTTCTTGTAATGAGACTGATGATTTCTCTGCATTGAATCCTTGAAAACATTGCTTCCTTGCCATTTTAATAAAATTGCAGCTATGATTTGGGGAAAAAAAAATCTTAATCACAGGTAACCCAAAAACCATTTATAGTAAGTATTCAATAGGGAGTGTGCTTGAATGCTGGAGTCTACATTTTCCTACAGCGACAACTTCATCAAACAACTGAAACAAGGAATCACATGTAAACAGAGAATTAATGACACGCATCCATAACCAATCCCATTTTGCGATAGAAACTTGATCGCCAGTCATCACATACCCCTGGCAGTTTCTTTCAATCAGAACACAAACAGAGAAAAACTTAGTTGAATTCTGAATTTCCATAATCTCCAAAATGGTTACAACAATTAATAAATGGATAGAAATCAATAAATGAGTTTCAAACCAATCCCAATTGCTTGGCTGCCCTTAAAAAAAAAAAAAAACTATTGTGGGTTTCCAAACACCCTTTTCAATTCAAGCTTGGGCGAATGTTGAATTTTCGTTCTCTACAATTATACCTGCAACAAAGACTTGAATGTGGCATATAAAACTAACAGAAAAAATCAATATTATGTCCCTAGCCAATCCCAATTCCACCAATCAACTGAGACTCAACTACCGGTTATCGAACAACCATTATAGTTATTTTCACTTCAATCTCGAAATCGAACCAAGATGACTTCCTAACTTGCATTGCTACTACTATACTTGCAACAAACACTTCAAACAAGCAATGCAAAAATAAACAGAGAGAACAAGAAGAATGTTATTTAACAATCCTAAGCAGTCAAATTACACTGATAAACTGCAATTTAGGCCTATCAAATACTCAGTATGGTTCCATCCAACTAGTCTGATAAATATCAAACACCCAGTGCAGTTTCAGCCAATTATCTCAATAGAATAGTGCGTGGGGGAAAAAGGTGAATTTCAAGTTCAAATTCTCTACAGCATTACCTGCAATTCTGGAAGCACTCAGGAGCATCGTAAGCAGAAGCTGCTCTACCCGCATTGGGCATGACATTAGCTAGCCCGCAATCTCCCAACCTTGGCTCAAACTCCTCGTCCAACATGATGTTTGTGGGTTTCAAATTGTAATGCAAAATTCGTGGGTTGCACTCAAAATGAAGATACCGGAGCCCCTTGATCACTCCAACTGCAATCCGATGCCTGACATCCCACCCGAGCTGCAGCTGGTTTGCCCGGACTCTATTCATCGCATCTTCAAGGCTACCATTCGGCATATAATCGTATACCAAAGAGAACCGATCGGGTTCCCGGACATAAGCCCTTAAGCACATCAAATTCCTATGCTTCAACCGAGCAAGCACTTCCAGTTCTCTCTGTATCCGTCTCTTGACAGATTTGCTCTGGGTTTCAGGAGACCCGTTCTCAAAGGGTTTGAGCCGCTTGACAGCAAAATCCAGCTCGTTATCAAGGACAACCCGGTAGTATTTCCCATTGGGGCTTGACCCAAGCAATTGGGTTTCGTTTGAAAGAGCAGATTGGAGGGTTTTTGGGGTGATTTTGGGAGAGAAGATGACGGGGCCTTTAAGAATCGGAGTTCGGTTCATGTACTGAACAGAGAACCGGACCACAATGGCGAAAACAACCGTGGCAATGAATCCTGTGAGGCATCCAAAGATGATGCCAAGGATAATTCTCCGGAGACGGGTCTTGAATTCGGGAACCGTATGAGGAGATGGTGGTGAAGGAGCAAAGATTTTATTAAGATGGCATAAAGGAAGTGGCTTTGATTCTTCTTGGCATTCTAGCGTTTGGAATAAGCAGAAAAGAAAGATGATTTGAAGCAAAAATTCAACTTTTCTGCTCAAATGGGATTTTGAGCTTTGATTTTCCATGAAAAAAGACTAGCTATAGAAACCCTTCAAAATTTTCACCTAAGGGGGGGGGGATTGTTCTAGAAAGAAGAGTCAGAATCCTCAGAAACTGAAATTAGAGGGGAAAAAATCGACAGACTGGAGCTCAAAATTTTTCAAACGGATCTCTTCTGGGTTTTTCTTCTTCTTCTTCTTCAAACAAGAAGAATCAAAACCCAAAACACTTGTACAGAAACCCAAATAAAAAATCACCTCCCTTTAACTCAAAAGCTTAAAAGAAAAACAGTAAAAAAAAAAAAAGCCCAGCCGAAAATTACATTCTCATTAGGACTTTTTTTTAAAAAGATTTTCAACTGATTTTCAGTGGTTATCTTCTTCTTCACGTAAGAATCAAAACCCTCCGAAAGCGAAATTGCAGAATCGATTCTAGCCCAAAAAATCCAACTTCGGATTTTTCTACTGATTGAAAGAAAACTACAAAAATCCCCACAGAAAGAGAAACATCAACGGATTTCAGCTCAAAATAGTGTTGAAGATGGCATTTTCTTCAGTTTCTTGAGATTTTTGGAGCCGAAAATCGACTTCAAAGCTTAAAAGACCAAAGCAAGAAGATTCCACAAACACCCAGAAAGCACCATTTCCTTCCTCCATTTTCAGATGAAACTTCAAAATCCAAACAGAAACTTCATTTTTCCCACTGCCACCTCAGATATTCCAACGAAAAAAATCGATATTTCATCAAAACCCCAAATAAAACCCAGCAACCCCACCTCAAAATCTCCGAAGTCACAGTTGAAAATCAGATTTTAAGGTCGGATTTCAGATGACTTGAAACCCCAAAATACAAAACCCGAAAAAAAAATAATAATAAAAAGAACAGAAAAATCTGCTTCCCTTCACTGTCGAGAGGAAAACGGAGCCCTTCTCTCTCTTTCCCGCTATTTTTATGACCGTGCGGTGGGCCCCCTGCCATGTCAGTCGGGGGCCCACCTGTCTCGATCACGAGACCGAAAGCGAAACCCCGAACTACGGCGAAACGAGGATTACTAGCTGCAGTCGCTCGTCTGCGCTTTGAAACTCCACTCGCCTCACACGTGCAATAAAAACACGCGTGCAATATTTCAACCGTTCATCGGACGATACCTACTGGTTGGATGCCATGTGTCAAAATCTGGGATGATTCTCCTCAAAATAAATGAACATATAATAGAAACTAACGAACGGTCCATATTGTGTCGGCCAACCTGATGATCCAGCCAGAATGATATTTTGGACACGGCATAGTAAATAAGCAACTCGTCTTACACACGTGTTCCTTGTTCTCACGTGTCGGATCAAGATGAAAAATAAGATAACTCGTTTCTTTCGGGAAAGATTGGATCCTGGCCGTTGGATGGAAATCGAGGGCATTTGTGCGTCGGAGCGCGGCTTTTGATTGTGGAAACGAGTATTTTTTCAGATCGTGGGGGGACAAATAATAGCGTTGGGAGGCGAACTTTAAGTTTTGCTTTTGAGACATACAATACTCGGGCAGCATACCACGCTTGATACACAGGCACTAAAAAATTATACACGTGGCATATATTAACACAAATTTAATGCGAAAAGTTTTTGGATCCGAATGTTACTAGTTCACAGTCCAAAAACAAGATTGCTTGGAAAATCCTAACCTCGGATTTGTGGACGTTTGTCTGTTGAAATTGGACCATCTGTAATTTTTCATTTTTAACCGTCCAATATATGTCCACCAATCAAAAAATCAGGTAAGAAAATAAGTGTAATTTTCTGTTCACGACACATCTAAAGTAGGAAAAATATTTTGGACTGTTTATATTAATTTTCGTGGAAGTATGCAATATTTAAGCTCCTGCGTATCATTCATTACAGTCCACCTGAGTCTCAAAGCTTCTTTCTGTTTTCTTATATTTTAATATTTGCAGCCCAAAAAATGCTTGTTCCATCCTTTGAAATGGTAATTCTATCGTACAAAAGTAAAACGTATCATGATCAAGTTAGCCCTGAATGGATGGATATATCAATTTCAGGGGGTGGGAATTACTTTCACTGATCTCTTTTAAAATAGGATTGACACGTGCGGCACGCGACATGGCACTTTAATAAGAGAGATTTGATAATCTGGCAGTGTGATGTATGATACACAGGCCCTTAGAAATTGCATGCCTGGCTTACAATCAATTCAAACAAGCTATCCGAATTATGTGTATGGGTTTATATGCAATAGTAGTTAAAAGTTACTCTAACTCGATCATCTAAAATGATAGACTGCTGGACATTCATTGGACGGTTAAAATGAAAAATGTATCCAATGGCCTTATTTCAAAAACGTGTCCGTGGATCAATGGTTAAGATTGTTCAAACAATCTGATTTTTGGACTGTAACTTAGGGAGACACTGAGTTTTACAATTTAGTCGGTTTAATTTGAGTTTACACGTGAAAAGTGTCTCATTTCTGAATGCCAGAGTATCAAGGGTCACACCCAGGCGGAGTATCAAATAACTTCCAATGTACGACTGTATGCACGTGACCCCGGGATTATGGCTCGTTGGTTGGCTGAAGGAGGATATTCGCTCTCTGATTGGCTCGTCTTGGTTGGGTCCCACACCCCTGATGAACCAGAATATCCACGTCTCCGTGGTCAAACAACAACGCTCGTATAAAAGGTGGCAATCAACTACACATATGCCAACTTGGCCATGCATGCGAGATCCTTGCCATCCATCCGCTGGGGCCCACCGTACCATCCCCACCTGCTGGCTGGGCTACACTTGTACATAGGCGATTCATGAGTGATCATTTTCCTAGTCCACTGTGCCTCAACTAGTTAGTGGACAGACCTAACTCCTGGGCCTGGGCACTCCCACCTGATGGACGGCCCAGATCTCGCATGCATGTCCAACATCATCCTACGAAGCTTCGAAAGCACCTGTCTCTCTCTGCTTTTAAGATACGTATATAATCACAAATCACGAATTGGACCAATCATCACAGTATGATGCGATTTTAGCAAAAAAGGTAAGAGAGATGCTTAGCATAAGGTGCTTTCCAAGCTGCTTAGTATAAGATGCTCTTAGCTGCATATCTCACAGATCCTATTCCGTTCAACCAACATACATTGTATGGGCCACAGTGAAAAGCACACCTGTTGGGTGATCCTAACCATCCATAATTTGGCCTTCCATTTTCCAGCAATCCATTTCCAAGACATGGATGATGGATCGGATGATTAGGATTGTCTAATTGATCTATTCCTCAGAAAAATAAGCAAGCCATGATGGGACCCTGCAAATAATGGCTCGAATTTTTTGTGAGGCCAAATTTTTTTTCTAACAGATTTATAGGCCACTGGTCTAATGGTTAGGAACTCTTCGATCAGTGGCCCAGATCCGCCAGTTGGACAATCTAAGTGGCCCCATGCAACTATGGAGCACTGTCAGTTACAGACCATTGGATCATTTCTCATTACAATCAGAGCCCTTGTTAAAAAAGAAAAGAGAGAAGAGGGGGGGGGGGGGGGGGGGGGGGGTGGTCTCCATCGAAGCGTGATTATTTAGAAAGAAACCAAGACGAGGTAATGGACAGCCAAAAATTAATTGAAATTAAACTGTCCAAATAATGGGTCCTAGTTTAGATGAATCAATGACCAAAGCTACACTTACTGGAACATCTGACTATCAGATTGATGGGCATGTATTGGCCCGTTAAGAATGAAAAATAAATACATAAATAAAAATAAAAATAAACTAGTCCAATTTCCACCAATCTGCATCCGGCCTGACCCTATAAACCCAATGTGGGAAGTTGGACCCAGATCAAATACTGGCCCACAGGTTGCAACGCCTCACCAAACTGAGGTTCCCATCAGCATCCTCAAACATTTTTACCATTTTTGCATAGGGCCATTGGTGGGCCAGGCCTCAACCAGGCAAAATAAACATTTTGAATAGGCACAGCCTTCGGTCCCAGCTTGAATAGTTCAAATATTCAGGCCAAAGCTGACCCCAGGCCAGGCCCGCTGGTCCTTGTGAGATAAGTTCATTCTACAGGTTACCCACCTGCATGTAAGAGTTTATTCACCAGCCTATTTCATGTCAGCATTTACTCTTGCTTGTGAAGGACCCACCGTCTTGCCTGTATGCCCATCCAAACCATGCAACAAGCGAGCCCACTGACAATCAGATGCCCAAAAAAATAACGCCCCTCCAATTGTTAGGTGGGCCACACCGTATAAAACAATCAACCACCACCCAAAACCTACAAATTCATGTCCTGGCCCGCACGGTGGTGCGACCATGCTAGTCAGCTTGGATGCCATTCGCACGGCTCGGCAGGCCCACGCACAACCCTTGTAGAGGAGCCGTCTCAAAGCAGAAGGCAGAAAATCTTTAATATTTCTTTTGCCCAGAAGTGCTTGTCAATTCCACTCTTGAAGAATAATGTGATGCTTTGCATTTAAGAATAATATAAAGAAAAGACATAATGCACAGCCTTAGGTTGAAGTCCACAGTCAAGCTGGTTCAATATAAAAGCTCCATCTTTCGATGATCCAGGCCGTTCATCTAATAGGGCCTACTATGCATGGTTGACGCTGAATCATACGGTCCTAGCCATTGATTTGACAGCACACAAATGGGTGGATAAAATGAATCCAGAGCCATACGCAACAGGGAAATGTCCCGGTTGGATGGTTGGGATCTGGGAACGTTCAATGGAAGTGAATATTTGGTCCATTGCCCACCCACTGTGGGGCCCAACAGATGAATGACCTGTATCAATGAAAGGCAGGTCCCAACAGTACAGAATGTTGGCCCAAAAAACCCCGCTAATTCAGGCCAGGTATTGTACTATACCTCATAACACGGATGGCCATTGCACATGATCAAAAGCCCGAGAACCAAACAGTAACCCTCACAATATAAGCCAATGTACAATCATAAAATGCCTACTTTGCTGCAACAAACAGCAAACCGAACAAAAACCAAACTGGATATAAATAGACAGCCGCCTTAAATTACATCGCCCTGAAAAATGGTCTGCTCTTGATAATTCCAAGGGCGGGGCTACTAACTTACATCCATGGGCTGGCCATGCGCAAACCACCCGAAGGCAGCCAGCAAAACGCCACAACTTTATAAAACCAAAGCCGCTCGCACCTTGCTATGAAGAAGGGAAGCGGCCAAGTTTCCAAACTACAGATCATGCAGAAACCATACCTTTAAAGAATCCTCCCCTATTTTATGATTGGTCCTTGCGTCGCTCAGACAATCGCTATCTGTTCGTGTCGGATAACAGGTCAAGGACCTCCTCGTCATTGATGGCTCCGATCTCCATTGCAAGCTGTAGAGGGGTTTTGCCTTCATTGTCAGCTGCTTGTGGGTCAGCTCCCCTGCAGGCAGAGGAATGTCAGAATCATTGAACAGAAATTTTCTGATGCGGAGAGGATAATATAGTGCATTCAATTGACCGTTTGGAATTTTAGCGATCCAATTCTCAGTTAAGTTCTCTTCGATTGGTGGAAAATCACTGCATTAGCAGCATTATAGGAACCTTTCCCGTTGCTTAGACAGGAGATGATACAGTTAGAGCTGGAGGAACTGGATGGTAGAGCTCTCTCCACATTACACATGATAGGGTGATTTATCATCTGATACTGTCCTTGAAGACACTCTTACTGCAGATGGAAAATGCTTCAAGATACAGAGATCAGATTATCCCAGCAACCTGTTGGTGGCCCTCAAAGCAATAGAACAAATGAAACAGTTAGATTCAAATATTCTGGGGAGGAAGTTGAAGAAAAGTGATGGATGGGATTGTCTGCTAGATTTTTAAAACATAAGCCAGCCTTGATCCATGATAGGGCCCTGTGGATGGATGGACCCAATTGATAAATCACCCTGCCATGTACTGCAGAGAGATGGCTCTACCATATTCCGGTTCTTCCAAATCAAGCATGTTTTCATTTCCTACTGGTACTCTGGAACTAACCATTCCTCATTTCCTAATCTTTAGCAACTACCAAATATCACTTGAATCTTTTTGGAGTTCTACATTGTCCTTTTATTTGTTCATAATCACTAAGATACATTGCGTCATTAAAAATCACCCCTCTATTTCATCCACTCTTTGTTCCTTTAAAAAGATTGAAGAACCGTATCAATAAAACATAGTATACCATGAATGAGTTGTTGAAGCTACCCCTAGCCAACCAGGTTAATTCAAGAAGTTGTCGATTGTGAATTGCCAGTTGCAAAGCTGAATCATGAACAATGTTGTCAAATGGCATATGCTATTACATAATTGAATATGCCATTGCACAGCCCCCAAAAGACCCTTTTTTTTGGGGGGGGTTTGGCGGGTTTGGCGGGGGGGGGGGGGGGGGGGGGGGGAAGGGAAGGGAATACACGATAGCATAATCACATACTTCTATATGCAACCGCCTGATGCCCAACGGTCATAAAACCGCATATGCCACTATGGCATAAGCGGTAATGCTGTCAAAATGGCATATGTGATTGCATATGACAACACTGATCCTGAACCAAGTGAACTGGTGAATTCAGCCACTTAAATTTGAACATTGCCATTTTTTTTCTTAAAACCCTCAGTTCTCCAGGCAATGGATTGGATAGTGAGCACCATCTCATATTGGAATGGAGATACCCTTTGTTCTGTTTCCGCCAGAAATTTGGCTCTTTTTGGACGATGTCTAGCGTGGGGATGCCCTTTCCGGAGTTTGTATCCTTCTCTTGCCGCAGTTTCCAGAAACAGAATTATTTCAGTGGCTAGCTACTGGTCTTATCAGGGAGGTAGGTTCATCCCCTCTCGTAGGAATTTGACGGACAGCGAGTTCGACAATCTCATTAGTCATTGCACTACTTTCTCACTTGCAGGGAGTGTATTTGTCTTAGGTTGTCGTTGATTCATCGTGGTGGGGAGTCGGCAAATCTGGAGTCTTCTCTGTGAGATCGTTGTGCATACAGTTACCTCAGGAGCATCTTGGGGGCGTCTCGCATACCTCTGCTGTCTTGAGTTATGGGGCTCCCCTGAAAGTAGTGGCCTTCACCTGGTTGGCTGGAAGGAACAGAATTTTGACGATCGACAACCTTCGGCAACGAAATATGATCCTCCCAAATGCCTGTATCTTGTGTATTGAGGCAGAGGAGGATGTCGACCATCTGTTCTAGCATTGTGCTTTTACCAGCATTGTATGATCCGGCATCATCCTTGAAGCTAAGATCTCTTGGGTTTTGCTGAGCTTGATGGAAGCATTGTTCAATGATGGAAGCATTGTTCAATGCTTGGGGGGAGACTAGGCAAGCGTAGGTGGCGTTTGGCTCTTTTGGTCGGATTGTGGTCTATTTTGTTGGAGAGAAACAACTGGTCTTTTAACAATCTCAGTAAGGAAGCTGACAGAACTCTTTGCCAGGTTTTATGGTGTGTCAGTGAATGGTCCTCCCTAGAGATGGTTTAGGTGTTCGTCCCGCCGGGTCCTCTTGGGGGCTTAGTGTTTCCTTTTCTGAGTGTTGGTTGGGTGGGCCTTGTATCTTCTCTCTCTGTGTGCAGTTCCTTTTCTTGGGTGGGTTTGTATTTTTGTCCTTTTGTACAGTTCTTGGGGGTGTATAGTTCGAATCTTTCTTTTTTTTTTTCCTGTTTTTCTCTGCTGTTGTTTTGTTTTCTACTTTTCTGTTGGGCCGTTGGCTCTTTCGATAAAATTGTTTCATCTTTCAAAAACAAAAATTGGCTCTTTTTGGTCTTTTCAGCCGAAATGACTGCAACGTTCTTATTTTAGAGGAAACTGACCCCAATTTCTGGGCTTGCAAAGTTGCATTTTTTTTTTTTACCGGCATCTTTGGATTTTTCATAAAACTTGGGGGCATTTTAGGGTCCCCCTCCCCCCCTCCCCAATATGCTCAACCCAAATGTTTTAGGGTTTATTCAGCTCCCACATTTCCTGTTTATTTTAGATTATGAAGGGTTATATTTTGTGCATTGACATGCGTTGCTTAGGATTTTCTTTTTCATTGCATTTCTATTCTTTTCTTTTTATAATTTTTTAACATGCTTTGATGAAACAGAGGAAACACCAAATCATCCCCTTCCAGTTGGGGGGAAAGGATTTTTAAGCAATCCAAGGTGGAGCATGCGGATGGATATATTCAGATTGATGACTTGACCTGCTTTTCTGTGAAAAATCTTGGCAGTCAATTTTGCATGCAATTAATTGGATGGTTAGGATCTTTTGATCAGAGTGACTTTTCTGAAGGTGACCTTTTGAAGTGGCTGGACCAAATGGGTGGTCCAGATGATGATAGCGATGCCCACATGTCAAAGCAATTTGGTGAACAGCATAGGTTTTGTTTAAATTCCATCCAAAGTTGAATTATGTAAAATTTGGCTACTTAAAAATCATGAGTTTCGCTAACATGCTTGAGGGTAAGGATTGTGAAAATCACCTGGTGAGAAGCAGCTTCGCAAATTCAGTCCTGTCCCCAAAAATGCAATGGTGAAGCGGTGTCTGGCCTTTCGAATCAGGAGCATTTATGTTTGCACCGTACTGTAAAAGGAGCTCAATCATGCCAACATCGGCGGTCTGGCAAGCAAGGTGAAGCAACGAGCAGCCCTCAAAACCTTCCTCCATCTCATTCTGGTGTCCGCTTGTACTTCCCGAGTTTGGAGAGCTTGTGGCAGAGGCATTGTTTGAGGAATTCCCCATTGCACTGCTAGAGCTACGTTCTAACATGGGTGCTGGTTGCTCTTGCAAAAGTATCACTTTTCCTAGAGTTAAAGATGTGCTAGATGGTGTCTGCTCATGCACGCCATTGACATCAGCATTCGAATCAACTATTCGGCGGTATGCTGCTTTCTTGTCGTTGATACGGACACTGTCCCACATCTGCTGGGCCACAGAGAAAAGATCCTGATCTACCATCGGCTTGCAAACAAAGAGCTTTTCTGCATACTGGGAAGCATAGAAAACAGAGTTCCGTATATAAAATTCATTGGGCATGTCAAGGAGAAAAAAGATCCATTGAATGATACATAGGGTGCATAGACTTCATTGAGTTTGATACCTTTGCTTGAATGAACTTCTCTTTTATCAAAATAGAATCAATATGTTTAGGTTTACTGATAAATATCTGCTCTTGCCCTTGATCAGAATTACAGGAACTGCAACACAGGAATGTTGAAGATGTGAAAATTTAGCAACTTTTTAAGGGGCATTGCATTTGGATCTGTTTAATAAGGACTGTAACATGTCAACCCATGTCAATGTCCACAAACATATCCAATACTCCAACATAGGAAAAACAAAAAAAAACATTTTTTAAACATTAGTTGCTACTGGCTTTTACTTTTGGGAATAGTTTTTTTCTATATAAGAATAATTTTTATTTTAGGTTTATTATTCATTAGATTTTTTACACACAATTACAATATGCTGGTATTAAAACTAGAAAAATGATCAGTTCCTAAAATACGAGGCATGATCATCTACAACTGGTTGGCTGTGAGGCTCACATGCAACTCAGCTCCTGTGCCAACATGTCACTTGTAGCTTATCTTAACCATGTATAAGTGGGCCCCACCATCAAAATACCTGGTGCAAAATCAAGCTGGTCTACTCATCAGGCAGGCTACCCTGTAGTCTTGTACGAAACAATGGATGGTTCCCATCAGACCTGACAACACTCTAATTTAAAATAAGCACCCACTTTAGAAATGGACATGCCTGATTTCTTTTGCCAGGTGCTGTTCATGGTGGGACCTACCTTATGCATGGCTGGATGTACAACACATGCAACAGAGACATGTTGGCAAATGAGCTGGGTTCCATTTGAATCTCACATGCAACTGGTTGAATTTTATCATTACACATTCATCATCACCATCATCATAGCCTTGTCCCAGCTATTTGGGATTGGCCTTAGGAATCCTATTTCGCCAATCAAGATTGAAATAAAACTCAATTCTCATGGTATTTGGGCAGAACTTTGACAACTGGCTGCCCACCGAACATCAACCCTCACTTGTCCAGGCTAGTAGGGACTGGTAGTTGAAACTGGTAACAGGCAAAATTAGTATGGCCTCTTCTTCATTAGTCATTAACAATATAATGTTTTAACCTTTTATATTGGTACAGGCGTGTCAGCGAATCTAACTGTCTCAAAAATAAAATGTCTGAATACGTAAGTTTCATGGATTTGGATATATCTTGTGAAGGATTTTCATTTTTCACATGCACATCCAGTTACATGATATATATTACCTTGTGGCTGGAAGGATGCCATCATCGTTTAAGTTGTTTCTCAAGTGCAATAATTCCTCCCAGACTGAGTTGGCATATGTATTCCCCAACGACTGAAACAAATGTATAACAGAAGGCTCCCACACCTTTACATCAAGTGTCAGTGATCTTACCTGCAAGCACAAACACGAAATAACATCACTGATTGCAATCGAGTGCAACTGCAAGAACTGCAACCATGGGCACACCACAAAAATCACGACAGTAAATTGGCATAGTGACATTCATGTTGGGTGATACTTCTGCACTACACCCTAAATGCATTTACACAACAGAGTGGTGCAATCACAATGCATCATAGACAGAATATGACTTTTCCATTAAATAATGAATGATCACTTTCATTGACTTGTTTTTCTAGCATCTGTATAGATCAAGGAAGAAACATGTAATAAATGACTATAAACAGATAAAATTAGGAAATGTTATTTTGTTAAGAAGGCTAGCAACTGAGCCATCGCAAATAAAAATTAAATGAAGACAACACCTGCATCCTAGTGCAGCCTGTCATAGTCCCCAACAGCAGCCCAAGCCTGCAGGCAAGCCGCAGCCCATAAACTGTCCTATTACTCAGAATCTGTCCACCTTCCAGCTCACAATCCAACCTTAAATTGTCCTATAACCTATTCCTAAACAGTTCCTAATTGTCCCTGCAACCTGCCCATAACCCAATCCACCTGTAGCCTATTGATGCAGTCCAAATTTTTCCACACTCAAAAACTCTTAAGCCGTCTACTTAATTGTACCTCTTCCTGCACACCTCTAACCATAAAACAGCACTCAGTCTGTCCCTGATTTCAAGCCTTGGCCTGTCATGAGCCAGCTTATTCTTCATGTTGAGATATCCTCCAGAGGTGGATATTCTTACACTTTGTACAGTTACTTAATTTTGAGATGTCTTCAAGTGGTAGACTCAGTCTGTCCCTGATTTCAAACCTTGGCCTGTCATGAGCCAGCTTATTCTTCATGTTGATATATCCTCCAGAGGTGGATATTCTTACACTTTGTACAGTTACTTAATTTTGAGATGTCTTCAAGAGGTAGATATCATTTCCTATCGCCTCAGTCCCTACCTGTCTACCAATGAATATTACGGCAAGCCATTTCCATATCCTTCTGCTTGCTACAAAAGTATCCCACAGGAGCGATCATGGGAGCGATTCAAGAATGATAAGAGAAATCATGGGAAATGTCCTGTGGTAAGAAACCATGGGAGCGATCCAAGAATAACGAGAGGAAAACAAGTGAAATGTGCTGGGAGAAGAGAAAAATGATACGAGAAATCTGAGCAGACATAAGAGAAATCTGTGGGTTGTCTGGAAAAAGTGTCCTGATCCAAGTGGATATATACAATGAGTGCATCATTGGATTGATTGATGAGTCTAACAGATCTACACATGGATTGATAAGAGGATTGACAGATGAATCAAACAATGGAGTAACAGCCGACAAAAAGGAATTGGCAGAGAAGCTTCCAATGCATCATTTGTCATAATTTGCTCTTACTTTGCATCAGAATCAGAGAAGCTTCCAATGCATCATTTGTCATAATTTGCTCTTACTTTGCATCAGAATCAGGAAGCTAATCAAGAGCGAGAGATTGAGCCACAAGTGACAACTCAACTCTCAAATGAGCACCTCTACTATCAAAAGATGAGATGGAAACCATCCTGGAAGGCACGAAAACGGAAACATGAAAGAAGAAGTGGCATGCTCAACCATGTCAAACGATGAAAGAAGTTCATAGCAGACACACTGGCCTTCATCATCAGCTTCTACCAAAATCTGCAAACAAGCAGACAAAAGAAGATCCTTACAGTGGGTCAGCTCCAAGGCAATCAATAACAGTAAGAGTGGCCATAATAGCCACTGCTGTCATGATGGCCACCACTGTTACCGTTAAGATATGGTTCGTAATGGCTTACAGTCCATAACCCCCTAAACAGCCATTATAAAAAACTTGTATTGGCCACATAATGGTTCTTCTTCTTCTTTGAAAAAACTTGTATTGGCCCCATAATGGTCTTTTTTTCTGAAAGATGACGATTTTATTGACGGCCCCGTAATGATTTTTTTTTTTTAAGATGATGATTTTATTGATCAATCAGGGCCGAGGCAACCCTGAAAAGAATACACAAAAACCCAAAAGCTACAAGGAAATCCAAGAATCAGACGAGAGGAAACAAGCTTGTAAAGAAATCAAATTCAAAGCCCACCCCATAACCTCCAACTTAGCTCTCCTAAAAACTTCCAAAGCTGTGCTGCTCTTATTGCAAAAGTATCGGTTGTTCCTTTCTCCCCACAAAGCCCATATTCTAGCAAGCAAGGACAACCTCAATAACGATCTTCCTCTCTTACCAACTCCACCCCTGTGACACAAGTAAAGAGAATCTGAAATTGAATTCTGCATCACCAAGGATGAAACAAGCCCAGGAACCGATCCCAAAGATCTCTTGGGAAAGTGCAATGAAGAAATAGTTGATCAATTGATTCCTCATTCTGCAGATACGACAAGCAGACACTAACAATCACCATTACCTCTTACAAAGATTATCCACCATTAACACCTTGTTTCTTCCCACTAACATTCCAAGAGATCACTTCATCTTCCCGTGAGTTTCCACCACATGGAGGGAAGCCACTCCAGATTTCGACGCCAAGTAAAAAAGATAAACAGTAACATTTGCATCTATAGCCAAGGCTGCTAGCTTCAAAAACTCCTCCAAGAGGGATCTCTCCTCCAACCAAACATCCTTCAGAAACCAACCTCCTCTGTGAACCTCTTCCTCAACCTGACAATAATCCTCCACATCGATGTGACCCTGTACAACTACCCCTCTAAAGGCCTTTGCGAGCCATTATTTTTTCTGTAACGGCCGTTACAGTCCCGTAACATAATGGTTCCCACCAATACAGTTACGTAACCGTTTTTTAATACCTTGATCAGCTTTGGCTTCTAACATGAGGACAAGTTCTTTTCAGATCGGGAGGAATTGATGCATCATGGATGGGTCCCAAATAGGTGAAGATTAGTATCAAAGAAGGCATGCAGTTAAATTGTGAGGCCCACTAGTCCAATCAGAGTCTTTATATGGCCCATATACATACCATACACATCTTGTGGAGTGATTCTAGTATTCTACAACTGTACAGTATCATAACTCTATATTGTTGTGCACAGGAGGGTATTTTAGGCCTCCAAAATCAACCAATTCCTAAAGTTAATGCTGATACACAATCATACAACATTAATATTCCTCACAGTTATACATAGAGGAGATACAGCTGAAATTGGAACCATATATGGCATTAAGTGATCCTAGAAAGCACCGAATGATCTTATACATCAACCATATGTTATTTTTAAGGCTGTATATAAAACGTACTAAGTAGGAAAATTCCATACGCATGGTTTAAAAAGTGTTTTAGCTTGATTTGGCTTCTTTAGTTACAGTCAATGTTTTCAGTATTGACATTTGACAATATATCTTGTCCCACCTATGCGATACAAAATGCACAAGTAGTGCCGATACATCCGCTTGTTCAATCTAGTGAGCATTTTTTTTTATTTTTTATCCTTTCTTTTGTTGTTGTAAATCATGTTAAATCAATTTCAATGGTTACAAATCCATGATTCTTCATGTTTTGCATGAAAAATCATGGATTTGGAGCTTCAATTTCGAGATTATGGGGAGATGGGCTGAGTTGTGAAAAAGTGGAAAAAATCGAAATTTCCCAATTTCTCGCAAATCGGTCGCAATCTGTCCAAACACAAAATCAAACATGCACGTAGCATGATCTAGTGATTCTTGGTAATTTGGGGATTTTTTAATATATATATATATATATATATATATATATATATATATATATATATATATATATATATATATAAAAAATTAAAAATATTAAAAAAATTCTTTTCGGAATTCCACTTCGATCCACGATCAATTGGGCCCCATTTGAGAGTATTCAGGAGTGTTTGATGAAATCATCATCATACACGCTCTAATTTGGGGATTTGAAGAAAGATGGGCCGATTGGTGCAAAATTGAAGAAAATCCAAATTTTCCCTAAATTTTCTCAAATAGAAGATGATGAGTACTAGCATTATGTTAGAGAGTATCTTCACTGGTATTATTCTATTATGACTTGGGCATAGTATTGTTAGTCTGTAGAGCAACAATACTATACCCTACCCCGTTGAGATCGAGATGATGATTTCGAGCCATCACGCAACTCTATGGGTCTAAGCCACAGCCACACACATTATTCACATGTATATTTCTAGTTTTCTACTACTTTTGCTTTTGAATATAATGTTTGTGTTTTCATAAATGTCTTCTTAAATTTATAAATTATAGGAATAGGCTTTTGAATATACTTGCATCAGTTCAGTCAGACAACACATAGATTAGGACCCCATACAAATGAAACCTATTACGTGCACTTTTTTTTGTGATGTTTTGATTTCTAAGTGTGTGTTGATATCTTTTTTAACAATCCCTGAAGTTTCATTGAAATATTCAACCAATTTCCCAATGTTTCCCCATGTTTCCTAACAACAGCGATACAACCAACATATCTCATGTGATAACCGATATGTATCCGTATCCCAAAGGTGCAATACATTATGTGATAACAATACGGAAAACATTAGCTACAGTTCAGCCAGTTTCTTTATTAAGACAGTTTTTCATAGCAATTTGAATAGCATTGAGCCATTACGGTGGACCAATAGGGTTCTATTCTTGGCTTTTCGCATTAATATGGATTTGTAAAGGCCATATGACATAGCAATATGTATTTTTATTTGAAGAAGAATAGAGAAGGGAATGAAGAAGAAGAGAGAGATCGCATGGGAGAGTGGGAGAGAGAAGGATGGGGACTCCATGAATATGCTCTCCTCTAAATTTCTAATGCTTTATTTCTAACCACTAAACAATACTCAATACAAAGATAACTCCTACTCTAAGATTTGTAATCTCTAGGAGACGTTATAGTCTAAATAGGGTATGGTACTCTAAGGAACCATTCTAAAGTATGCTTAACAACTCATTATAGTGCTCTCACATACGCCAAGATTTGTGTACTCTAACACATTGTTTGCAATAACAATACTATCAGCCAATAGTATTGGTATCACGTGGGCCCAGCACAAAACAGCCCAAAAGTCATTGGCCTTCTAGGTATCGCACAAGATCAGTATTTTAAATAGCTTCACTATGTAGAGTGTAGCTTACACTGCATAGCCTTGCTTAACCTTAATGCCACATAGCTCATGAAAATAGCTTGAGTCATGTGGAGCCTACGCTACATGCTAATTTTGCATCTGCCATACGCTATATAGCTTATAGTAAGTACACACTACATGGCTTACACTACAAGCTAACTTTCACTAAAACATTAAAATCAATAATGTTTTTAATGATTTGTTACATTTTTTATTCTTCTAGTAAAAATTAGTTAATATTTTCAATGATTTTGGGTTGTACTTGGTTGCACCAAACATCATTAAATTTCATTATTAATCAAACTAATTTGGTGAAAATGTCATGATATTTAGAAATTGGCATAATCAAGCACAACCTTAATAAAAATTTAGAAGTAGCGATTAGCTCATGCTACATGCACTGTAGCTTAAGCGTCGTGCGTTGGAGGGGTGAACGTTGTGCTACACACCATTCACTATTTAAAACATTGCACAAGATATTGTAAAATATTCCATTGATACAATGCAATATTTTGATAATATCACAGTTAAAATTCCTTGGTACTGATGATACATGCGATAGTATCATCGATCCTATTCCAGCCGCGAGACCTAGTTTTTTTTTTTTTTTTTTAAATCTCTAAAAACTCTAGATCCTCCTTGTTTTTTCCCAAATCTCTTGCTTGTAATCCATTCTTAACCTGACCTAACCAACCCTCCTCCATTTTTTAGAGAAACAGGGGAATTTTCATGCAGAAATTGAGATAAGACAACAGGTGGGCCCGATTTTCAAACAGTGAGATTTTTTTTTTAATCCATTTTTTGTTGTAAATCACTTGGAATCACTACAACTACGATAGAAATCCAAGATTCTGCATGTTCCGTATGCTCAATCACGGCTTTCAATCTCCAATTTGCGAATTTTGAAAATTTTGGGGAAATTAGGAAAATTCAAAATACTTCCCATTTCACCCATTTAAATTTTGCAATTAGGGGGTGTTTTATTTTCAAAATCCTTTGTAAATACCTGAAAAAGAGTCAGTATTAGTTCTATAACATCTGTTTGTAAGGAGATGAAAATGCTACACCTTGAAAGCCAGTCCGGAAAGGGCTGACTTAAATTTGTTGCCCCACCATGATGTATGTGACTTATCCATGCCGTCCATCCATTTTACCATAACCTTTTAGGGCATGAGTCAAAAAATGAAGCAGATGAAACAGTGGCCTATGTAATGTCCACCATGATGTATGTGACTTATCCATGACGTCCATCCATTTTACCATAACCTTTTAGGGCATGAGTCAAAAAATGAAGCAGATGAAACAGTGGCCTATGTAATGTCCACCATTGAAAGCTGTTTCGTTTCTTGGGCCCACATTGATGTTTATTAGTCATCGAACCCATTCACAAGGTAACTCATACATGGATAAAGGGAAAACACAAATATCAGCTTGATCCAAAACTTCTGGGGGCCCCAAAAAGTTTTCAATGGTAGGTGTTCAATTCCCACTGTTTCCTTTGGTGTGTTCCACTTGAGCTTTGGATCTTCCTCATTTTTTGGCTCATGCCCTAAAATGAGATGGTGGAAGGGATGAACAGCGTGGATAAATCACATACATCATGCTAGGCCCCAAAGGTTTTACATTTTTATTTTTTATTTTTTCACCTAAAGGAATACGTTTAAACAGTGCCTGTCACATCACAATGGGAAGGGGTGCATGAATTACAAATAAAAATGGTGATTGCTTATTTACCCTAAATTATAGAGGAATTAAAAAATCAAACACTCATTTAGAGTATGAAAAATCGCATTGTACATGTTCAAGGCCGATCTACAGATTGATAGGGTTTTTTTTTTTTGAATTTTTTGAGAAAGAATTATTTCTTTAATTAAAATATCAAAAAATAATTTTAAAAAAACTTCCAAATTTTTTAAATTGATTAGCGGATATTTAGCCTTAATTTTCAAGTGTTTACAAGTGTTGGTTGATCTTAATATCAGTTACACTCTAATTTGTGAATTTGAGAAAAATAAAAATAAAAAAATTCTGCAGTTCACTCATTTAAATTGCAATTAGAGTATGAAAAAATCACATTAGATATGTTGGAGATTGATCTACAGATTGATGGAGGTTTTTAGATTTTTTGAAAAAAAATAAAAAAAGATTTTTTAATTGGAAATATAAATAAGTAATAAAAATATTTTCTTATGTCAAACAATGGATGGTCTAGGACTCTATATAAAGAAAACTATGTACACTTGTTTTTCATGATCTTATGATATCTGCGTGTGTAGTGATGTCTTTATTAACATCCCTTGAAGTTCCATTGAAAATTTCGACCATTCCAAATGTTTGCCAATGTTTCCCAAAAACAACAATACATTATGTGATACCTCCACTATTTCCCATGCGAGACCTGATATGTTTCCACATCCCAAGGTTGCAGATGCATCCGTCGATATTGATACTGAAATACTGCTCTAACACATATCTACATGGAGATGATTATGAATGGATATCCTAGCTTATTTTAAGATTTCTAGCATGAGTTGTTCCAGTTTCTTTAAGCAATTAGTTGCTTCTTCTTTTTCTTTTTCTTTCATTCTTTTTTTTTTTTTTGAAAGATAGTTGCTTCTAATTTTTATCTTTCTAGTTGAATAAACCAAAGGACTGATGGAATTTACTTGCACCGTCAATTATTTTGGCCTTCATTCAATCATGTGGCAAAATATAGAATTTTGGAGCCCTTCAGTTGGTGTGTAATTTCTAATTATTCAATTTATGTTCAAATATTTCAATTTTCTGCATCAATAGGAGCTATCCTAACTGATATGATTGACGAGCCATCGTCCAAATAGGCCTTTGGAGATGAACTTCAGTTTACCTTTGATATGTGTACACCAAGATTGCGATGAACCCCAGAACACTCGATGCAAATAAGAACACCAAGGTTTAAGGATGCCCAATCTGGATCAAGAGCACCACAATCAGCACATCTGTCATTTCCAGTGACTCTTCTCAGAACATCGATCGGCTTCTCATGCTTTATACTGAACCGATGCTGTTGAGAATTTCTAGTTGGACGTTCATGAGATCTGGTAGTGAATTTCCTCGCTGATGTGCATTCTTCAATTGCTGACTGATCAATATCAGAACTCCCAAATGAACTACTCTTACTGGCAGCACGAGCGTGACCACTGCTTGTCGGACTGGCAGGGAGAAGCTGTAATAAAATAGGATCTGAGCTGTCAGATGAATCTCAAAAAGTGAATGGACATGCTGCAATGCTAACATTTCTCATAATAACCTGTTCGGGTGACTGGGAATTCAGCAGTGAAGCAATAACTCCAGTTATCTTCTCAATCCAGTCCATTTGATCCATGGCACTCTCTGCCTGCATTGATAAACAGCACAAGGAATAGTCAGCAATGAACTTAACACCATGACCACCACTGTATTGAACCATAATAATGAAATAAATAAATCAGCAAAGCCCACTTACCAAATTCACAATGGAATGACTATTTGGATAGGGTGTGTATGATGAAGTGATGGTAGATGTGGCAATTTAATTGAAAAAAAAAAAAAAAAAATCTTTCCGAGTTCATGCTACTGCTAAAAGTATACCTGCAAAGTGTAGTTTTTCGTCGGTGATATGATCCTGAAGCAGAATCGCAAATCTGACTGGTCTGCATCAACTTTTATTGTTGACGTCAGCAGGTTCACAGTATGATGTGCGACAGATTTCTCATCATGTACTCCGCCATGATAATGAGAAGAAAGCCACCGGCTCAGTAGCCCAGAGCCAAGTTCAGAGGAGTGATGACCCCGTTGAACGTATTGTTGGTTCGTAACTCCCTAAAATAATAAATGCCATGTTAAATGTGAACATAAAATAGGCAAGTGTGGGACAAAAAAGAAGAAGAAGAAGAAGAAGGAATAAGGAAGAGATGAAACAAAAATAGAACTGCAAGCAACATACATTTCAAGTATTTTTCGAACTTAAGAATGACTTACAGATGGTCGGCTGGACTGCTTGCGGTAGTAGTACAACATTCCTCGGCTATCGAGAACAAAAAACCTTCTCTTCCAATCACCTCTCAAGTTTGAGGAACGTTTTGAGAGATAACCTTGTCGAATGGTTTGAACCTAAAGTATTGTGCATTGACATTGAAGTGAGCCAGAATCATTTGAAAACTGAACACTCAGGAGTAAAGAAAACATGTCCTGAAAAAGCAGGCAATTGCCTCTTTTCACGGAAGATATCAGTTATGAAAGGTTAATTAATTGTTCAAGAGAATCAAATTGCCTCAGAAGCTACCTTTCCCTTTGCAGAAGATTGCATAACTGCCTCAATCATTTTATGTGAACTTCTACCAATGGCTTGTATACCATCTCCATTAGGAGAACTACGTAAGCCATGTGAAGACCAACGGCTTTCACGATCAATCTGCCTTTTGAACTCTTGCATCCTTTCGCTAAGAGCTGCCTGCTCATGATTGGACCTTTCTCTTGCTTGTTGTGCATAAGTCAAAACCTTCAAAACAAGAAGTGTCTTCACTTTTAATAGTTCTTGATTATGAAGGTAAAATGAACTAAACAAGCAAAATGTTTGTAACCATGCGGAGTGCTGGGATATTGTCGTACATGAAACGGCAATCTCTAACTTTTTTCTTTCAAGGGTAACGAGAATTTTATTGAAAAAAGGCCAACCTGGCGCAACAAATTCCAAGCAAATAAAAAAGCTTAAATTACAATCCCTTAACGACTTGATACCCTTAAGCAGCAGCCCCCCCCCCCCACACACACACACACTATAGAGACATTACGAAAGATGCATGCTCATGAGTACACGTTTCCTTCCAACCAACCAAGTAAAAGTCACTGCTCTAGGCAGGATCCCATAAAACCAGAAAAGATACACACGATGTTTTAAATATCAACTATATCAGCTAATATATCTTGTATCCCACCTGTGCAATATGAAACACACAAGTAGTGCCAATATATCCCACATGCTCAATCTGGTGAGCATTTTCAATATCGAATTTATGTTAAATCAGTGTCAAATGGTTACAAATCCATTGGTTCTTCATGTTTTGCATGAAAAATCATGGAGTTGGAACTTTGATTTCAATATCCATTGGTTCTTCTTGTTCTCGTGTTTTTTCTTGAAAATTTCCTTCAACCAGTTGTCAATTGAGACTAATTTCAAAGCATTTACAAGTATTTGATGAAATGATCATCACTTACACTCTAATTTCGAATTTTGAGTGTAGGCAATCCAATTTGGAGAAAATTTGAAATTTTCCCAATTTCTCCCAAATTGCTTGCAATGTTTCCACTCCAAACACAAAATCAGGCATGTATGAGGGTTGATCTACTGATTTAGTCTTTAGTCCTTGTCAATTTTTGGAAAATATAAATCATTTTTAATAAAAAAATTAATAAAATAATTTATTAAATTATTATTTTTTTCGAAATTTCCCTTTAACCAGCTGTCAATTGAAACTAATTTCGAAGTATTTAGGAGTGTTTGATGAAATAATCATCACATACACTCTAAATGTTATGCATTCAATTTGAATATAATTGCATTAGTTCGATCAAACAATGCATAGCTAAGGACCCTAACAAAGGAAACCTATTATGTGCACTTCGTTTTTGAGATGTTATGATTTAAAAGTGTGTATTAAGGTCTTTTTAACAGAATCCCTGAAGTTTCATTGAAAAATTCAACCATTTTCCCAATGTTTTCCAAAAAGTGCGATAAATTACCCGAAACAAACGATATATCATGTGCAATAACCAATACGTATTTGTATCCCAAGGATGCAATACGTAATGCGATATTGATATTTCGAACACTGGATACGCATGAACCCCCTGAGGATTGGGATCTAGAGGCCGGATGAGGTTGTAGAAAGATCTAACTGTAAATCGACCCGAAGAGTAGCAGACTAGATCATCAAATCAGCTTCCCCCATGAGATGGTAATGCTATAGCCGACCCAAGAGATCAACAACCTCCACTATCTCCTCATCCAAAAGACTTTGTCCGTAAGGCGGGTTCCACACCGTTGCCGAACCATGAAGAGAAAAGCAGTCCATCACTTTCAAATTTTCTACTGAGGCAAGACGAGCTAGATTGGGGAATTCGTCACGAAGAGGAGAGCCACCTCACCGGACATCATCCCAAAATCTAATTCTGGAATCATCCCCAACACCAAAAGAACCCTTCCCAGAATTTTTCTCTAACTAACATGACCACTTTCCATAAATGAGAAGCTCTATACAAGGAGGATCGCCTTGTTTCCCAGCCACCATCTCGTAAACCATATTTAGCGACAACAACTTCGTGCCAGAAGTTAGCTTCTTCCGTTCCAAACCGCCACAGCTACTTCCCCAAAAGTGCCAAATTCATGTCAGCGAGATTTCTCGACCCTACCCCACGTTGAGATAAAGGCTTGCAAACCTCCTCCCAACTTAGAAGATTGAACTTGGAACTTTCTTCTGATCCCTACCATAAAAAGTCCCTTTTGAGCTTGTCGAGTCTATCTTAAACTGCTTTAGGACACTTGAATATGGACGTAAAGTACACCGGCATATTAGCAAAGGCTGTCATGATAAGGGTGAGTCTTTCTCCTAAGGAAATATAGCAGCTCTTCTATTTCGAAGGCTTTCTTTCAATCCTTTCAATCACCTTGTCCCAAAGATGTAAAGCGGGCTTGCTTTCTTTCAATCCTTTCAATCACCTTGTCCCAAAGATGTAAAGCGGGCTTACCAATGCATAACGGAAGCCCAAGATACATGGATGGAAAGGATCCCGCCTAACACCTAAAAAAAGATGTAAAATGCGTCACCTCGGATTTTGAGAGATGAATACCCAGCATTTCGCTCCTCACTTTATTCATCTTCAACCCCGAGACCGCTTCAAAACCCATCACCACTTTCTGCAGGCCCTTAACCAATGGACCCTAAGCTTTATAAAAAATGATCATGTCATCTGCAAACGCGAGATTCTGCTTCCCAAGTTGGGTATCCTGAAACCACTGGAAAGCTCTTCCTCCTGGCCCTTAGCTAACATTCGGCTAAACACTTCCCCAATGAGGAGAAATAAATAGGGGAAAGAGGGTTCCCCCCGCCTCAGCCCCCTAGAAGACTTAAAGAATCCTTTAGGGAAGCCATTCACCAAAACCGAAAAGTGCAGGAAAGAAACACAGGCCAACATCCATTTCCTCCATGTTTCTTTGCAACCCACTCAGCGCAACATGTAGTCTAAGAAAGCCCAATCGACGTGATGTACGCCTTCTCCACATCCAGCTTGCAAATAATGCCTGACTTCTTCTTCTTGAAACGGGAGTCAATAAATTCGTGAGCAATCAGAGCAATATCAAGAATTTGTCTTCCTCCCACGAAAGCCCCTTGATTTGGGGAAATGATGCTTCCCAAGATTTCTCAAAATCTAGAAGCTATCACCTTGGCCAAAATCTTGTAAGGGCTCCCAATGAGGCTAATCGGTCTAAAATCTTTAAGGTCTTCCGCTCCTTCCCTCTTAGGAATTCAGGCAATGAAAGAAGCTCCCATCTAAGGAGAAATTCTCCCTTGGTTCCAAAATAAAGTCCATAACATCCTTTTCTTGACAACATCCCAAAACACCTTAAAAAATGCCATAGGATAACCATCAAACCCAAGGGCTTTGTCCCTACCCAGACTATCAATTGCCTCCTTAACCTCATATTCGGATATCAGTCTCTCCAACCAGTCAACCATATCCTCATAAATGCGATCAAAATGAAGGAAGCCAAGCCTTGGTTGCTCCCAATCCTCTTTAGATAAGAGCTTTTGATAGTAGTCCACTATAGCCTTGCAAACTTGGTCCTTCTTTCAAAGACAAACTCATTCCACAACTAAACTTGAGATTCTATTAGTTCGAGCTCTAGCCGAAGCCATACAGTGAAAGAACCTTGTATTCTTGTCGCCCTCCTTAAGCCAAAGAGCCCGTGACCTTTGCCTCCATTTTATTTCCTCCATGTTTAAGAGGTTCTCATAATCAGTTGCAAAGAAAGATCGGTTCTGAATCTCAGCAAGTGTTAGCTCCCCTTCTTCCTTCGAATCTAACTCATGCAGCTTATCCAAGATTACAGCCATCTCAACCACTTTAGCCCCAAAGATATCCTTGTTCCAGACCTTCAGCTTGTCCTTCAAGATCTTCATATTTTTATGCAGTTTGGAAGCAACTGACCCTTGCACCTTCGAGGAACTCCAGCAATTCTCGACTAAATCAGCATACCCATTGACCTCCAGCCGTGCCAATTCAAATCTAAATGGTTTGGGACCCCAACTTTCTGATTTCACTTGCAGGAGAATGGGTCTGTGGTCTGAGCACAATCTAAGCAGCCCATCAAGCTGAACTAACAAAAACCTATCCATCCAAGTCAGGGAGACAAGGAATCTGTCTAGTCTTGATAACACAGGAGGGTCCCGCCCATTGGACCAAGTGAATTTAGCCCTAGACATAGGAATGTCCACCAAATCGAAATTGTGAATCCACTCAACAAAGTCTTTCGTACTTCTAGTAAGGCAAAAAGACGGAGATTTTCTTAGGTGAACTGAGAGCCATTGAAAGCCCCCACAAGCACCAAGGGAGGTCCCATTTTGGAATAATTAGCCTCAACTCTATACAAAAATTTGCCCTCTGGTCATATTTAAACGGACCATAAACCCCTAAAAAAGCCAGTTGAACCCCGAAGAAATATCGCAAAGGACTACAGAGACAGAAAACTGACCGCACAAATGCTCTCCTTTCTCCAGATATTCAAATTCCAAGAGACTGGAATGCCTCTCGATGCACCTCGAGCATCCAGTGAAAAGAAATCTTTTGATTTCTAATCCCAAATAGAATCGAGAACAAATCTACCAAAGGTCGTGATTTTGGTTTCTTGCATTGTAATGATCTGGGCTTTTGATTTCTTGCATATGGCCCTAATCTAAAGACACTTCTCCCTACACCCCAATCCCCTCACGTTCCAGCTGAGAATACTCATTGGGAAACCAACCTCGCCCTTCCACCCCTAACATGGCCTGCATTTCTACTCCATGTCTCGTAATTGATCGTAGAGGCCAACCTACTTAGCTCCCTCTGATTTCGTAGTGTACACCTTAGGGGATGGTTGATGTTCAACGTACCTCATTGTTTCATAAATTGGATCAGTGCAACCGCATCATTGTCATTCCCCTGGAATGACATTCCCAATTTCTTCCCCACCCTATCTATGACATCTTTTGTCCAATCTAGTTCTTCGTCCGACAATCCTCTATCGATCGCTGTCCCTTCGGCCACCAAAGTCTTACACTGCAATGGTCCTTTGTTAAAGACTTCATCTTTCCCCTTAGCAATTGTGGCCTAAAGTGGGGTAATATCTAGCATCTCCATGACCTCAACCCCATCAAAGCCTTCCTCCAGCTTTGAGTGGTTCACCATCTCTACCAATCCCAGCAACAAAGGAGGGGGTAGAGGATTTTGCTTGAAAAGCATTGCTCGCGGACCTCCTCTACTGTAAGCAATGTTTTCAAATCGCATAAAATCACATAAGCCATCAGCCTGAGCTGATTGCTTATGCCATCACATAAGCAATTGAGCATAAGCAATCGCTCAGGCTAATGGCTTTTTTTAAAATTAAAAATATGGTAAAAAATAGAAAGAAAGAAAGAAAAAAAAAAACTATGTCCAATTACTACAAGTGATTGGATTGGGTTTATTTACCTATTTCATTATAGTTTGACTATTAGACCATCTATATGTTGAGTTATATTGTATTATATATAACAAAACAAATTAAAATAATGAACAAGTTACACTTAGAAAGAATTAATTATTGAAAACTATAAATATAGAAATAGTATTGATAACTTGATTCTTGATGAGTTGATGCATACAATACAAATTACAAGTTACAACTTACTCGAATCTACAAGAAACATGATTGTTGACCATTATGCCATAGTATAGCATGATCAGTGTTTTAAATAGCGATTAGCGTGTAGCGTAGCCTTCACCCCTCTAAAGCGTGAGGCGTAAGCTACATAGCGTGTAGCGTAAGCTACACACTACTCAGAATTTTAATCTAGGTTGCACCAAATTAGATGATTAGTAATAAAATTTGACAAAATTTCATAACATGCTAGATAAAAGTGAAGAAAGAGCAACAAAACTTATTCAAAACTATTTCTTATATTATTTTACTAAAAGCATTGAAAAGACTAACTAATTTTCATTGAAATAGAAAAATGTAACAAATCATTAAAAACATTATTGATTTTAATGTTATAGTGAAAAATGACTCGTAATGTGAGCTATGTAGCGTGTAGTGTATCCAAATTAATCATGTAGTGTAGGCTACACGCAACTTAAGCTATTTTCATGAGCTACGTTCCGTTGCGTTTAGGCTAAGCTACGCTACGTAGCGTAAGCTACACGCTACATAGCGTAGCTATTTAAAACACTGACCATGATTATGCAATTATGCCATCACATAATCATGGCATACTTCCTGCATGGCATATGCGACCATGGCATAAGTGATCTGGGCCATGGTATGTGATTATGCGATCGCAGATGACAACATTGACTGTAAGGGAGAAAGACTTTCTTCCTCTGGCTAAGAAAGTTATTATCGAGAGTCTCCTCACGTGCGACTCCTGCTGCTTGTGTGGAGATTAAATCCCCTACCAGGACTACTATGAGAGATGTCGAACGAGTGGGAGTAAGGGCACATGTGGGGCCTCGAGACGCACCATCTTCCTGATCTCCATCTACCGCAATATGGTCCCGACACATTGCTAAAGATAGTTGTAATTCACCTTCATCAGGCCCACTGGTAATGCCACGTGTCTCTATCTCCTACGCTCGTCTAAGCAAATTCTCTAGAATAGGGATAGAATTTTGGATGGATCCACTGTTAGTGCACTTTTCTGTGGCATACTAGTGCACCTTATTTGTCAATTACGCAAGTCCGTAAGTCCAGTGTCGGTTGAGCTTAAAGAAGATGAAAAATGAAGACTCAAGCGGACATGTTGCATCAAGGAAGAAGAATCAAGTAAAAGAGATGCCTTAGTGAGCCTTAAACCTTGAACCAAACCAAAACCCAAACCTCTAGATGATCTTGACCCATTAGGTATACTTGTAGCCATCTTAGATTGACCTTAGGTGTCCCAAAAGACCGCCCAAATAATGGCCAAAGAGGTTGCATGAGTTGCTGTAAAACAAGCCAATCCAAACAGCACATCTCATGTGTCCGACCAGTCGTCAGGTCTATCCGACTAGTCGACAAGAGGCCAAAATGGGACAACAACTAAAACTATAAAATGTTGATCCCTAGGCTAATTCGATGGGTTGTCCGACCGGTCATCTGGCCTGACCAACCGGTCGGTCCGCAGAGGGCAAAATCTGGACAGCAAAAAAACTAAGTCCAGGCCCTTAATTCGACCGGTCGTTCAGCAATATTCGATCGGTCGGAGAACCCCTGTGACCAGTCGGTAGAGAGCCGTAAGCAGCCGTTTTATATCCATTGGGGTTTTCTTATATAAAGGCTAGGCTCGATTTTGAGGGTAAGGAGAGGAGATTTTAGTGAATTAGAAGCCACTCTCATTGCCCATATACCATTAGGCTCTAATCTTAAGCATTTCAAGTCATCTTCCTTGTGTTTGATAACAAGATGAAGCATTCAAAGCTCATGTGAAGATGGACTGGCTCTCTCTTAATCTTTAGATGTTTTAGGCACCTTAACCATAGGTAGATCATTCGTCTAAACCTCTATAAAGATCCTAGTATGAGGAATTCCTCTAGGTAACCAACTCCTACTAGTTATAGAGAATTCACACCATCTCCTATCACCTTGGGCATCTCAAGAGCATCACATGTGAGGTGATTGATCTGTGGAGCTGAGGCATTGACAACGTAGCGGCAACATGATCAGGGGAACATCGAGGAGCTGATTGAAGCACGGAAGAGCGGAGATCAAGCAACCCAAGAAGGCGCTGAACAAGGGACTCATCCGACAAGTAAGTTGTCAATTAGAGAGTCCGGTTGCACTCATTCCCAATGGAAGATTGAGTATGAGAGTTCGGATTTACAAACTCGATCAAGTCTCCAAAGGGAGCCTCCGGCGGGAGCGAACGCTAGGTTCTAGGATTAGAACTGAATGGTAGAGAAGATCCTTGTCAAAATCCTGTGTTAAATGGAACCCGTAAACATCTTAGTTGAGAGATGAACCAGTAAAATCTCCGTCATAGGTTGGGAGGAACCTTGTCAAACTCCCCAGAACCGATTTGAAACACCTAGGTTGGAAGGAACCTGATTTAAACTCCCTAGTGAATGCCGATATGCTCAAGGGATGAGTACATGAACCGGGAGTGGAGTAGACCCAAAGTCGAACCACTGTATATGCTTGTGTTTGTGATGATTTGAGCACATTATTATCTTAACATTGCATGTTTAATTACTTAATTATGAATGCTTGATAGAAATGTATGCTAGGCACTAGATAGGCACATTCACACACAAGATGTACTTTCATTAAGTAGTGTAGACTTGAGCTCTTATGATCCATTCTCTTATAGTCTACATAGGTTACATAGATTAGGTTCTTGATTAGTTAAATCATTTCTCTACGCATGCTTAGGCTAGGTTGTTTAATTGCTTATTATATAGCCTTGTGATTAGACCCACTTAAGCTTGAAAGCTAAGTGTTCTTGCTTAATTAGTTTATAATTGCTAATTAGTTTAATTAGGCAAGAGGTTTTTAAAAGGGACTTTTAAACGGTGCTAATCACCCTCCTCTAGGACTTAGCCATAGTTCTACAAGCTCCGCTCTAAGCTTCCGCACGTCTAGCGTCTCAAGTGTTATCTAAAGACGCAATTTCATCCACGTGTCGCAAGATCCTAGAGTCACAATGGGCAACGCATCTCAAGATTCTCGCCTCGAAGAGAGGTTCCGATCCAAAGCAGGTCCTCCTCCTACCACATCTCCGACATGTGTCCTTGAGCCGAAAGCAAACCCATGGCTTCGGTCCGAGCCTGCGAACAAAGCAATCTCGTTGCCTGAAAAGGAATGAAGTTCGCTGAACGTGGTCCCCACCTTGCAAGAATGCTAGCAACACAAACTCATACAAAGAGGGATCCCAATGCCCAAACCTTACATCCTTCCACTTTGTAACCATTTGCCAAAATGATTAATCACCATCTTTTTCTTTTTCTGTTTCTTTTTTTAAGGAAATTACAAGATATCTATACAGAAACTAAAAGGAAGGGAGAGAACTTCCCAATACAGAAATCAGGGCTGGATGACTGACCAACGTCTGAAGCATTCTTCTTTGAAATCTTGAACTTTGTCGTTAATCAAGGCACCAGAAGTCATCAATCAACGATTCTCTCTTAAACCTTCCAGATCTTCTGCCTTGCCTTAAAAGATATGATTGATTGTTTTACTCTCTTACTATCGCTGTGTCGCCACACAAAGTGTACCTTATAAAAAAAATGACCTCTCAGAGAAAGGACCTCATGACCATGCATGAGAGTGAAATGGAGGTTGATATTGACCAACCATCACAAAGAGATCAAGGAAGAAGCGCAACAGAGTGACCGCCGCAGGGGAAGTGGATATGTAGATGAACTACACTCTTTCGCTGCCAGACAAAGGACAAGCAGGCATGGATGAAGAGGTATCTATGATTTCTTCAGCCAGAGTGTTTCTCATGACATCCCTGTGTTGGGAATGATCAACCAGAAACAACCATCTTGCAGTCCAACAAAACCCAATCATTTTCAGATGACTTCGAATGACCATAGACTACTCGTAAAGGTGATCCCACCTCGAGCCCAGGCAGTTACGTATAGAAAGGAGCCAAAACTACGCTTCTGGAGCCCATATCCATGCCCAATTGTCCCTACGAATTCCTAGAGAAATGAACGTTTACATGTGCCTTAAAAGTCCTCTAACTGACCAGAAGAATGTAGATCACATCTAGCCTATGCACTAACTCATGTTGCTAAATTAACCACCCTAAACATTTTCTACGGCAATACATAAACACAAACAAACCTGGTGGACATATGGCTCCATCTGATGCAATAGCTCATATCCCTGCAAGAAAACCAAGACAAAAGCATTTAGAGCAGCACCAAAGAAGAGCAGCAAACTAGAATCAATAAGACAGTGAACAAGGAAATCGTATGGGTACTTGTTTGAAATAACGAAGGTGAGCATCCATTGCCCCACTAACAGCTTCCAAAAACTCAAACCTCTTCTTGGCTTCAACATTAGAAAGAACTGTGACCTGGAAAGAGAGAGAATATGACAATTAATGGCACCGGCCACTGGCTATCATTAGACATCCGTATCCAGGATCTCATATCAACGCATCTCTACTGGAAGCATCACTGTTGAACATGGATAGAATATTCTGCGTGCATAAAGTTGTAAATACCAGATTGAAGCGAGCCTGCTCGAACGAAGACCTTGCAATGTGGAGGTCCTGAAATATGCCTATAACTAAATTAATATTTCTATCTTAACGAATTAAGCTGACAAATGAGATACCAAAAATAAAATGGCAGAATTTCTATGAGTAACGATTAGAAAAAGGCCTCTCAGTTGAAAATAGGACAATACCTCCTCTAAGACAGCAGCAACATCCGACTTTGTACCTTTCCTCAGTGATAGAAACTTCTCACGAGCCTGTAGCACAAAATAGACATTGGAACAGTGTCACAGATCTACGATGAAATATTAATCCTAACAACAGAAGAAGAAAGAGGAATTCACGACTAATGTAGAGAACTGCATTCTCTAAGCCCATTCAAATCAGCTTAAAATTTATAGCTAGAACCAAGATTCTAATAGAACAGTTATTGTGGAAGGAGAACCTAGCATTGCCATCCCTTGGGCAAATTTCAAGTAGTCTGAATCTTGGGGGCTAAAAACAGAATTTTCTCTGATATCTTTGACTTTAACTTCTAGGCTAAACATATCATTACCTGTGCTCGTAAAGAAGTTAACAAGACTTATGGACAAAGGACTCTAATGAAGGGTGATATCAAGTTGCATTTCTACAATCCTATCAGAACATGGACTCCAAATAAAAGCTGAAACTACAGCCCTACGCCAATGCCTTCTTTTCTACCTACTCTAGTACTTTGGAGGTGGCATTGTTCACAATACCGATAATATTGGCTGATATATATGAGTATCAGTACAGACCAATACGATATACCCACAGAGAGGGCATTGACGATATTATCAGCGGTATATCGCGATATATCACAGATATCATGATATATCACGTGATATCAGCCGTTGCATTGTTTTTATTCCATACATTGTCGATACGTGCAATAATGTATCAATGATACATGGACAACACCAAATAAAATAAAATAAAATAATCTTGACAAATACCAACTTTTTCTCCAATTTCTTTGTTGGGATCTGTTCTAGAATCTATTTAGGCCACTCATTTCAAGTTGCTGCGGAAAAAGCCACGTATTTCCGTGGGAAATCGAGATCAAACGTGGAAAAGGACCAAAAACCCATTCAGTGAGAAATCGTGCTTTCTTTGCTACTAAATTTCTTGCTCATAACTTGTTAAAACATGCTTGAAATCCATGATAATTATAAGCCTATGCAGTATAATTTTGATGCAAAATCACAGATTTTAAGCTCCGATTTTTTAATTTGGGGAAAATCCCCAAATCCTCCATTTTCACCCATTTAAAACTATCGTGTCAAAAAATCAACACTCTTGAGTTGTAAGCCTATCTACGGATTTGCAACAATTTCCGTAATTTTTGAAAAAAAAAAATTAACTAAAAAATAGCTAAAGAAAAATATCGATTTATCATTATAGGTTAATCTATGCATAAGTTAAAAAGTGTCGGCAGTTGATATTTTTAGCCACATTTTGTGGTTATTATGAAAATAAAAAATATATTTTAATCAAATTATTAAAAATTAATTTTAATTTATTAGAAAAAAACACTTAAAACAGATTAAGTGCATTTCATTTATTATTGAGGTAATGTAAGTGTGTAACATATGCTAGTTCATTCAATATTAATAGAATATTTATTATGAAAAAAAAATCTGAAAAGTTAAAAATATTTCAAAAATTAATCAATGATGTTAATTGTTGTTTCTAACACTTTATGTTTCAATATTGCAGCCATGCAGGAAAAAAATGAGTGGGAAAGGGAGG
Source organism: Liriodendron chinense (assembly GCA_003013855.2). NCBI lineage: Eukaryota > Viridiplantae > Streptophyta > Magnoliopsida > Magnoliales > Magnoliaceae > Liriodendron > Liriodendron chinense. The sequence goes on from ML058574.1 coordinate 544,654, forward strand.
TAACATTGGGACCACCACTTCCTGATAATTGATTCAGGTCAAAATGCAGATATTCCGGGCAAGAGTCGAGTAGTGGCGGGGTGGCCCATTTGAAGGAACACTTGGCAAGTGTACATCGGAGTGTTGTTAATTATCCTAGTGTTCCGAAGAAGGTGAGGGCGTTGATGAAGTACTTAAGAAAAAGGTGAAGGTGACGCAGGCATGGCTAAGCTTGAGATGAGATTATAGGGAGGAGCTAGCACATCCTGTACGAGGCGTTAAGGAGAATAAAGGAGTAAGATGATCCCAAGTGCACACAGGAGGTTCAAGAGTCTTTGGCTAAGCAGTGAGAGATGGACTAAAAGGAGGTGGTGGAAGTCAAGTAAGCCTACTTTCTAGGAGTCCACGCGAGAGGTTGGTGGGAGTAGTGAGGTAGAAGGGAGTAGTAAGGGGAATGAGGGTGGTAATGGACGGAGGGTGAGGGTGATAGCGGTGGTAGGGCCAATTGGGGTATATGCCACTCAAAGAATGTGAGGATGCCGCATCCACCATCGGATCTAGCAGTTTATGCGGAAGCAGCGGGGAACACAAACGTAATTAAAGGACGTGTACTCTCAATGAGATTTAAGGAAGAGAGCAGACAAGTATATTGCTAGGTGGTTTATTTATGGCCACGTGCCTTCTCATAGTGCCAAGAGCCCATATTCAAGAACATAATTGCTAAGGTGCAGCATGTGGGATTGGGTGTGAAGCCTCCCTTCTCATGTGAGATTATGGATACATACTTGGATGTTGAGGTGGCAAAGATGAGACAGTACATTGATACATTGAAGCCATCATAGGTGGAGTATGGGGTCTCACTGATGCGTGATGGATGGACAGCCGACTTGGTTGTCCCTTATAAATTTTATGGTCTACTAAAGGGGGATAACCATCTTCCTCAAGTCTGTTGATGCATTAAATGATATTAAGAATGCAAATTATATATATGGGCAGATTAAAGATGTGATGAGGGAGGTGGGGACGAAGAATGTTGTCCAAATCATCACGGAAAAAGGTAATGCGTTTGTGAAGGTGGGAGGAGAGGCCAGTGCACTGCCTATTGCATAAATTTGATGCTGATTGCTGGAGGTAGGAGAGGCCAGCTATTAGGAGTGCGATTGGCAATGGAAGCGTGGTCATAAAGTCCATTTACAGCCATACCTAGCTTCTTACCAAGATGCAAAGGTATAATGACGACATAGTGTGCAGCCAGGGGTGACTAAGTCCATTACTAATTCCATCGCTTTAAGCAGCCTACAAAAACACAAGCAGGGACTCAAGCGCCTATTCTCCTCTGTTGAGTGGGGTAAATGGGATAAGAGTGATACTCTTATGGGGTGGAGGGTTTCAAGAATTTTCTTGAGTGACAGATTTTTGGATCGTGTGCATGGTGTTAGGGATTCTAGAGCCCATTTACAGTGCTGAGGATGGTGAATAATGAATCCATCGATGGGTTCTATGTACGAGTCGATGCAAAGTTCATGAAAGACATGATTAAAGCAAAAGCCCCCAAGTCATATCAATGGCTGCACACAATCATCATCAATAGGTGGGAGAGGACTCTTCCTCGCCCTTTTCATGTGGTTGGTTAGTAATTAGGTTTAATTTTCTACCTATGGCATTGTTTAACTACTTTCTTGCGTGTTACTTTCATTACAATTATTCACTAAGATTAATTTATTCGATGGGATTTAGCATACTTCCCGAACCCCAAGTACCACTACAATAGGAGGTTGGGCAACAACAATGACTTAAAGAGGTTGGTGCACGACATTTATGAGAAGTATTCCTGAAATGTCTATGTAAATCAACTTTGTGAATGAGGTATAGACTGTTGTATTCATTTGTTCTCAAGTTTTGTCATTTTCTAGCATATAAATACTTGAGAAATTCTGATAATTTTATTGGATAGATTGTAATGTTCTGACATGAAAGGGGCCTACAGCAGAAAGAATTTGTGATCAAGTCTAGAACGATGATGTAATGCAGGGGCATTTTTCACGGTCCGAGCTCGAGTGGGGCAGCCGGTGAGACTCAGGGGCACACTCGGGGTGGGCGGCTTGAGTGGGGTGGGTGGCCCGTGAGACTCAAGCCCCACCCGCGCGAGTGGCCCTTGCAACTCGGGCCCCACCCGTGTGACTCAGGTGGCTCGTGTAACTCAACCCATGCGACTTGGGGCCCACGTAGGAGGGTTCAAACGGGCCTGGCCTAGCCTGGCCTATGAGAAAAAAGGATATTCCGTGCCTCCCCTATCAGCTCTGGAGCTTTTGGTGAGTTGGTCGGATTTCTTGCATCGTGATGATACCATATAAGTTGTAGCATTATGTAGCAAGTTTTCCTATTTCCTAATTATCTTTTAGGCATGTGGCATTTCTATGGAACTAACAAACAATCAAAATCAATTTGTAGGCAAGTTGTAGTCTTTTTACATGAGCGACTGCCAGACCCTGCAGCGCTTAACGGTCTACATACTTACACAAACAGTATCATCATCATCGTGTGAGCAAAACACGTCCTTGCTTATTCACACAAATAAGTCGAATGGGTTGTGTACAAGAGGCTCTGAAATCTCATGTTTTGCCACTACAACATCAAGCTGCAAGAGTGCTACAGGAAAATGAGGATGGGAGTCGCAGATAAGGATGCACTCAACTTGATAATGATCAGCCACTAGGCACATCTTGAGGGGGAGAAGCGGAAGGACCTACTTTACGAGTGAGTTAAGTCAATTGACCTAGACGGTATCAATCGATGTACTGATCCGAGGATAGCTAGCAAAGCAACATCGCAAGGCATCAATGTAGCTGTTATCTTAGAAAGGCAAGCATCGCCCTAGGAGTGTTACTCTTTTGACCCACTGACACGAGGAGATCACCGGACATCAGGATCGTGTGGCACACATGGTAGAATCACTCTTTGCTGATTATTGGATCAATTGCAAATATTGCATCATACAAAGTGAAATTGATCACCTCGAATTGGTATTTACTCATATTTCCACATCCTAGTTCTATTTCACCTTAGTGCTTCAATAGCATGTCAACAGGCTGGTCTGGGCTGGATAAAGGTCAACCAGAGCTCAGGTCAGTAAGAGATTTCGACATGTATGCTATTGGTATCAGTATGAGATACATACATTTTAACATTATTGGCCCATGTCGAGCCCGCCCCAACCCAACCCAAATAGACCAATTAGCTCAACCCAAGCTTGGCCCAATCACTAACCGAGCCTCAACTTTTAGATCCAACTCGCCAATACTACAAGTTCCAGCCTGAGCATAATCTGTGATGAGCCAGGCCTGAAGATTCAATAGACTGGCCCAACACATTGACATCCTAAAAGACATCTTGTGGGAGTTTAAATGGCAAAAGCAAATGTTGTGAGTCCTTACAAATCTAAATGTTTTCAATGTTTCCTTTTACTTCCCTGTGCTTTCCTTTTATTTGAGAAAAGTAAAAGGTGAGTGAAGTTGATACTATAAGAACATTGCCATATTGGGTGTGCACATGTGATGGACAGAGTGGATCCAGCTTGATGGGAGTTCATATGGACTTTCTATCATTACCATCTTGTTGTTTGTACATCTAGATGTTTTATCATTTATGAACACATTTGCTAAAACTATGTATCAGTGGTTCCCTACTAGACTTTGCAGCCAACTACTTGAGCACGTCCTTTCCACATCTGCTCCGCTGGTGGTACATGTGTGTACTTTGTTGCCAATTTGAGGGACTATGCCTATCGCCCTCCATAAGTTGTAAGGAGATTCCATATTTTCTAGTCAGCAGTATTGTCTGCAAACTACCCCTCCATATCCTCCTTCGTTTTCTTCCTCTTTGGGGGTGTGCACGTAGTTGAATTTCAGGTTAATACTTGGTGAGATCATATTGGCATGTGAGTATTATGTGAGCCTAACATGGCCAGTCCCAGAGCCCCGGTAAGAGAGGAAGACCATTGCAAAACTCTTTCCAGTCTACCAATTGAAAGTTGACCCAAACTGCTGGGAGAAAGACCAAGATGATGAGTATGGTCACATGTTAAAACTATGATACGATCTGCATGGGTTGATCGACTTCTTCACCTAGCATATAGTAGTGGACAATAGTTTCTAGTTGAATAATCGACATGAGTTGGAAATTATGCTTAATCAATACTTTTTCTCAGCTTTCCTCAAATTCCCTCTTTTTTTTTCTTTTTTGTAAAACTTTGGAAGTAACCTGAAAATTTTTACAATTTACAACTCAATTAGATTCAACTGCATAACAATGTGATTTTAATTTTCAAAACACTGGATCATACACAGTACACATCCATCTGTTTACAATAAATCGTGGCTTAGGATCCCCTCATGAAACCAAAGAGTAACTGCAGAATGTCCAACTAATGCTGAGTTCAAGGAGACACTAAAACCATGGATTTATTTTACTTTATTTTATTTGTTTGAAAATATAATTAAAATTTCATTAACACTAAAACCATGGATTTATTTTATTTATTTGAAAATATAATTAAAATTTCATCAACACTAAAACGATGCATTTATTTTATTTTATTTTATTTATTTGAAAATATAATTAAAATTTCATTAACACTACAACCATGGATTGGTTACAGATAATAACAGAACAGTTGCAACAATGATCAGTTCAATGGAAACCATAAAAGAGTTGCAGAATATGTCATCACAAAATGGTGAAGGACAAATTTGTAATAGCAAGACATTAAAATGCTTAGTGAAGAAAAACCTCAAAAAGTATACCTGGTCATAAAGAAGGCTAGCCTTATCAAAGCGCTTCCGGGCTTCCTGCCACAACAAAAGATTCCTCATAGCATTTCATAAGTTCCTTACCACATAAGTTCACATGCATGAGAAGATCAGCTGGGAGCAATGAGAGCCTAAACATATGAGGATATCATAATAATGTCACTTTTTATGTGGAACAGAGCAGAAATATCTGAGCCTCTATAATAACATGAGGTAATGAAAACATGCAGTTTGAACATTCTCTTCAACATTGCACTCAAACTCCTTGAGAGGCTTCAGAAGCCAGTGGCCCAGTGCACAACTAGCTCACAGTACATAGGTAAACTCCTCTAGATAAAATAGCAAAGAAGTAACTCAAAACACACTGTACATTTCCAAATAAGATAAGCGAATATCTTTCAACTAACATTGAAACGAAAATTTAGCCAACTTATATTTTGAGTCACAAGGCACACGTTTACGTAATGTGGATGGCATGCTTTTGTGTGCATGCGTGCAAGGGGGAGCGCTGGAGCAGTAATTATCTAAAACAGTTAACTGTATGGGAAGTTCATATATATTCAAGCTGTGTGTGGCCCTCTGTGATGTCTGTGTGCCATCAAAACCATGAACACCCCCCCCCCCCCCCCCCCCCCATCAGCCTGATTCAAATCTTAGGTAATCCTACGATTTACGATTTTAGTTGAATCTTAAGCAAAACAATTTGAATCCCAACCTTGAATCCCTTTTTATATGAATCCTATGATTTACAATTCAAATGATACTTGTTCTCTTTTACTTTAAGCTTCACTTGGCTTTCATTTTATGTTTTTAAATTGGTGGGGGCTTTAAGAATTATTTAGAAAAGGTAAATTATTTTTATTTGTTCTTTATAAGAGATTAAATGATATATATTCTCTTCAACATTAAATCATGTAGCTTTTTTTTTTTGTGATTTCTAACTTCTTAATTAGTCGAAACACCAAATTGATGTATGACCTACCTATAATGTTTTTATGGATGTTTACGATCAGCATGACTTATATGTATTATGGAATGATGATTAGAAATGAAAATATCTTTTTTTGTCAGTCTACAGTATCAAAGGCTGCCTTTCCACCATGACTTTACATTCAAGAAAGGTAACAAGAACATAAATTATTAAAGGACCCTTGTATGTTTTTTAAAGGGAAATTTCATGCAAGACAAAAAAAAAAAAAGAATGAGAATCCTTTAACACTATCATGACATGGTATTACTTGGTGCACATTGATGGCAAAAGGAAGATAGATGAATTTTAAGAAAATCTTTTCTATTTATATTTTTTTTAATTTTAAAAAATCTTACGATTTACGATACGATTTGTGATCCGATACGATTCAGCCCCTACTACAATTTGCAATCCGATAACAATTTTGACAACATTGATCACAAGGAACAATAGAGAGGGAGATGACAACCACGGAAACTTTCTAAGTTTTTATGAGGCCCACTTTTGGAGGGTACATGCCATTCAAACTGTTCAACAAGTGTGCTGAACACACGAAAATCAGGCTGATCGAAAATTCAGGTGGGGCTCACTGCATGAATTCAAAGGTTCCAGGCATGATTTTACATTGTTCCTTGTTGCATGGCTGACCAGATTTTTAGGATGTATAGTGAACATGAGGTGGTGAATAATGGATGGAGTGAATGACACACACATCATGGTGGGCACCAAAAGCTCGACTATATGGGAATATCCCATCCAGTCGATTTTGTGTGTACGGGCACGAGTGCGAAGAATGATCCAATACCATTTACTCTACCATAAGGCACGGTAAAGTCGACCTCTGTGGACCCATCCATGTTGTGTTGCAAAGATCCAAGTCATCCATCAGGTATGTCCCATCATCAAGGTATCCCAAAACGGTTACCTATCGGCCGATACGTAAATGAAACGGTGGTGGCCGTTACGCATTACGGGGTTGAAACGGCTGTAACGGCCATTACAAAAAAAAAAGGCCGTAACAGCCTGTAACGGTCCCGTAATGGCCCCGTAATGGTCCTATAACTGGTTTTTTTCAAAAAATAAAAAAGGGCTATATCGGCCGATACAGGGTCCGTAACGGCCATTACCGCCCACATCGAAACGGTAACGGTGGTGGCCGTTACGGCCACCGTTACCGTTATGGGATACCTTGCCCATCATGTTAGCCCAATCCATAATTCAGATGGACCCACTACAGGAAAGCATGCGGAAAGTGATGCCAACTATATGTAATATGAATTCGATTGATCATGTAATTAATACTAGTGGATGTGGCACATGCAATGCACATGGAAAGAGAGGAAGCGGCCTGCAAGATGTGGGAAAGACAAAAGGAGAAGCATTTTTTAAAAATGGGCTACTCCTGTGATGGTTCACTACCATTTTAAAGGGAGGTAACTTATCATCCTCACACATGGAATTCATGCATCTCTATCTAGACCATCCAAATTGTGAGTACTATGGATGGATCATCTCTAAAATCACACTGATCAAGAAATCTTAAACATCCAATTGATACTATCAACTGAATGGTAAAAAGTAAAATAGTGAGTGGTTCGAATTCCAAGTGCAAACAGATGCTAATATCATCTTCTCAGTGTGTGTTCCAGGCTATGGCACATCTGCAGATGGTGTTCAGAGGTTAGGACAGCCTAGCTTGCCTTGAAAAATGTCATGTGTATTGTTGAAGAGTCACCACCATTTGAAAAAATGGTGGTGAACTATCATAGCCTAGCCCATAAAAAGTAGGCGTTCCAACAGACTGCTTCAGTTCCAAATTACCTATGTGCGCTTTTTTTGTTTGGTACCCTTTCCATGTCCTTCAATGATAGAGTTTTAGCAATTCTAAAATTACTTGCATGCAAATTTTTGCTCCCGACTTCTATGTGTAAAAATGGAGCATCATGCTGCTACTCTGTCATATACAGCTGCATTACAAATGAAGCAAAGCAGCAACATATTTTGGTGGAGAGAGACGAAGCGTCTATTTAAAAATTTCTAGAAAGTATAAAAAGCTAGGAAGCAGGAGCAGGAGTCTAAAGCAGAAGAAGCACCTGGGTTAGGACCTTCAACGGTTCGGGTTCGGGTTCGGGTCCAAGTGTACCCATAACCAACCACTTTAGTTCCCAGGTCCTGTCAGGTAGGGTCACACTGAGTTCCAGGTCTTACATTGGAGATTCTGGCCTGGAACCACCAGGTTTTGCTACCCACTGGGTCCGTAAAATCGAGTATGGGTGAAAGGGTTTGGGTTGGCTCTGGTTCAGATTTTGGATGGTGCAAAATCTTCAAAAGTACATTTTCAAATGATCCTAGCCATCATAATAGCATGCTGAGAAAAAGCTCGCAGCAAGTAAAACCAAATAGAAGATCCTAGTTGTGAAATCTTTGAACTTTTATGGGATCTTGCTGTGTTTTTTACTGTTTATTTGTAGCCACTGATCAAAGAGTTACATCTAGGATATTTTTGAGAAACACCTAATTCACAACCATAACAATATTGACTGGATGACAGAGACGTGGGTCCATTTGTGTATAATGGTGCATCAAGACACTTCACTTTCTGATACATCAGGATCCCATAGATGACTCCAGAACAAACAAGCATAGGATTAACATATTTTCGTCAAAAAAAGTTTTCATCCACCATTTATGGAAATGATCCTCAACCCCTCGGGTTTTGAATTTGTACAAGTTGGGCCAATGGGTCAGTGGTCCGAACCGCTTGTAAGGTGGGCCCAGAATGAGCGGACAGTGCCCCAAAAAAATTTGCCCATCTACAATCATAACCCATCAATTGGTTGACTGTCGAAATTAGTGTTAAGAAAAAGAAATACAACTGGCCATATTTGACTTGAAAAAATGCTAGAGTTTCAATGGACAATATCATCCAATCTGAAATGTAATTGGGTCATAGCCAATATGCAGTAGAGCCCTTTAGAGTTATGGTCTATATCACTGAAACATGAGCCCCGGTATGTTTAGAGCTGAGTGGAACTCAGAAAAGCATCACTTTTTTATGGTGGAAATGATGCTGTGGGACACCAATAAAATACACATTCAATTCCACGCATGGGGAATCTTTACAAGCGCGCACAATGCTTCGAAGAAGCAGAGAGATTAGATGGGCCCGCTTCTCATCAGTCATCACCATCAAATCCCAGTATTAATTATAGTACCGTTTTCCTGTGTTAGAGTGAGATGGGAGTTCATGTGATTAGTGAGCTCTATTGGTTCATAAAGTGGAGCTTACGTGATTAGTACAGCTTTAAATTCTGTTCAAATGAATCTGCATGTGGAACTCATTTGATGGATGGGTTGGATACTTGGATCTTGTACATGTGTGCTACTTTGGCACACAGATAGCGTGTCGGTGGGCTCCCATGTGCGTCTTCAACTAATTAGCAAAGTTCTCAATAGACAACAGCCCACACAGAATAATACATGAAACTGAAAAGCACCCTGATTTTTTTGAGAGATAACAGCCACTTTATTAAAAAGCTCCCACAGAACGAGTAAAGAATACACCACCAAACAGACTAAATCAAACAAGAAGAGCGGCCAAAGCGGCCTTTACATAGATAGCCCAACCACTATGAGATCCTTAACTTTTCTAATAACCTCATCAGCCCCCACCCGAACATTTCTAAAGCAACACCCATTTCTAGCCCCCCCAAATAGCCCATAGCATGGCCATAATGAGCAGTCTCCAAATAGCTTTTCCAGATTTCCTCACTTCTCCACCATGCCATGACCAACGAAGACCCTCCACCGACAACGGCGTTACCCAATCCGTCTGAAACAAAGAAAGGAAGTGACCCCACACCTTTCCGGAGAAGGAACAGTGGATGAAGAGGTAGTCGATCGACTCCTCACTGCCTATGCACAACAAACAAATATTTGGAAGGATCCTGGCCCTTCTCTGCAGATTGTTGATAGTAAGAATTCTCTAACAACACACCAGCCACACAAAAACTATAACCCGTGGAGGAGCACCGTTGAGACAATGATGGAATGGATGAAGGGAGAGGAGGAGACTTGGCTCCAAATCAAACTAAAGAGCAACTTTATGGAGAACTTCCAGGATAGATTCTAGCCCAAATAATTGAATCTTCCACCTGGTCATCAAACTTAGCATTCCTCAAGAAGTCAAGAAGGCCAGCAAACTCACCAATCTCTGCTTCTGATAAGTTCCTATGGCAAGGAGGAGCCCACTCCACCAAGCCACCAATAACTAAATAACATTCCGCCACGGTGACGAAGCGACAGGGAGCAAGGCAAGCAATTCTCTAAAGGAAAGAAGGAAAAAAAAAAACTTGGAGCACAAGATTGCCGCACCGAACATCGACCCAAAAGCGAAAGCGGAGCCCATTCCAAAAAGCAAAAGACATACCCCCACAGACAATGTGCTCGGTTGCCGCAACCACTTTCCAAATAGCCAAGGCCTTATACAGCGAAGAACCCTAAACGAACCACCCGCACTCCTAAGTTCCATATTTAGCAGCTACCATTACCATCTCCCTCCATAGTCTTCCCTCTTCCACTCCAAATCTCCAAATTCACTTCCCAAGCAACACTGTATTCATGTCCCCTAAGGGTTTAATTCCCACCCCTCCTTTGATCGACCTGCACACGACATCCCATTTGAGAAGATGAATTTTTTTCCCTTCACTAGCGCCCTTTCATAGAAAGTCGTGCCTTGACCTTTCAAGTCTCAGGAACACTGACTTTGGGCATTTAAAAAGAGAGTATATGGGCATAATGGTGAAAGCCGTCTTAATAAGCGTTACGTGGCCTCCCAATGATAGATAATGGCATTTCCAGCAAGTAAGCCTCCCAATAAAAAGCACCCTAATAACTAGGTAGAGACCGAGCCCGATTGAAGTTAGTCGGGTACCCGACGGATACCCAAGACCCCAACCCGATTTTCAAACGAGTCAATGTCCCAGACCTGACCCAACCCTATTTCTAAGACTGGGTCTAAAAATAAACCTAGACTCGTTCTGACACGGATCGGGTCCTCTAGGTATCCATTGACAGCCCTAACCTGGATAGCAGGTTGGTACAACATAACTACAGTCTATTGTCCTCAGATTCATCATTCATCTGCAAAGGGAAGCTCTTGGGAGTTCCTATGAGTTGGTGCCTACAAATGCAAATGCCCTCACCCCCTCTTTTGTGCAAACCCCAAAGTTGTCTCTCCTACATGAAAATACTCATTCATACATAACCTAGGGCATTATAGAAGGTAAGTTTCCCTCAGTGTTTTAAATAGCGTGTAGCGTAGCCTTCACCCCTCTGAAGCGTGAGGCGTAAGCTACATAGCGTGTAGCATAAGCTACACTAAGATTTTTAATCAAGGTTGCACTTGGTTGCACCAAATTAGATTATTAATAATAAAATTTAACAAAATTTCATGATATTTGGTACAACCAAATGCAACCTAAAGTAATAGAAAGGGGTAATGATTAAACATAAAAGTGAAAAAAGAGCAACAAAACTTATTTAAAACTGTTTCTTATATTATTTTACTAAAAGCATTGAAAAGACTAACGAATTTTCATTGAAATAGAAAAATGTAACAAATCATTAAAAACATTATTGATTTTAATGTTATAGTGAAAATGACAATGTGAGCTATGTAGCGAGTAGCGTATCCAACTTAATCATGTAGCGTAGGCTACATGCAACTTAAGCTATTTTCAGGAGCTACGTAGCATTTAGGCTAAGCTACGCTATGTAGCATAAGCTACACGCTATATTGCGTAGCTATTTAAAACATTGGTTTCCTTACCTTGAGCTAATGATGAATAAATGGATGCCATGGTGGTGGAGCAGCTGAAAATGTCCACGCAGAGCACTAGATCACATGTCCCACATTGGAGCAGGTGTGATATGGATTAGAGATCAAGTTGCCAATTTGCCACCTCAAGAGGCTCATAGTAACTCTTGAAGAAAAGACAAAACAAAAGGAAAGGAAACCATTGCAACTCCCTGATAAATAGTGTATTCTCTCATCAATTTCAAACAGGATGCATACTATTGTTTTGCTTATAGCTAATTGTAGCAGATCTCCCACATGCTGGTGTATCCTACTGATACTAGAAATTCTATGTCACATTAAGATTCACTAGGTTACACTTTTTCTTTCATTCTACATTGAATACTTTGACATTGGAAGTTGTAATGCATGCAATGTTGTACCTTGACGTCATGTAAATCAATGTTGACAAATTGCAGCAATCTGTCATTTAGCACGTGCTCAACCTGACAAAAGCAGTTCAAAGGTATCACCAATTGCTAGCAATTAGAAGAAAAAAATATGTCACAAATAATTTAATGAAGAACCAATATGCAAGATCATGGTTCAAAATTCTTTTTCTTCTTCTTTCTTTTTTTTCTTTTTAGTCAATATCCACAATGATACTGATATTCTGAATCTTGAGCGGAACAAATCTCAAGGATACCATAGTAAGAAATTCAAATTAAATAATCGAGTAAGTTTGCACATTCTCAAACACAAACAACTCGAGGGTAATGGAGTGTACAAATATGGACAGACATTGCAAAGTAACAAAGAAAAAGATGATTAAAATTGTGATCAATGACCCATGATTACATAATTTTGTGATTTACGTTTGTTTCTCAATAATATTCTAAATGAATAAGGCATAAAATTTATTCACCAACAAGCCACTGCATAGAAGGCACTTTGGATATATAATCAAGCATATTGATCACTGAACTAAAACATACTGCTCGCTGGCAGGTGGAGAGAGGTGACTAGGTATTGCAGTTCACCAATGCCAACAGAAAGATGTAATCTTTTTTATAATACAATAAATTGATATTCCAACACCATGGATATATACAATTTTTTGTTTCTACGAATCTTCAAAATAGGTTTCAGTCGTACAGTCCAATACGCTCCTACTTCTTCAATCCTCGGCACTCGCAACACTATTCCCAGATCTGGAGAGAGAAATCTCAAAACATTTATAGACTGCCAACCCTCATCTGGCTACACTCAGAACCACCTTTCTCTTTGGCAGGAGAGAAGTCTAGTGTAGGTCACATGGGCAGTGAATCCTTTATGGCTTTATCTGAAGAGGTTCAGGAGATCTCTAGATTGCGAATCCGTGCTTTCACCTTTTTGCTTGGGGTAAACTGATTCAGTAAAGCTTGTAGCTCAAAATGAACATCGATTTCAGTAAAGCAAATGCTAAGACCACAAGTTTGAGACCAAGGTAAAGAGTTGCTTCTGCATAAGTGGTCAAGCAGTCCTGCAGCTTTGAACTCAATGCCGAAATTACTCTAACCCCATCATCTCCAACAATGCCACCGGCAATGCCCATCTTGCTTTTAGAGAGAATGACACATTGAAGTTGAGGTCAAAGTAGACCGGCCTCAGAAATTCCACTTCACCAAAGTAATATGATGGCAGCAAAGATGAATATGGGTTTGATTCCAATCCTCAAGTAAACTAGTCTTGTCAGGGCAGCAAGAGAACTTTGGAGATTTAAGGTTACAAAGTTCAGTAACAGATAGCTTCGTTTTTCTTTTTTCTTTTTTCTTTTTTCTTTTTTAAATCATTGACTTGACATTTTACTAAAAAGAAAACGACATACAACCCATCATGGCAATGGTATAAGTCCCCTGCATAAGCAAATTCTCCATGGACTCCTTACTTTGCAAGAGAATCCACAAAATAATTAGCTTCCCTTGGGACCTGATTAAAGGTAATATATGAAGTGTGGAAAAACAATCAGATGCTGTTTAGTAGACAAAAGCAAGAATCCAAGTCTTCCCCAAGTCCTATTCGATTGCTGACAAGGAGTCTCCTTCTAAAATAAGTGGGCCCTCAAAGCAAGCTAAAAATAGTTTGATTTCAGCTCTATTAGAATTGCACCATCCCAAGAAAACAAAGAAACAACGAACAATGGAGCCCGACCCAATGCCAACCCTTCCAATACCTGTCTCTCCAGGGTTGCCCAGCGAACTGCCATCTATGTTAAGCTTACAGCTACGAATGTGTGGAAGAGACCAACTCAAAATGCTTATAGGTCCCCACCAATACTTGTCAATGCATCCTCGCCATTCACAAAGGAGCTCAGATAAAGAACCCTCAGGAGGATATCCAAAGACGTATCCCCAAAGGCTAGGGAGACCTTAATGTTATTGATCACTGGTGACAAGGATGATCCTTCATCTTCAAAAATTCTTCTATTTATCTCTTTCCAAACTCCCCATATTATTGCATGAAGTACAGAGGGTAACGTTTAGGTCATTACGAAATCCCCAATTCAAGGATGTAATTGGGAAGATATTTTGGGTTTACTTGGAAGCTGTGGCTCTATGTAAATGAGGAAGAAGTTGGATGATTTCTTATCATCCCTTTTCCCCTCTCTTTGTAGCCTTTGTCTCGTTTAAAGTTTAATAAAATTCTCTCGGGTTCAAAATAAAAAATGTAAGGAAAAAATGCATGAGGTTGTGTTCTCCATAGGGCTTTACCACAAGGCTTGACAGGGCTATTCATCCACCTTCCATAATCCCATGGAGAGACCCAACTAACTTCAAAGAGGTCATTCATCGACTTGCCATTCCTCTTGCACATTGTACATACATTAGGCCCATACCAGCTTCATTTTTAAACATGATACATCAACCATAAGAATTTTACAAGTGGCCACTGTCCACGTAAGTCCCTCTAACCGGGGTTCGTATTCCCGAACCTTCAACTAGGTCAGGTTAGTAGAAGCTCGCAGGCATAATGCCTAAATATACAATTTTGTCGAAAAAGAACCGTCAAGAGATGGGGACAAATCTCTCTTTTTTTTTTGAAGAGTGGGGAACAAATCATATCATCTTAATCAAGGGGAAATGGGGAACAACAACGATCTGTATAAAAGATCAAGGAGCTCCACTGACATCAATTTCAATATACCAAAAATTCCTACAACGTTGAACAGACCACACCACCTTGTTTACAATTAATTCCTAGTAATCCTTAACCGAAGTGTTTATCACCACAAGATGGAAAAGATAAGGAAATTTTTCTGCCAGCATCGAATCATCTACTCACACTTCCTCCCAAAATCCAATTCATCCATGCTACCTAACGACCCCTAAAATTTCATTCCTAATCATAAACATGCTTACATGCTATATTTATCTCCATAGGACCCCTATTCCTATCTTAGTAACAACCCAAGATTTCCCTAATCTCCTAATGGCCCATTTGGGAGCTTGGATTTGGAATGCATTAGAATCCGAATCACAATTACATTGGAATCAAGGTGATTCCAAATTCTCATTTGTGTTTGGCTGAAATGCACTGGAATCCAAATCTCCTACTTGGGAGCTTGTATTTGGAGGGCATTGGAGTTTTTGGGTATATTCACATGACTTGGATTTGGTTAACTAAATTAGCTTTCATACTCTAAATTAGTATATATATGTGGTATTTGATAGAATGACTGTAATAAGCCCATTAAAATATATACTTTGGCCAAAAAAGAGGAAATTCTAAGCCTTGGGTGGGCCACAAATGCAAGGATCACAAATAGGCGACTCACCGACGTTTTTTAACCGTCCATTTAAATGTCCAACATTTGGATGGTTCAGATCATTCTATTGATATGATTTTAGTATTGCAGCCAATAATTGAATTATTTTGGGGTATCATAAACGTGCCATGTGTCCCATGGATTAGTAGCTTAGAGACATCTTTGTTACATGTGTGACTCTCCTCCCCTTAAAAGGGAGGCAAAAAAGGCATTTCCTCTCAATTCCAGCCGAATCTCAACATATTGCTGGGATTTCAAAACACACCAAAAAGGGAGAATTGAAATACCACTAATTCCAACTGCCCCCAAATCCAAGGCTGCCAAATACAAAAAGCAACTATATGGATTTGAAATACTCCCATTTACCACCAAATCCAAGGTGCCAAACGGGGTGTAAGCATCCTTTGGTAACCACCCAAATCTTACCTTGAAAGTCCCAATTCAAATTCAAAAGAAAACTAACTATTCAAATTCAAAGAAAAACTAACTCAAACTCAAAGAAAACTAACTCCTCCTATCCACATGTGGGATTGTAACAGTTTGCCACTTTGGTAGAGATTTTGAATATGAAGAAAGATCATTGGAAATTAGTGAGATTTTTTTTTTCAAATCTCCACCACCGGTTCCCAAATCGCCAATTTCTTTGCGTTAACCCAAGGGGAAGCCCTAAATATTTTATTCAAGGTATATAAAAATAGTTATGTAATGGCCGGGTACAGGTCATTACATGTTACAGGATCATAAACACCCATTCCAAAAAAAAAAACCTTTGTTTAGAAAAGCAAAAAAAAGCACTTGGATAGTTTTTTCTTCTTCTTCTCCTCTGCAAGTGCAGCGTCTCTCTCTCTCTCTCTCTCTCTCTCTCTCTCTCTCTCTCTCTCTCTCTCTCTCTTTGAAATTGTACACATGGCATAACATTAAATCAAATTAAACTTATCAAAATGCAGGACCTGTTCTTATTGAGTCACAATCCCAAAATCAGATTGTTTGAATGATCCTAACCGTTGATTTGCAAAGACTTGTATGCTGAAATAGAACCACTAGACATTTTTTATTCTTCATCATCCAATAAATGTCCACCAATTTGATAGTTGAAAGATGAAATAAGCACAATTTGAAGCCGATTGCATTAGTGGGATGAGTGCAATAAATTGCAAGAATTTTAGGCCAATCTAGGGGCATTCGAGTGGTCCCCCAAAATCAGTGAAAGTAGTTATCCGAATTTAATTTCAACATTTTCTTCAAATTTCTTAGAGAGAAATTTCTTGGCCAAAGATGTGGGCTCTTCTTTGTTGTCTCCTTGGCCTGTGGTGTGGACTCTTTCATCTGCTTTGCTTCTATAATTCTTCGGCTATTGGCCCTTTGGAAGTAATAAAAACTTTGTTGATCTTTCAAAAAAAAAAATTTCTTGGAGAGAATGATGTTAAATGCTTAGTAATTCGCATTAGTGGGATGAATATCATAAATTGCACAAATTTAGGGCCGATTTGGGGGCATTCTAGTGGTCTCCTAAATCAACGATACTATTCATTTGAATTTAATTCCAATTTTTTTCCTTAAAATTTCTTAGGGGAATTATACCAAATGCTTATGGAAATGCATTAGTGGGTAAGTGCCACAGACTGCATAAATTTGGGGACAATTTGGGGGCATTCGAGTGGTCCCCAAATTGGCAACACTATTCATCCAAATTTCATTTTATTTTTTTCTTATAAGTAAATGCATTGGTTGGATGCGTGCCATGGATTGCATGAATTTTGGGCCGATTTGGGGCATTCGAGTGGTCCCCTAAACCAGCAACATTATTCATCCGAATTTTATTTCATTTTATTATAATTACTTAGGGAAAATAACATCGAGTGCTTAAGAATATGCATTAGTGCGATTTGTTGCATAGATTGCATGAATTTCGGGCAGATATGGGCATTTAAGTAGTCTCCCAAATTGGCGACGTTGTTCATCCAAATTTTAACTTCAATTTTTTACTTAAAATTACTTGGGGAATGATGTCAAACGCTTAAGGAAATGTGTTAGTGGGACGACTGTCGTAGATTGCATGAGCTTCAGGCCAATTTGGGAGTACTTAGTGGTCCTCCAAATCGGAGTAAACATAAGCCTGTCAGGTTCATAAGATCATCAGACAACCCGAGACAGCATTCTTACCAAAGATTAGACCATCACACCATAAACCTTTTTTTTTTTTGAGAGAGAGAGAGAGATAGAGATGCCGACATAACATGTTCAGAAAAAAAAAAAAATATATATATATATATATATATATATATATATATATATATATATATATATATATATATATTTCTTGTGTGGAAATAATAATGATTCTTGATCCTGTTTGTCAAAGATTACTCTTTATTTGATTTTCCAGTTCCATCAGAACCCATTTGTTTAGATTCTAAGTAGTGGGACATATTGGAATCCTCTCAATTCTTGGGGTTTTCCAGTATTTACTCCATTTTTTCTTGAAAAAATAGAACGTTACCGTAATGTAGCGATTCATGGAGGCCATTACAACACCATTACATTATTGAGTACCTTGATTTTATTGGAAGAGATGAAGCTCTACACCCTAATAAAGTGGCTGGTTCCACTCAATGATTTTGCTCCAATCCTATAATGGCTATGGCACTTTCACTGAGACTAACACTTTTTTTCAATGGTAACTGAAGTTTATTAAAGGAATACTAGCCAGAAGATTGTAAAATGACATCACATGATTGGGAATTCCACATAAAACAGAGTTAATGAGTGTAGACACTCCGCCGTAGTTGGTGAAAAGAGAAGAAAATACCTAACCAGACACAACAGGTAAAGCAATCTGGAATAAAAAAGAATGTCATCAGAGATGTTCATCTTCCTAGAAGCAACATACAAAAGTAAGGGAAAGATACATACATGGTTAACATGCTTCATTCTTGAAATAAGAAAGGGGTGGCAGATGGGTCTGTTTGGTGCACACCACAAAGGTATATTATAAGGAGAAAACCGCTGACAGGAGTCTGACAAATTTCATGATGAAAGCCATGCCAGCAGTTTAGCTAGCCCTATTGCAGTACTTTTCACCATTTTCCTGCTAAACATTTTTTAACTCTCGGAGTTCTTCCCATCCTGAGGTCTTTACTGAATGACAGATATCCCGTTGGCATGGTTGTCATCATGACATCCATCGGACATGCATCAGTGATTCTCATGCATGGGCTATGTTCATGAGAGGCAGCAAACAGAGAGAAAGCATGCCTTTTCTTTTTCTTTTTCTTTTTTTTTTCTTTTTTTTTTGAGCAAGCAATGAAATAGATTATATCAGCCATGTTGTCCACCCCCAAATGGCAGATCAAGTGATGCAAGATAGTTTGAGAAGTCCAATTAACTGAAGACAGAACAAACAAGAAAGAATCAAGTTGTGTATAGATTATAGACATACATAACCAAATATTATCTTTAGGAATAGAATATGGATAATTATTTCAGTTTCTCAAGTTAATATAACTCATAATAAGCAACAGGAAAATTTATAGTAAGAGATTAACATAGAGGCTTATATGGTAAGAAAGGCCCGAGAAAGTTTACCTGAGATCGAAGGACTTCCTTGTATGTGCCTATTTCTCTTAATGCAATTGTAAATTTGGTCATGACAGGCCCTAAGACAACATGAATTTCACGCATATCATTAGAAAAATAATCCCGGTAATCGAATTTCTTCCTAGATGGTTTCGGCATAAAAAAATCCTACTGAAGATGATACATCTGTGATCAAAGAAACCATACGATATAATTAGTATTGTGTTTTTTTAATCTGCAATATATAATTAGTATTGTCAGGATTGACAGTTAACCAAACAAATTTTTGACCTGCTCCCCTCGTCCCACCATGCACCTTTTTTCTAATAAATTCCTCATGACCTTCTCAAAGAAAGTAGCTCATTTGGAGTGGTACCCACATGCAGAAGTATACCTGGAGAGAGATGGTGAAGGATTGCTTCTATTACCTACACGTGCATGCTGTTGAATGCAAGGTTACCTGGATCGCAGGTTGCTTTGGTACATGGTACAGGAAGGGATACACAGTACGCAACTTCCTCCAATAAGTAATACACTAAGGATGGGATCGTGTGGGTAGCTCCAATACATACATTAAAGCGTGTGCAATATACAATTCTATGTATATGAGTGAATATATGAAATCATTAATGTTGTTGTTATAGACCCCACATGCATGGTGTTATATCATATGCATGCTATGCAATAAATCATATAAATCTCCACATTGTAAATATAAATTTGCACTGCAACTTCATCAACAGTTTATTACAACCATAATTTTGGGCTGCTAAAAATAGCGATGCAGATTGGAAATGACCCGTAATCTGGATCATGCAATTTGGAATGGAAAACATAAGGGTTTTGGTAATTTACGTAACATTGGTTGATTGCAGGAGCATCATCGAAATTCAGTAGCACCACATTTTATTGAGTTTTTCTAGATTAAGCCACTGGACCACCCAAATTTCCATTGTACAATCCTAAGAGAGTTCATGATATTACTAAAGCATTCTTTCAGGTTGCAAAAAGTGAGCAATTAATTGCAATTGCAATGGTAAAGAGAGAAGCAGCAGTGGAAGGTAATAAAACTGCCGCAGCTGTACCACCAACAAAGACACTCTAGCCCAACGAAAAACAATTTATTCAAATAAACTGCATAGCTAAAATATTGCTTCGAAACAAAAATCAAGAAACAAAGTTATAAGACAAGGCAAACCTCCAAAAGCAATACTGATGGGATCGTTGTGCCCTCCGAACATTTCAAGGGAGCTTGCAAAAGCAATGTCCCCATCATATGCCTCCCCGAGTGCTTCTCTGTGAGCCAAAAGAAAAGCATGTGTATGGAATCCCTTTCAACTAGAAGAAATCCGTTCATACAAGAAAACATATCCATGTAACAACAAGGCCAGGATGAATTCTGACGCAGCAGGAAGATGAAAATAAACTTGAGATATAGAGATTCATGTGAGTACAAAATTAGATGATTGCCATTCATACAAGAAAACATATCGATATAACAAGGCCAAGATGAATTCTGATGTAGCAGGAAGATGAAAATGAACTTGAGATGATATAGAGATTCATATGAGAACCAAATTAGATGATCAATTCCCACCCCAATAAGCTCTAATCACTCCACAATCGATCTATTGAAAGAATAAGATAAAGGATTAAAGAAAGGGGATAACTATGTACAGTCTACAGGAAGTAGGATAGGGGATGGCATCCAGGGGGAGTGTCGAGAGGCAACAAGTCCTTCATGTGAAAGGTCATTGTGACTTTCTGAGATTCGAACAAAAGAGCGGGTCTCATATTCGAGAAAACAGAAAAATTCAAGGTGGGAATTGTAAAAGAACAAGATATTGAGAGGAGGTATGGGTAGAAAATTCCACTTCGCGGAAAGATTTCCCTGCCTTTATTCTCTTGAAGTAAGAAACTCTCCAATGAAGGATTCTTACTTTCTACTAGAACTGTAGGAGACAAGGTGGTGGGGTCTATCAAGTTGTGCAGAAATCTTAATGAGATAGAAATGGTGCTGGGATTGCTAAAACATACTACATAAAGCATCCTTCTTCCTATCAATATCAAAAAAATAATAATAATAAATAAATCCTTCTTCCCCTTCGAGGACGACGTGATTTGGTCATCATCTACAGTGGGATCGTTTTCGGCCAAAGCCTATCTGCCCATGCTCCACTCCTAATCCTAAGTGATCAAAATTTTGTGGAAAGTAGCACCACCTATGGTGAAGGCCTTTATGTGAATGGCAGTGGCTAATAAAATACTCACCTTTGATAATATAAAAAGAAAAAGAAAAAAAAAAGGGCCAGAAATGTCCAATTATGTGCATAATGAATGTGGAATCGGTGAATCATCAATTCATCGAGCATGAGGTAGTGTGTAGGATTTTGTCCAGTTTCTTTGAGCTATTTGAAATCTCATGGATCCTTCAAACTCCATGGTAGGAACTTCGGAAGGTCGGGACCAACAGCCCATTTAAAGCAAAGGGGAAAAGGCTCTTTGGAAGATCTTACCCCATGCTATTATATGGGGTATTCGGAGAGAGAAATAGGAGTACTTTCAAGGACGAAGTCCAACATTTTCTCTCCTCACTGTCCACCATCAAGGTTTCCCTTGCTTCCTGGGTAACCTCTTTGGACATCCTCCACAATCTCCATCTCCATGTCCAAGTTGCTTTGTGAATGGAAAGGTAGAATTGATGAATTTAAACAGGTTTCAGAATCTAATTTGCAACAGTAGCTCCTTCGAAGAGACAGTTGGGTAACCTGGGGGAATCTGGAGCTGGAAGGGTGGTTGTGAATGAAGAAGTGGAGAAATAATTTGGTGTTTTCCGGCCCAATGAGAAGAGGGAACCCAAATAGAGCTGAGCTCTTGGCCATTCAAACTGGGAAGAAGTTATTCTTAGATAATTTCAAGGGGCCACTTACAATAGGAGATTCCTCTGCCAATTGCTTAGACTTCGGGAAAGGCCCAAATTCCATGGTCTCTAGCTTTCATTTTGAATGAAATTAGAAAGCATAATCCTCTTTTATAGGTTTAATCATGTTCCAAGATAAGCATCAGTGTTTTAAATAGTGAATAGCATGAAGAGTGGCATTCACCCATCTGAAGCATGAGGCATAAGCCACATAGCATGTAGCTTATGTTATGCTACACGCTACTTCCTAAGTTTTTAATCAAGGTTGCTTGGTTGCACCAATTTTAGGATATCTTGTACCAAATTAGACTAATTACTAATGAAACAAAACCTAAAATAATAGGAAGGGACAATGATAAAGTATAGAAGTAAAGAAAGAGCAACAGAACTGATTTAATACAGTTGCTTAGGGCCTGTTTGGTTGCAGAATCTAGATTCTAGAGAAAATCCAAATTCCAGTGTTGGAATCCAATATTGCAGAAACTGAATTGGAAACCCAGTTCCATCTGGAACTTGCTGTTTGGTTGAGAACTGTATAATCCAGATTCTGTTTGGTTGAAAACTGTGTAATCCAACCGTTGCTTGCGGCATGGCCCACTTGGGCTTCGGATCCGCCTGAGAACTTGACCCCTGGCCTATAGTAGTCCCACAAGACAGATGGCCAGGTTGGATGGCAAATAAACATTATAGCGGGCCCTAGGAAGTTTTTAATAGTGGACGTTCAATCAACACTGTTTTCCTGTGGTGTGGTCCACTTGAGATTTAGATCAGCCTCATTTTTTGTCTAATGCCCTTAATCGGGCTCTCAAAACGGATGGACCGCGTGGATATAAAACGCATACATCATAGATGTACCCCGCATACATGAGGTGGGCACCACCCTAGGGTTATTATCGTAAATATTGAATGATGCTCACTTCTGCCTTTTTTCCTTCCTTAGAAACGGTCCCCATGCGTTCTCCGCTAATCCCGATTCTAACCAATTTAGGTTTCCAGATGGAATCCTATTTGGCCGGAATTTGCCGCCAAACACACCAGTTAAAATTAGATTTTGCTGGAATCCAGATTTTAAACTGAAAACAAGTTTCCAGATGCTAACCAAACAGGCCCTCATATTATTATACTAAAAGCATTGAAAAGATCAACTACTTTTTATTGAAAATAGAAAAATATAACAAATCATTGAAAACATTAATTGATTTTAATGTTGTCGTGAAAAATAACTTGTAATGTGACTGTCTATGTGAGCTACGTAGCGTGTAACGTAGTCTATGTAGCATGTAGCATGTGCAAATTACCATGTAGCAAAGACTACATTGATTTAAGCTATTTTCGTGAGCTACACTGCTTGGCGTAAGGTACACACTGCATAGTGTAAGCTATTTAAAACACTAATAAGCATATTGTATAGCTGGTTTCCTAGCGAAGGTTGGAGTCCATAGACCTACTACATATAGGGGTAGGGGACTCTAATCCATTAGCTTATTGATCAAAAGAAAAAACAATGACTATGTGGGATCATGCCACACAAGAGAAAGGGAATCACCCCCAAAGGTTGTCTAAAGCATCCTACCACTAGACCAAGAAGCAATGACGCAGGACAATAGGCCTACCTATATGATGCGGAATGAAACTAAAGCGGAAATGCACAACAGCAAATAATTAAATTAAAACTACTCAATCACATATGCGAGAATTCAAATAAGCAAGAAATCATGCACCACAACCATAAATCACAAGCATATGGTGAAAGAACTACAAAATCTCAAAGGCGCTGCTGGAACCCATGGAAGGTGGAACTTCCACATCTAACCATAGGGTTAATCCTAAAATCAGAGGAAAGGGTTCTAGGGTTCCTAGGATAGGCTGAAATTAGGGTTTAATGGGAATTAGGGTAAGGGTTAGGGTTAGGGTTAGGAATTAGAGATTTATGAATTTAAGGCCACGAGAAAGCTGAAAATTGGATTTGGGTGAAAAGAATGGTCGGATTTGAAAGTTGTGTAGGTTGAGGTTAGGTTTAAGGGTTTCGGATGGAAAGAAGTTGGGGCTTTAGGGAAAAACAAAGTTTAAGATGGCGGGGGTCTACGCCAAATCAAAAGGGATTCGAGGATTGTGGGGTTTAGGCTATGGATTTAAAGGGAAATCAAAGATTCTTCAAACGGATGTAAAAAGAAACAATGAAATACCTGAAATTGTAGAGAAGATGAAAGAGAAGAAAGAAGGAAGATAATTAGCATCGCACCGAAGAAGCTCCAATCACAGGAGGGATCATGCTCATCTCAAGCAATGAAGGGTTTTCTCTCAATATTCATAATAACAGAATGAAAAATAGGGTTTCTAACAGAGTATATATAGTCCATGTCTTTAAAAAATGCACTAAAGTGCCTAAACAAGAAAAAAAATGAACGCCTAAAAAAAAACAATCTGTGCGTTCTGTCAGACCATCCGACTGTGTTCTGTCAGACCGTCCGATAGAACTATCGGACTGTCCGACAAAACCCAGAAAATGTGGGATCTGTCTACTGGTCCAGCTCCTCTGTTGCTCTGCTCTGCTATGCTCCTGCTCCTGTACTCCTCTCACATGCTCCTCAAAGATTATTGAACCACAACAAGATGGGCACGACACATCTCCTACGCTGGTATACTCAGAAAAAGGAACGTGATGGTCTGATGTCCCCATCAAGAAAAGGAAAAGAAAGGAGAGAAAAGGCAAAAGAAAAAGGAAGCAAAGCATAAATCTTATTGACCCATTAATAAAAATTCATAAACTATAAACTATCTCAACTTGCTTTGAAATATTAAAAATAAATAAAAACCAAATAGGGTTCTAAAGAGTCCAAAGAAACAAACCCTACTAATAGGGAAGTATCTACACAACCATATGGAATGGTTTGGGTGAGAAAGGCTCCAACTCCATATGGTGTGTGTTCATGTGCGATGTGTTTTTTTTTTTTTTTGTATTGTCCATTCTTTCAACCACTAGGTTGATGACTATTTATGAGACAACGAAAAATCATGATCGGAGATTATTCATCAAAAAAATTACTAACATACTGTTATGAATTACCACCCATATTGATGACTATTTATGAGAAATTGACATTTCAAACACTATAGTAGAGAAATCAATTATTAAACTTAACTCAAGATACAAACAAACCTTTTGACCGTGATAATGTCCAATCAAAGCAGATCAACATATAATGACAATATGAGATTAGAAGGATAATCTTGCCAGTTGCCACTATGAAAACTAGGCCAAATATAAACAAAATATGTGAGGCACCTAATCATTCGGCCAAGTAGCACACACATGGAGAGGATGAAGATGTCGAATAAACGAGATGCATAAAAAGGACAAGAGATATACACGTACGTGTATTTTCGACATCCTTTATAAAATTTTACACTCCTCTCCCTTAACAATTCAGCACTTTCTTCTAGGGTTTGAATCTGATCCATCACAAGAAAGACAATTTTCCATGTTATATTGCTACAATCAAAACAAGTAATGAAGAGAACAAACACATGCATATTCTACTGGCATACAGAACACATTATTTTCAGAAAAAAGAAGAAGAAGAGGAAGAAGAACACATTATTAGCTACCAAATGCAATAAAACCATACAATGAATAGAAAATATTTAAATTTCCAACTGAATTATGACACCCTGAGACAAATTACTACAGTAAAATTTTCATTTCGAACTAAGACGAGGAGAGAAATTATTTCTAGAAAAGGAACTGTAAAAAGCAGATATTGTTTGTGTTAATGACTGTGGATGTGGGCCATAGAACTGTTTGTACAGCCCACCTGGGTGAATGAAATAAGGGGCCATACAGTGATATGACCCACCTAGTCTTGAGTTTAGTCCCTATTTCTCTTTATTTAGTCAATTAAGCACATGTAATACTAAAATTTCATATTGTGAGGGGCAGTTTTGGGATTTTAGCTTTTTTTTACTTGATACAAAATAAAGAGAATAGGGGCATGTAGCCCTAATTCATTCTCTCTCCATTCTCTTTTGAATTTCTTACATAATTCTACAATCTGCATATAAAGAAGGGAAACTAACCCCACCTTCAAGTAGACAGCAACATCATTTGCCTCCCAAAAAAGATTGTCAAGGCCCTTATCAATAGGGTATGCAGGACACCATCAATCCAGATTCATACTTGCCACTTGGGATAGTTAAACAACAATAATAATAATAAAGGTTTTTCCTAGGCTTTACAGTCAACAAGTCTAACTGCTCGCTGTAACTATGGTAAATACAGTCAGATTAAAGTGATTCTTGAGCTATGATCAATCAAAAGTGCGGCCCATGTAATGGACAGATTAGATCAACGATTGCACCTTTCCCAATATGATTAGTTTTTACTATCAATTTTTCTAGCAATTCATCTGATGGATAGAATCATATGATCAAAGTTATTGTTGAGAGTCAAGCATAATTAAAGTTACCGTACGGCCACATGACCACATGATGGACATGCCAAATCAATGATTAGACCTTTTATTATATAATTAGTCTAGGCCATCCAATTTCCTAGCTATTGATTAGATAGTTAAAATCATCCAATCAAGTAATTCTTGGTAAGCAACGGAAATAAAAGGTGGGCCTCTTAAGATAGGTGGTCAAGATCAATGATCAGACCATTTTCAATACAATCGATCTACACCGCACTTTCTTTTTCATTGATTAAATGGTTCAAATCATCAAATCAAGTGATTTTTAAGACATATTATTGGAGTTGTAACCTGGAAAACCAATGTGTGAGCCTAATCCGCTAGCCATGTGGATGTGATGATTATGATCTCGGTCATAGATCATGATGTTCGAGTGTCCTAGATGGACAGATTGTTGAGCCTTAGTTAATATGTAATGTTACATTAAACATACATGAACAAGGGTTAAGTGGAGGAGTGATACCTTTGGTTGTCCTTGGAAACTCGAGATTGGACATAATGGTCGTTGACCAAGGGAGAATTGTGGTCCATAGATCTCAATACCCTATAGACCATGACCATCACATGTTTTGGGATAGGCCTGTGGTAATCATATTGAAAGGTATGGTCATCTAGTATGAGGGGACTGACTCAGATTAGGATGGATAGTCTCCACCATCGAGACAGACTTAGTGTCAGCATGCATTCGCCCTACCTCAAAATGGGAGTGTGAGTGTGCCATAAACAGGATCTTATTAGATCTTTTGGGCACTTCCATCAGTGGATCGAGATTAACTAGTCCAGGGGCCCATTTGACTAGACTATGACTAGACTTTGATGGTGCATTAGAACTTTTATGGCAGAGATAGGAAAAATCAAATTTTCACCAAGTGGTTTTTCAACTAGGCCCATCACTTAAACGATTTTAAAAGGCCTTACAAAAGTTTTCAACCATTAAAGTTTTGTTTTAACTATTAAAATTGTTTTGATCACACTTAATGATAATTTGAGGTTCTAGATCTAATGGCCCACCACTTGATTGTCATGGGTTATGGATCTTTGGTGCATGTTCATAGCAATGGAAATATTGGATCAAAATACATATGTGGATAAGGCAGGTTACAAGATTCCATTCATGTGTAGGGACTTAAAAACTGTGGAGTGGTAGAGTACCATAAATGGTAAGCTCTAATCTCCTTATAAATAAGATCTTAACCTAGAAGGGAGTGTACATGATTGTGAAAAAGCTTGAGAGAAAAGAGAGAGAGTGGGAGAGAGAGAGAGAGAGAGAGAGAGAGATCTTCATCTATCCCTCCTCCATCTCCATACGCATGTGCGTGTTGGTTCCACTACGTGTGGACGTGTGCAGTGTTCGAAGTTTCGGTATCGCTACAAGTTTCGCTAGCCGGGGATACGGAAACAATATCGATATCACCGATAATATCGCTGATAACTGGAAATGCGGGGAAAATGGAAAAAAACAGTGGAATTTTTCAGTGAAACCTTAGGAGTTGATAAAATACACATAGTTGCATATTTATGAATAAAAAAATTGCGTAAAGAATGCATACATAATAGGTTTCTATTTAATGGGGGCCTAAAAGCATGTGTTGCCATAAGAAGTCAGTCCAATCATCTCATCCATCCAAAATCTGAACTTCCATCCAAACATCCATTGATATTTTAGAATATCGGCAACACATGAAATTTCCAAACAAATCGTTAACAACTGAAAAAGAAACTAAAGATTGTGGTCTCGTTATTGCCATGTTGCGATAATGATAATATCGTGATATTATCAATGTTATCAAATATCGTGATATTATCAATGTTATCGTCAACAAATTGAACGCGGCATACAACCACACACTTATAAACCACACACTTATAAAAAATCTGAAATGGGAATTTTTTAAATATATAGATTTTTTGGCATATCGATACATTGGCGATATTATCGAAATATTGTAGATACATTGACGATACAAATGACACTTGGAATTTACACAGTAAAAAATATTGACGATACACTGACGGGATCAATGTATTGACAATACAAACGACGCCTGAAATTTACATAATTGAAAGTATTGATGATATTGATACATTGGCAATATTTAGTGATACATCACTGATATCAAGAATTTTTTATACTATCAGTGTTATCAGTATCGCTACCGGTGTTATTGGTGTCGCTGAGCTAGAAATAGAGATAATATCGGGGATATTTCGATAATATCGGAGATAATGCAAACATTGGACGTGTGTCACCTCAACCCTACCCTGAGGGATAACGCGGAGCTCTCACACTCCCTCCATCTGGGATAGATTGGGGATAGACTTCCTACGTTGGAAGATTGAAATTAGCACCATTCGAGTTTTTGCATTGCGCACATCCTTCGATTAGGTAATTTTGATAAACCATTCATCATGGGATTAGGTTTCTAGAAAAAATTTACATTATCAAAGACGGAGATCCTAGGATTGATTAAATCTGAATTTTTTAAAAACGCCTAATTCCGATGCTTTCATAAAATCCAACACATATGCAATCAAAGGCAAGGCCACATGATGGATGCAGTAGATCATGATCAAACTTTTTCAATATGATCAATTAGAATCGTCCATTTTCTTGGCCATTGATCGAATGAATAGGAATGTCCAACAGAAATGATTCTTGATATTCATGAGAATTCATGAGAAATCAAACGGTGGGGCTAGCATGATATTGATGGATAGTCCATATTGTCATCAAGGATGGAACCTTTTTTACAATATTATCGATTTGAACCATCCATTTTCTAGTCACTGATTAGATGGTACAAATCATCCGATCAAAGTGATTATTGAGAAGAATGGGCAATCAAATGTGTTGGATGATCTAGATCAATAATCAGACCTTTTCTAAGATAATCAATCTAGAGCACCCATTTTCTTAGACACTATGGATGGTTAGAATCATACATGCAAGCAATTTCATGGAGAACATCAAGCAAAGGACAGGCCACATAGTGGATAACCTTGATCGATGATCAGACCTTTCCCAACATGGTTGATGGGGACTCCCCATTTTTTGGCCATTAGTAAAATGGTTAACAGTCATTTGATCAAAGTAATTATTTGGCGTCATGGGCAATCAAAGGCGGGGCCAACATGATGGATTGCCCAAATTGATGATCCAGCCCTTTTTACAAGTATAACCCAGATTACCCATTGAGGTATTGTCGGAATTCAACTTCAGAAACCCACAAGAGAACCCATTGAGGTTCCAACCTATCTTTGGCTTTCTTCTCTCTCCTATAACTTCCCACCACCTCTTTCCAGTGACGCTTCAATGACCACCACCTAATACATGAATTTCCAAAATACTTTACAAACCACCATCAACAAATCACTGGCCTTTAACCTTCACACACTTCTCCAATAATTCCTCCTCCTTCCTAAAAGTAGAATTGTGTGACTCTCCACAAAAACCACAATGTTCCCACAGAAGATAAATTCTGAAGAATAAATCCTTTTTAGAGAGAAAAGAAATCCAACAACCATCCCTGTAATAAAGCCTCAGCTGAACTCAGCATGGCAATGCAACATCCTACTAAATACTGACTAAAAGGTGAAGCACCACACAGCTCAAGCAAAGGGACATCATATAAAAAGAAGATTGACCCTCTCTTCTACTTCCTCAGGAAGTAGCCATCTGCCAGGGCCAGGGGTAAACACATTCCGTCATTGTAGGTTTGTTAGCTTTTCCTACATCAGTCCTAAAAGATGAAGTTCTACTTCTCGATTCTAATTTCTATCTCGATCGCAATTTTTTAATATGTAAGGTCGATTCAATCGCTCCTCTTGAAAGCTCAAATTTCCAACCTGCCTGCATCAAAAATTTGAAGAGTTGAATTTAATCCCATTGATTCAACAAAATATTGCCTCGAAAGTTATTCCTAGTACTGAATTAACATCAACAACTTCTTGCATGGCTCTGTTAAACTCAGTCCCAAGAGATGCTTAAATTCGATCAACCAACAGACACAGTGCAAGCATAACAGACATTACTTTCACAACACTCAAAGGCAGGGGAACAAATGGAGCCACTCGCATGTGGTTTTAACCTAATCAATGGCTACCTGAACAGGATCAAGTATAACATTTATCAGTTTGCAGCAATTCAAAAGTCTCTTCCAAACAAAGATGAAGGGCCATACGTTTTTGGTATACAAGAAAAGGGTATTTACGTTTCCATTTCTGCTACAATGAGGAATACGTTCCCATAATTGTTGAAACGCATAAAAGGCAATATAACTGTCTCGTACACTTTTACAGAAAAGTGGTCAAGTAATAAGCAGCCTTATGTACCCAGTAATTTTTTGAAGGCCTCAAGGGTGTTCTTCTTTTTCCCCTTTACTTCATAGGTTGATTCTCACCGTCTCATTTGATCCTTGAAATCAAAAACTCATATGCCTCTTATCTCTCAAGCAAATATAGTACCAAAGCAAGGTGCTTCCATGATTCCCTCAACTCCATCGAGCAATCTTGTGGAATACATGATTGTGATCCATCTAAAATTACATTGGATCCATCTAAAACTTCACTGAATCCATCAATGTGTCTGTGTGGATCAGTTAATCCAACTACCACTTCTAGATGCAATTTTGTTTTCGCCGTAGTTCCAACCCACTGGAAATTCAATGCCACGACCACTCACTCCAAAATCCATCATTGTAGACCCAATCAATCCAAATCATATCGTGATGAACCACCATTGTATCCCCATGAAACCCCAAACCATGTAAACAAGAATGTCCAGTGCCATTGTCGTATCATGCATGCTTGGGGATATCTCTTCCTAATTGTAGACCGCCCAAGCGTTCTCTAACTTACCAATGTGTGTTCCCCTCATGATACCTGCCTGCATTATAAGCAACCTTCCACAACCTAATCACTTCGTGAACTTTATTGGCAACTTTTCATGGTTATTTCCAGATATGCAGTTGTAGTTACCGGGTTCAACAAACAAAACTGAAGTGAGAAGGTTATCTTTCAAAAAAAAAAAAAAACCGAAGTGAGAGGGTCTTCTCAATGAAGATACCTTCACAGTGTAACAACTCCTTCCATCTGATCATGGAACTCTCCTCAGCCACACATCTTAATTCATATACAGCCGATATTTCAAAATGGCAAAAAAGGCAATGCTATCACATTTACCTACCTCCGCCTTCACCTTCAGCCTTAACTATCTAGCAATATTGAAGTACAAGCATTGTTTTCCGAACGTTTCAGCTTCGTGAAACCATTATAGGGGCATTTTGGTTATTTCAGCGTGTTTGGATATGGCACCATGGCAGCGGGCCACAGGCCTGGGGCCAATTGAAAAGTAAAAAAATTTTAAGCCCTGAATGCATACCTAGAAACAGTACATTGAAATTTCAAGCAAGACAAGGGAGATTGAAGTAGCCCAAAAAATGCACTCAAATTCAGCAAAATCAAAGGCGCTAAAAAAACACAAAACAGTGAGGCGGAGGTTTTAAAAAGAAACAATAATGCATTTATCGTCATTCTTCCAAGCATTTCAACCAACCGATTTCCACCATTAAATGAAAGGGCGCCAAAAGATCAAGCATTTCAACCCGCACATCGAATTGTTAAATAAAAATGCAAAAGAAAGTAAAGGGAAAAACCTGTTTCCGAAACATAGGAGAATCGTCGAGCCGTGCGAAAACCATCTTGAAAGCGCGATACGTCCTTCCTCTGCTCCGCAGCAAATCCTCATCAAATTTCCACCCTAAACTGCCCGTTCCTCATGTATCGCTCGTTCAAGCTCCTAAGACCGCTCCACGGACACATATCTACCCCATCAGGCAAACCGCACGTTCTCCACCAAAAACCTTCCATAACTTTTCGATTCCAAGAGCATTCATCTCCAACGGAGAAGTCGAGCTCGAGCACCCACCGTGCTTCATAAGCCTGGAATGCAAGAAAAGCAAGGAGAAGAAACCCTAGAAAAGGGGAGGAAATATCGCTGGCATTGATGAATTTATAGGGAAGTTTCTGTAATGAGAGAGAGAGAGAAAAGGAGCGAGGGAAGGGAAGGAGAAATGCGTCTTTTTTCCGCTTTTTCTTTTCCTTTGTCTTTTCCTTTTCTTTTCTTTTTTTTTTCTTTTTTTTTTTTTGACCGGATTTGAAGGGGTTTTGTTTCGCTTCGGGAGCTTCTGCGGTTTTTGCTGATGATCGTGCAACTGCTGCAAGAGAAGAAGAGAGAGAGAAAGAGAAACGAGAGAGAGAGAGATTCTCTCTCGAGGAATTATCCCATACCCGACTCGCGTCTTTGATCTTTGCTTCTAACGAGTAGGGCCCAGTAATCCAGACCACTGATCTGCTGAGTCCCGTCATGGATTAACCATGCACCTAAACTCCTCCCATTTGAATTTTCTGTTTTTCAATTGCATGTGGACGGATGTTGTATTTCTCTTATCAACCGTCCATCTATAGGCCACATATCACAAGGTTAAATTCATCATATAGAGGAGATTTTTAGCATATACTCCATCAAGCGTTGAATACGAGAAACCAACGGTCCAGATTACGGAACTATAATCCTCACTTGTCGTATTTGTAAAATCGTGTATAGGTGTAAAGATGCGGTTTGGGTGTCATACAACCCCTCACCGCTCGAACGGTCGCTTTTACAAGACACCGGTGGGGCCCACAAAAAGACAATCCTTCCCCTTAAACCAGAGGTTTGTTGGCTCCCCGAACACGCGCCTCGACACGCCGCCAGTTTGCCAACTAGGTAAGTGCACAGATCATCTGAGACGTCCATGACGTGTCGGACCAGCGTTTTAAGATGTCTATACTCCAAAGGCGGTCTGATCTACTCATCTGGTGGGTCACCCATATATGAGCGGAATGGACGGTTTATCAAAACAAGCTAACGGTCCACATTCACGTGCAGACGTGGACAGTCACATGATGAAATCAGTAGACTCTTTTTTCCCTCGTTTTTGTATGATTTCCATCACAGTGAGGACCATCTTTTAAACGGCTCAGATCTCCTGCAACATTATCAGGTTAGCACGTGTGCTTCGTGTAAAGGTGATGTATGAGTACGCTGCGTCCGGCGCGCGCATCCCTCAATTAAGGGCAAGGAAAGGATGATAGTTTTGTTTTTTTTTTCGTTAATAAAGGATGATAGTTCATCACCATTTCTTAAGTGGTCTAATCTAATCAACGGTCTACGTGGCATGCATTCATGTTGATCTAGACGGTACAGATCTTAGGACCGTTTGCTAATGGAGTGAAATCTGAAAATTATATTGATTCAAAGTGTCATAAGCATCCAATAGGTGGCTATCAAATAGATGGTTAAAAATAAAGAATGGTATGGATCAACCAATCAAAATCAGATGGTTAAGATTCTCCCATCAGTGTCGATTTCAGGTGATGCTCTAGCCGCAGTGACAATCTCTTGGACGGTCCAGATTGTCGCACATGTATGCCATATGTACGGACGATGAGACACCACAGGTTAAAACTAGCGGATAAGTTTATGTGTAGCGTCAGACGATCCATGAGCTGATGAGCGTTTACATACTGTACGCACGACATGCGTGTACCAACATCCAAACCGTCAGTGTCATGGGCCCAGCAAAACAGGAGTGGTTTCAAAATCGGAAGTCTTTTTTGTCATCCTGATGTCTGACTGACGTTCCATATGAATTTGTACCGAACTCTTTTCATTTTAACCGTCCATTCCATGGCCATCAATTAGAGAATTAGGGACCACTACTCAAGTGTTATTTTCTTACTTCTGGCCCCATCTATAATGTGAACATGATTTGGACGGTTAGGATTTTTCTAAATGTATGCCGAATGCATACGTCCTGTGGTGAGTATGGACGAATGCCAGTGTGACAGTGTCGATTTCCTAGCTTTACAGACGAACCGGGAGTGAGAGAGATCCCAAAGCTCAAGACACGTAATGGCGGGAAAACAAGGAGCGGGTTAGGTGAGACCCCGGATCCACCGAGGTGGGTGGGACCCCTGACCGTGAGGAGACTGTGATGTATGTGACTACATCCACGCCGTCCATCAGTATTGAAAGTTTATTTGAGGGTATGATCCAAAAAAGGAAGAAGTTCGAAATCCAAGATGGGCCACAGTACAGGAAACAGTGGTGAATGACCATTAAAAACTTCATGTGGTCCACAAAAGCTTTGGATCAAGATGATATTCATGTGGTCTCTTCATCTAGGTGTTTGTGACCTTATCAACAGGTTGGATGGAAAATAAAAATTTTGGTAGAATCCACTTGAAAATCCATGAAGTTTTCAATGGTAGAGATTCAATCACGACTGTTTCTGTTGTGTCATCCACCTAAGATTTAAGTCAGCTTCATTTTTAGTATCATAGACTAAAATATACTTTAAAATGGTTGGACGGTGTGGATTTAAGACACATGCACCATTCTGAGCCCCACAGTCAGGGGTTCCACCCACCTCGGTGGATCGGGGTCTCACGTAATCCGCTCCCGGGAAAACATGCCATCGCTGCAGCTTACCGAAAAAATCCGCCATTGCTGCACACCTGTGCGTGCTCTTCTGAAATCAAGCTACTCCACTCAACAGGTGGGCCATGATTTTACAGTAAATGAGAACTGACCATCCATTACTTTCGTACACTGCCAACCTGATGAATATAGTGAGTTAATTCTCGAGTCACGGCATATTATAACATGGGGCCCACCTAATTAACCATCTGGATGTTGCACACGTACGCACACGGGCTTGTTCTTTCACAAGTAAGATTCTAATCATACTCCCGCAAATAGACTTGGGAGTTGCGGCGTTCGAGGGGAATTGATTCGGTAGACGGTGTTATTTAAAACATCCTGAGGCACTATACGATACATCTGGACCCTAGCTTTTGGATCTGGTGGTCGTCTTTCAATGATCAAAACCGTCTGTATTATGGGCCTCAGCTTTGATGGGGATAAACAAAAGATTAGAACTCCTATATTGGAATATTAAACATATATGATCATTTAACTCTTTTCTTATGAATTGGACGGTCTACTTAATCCTCGAATAATCATCGCGTTTAAGTATCTCAGCTACCAACTTCTCTATCTTTTATTTGGGTTCCAAGTCGGGGTGTTCTCTAGTAATTTGGAGATGAACCCATGTTCAAATGCATGCAATAGCAGCGTGGCCGAGGATCCCTGCCGTCCATTTAGATAAATGGACCTAATAACATGACATTAGCCATCCGATTGAGGGTCCTTACTCATGGTGGTGGACTCACAAGAGTTTGAACACAAGCTCATGAGTTCAAGCACCCAGCAGACAAAAGTCTACAACTGACATTCAGTAGATGGATGTGAGAGGGACGGCCGGGATTTTAGGCAGCCGAGCCAATCAAATGGGTCCCATAGATCAGCACGCCTCGAGATTGGGATCTGCAGATCTAGAGTTTTTTGAAACATCCCACATCAGTCATGGGTGCACAAGACCAACGGCTGAGGGACGACTATTCACTGTTCCTTACATACCACATCGTGTACAGTTCCCAGATGCGTGATATCCGTATAACGGTGCAGAACATTCCCCAGATTGGAAGAGGACGCGACTTAGCTCCGACCCGAGAACCAGCCATGCGAGTGGTACCCGACCATGGCCCCACCTCGTTGTGTGCGTCGTATATCCATGCCGTCCATCTGTTTTGCCAACTCATTTAATGGCATGATCCCAAAAACGAAGCAAATAAAAATCTCAAGTGGACCACACCACAAGAAACAGTGGCAAGTTGAACATCCACCAGTTAAAACCTTCCTAGGGGCCCACTGTAATGTTTATTTGTCATCCAACCTGTTGATAAGGTCACACAGCCCTGGATGAAAGGAAAAAAATATCAGTTTGATCCAAAACATTTGCTACTCCACAAAAAGTTTTTTAATAGTCATTCACTACTGTTTCCATGTGTTGTGGTCCGCACGAGATTGGCATATGCTTCATTTTTGGGCTCATGCCGTTAGAACCGGTAGATATACAATGCATACATCAAGGTGTGCCCCACAGTCAGGGTACCACCCACATCACTAGTTCCGGGTCGCAGCTAAGTGGCGTCCATTGGAAGGTCCCAAAGCTTTGATCAATGGCCTGCAGATAGGTGGTCAACAAAACATATGTTTATGGCTATCAATGGCTATATATTAAAGCCAATACCATCACAAACCGAGAATTAAATTAAAAATCTATATATGCTTTACCGAGGAGATCTCAAGCCCAACCAGTTCCACCACAAGTAATAATCCACCCCGATGATAACTTCCAACCTATTAAATGCATACGACATCCAACCCTTCCAATAGCTTGGCCCCACCATGAGGATTGCCTAGTGCAAAAATCAGCCCCGTCCACTCATCAAGTGAGCCACACCATATAAAAAAAAATCCCAGCCATTGATAAATAGCTAAACAAAAGTAATATCCACTCCATAAGGGGTTGTTGCTGTGTTTTACAAATGGTGATCCTCATAATGGAGCCAACCTAATGGACAGGTTGGATGTCATACATTCATGAAAGGTTGGAAGTTAGCTGTTGGTTGGACCGTAACTTGTAGTCCAACCGGTTGGACTTGAAACCTTACGAGAGTCTACTCATTGTAGCAGATCTGCTAAGCCTGTCAAGCCCCCCACACACACGTAAAAGCAACTCATTTACATGCAAGCACACGTGTCAACATGGCATACATGAAATCCACGCATCCATCAGGTGGGCCAGATGCCCTTCCCAGAAAATCAGGCCCGTCCACTGCTAAGGCTGGCTACAGTTTATGAGAAAAGAAGGAAACGTCTGAAAATCTGAACATCTGAACAGTGGAACTCAGCTAATGGACTTCTAGGATCTCATAGTTTTTGCCACATTGGTGGATGTGGTGGCCTGTAGATGTGCTGCCTCATACATGCTTTTAGGGCGAAACCCACCTTGTTCTAAGCATGGTTCCAACACTCGCTTACTCGAATCGAACCTGGCCGAGTCAATTGGACTAGGCAAGATTTCCAGCCGAGTCGCTGGGGAAATCAGTATTGTGCATGACTCAGCCTGACTCGAATCGAGTTACTCAGTTTCTGAGTCAGGATTTAGTTTTAAAAAATGTGGGGGAAGGGGGGATTCAAACCCCTAACCTCAACCAAGCAAAAATAATGCGCTTGACCAATGAATTATGTGTTTTTGTTGGTTTAAATTACATTTTATATCACTTCTAATAAAGTTAACTGTTTTGGGGTCCATTTGGTTGCACCAAATATCATAACATTTCATGAAATCATGTGCCAAATTAGACTTATTAATCATGAAATATTGTGAATCATGATATTTTGTGCAACCAAACACACCCTTAAGTATCAATTAAAATTCCTAATATTTTCAATTTACAATAGTTAAATATCAAGTCAAGTGGATTTGGGTCAGGTCTTCGAGTCAACCCGACCCAGCTGAACATGAGTCAAGTTTTCCTGTTTTTGAACTCATTTAAGCTTAGTGACCTAATGGACAACTAGATGATAAGAAATTCGAAGGAGATGATAGCTTCCAACTTGAAAAGAGAATATAGATATCATGGGTGATAGTGTTACAAAATCACTATTTACCCAAACCAGTTCATCTCAGCCCTTGATCAGAGCACAATCGACCTCATCGGACTGGAATTCCTGCAAAACAATGCACAAAACTCCATTTTCTTATCAATTCGTTACACATTTACAGTTTCCTACAATACGATCATTTCAGTTTCCAGAGTTTTTTGCTTGTGAGATCCAACCCGTTCATCATCCAGGTCAATCAGGTATGTGCCCCAGCCCAAGGAATGCTCATCAGCATGGGCCACCATACAGAAAAATGGTTAAAAAGGGAATGAACAGTAGTCAACACAAAGCCCATCTGATGATTTGGCCAGCCAGTTTTTACCTAGATACATATTGCCTTGCCCACTGGATGAACAGCTTGGATCACACAGGCTTAAGCCATATTGAGACGTGTGGCATGTGTTCCTGAATGTAGGATTATCAAAACTCAATTGCATTATCTAATCCTTGCTATGGTCCTATCCAAGGGGAAATCTTTCATCAAAAGAAATCCCAGTAGTTGATGGAAAGCAGGATCCCCTGCCTGCCAATTGTGGTTCTTTGATGGTGGGGAAATCTAACACATGCACTCTGCACAGTGTTACCTGTCATGTGCTCCTACAAAAATAAGACAAACAGTACAACTAACCGCCCATCCAGCAGGTAACCTGCATATGGATTACAAAAAAGAGGCTGGTTCATCTACTAGTCCAGATAGAATAAGCTTATTCTACAAGTGTTTCCTGTGTGGCCCACCCACCCGGGTGTGATATGACATCCAACCTGAACACCAGGATCACCCCAGACGTACCAAAAATCAGGCAGACCCAACAATCAGGTGGGCCACCATGTGAATTTGGAGGTTGTGGGACGGCCATCCATTTTTTCTTACTATGGTGGGGCCTACCAAGTTGGGCATATGCCATCAGACTCAGCACTAAGTAAGCCCCACCATGACGATGGGATGCCCCAAAAGAATCAGCTTACACAATGATTAGGAGGGCCATACCTTAGAAAACAAGGGCAACTATCCAAACACCTCCAAATTCACGCAGTGGCCCACGGATAATGGTTTGGATCGGCCTGATTTCTGGGGCATCTGCCTTTCTTAGTAGGGTGACCCTGCTGTGGTTGAATCCATACACCAGAATTGGGCCCCACACAAAGCACTAGTAGTTGAAGAATAAGTGTATTCTTTCAACAAGTAATTGTCGAGGAGCCGGCCTCAAAAACGTAAGTAATAGCAACAGGCAGCATCCAATGGCCACAAGACCACCTATCAGGCCACTGTTTGTCTTGGCCTGTCTGTAATGGACATGTCTGATTTTGTGGAAGCATGTGCTAAATCATATTTCTTTTTAGGTATAAAAAATAACAAAAATAATAAAAATAAAACATTTCTTTTCATGTGGGTTGATGAAATAATTACCTTCGGTGCTGCTCTGCTCCCACCCTCATCAAGTGACTAAAGCTATAAGTTGCAT
Source organism: Liriodendron chinense (assembly GCA_003013855.2). NCBI lineage: Eukaryota > Viridiplantae > Streptophyta > Magnoliopsida > Magnoliales > Magnoliaceae > Liriodendron > Liriodendron chinense. Next base: position 584,061 of record ML058574.1, read on the forward strand.
CACAACCACACGTCCCTGTATCACCTGATAGAGAAAGAAAAGGCCCAAAACCCTACTAAAACGTATATATCCTAACTCCAAAATGCCCATCTTCCTTGTGGGCCTCGCAAGATCAATGGAGATGCCAACTTGGATCTATCTAGTTTACATCAATAGAAGGGGAGACAATGAAACACACAAGCCCCCTTTGCCTAAGCTTCCGATTTCAGAGAGTGCCTCACACAGACAAGGTCATCCAGTTTATTGCCATCCATCTTGTACAAAGAGACACCTCTCATTTGGATGTAGTACTCCTGCGCTTCCTTTCTTAGGCTTTCAAATGGTAGGACTTCCCACTTGCTGTAATTCGATTTCTTACGCTTCTCACTCATGTCTGCTGATCCCGAGATTGGCCCGCTGCCATCTGGTCCCACATTGCCCCATACTTTACAACTGCCGAATGGTCCCAGTTCATCTGCCTGAGCAGCTTCATATCTCTTCAGACGCAAAGCGGCGGACTGAGCACGGTTTATCACTTCTCTGCTCGGGACATCCGACCAGTCTTGTTTCCTCTTAGATCTCATGGGGGAATGGATCCTGATAACCTGCACATATAATCCCTTCAAATCAGTGACTTAGATCTATAAAGTGGTATGAGCATGCATGTCAGTGATAGAGTAAAGTGTGTGGGTTCTATGTTTTACTCAAACACGCCATCTTGCAGGGAGGTCATGTTGAATCAGAACCGTTGGAATCTGTTTCATACTGCCCATTGTTTTAGTAGATGTGCGGGACGCCTAACCAGCCTGTTTTTAAGGCCAGGTCATCCAAAGGGGGTACACCTTATGCATGGGTCTAAGAAAGACATGAAGCTCGCAATGGATTTGAGCCATTATCAACTTTTTCATACCACAATTGTTTGCTTAGATGTGTGGTCCACCTAACCAGCCTATTTTTGGGCCGGGTCATCCATGTAGGGGGACCACCTGATGCACATGTCAGAAGCCCCACATATGTGCAAGGTTTGCATATGCAGCCACATGTGAAGGTGTCTGTTAATCTAGCAGAGCTCATAAAGCATATAAAATAGGCTTCTTTTAAGGTGTCTGTTGATCTAGCAGAGCTCATAAAGCATATAAAATAGAATTCTTTTATTTCTTACTGGTCACCGATAATCATGTGGATAGCATGAAAACTTATTAACTTTTAAAAGACATGGAGCTCATGTTGAATATGAGCCATCTGCAACTTCTTCATACCACTCATTGTTTCCTTAGATGTGCGATCCACCTAACCAGCCTGATAGGGCCAGGTCATCCACAGAGAAGAGCCACCTGATGCATGGTCCGACGTCTCACATATATGCCAGGTTTGCACATGCAGCCACACTTGGAGGTCTGTCTTGGCCTATCAGAGCTCATAAAGCATACAAAACAGGTTTCTTTCATTTATGACAGGTAGCTTATGATCATGTCAATAGCACAAGAAGACAGCTATGGGGGTTGAGAGGTGTTCAACACACTAGTACAGAATCCCCTGTGCAGATAACCCAGCCCAAAAATCTATGCCGATCAATCATCTTATGATCTGCTTAGCACCCGTAATGTGCTTGACGCCACACCTTAACTTGGTCACACAAGCGCATGTACGTCATGTACTACTCACGTAGTATCACATGTGCATGTATGTGAGTTAAAGAGAGGGGTATCCAAAAGGGAATGTGTTAAGGGTCATACACCAAGGCACTCGAGAAGTTGATAATAGGCCCTCCCTTGCAATGGATTGTGCCCCTTTCTGGGGGTCGAGAAATAGCGCGTCCTGCGATAAAACATACACAGGTTAAAATAGTTGTGTCCAGAAGGTCTAAAGATGGGTGCTTAAAATGAAAAATAGCATTCAGGGAAAGCAAAAGCAACATCAGCAGTTTATGCATGCATAATATATAGATTTGTAACCGAACTAGTTTGCAGGTAGAATAGAACATCGGATAGAATTACCAAACTGCAAGAGACAAAGAAATGTTTGTAACAAGCGCTAGACTGCTATGTTAGTTTTGCACTGAGTAAAAATGATGGAGACGCATCCTCCTCTCATGCAGCAGCAATGTGCAACTCCAGACCATCCAAATTGTGGGACCCATCATGGTGGAGCATATATCTAAAATCTCACTGATCAAGCAATCCTGACCCTCCAATTAATGACTATCAAATGGATGGTTCAAGTAAAATAGTGAGTGGCCCCAATTCAATGGCATATATCATATGGTTAATATTGTCTTCTCAATTCAATTTTTTTATCGCTGCTCCATCCACCGTAGAGTCAGTGATTCACACAGTACAACTATGCTATTTTTAAACTTGAAGAGTCACCACCATTTTTTATTTTAATTGGTGCAAAACTAACATAGGAATCTAGCCCTCTAACAGATATGTTTGAAGAGCCACCACCATTTTTTTAATGGTGCAAAAGTAAAATAGGAGTGTAGCCCTCACAACAAATATGTTGAACCCAAGAATCAGTCAGAGTGCAAGAGCCAAGGTATCATGGGTGTGAAATCTAGGCTGTTCATCAGATAGGCCCCATGAGGTATGTGGTCTGCAAAATAATCAGGCTGGCCTCTCATCAGGTGACTTGCACATGTATCTCACAAGTCTTTTTGACAGCGCATTGGTCCAGCTGAGGGAGATAGCAAATGCCTGATCTTTTTAGCCAGGGCACACCCAAAGATGGGGCCTGCCATGTGAAAAGCCAGGATCTCAAACAAGAATTATGTTGGCAGATGTGTGGCGAGTCCTGTTCGGAATCACAAGATTCTAAAGCAGGGGGGGTGGGGCTGCAAGCCAGAATCGAAAAAGTATGAAGCATACAGTCAAGAGTTCACTAAGAAGTTATAGACACATCTGCAGACTAATTTAAGATGCACCTGGCAGGCATATTTAACATGGTTGAACTGACCATTCTGTATAGCCGGGATCCACAGTGAACCCATATATGTCAACAATGTCACACATAGAGAGCGCTAGCTCTATAGATTTCATTCCAGTTCCTTTAGCACCTCTCCTTAGTACAATGCCTTGGAAAAGATAAACTGGATTTGGAATCTCCTGCATTGCACATTACACAAATTGTTAACATTAGACCTTAAACAAAGGACTTTGCGATTGACATGCTAACAGCGTCAGTGGACGCTTTGTGTGATTAACTGGGTGGTTGTGTTGCAGTACTAACAGGGTGTGTGAGTTGCATGACTAACACAATAAAGAATTGCCTCTCAAAAAAAAAAAAAAAAACATATGACTTTGCGATAACCATTTCACAGTCATCCACTGAGCCCACAGGCTCCACACATACTTCTGCATGTGACCATGCATGTCAACCTGGCATTAGTGTGGGACATCTGAGTTGACGTATCAGTTAGGTACCACTCTGTTGGACTGGCCCAAAACTCAGTCCCATCCATTCATCAAGGGGGCCACACGTGTTGAATGTGGACCATTGGTTTCTTGTTTTCTTTTTCTTTTTCTTTTTTGGATCCCTGACTATCAATTTTATTAAGAAAAAAAACAGAAAAAGGAGAATACAAATTATCCATTAAAATATTGGATATTCATTAGCAACAGCTAGTGAAAAACATCATTGTTTAGCTCTTGTATGGCCCACCTCATGAGTTGATTATTAAGGGAAAAACAGAAAAAGGACATCATTCTTTTTCTTTTTCTTTTTTTCTTTGTTGGATCGCTGAATATCAATTTTATTAAGAAAAAAACAGAAAAGTAGAATACAAATTATCCATTAAAATATTGGATATTCATTAGCAACAGCTAGTGAAAGACATCATTGTTTAGCTCTTGTATGGCCCACCTCATGAGTTGGTTAGCCCAATCTTTTGGCCAAGTAATGTACACAGTGGGGCCCACCTGATGCACAGCCAAGATGTCCTATAGCTTGGCATGTGCAGTCACATGGAGAGGTGAGTGTGGCTCTTATTTCACTAAGAAAAGCATTTAATCTATAGGCGGGTAACAAGCCAAGAGATGTATGCTGTAACCATCCATGGTATGGTATGCCAACACATTTATCACCAACAATAATAGCAATATGCTAAAGAAATTAATATATGCTTATCAAGAAAATATTGATTATTGAGACCTAATGATAGTGGATCTTCACCTTTATCATTGCATTGAAGTCTCTATGGGTCACACTTTTTATTATTAGCACCTCATCATCTGCAAGCGGAACATATTGGTTATCAGCCTAATCTAGAACAACAAAAACAGGTTCCAAGTGCCTGAAGAATATTATTGCACAAATAACATCTAAATAATAATCATCCTTCAAAAAAAACATTTAATAATAATGAAGCATGTCCAAGAGCTTGCAACAAAGAGCTCTTCTAGCCTTGCACGACTGAGATGGCAAAGGAACATTGCAGCACGCATGCCAACATGGCACAGGCAAGCAAGATCCAGGCAATTCATTAGGTAAAGAACACCATGAACATTCGCTGGCACAAAAATCAGTCAAGTCCATTCAGCAGGTGGACAATAGTTGTATGAGAAAATTGGACAGTTGGAAGTGACTGAAGATCCTCATTGGCCTACCTGATGAGGGAACTGGCCTGAGTTTTGGGCAAGGTATGTTTAGCAGTAGGATCCAACTGACGAATGGCCCAGATGTCTCCATGTTTGCATGTGTGCAGTGTTACCCCTTCTATAAATATCATAGGAATCTTATACCACAAAGAAGAAGAATCTGTACATGAGCTGATGAACAAGAGAATGGAAATACTATCGGAACCATAAGATGACTTCTTCTTTTTTTGGGGAGATAGAGAGATTAGGATGATGGTAATTCTACATAACCCAATGAGAAAAATCAACCGTCACATACATAATAAGATGGCACAAATGTTTACAAGCAGAATTACCACATTCGTGACTGAGAAAAATAAACAATGACAGTAACCTTTTGCTTTCTTGAAGAATTCCACGAGAACAGAAGTAAGAGATTGCACATTCTATTTACATACAATCAATTAGTATAGAAAGATATTAAAGGCCCAGAGGCCAAATGCCACCATGTTACTGAGAATATGCATAGAATAATCGGGTTCTCAGTTTGTACAAGTGGGGTCAATGGTTCTGCAATCCAGACCATTAGCCTGATGTAACCAACCATGGCAGGACGGACCATTCACTAAAATCCTCTCATAAAGGAAGATAATAGCCACCAATCGTGGACCTTTTCAGTTGAATGTGAAGCACTGTCTGTATTTCCATTTTTAACTTCCTCTTCGCAGGTCATAAAACTAAAAAGGCTATGATTGTCCTATCATGAAGATTTTTGAAGCACTTTCCAACCACAGTGACACCTAAACAAGCTGGTGGTCTGGATGGCCCCTAGTACAAGCTGAAATCATGGGTATGCTGTGAATATCCTCGGTCATCTATTTCCTCGATGGAATCTTCTTGCAATAGATTGATTGAGAATTGTCGTCACAATCTGTCAGAGATTCCACCATGAGGTTATTAGCTATAGGAGACCAGCTCTGGATCCAGCTCTACATTGAAGAATCAGGTACAAGTTTTCATAGACCAAGTTCATGTCACGTGTTAGAGATGGTATGCATGTAGAATTGGGGCCTCGCCAAAGACCCATAGGGATTAGATTGGTGCTATTAAGCAATCAGTTGTCTATTACCAAACAAGAGAAGTTGTATGTTAGAGTCCCACGCCCACAGGAACAAGCTAGGCTGACTTTGTTACTTCGTGTGATTTCTTTTTAAATTTGTCTTGTGTTCTCAGTTTTTTAACTAAGGTTTCTCTCAGTCAAATGCTCTGTGGGATTTCTTTTCACCCATTAAAAACAAGGGAGCTTCTGTTACGACACTGCAATAGACTGGTGACTATGACAATCTAACACAGTACAGCAGATGCATGCAGACAAGGTGGAATTCCGTTTAACACAGAGAACGTGTTTTTTTATAATGCAAATTTTATTCAAAGAGAGGCAATGCCAGAATCCATTAAGACATTGGATGTGTATTCGCAACATAAAGCTCATTTTTAATGGCACCCTCCAATCCTCCATAGCTACCACCTACCACATCAGCTATGTTGTTATGCCTCTCGGTCTGGGAACATGGCTAAATGACACATTAAGTGACCACAGCTAGGTGCTTCAAAACGAGGGCCATCAAACAGATTGCAAAATGTCTTGGATGCCAACCTTCAAAACTTCCAACTCACTCAGTTGGAATCACCCAAGCCCACCTCTCCTCTTAGGTTCCTTCCTGCACTACTCCAGTCTGCTGTCAATGTCTAACAAAACTAGCAGATAGACCCCAACCTAACACTATTGGTTGAGCAACTTAATATAAAGTTGTTTCTCATAAAGCAAACAAGCATGCCAGGAGGCCCAGGACATTGCAAAAGTACTTGGAACTGAAGCACTCGAAGTTTATAGGAACTAAAAAAATTAAGGCAACGCCAATTGGAAGGTTAGAGATCACAACAGTGTCAATGTTGAAAGGCACTAGGCATGCCTTTTTCTTTCTGAAAGGCACTGGCATTCAGCATATGTAGGCATTAGATTTTGGCTATAATGCATGACACCAACATAAAGTTAAACAAATAGGAAAATGGTTACAAGTTACACACTGATTAAGTAGCCAGAAATTCAACCTCACCAGATCCATTAAGAATAGTAACCATGTTGCGGGCTGCACCCCTAACTACAAGACGGAAGTCCCTCTTCAGTCCAACATATCTTGCATATTTCTGCATTGTGCACACCACGTCAATCAACACTAGGTACTTCCAAAGACAAGCCCATTCATCACTAGAAAACAAATAAGACCAAAAATGCCATGGTGAAATTACACAGCTCAACAAGAGAGTCAGCATATGATATAATGATATTTAATAACCCCAGCCCATCAGAGGCCTCGGCTCTCGTTCATCTATAGGCACATTGGGCTCACAATGGGGGGCTGGTATTCTCCATACCGCTTCAATAAATTTTACTTCGGACTGTGCTAGCCTGCATCATACTAGTTTACTGCTGCTCATCGAGAGACGCGTGGGTGGAACTTTCAATAAGATCCAACCCATCAATCAGGTACGCTGCTTCATGTTCACCATGGAACCCAAGAAACACGATGATCCAACGCTCACCATAGGAAACAGTTGGGATGGGACGCCCACCATGATTTAGAAACCCTGTTTTCATGGATTGTTTTGCTTCCTTATGACCCCAATGGCTCAGACTGCATGGTTCTTTTATCAAAAGCTCCTTCAGATGACAGTCACAATGAAATTGTTCTGCTAGACAACAAAAACTATATGGGTAGATCCCAGAAGAGCCATCTGGTGGGTTTGATGAAGTATGAACAAATTAAAGAATTTGTTCTGCTTCCAAAACTGATTATGTTAGAACTGATTTTAGGGGTATGCTTCGATGCTGGACTGGTGGATCACTGAATTTATGCAATCAATCTAATGGTTTTGTTGGTGCCTTCCTAAATAGGTTGCTTTCCTTGGTTCCTTCTCTGAAAACTCCTTTGCAAGTATAGTTTCATGAAGTGTAAAGTGAATTGGAAACAGATTCAGTGGGGGATCAGAAAAGTGTCTGTTTTAGAAAGTTATCAAGCATAAAAGCATAAACAGCTAGGATTTAGGAGTCTAAGGATCGTGCAAATAATTTAGAGGTCAATATTCATGATGCCAATATGTGGTAAGTTAGTGCTAGGTTCATGTGCATCACTCCAATACATAAACTGTGTATGTACAGTTTCATATATGTACTCATAATGGAATTTATATATGAAATGATGAATGTTATTATTGTAGACTTTGCATGCTTCGTGTTTTATTATAACTAAATAAATGGAGTACAAACATTGCACTATAAATATAAATTTGCATTAACTTAATCAATGGTAAGAATAAAGAGCTGTAGTTTCAGGTCGCTGAAAATAGCGATTTGGATCACAATGAACCATAATCAGAAACACTTGACCCAGAACGGAAACATTGAATGGCATTATAAAGGGCATTGTTTGGGAAGTAGTTGTACTTGTTTTCTAGGTAGATTGGATTCGCCTCTTTGGATTACCAATTACCCTGGTAATGTAAAGGAAAAGTTTCATCATCACAATTTAACCACCACCAAACCAAATAGGGGAATCGTCGATCAAATGCAAATGCTTTCAGGAGACAAATAAAGGAATTTATAATCATTGCACTTTTTCATGGCATTACCGTGGAAATCTGAATCCAAACAGCGACATTAGTGTATGGATGCGATGTCATCATTATGATTTTACTGCCGATAAACCAAACACAGGAATTGGTGGTCAAACGCAGATGTTGCCAGGATATAGGTAAAGGAATTTGTAATTATTGCACTTCTCCTTTTACCATGGTGAATTGGTGATTGGTAATCCAAACAGGCCCGTAAGTGTTGTTGTTAATCCTCAGTTGCCGACCCTCCCTCTCTATATATAAATGAGATGAATCCCAAAAAACCCTCCCTAAACCTCTACACCTCCTCTCATCCTCCTCTCCTTCCACTTCTCCTTTTGAACGGTTGAAGAAGAAGAACCGTGATTCTTCTTCTGAACAGTTGAATGGATACATTATGCTTTACCTTTTGGGTAAGAGGTTCCTTGATGTTCCTTCATGTTTATTAACTAAGGCGGCAGAGAGCATAGAAAACCAGTACTAAGTGCTTGGTATTACCTCATTAACAGGAGCTTCATTGTCTCGAATAACTGCATCATGCCCGTCAATCTCTTGCCCAAACTCTGTCTTTAAAAGATCCCCAGAGTTTCCAACAACTGCACAGGTCTTAAACTGGCGAGGATGAAAAGGAGGCTTTGGTGGCAAAATCAAATTAAGGTGCTCCTCACAAAGAGATCGATTGTAACATTTATCTGAGCCTCTACAGGCAAAAACACAAAGTAAATTCTTGATACCCACCAAGCAATTTCCTATTTGAACCTGAATGCAAACTAGTAATAAATAATAAAAAAAATAAACAGATGTGTTTAGCATCATACAGCTGTGCAATCCTTTTTGCTGCATATTCTAGCCATCCATCTGGTCGGGCATCTAAATATTCCCTCGTCAGGACCGTCGTCATGTTACGGTACTGGAATTGTCTGTAGCCTTAGTACGCATGATTTCTTCACAAAACAACTTCCAAAGCTGAGAGGAGAAAAACTAACCTGTTCCCACAATAGAATAGCCTCGCAAACATCATAGTTGTACTCTAGAGGCTCGTAAATTTTGAACTGTTCATTGTACTGTGAAGAAAGAAGTTCAGAAGAAATTAGAGAAAAATAGCTTAGAATTCAATACAAAAACATTATTTTAATAAGTATTATATAACACTCGACCAGCATATCTACAGTAAACTCTGGTTTTCAGTTTGGACAAGTAGCCAGAATGATTCAATGATCCAGAATGTCCCTACAATGGACCCCATTGTTGACAGATCTCCCATATGGGAAATCCAAGCCCTTCAACGGCTGACCAGAAAAGAGACGGCCAGGAAAGAAAACACAGCAATGGTTGGGGGTGCAAGGAGATATTTGCAATCATCAAATCGAGGAGATTTATCACTATAGTTTGAAAAATATTGTCCAATATGGCGAATGGCCAGCTCGTGGGTGTGCTCCCCATAGGAGTTCGAATCCCCTCCCCATGCTTTACCCGATGCATGTGGTTTGCAGGTGATTGATTGCATGCATCCACAGGGATTAGTCTCACCTTAAAAGGGGGCGGGGACACCCTGTCGTCATCAAAAAAAAAGTATTGTCTGATATGACTCACTTATGCCCAAGCCATATCAGCTTCAACAAGGATGGGACAAGACACCAGACAGAAACAGGGACAAAGACGACCTGGGACTGACACAGAACCAAAAGGGGGCAAATCGTAAAGGTTAGAGTGGTGCCACAATGGGTCCCATCATATCAACTGTTTGGATCCTCAACCAAAGGATGTGCACTGTACTATGTCCCTCAACCCATTCAATCGAGCCCTTATTCCAGTTCCATATCATCTGTATGATGGACACCGCAGGTGATGGATCACACCCCGAAACTCATCACGACAAGACAATCTTAACCATTTGACCGGGCAAAAAAATATAGCAAAGATCCAGATTCATCAAAAGGAAGGCCAGGGATATTGAATGGCTGGGATCTTCCAATCTAGGAGATATCAGGCCCTGGTCCATCCATGGCAGTAACCATCGTATCCAATCAAAGTCTGATCACCAAGCAACTGGCCCCACTAGTACAAATCAGAAATGAAGCCACTATACATGTCCCCCATTGAAGGATCATCCATGGGCCCCACATAGCCTCCAGTTAAAATTCAAAAACAATTATATATATATATATATATATAAAGAAATGCATCAAGAGCCTTCAAACAAAAGTAGAGATCAGTGCTTCACCCAGGTGCTGTTTGTGCCCTCAGGAAATTTGAGAACCAACTTGCAGTGATCAACAATGTGGGCAGTCAGTCCAAGTCCTCTGCTCGCCTAATTGCAACTTTGAGGTTAGTATACATTTACAAAGCACTCCTCAAAAGTACAAGGAAAATGAAACTGCAAAGAGCTGCAGAAATACTCATTCCAAAGCCACTGCATTTGGAAATTAAAAAATAGAACAGATATATAAAAGCAAACGATTGCAATCAGAGCTTAAACCCTAGTTCGACACCAGACGCAGAATTCAACCAACGCCACAATGCAAACGCAATGAAGCGAGAGCAGGATACACGGATACCGAGATGTACATTCTAGTCCCGAATTATAGGTGTCTGTCTGGACCAGTATTATCCGACACTGATGGGCCCACCATTCAGTGATCCAGACCATTCATTTGGTGCATTCCACCATGGACAGGCAAAGGGCAGTCTAAAAAGAAAATGGCAAATGATCCGTGGGCAATGGGAATAAAAAGTTCAGGGAATGGAGGGCCAGGGTTGTCAGATGGAAGAGATTTTTTATCCATTGTCCACCCACATCCACAGTACCATATGATCACTGCATTGCAGAAGAGCGGGCATCACCTGTGCGGAATGCTGGCCCAAAGGAAAATACAATTATCCATGCTGCAAAGCCTCAAGATGAAATATTCAAGACCTACAGAATACTCATTAGAAATCCGCAATATTCCGAAGAATTTTTTTCTTAAATAAGGATACACCCTTTCTTACTACTCCGGGTAATCCAATATTACAATTCCGTACTGATTTAGAGCCAAAATCAGAAAACAAAGGGTGCATTTGTCAAACGGAGTGGGTATATATATCAAAATTCGTCTGCAAACGGCGATCAGATGGAAAAATCAGATCCGACGATCCAGAACTCACCACGCATTGCTGGACACGGGACTGGAAGTCGGAGAGAATTAGAACCTCCTCCTTGCTGCTAAGATCTAGCTTCCGCCTTCCTGTAATTTGAAATCCGAAGCATGAAAAGGCAGATAAATCGGAGAAAAAGAGTGGAAGGGAGAGATCAGGGGTATTTTGGTCATTTCAGTACCGATGAAGAAGGATGATTGAATGGAGAGGAGGATGATGCAGAAGCAGACGACAGCGAAGACGAGAAGGAGAACGGTCGGTCGCCGGTACGAGCCCTTCCCAGCTTTCATCCCTACCAGTGGCGCGAGTCGGTCGAGCGCATTTCAGACGCTCCTGGTTTTAATCTCAACTTAAAAAAGGCAAACGCGGAATGGGTACTACACCCGGCCCGTCCTTGGCTAGGAACGGACAGGGGCTCTGAGAGTCCACCGTGATGTATGGTTTTAATCCACACTGTGAATTCATTTTTCCATATCATTTTATATTACATTCCCAAAAATCAGATAGATCCAATGCTCAAGTAGACCACATCAGAGGAAGCGTCGCTGTTAATGACACTCACCGTTGGAACCCTCGTATGGCCCATTGTGATGGTTAATTTCCATCCAACCTTCTGATGAGGTCACATAGACCTGGATGAAGGGAAAACATAAATATCAGCTTGATCCAAAACTTCTGTGGCTCCCGAGAAGTTTTAATGGTAGTTGTTTAATCCTCAATTTGTGGTCCACTTGAGTCTTGGATATTCCTGATTTTTTTAGATTATTTACTAAAATGATATGGACAAATGGATGGATAGTGTGGATAAAACCCATACATCACGGTGGACCCTGAGAGCCCCTGCCCGTTATGGCCATGGACGGGCATGGGTAGAATCCAATCTGCGCTAAAAAAACGCAGACCCATTGTTCGTGAAAATTCCCACCATGTTCCGCACGTACGCTCTCACCTCAGGTTGTTGCGTTGCACGCGTTGAGGGGCTACATGTGCATGTGATCTGAGTATGCAGTAGTGAGGGCGCGCTTAAATTTTATACTCGTGTTGGCTGAGAAATCAACGAAAACTGAAGTGAACACAGCATGCCTCCTACTTACCTAGCAGCATGGGTACAACATGCATGAGGCCCGCCCCATGCATCAGGTGGTTTGTCTCATATTCACTTTAAATCCAAGAACGAGGTTGGTCCAAAGCTCAGTTAGGCCACACCCTATGGAAGAGTTTGGACAAGATGGCTACCATTAGCCGAGTGTTAGGGCCACCGAGGTTTGTATTTGCCGTCCAATTCGATAATCTTAAGGGACATTCAAAAAATCATGTTTTTTTTTACCATGTGTTTAGGCATGCTTTTACATTGTTTCCTATGGCATGAGGCCGACATTGGAGTTTGATACAAGTGTGACATTTAGGTTCAAGGCTAAAATTAGGTGGCCACTTGAGAATTCTTGTTTGGTTAGAATAAATAAGACTTTGGAAAATTGTGAAAAAGGTTGTTTTTAACTCTCCCATGTCGCATAGAGATGGACAAATTTTGGAATTTATAAATCTTTTTTGAATAACTTACTTAGAAAGATGGAAAGAGAGAGCTTAGGGTTATGTGTTCCAGTGGCCTGCTTGTTTTTTGACCTAATACCATGTGTATGGATTTGGAACGTCACTCTGTGACTTATTATGCAATATGAGTGACAAGCCATTTTAGTGGGTTTTCCATAATTAGTTGTTTGTAAAATGAATTAATAAATGGTTAGCTAATCATGCATGGTGGGACTTGCCAGATCGTCTAATGTAAGGCACTTATGGACTTCGGTCATCTGCGCTAGCAAGGACGTGTGCAGTGAGGTTAAGTGGTTGTATAGGCACTAGTGGCACACTTTACACTTCGAACATCTCTTATATGACCTAACGCAGACCATTCGGAGATGTGTGAAGTGTGAGAGAGGACCAGCTTATATAAGTTTCTGAAAATTGTCGGATCTGTCCGTTACAAATTAAGAACGTATAAAAATTAAAGTTAACTAATGCCAACGGTCCGAAAATGAGCAACTATTTAGTGATCTAAACAGTCAATTCTTTAATCCAACAATTAGATTAAGGATTCGATTGTCAAAAATGTTTGTATTAATGAGCCAATGTTCATAAACATTTTTGTAGCGTTTTAATCCTTGATGGCTTCAAGTGCAATGGTCAATTCGATTCATCTATATAAATTGAACTCTTCCAAGTCCAGAGTATCATAAATCCAATCGATATCCTCTATCAGAACATAAGATCTCTCCTTTTTTTTTTCTTTTAATAGGTTAGTAACACACCGAGTTCACAAACTCACCGAGTTCTGACTTCGATTACACGCTGAGTTTGGTAGGAGATAGTAATTAGTCAAGTTCTGAAAGTAGTCCTTTCGTGATTGTTGCACATAGGACCAAACAAGGCTTGTCGTATCCTAAAAGCAATTCGTTAGCAACATGTTAGTTACCTCTAATATGAGAGAAGAGGGGGTGAATCACGCTTTAAGGATAACGTATCTAATACGTGCTTAAGCCTTATTTGAAGGAAAAAAAATATCTAATTTATTTTTTCGTTATCCAAATTTCAAATTTTTCGTGTACATGGCCCACCTGATGGATGCCAGTTTGGATCTCGTGGGCATGGAACTCATTAGCCCCATAGAAGTGATATGTCATCGAGGAAATCCTCTTATTGCCCTGAAGGAAAGTGGGTTTGTACATAGTGACACTACTTAACAGAGATTTGTATTTCATATTTCTACGCACCATAAATTCTATAGTCATATTAGTGGGAGTGGATAATTTGTGAAAAGTTAATTGGTCTTCCTATGTAAGGAACCAGTGATGAGTTGGGATGAAAGCCTTCTACCAACGGGTTACCAATGACTTGTCGTAGAGGGCACGAGAGTGTGAATATTCATAAATGCAGGTTTTCATGTTCAGGCCTATTTAAATCCATGTAATTCATAGGACTTGCAATGTATTTATCTCTTTTTAAGATTAATTACATATACATAGATTTTACCCATAAGGGAAGATGTATGACATTAACAACAATGCCTTTTAGGTTAAAAAATCAAGACGAACTATTTGGGTCCTTCCATGATGCATGTGTTTCATCAATTCATTTTTTTCCAAATCCTTCCAGGGCATGATCCAAAAAATGAAGCATATTCAAAGTTGAAATGGATCACACTAAAGGAAGAACATTTAAATGGTTATCGTTCAATCCCCACTATTTTTTGTGGTGTGGTCTACTTGAGCATTGAATTTGCCATATTTTTTGCCCATACATTGAGGGCTCGTTTGATTTTCCATGTTAACCGTGATTACCTTGTAAATGGGTAATAATTATTTACCTAGGTAATTACTGCATTTTTCCTAATGCAGATAGTGACATGTTGCCTTTTTAGCGGAAAAAAATAAGGACTCTTGTGAACTAAATGTGGGGCCCACTATGATGTATGTGGCTTATGCACATCATCAATCCATTACGTCGGTTGAATTTAGGGCATGAGCCAAAAAATGAGGTAGATCAAAAGCTCAGGTGGACCAAGCCACAAAAAATAATGGGAATCGAGCACCTACCGAGGCCCCATAAGTTTTAGATCAAGTCGGTATTTATGTTTTCCCTTTATCCATGTCTACGCGACCCTGTGAACCGGTTAGATGACAAATAAACATCAATGTGGGCCCCGTGAAGGAAATAACTTTCAACACTGTAAGTATTACGACCACTAATTCCATTGGTGTGGGCCACTTGAGCGTCAGATTTGCTTCAGTTTTTTTTGCTCATCCTCAAAATATTCTGATAAAAACATGTGGACAATGCGGACATGTCATATACATCACGGGACCCACAATTTTAAGCCACTACTTTTGGATTGATTTTCGAATAAAAAATATTCACACTTTTTTCAAACGGGATGAAAAGGAATAATTACTTATTTACAACAAATTTACACGTGTCGTAGAAAATCAAACATGCCCTAAAACAATCTGAACTATTGAATGGACGGTGTGGATATAACACATATCATGGTAGGGCTCACTAGATTTTGGCTTGGAATGACCTGTTATGGTGCAATTTTCAAGTTTCACTCCTTTCTTTCAAACACCCTTAACATTGCCAAGTGCATGCATATACTGCTAAATTGAGAGAAATTACATGGAAATGCTTTTACCCAACACAAGCCACAAACACTCGCATTGGAGGATTGCATTAAATCTTTAATTTGAGAGACTCATCATACCTAAATCAAATCAACTTGATTTTGTATTAACTTTGACTAATTCTTTAACTCGAGGTCGTGTGTTCAATATTTCACTCACCTTTAAAGGTTATATTAATAGTTGATTGTTCGATTTTAATAGAAACTAAATGTACTTTAAATAATCAATTTCCAATTAACCACAAAATCTTCTCTCTTTGGTGACATTAATTTCTATATATTTAAATTATTCAAATCATACTTTGGCGCGATGAAATAACAGTGTGATTTTTTTTTCAATTTGTTGATGTGGATCCTTCAACTTATAAGGTCTTTCCTCGATTTGTCCCGGATAGAATGAGACATTAGAGCCAACACATTTGACTCAGGGTGGGGCGGAAAGTACAACACGTGCCCATACCTCACATACACATGCTTGCAAGAGAAAAGGAGAAAGCAAAGGAATGCGAGATAAGCTCTTTCTTTCACATTAAAGGCGGCGCTTGGAAACAAATCTTCCCTGCCATATAGACAATGAAGCCCTTGCTCGAATATCCTACTAAAAATCAATCATCATTGCAATGCAGACAAAGGAACCTTTGCTCAAATATTATTTCAGAAACAAATCATCCATGCTCCATGAAATGGGGACCCTCACTCAAGTATCCCATTGAAATTTACAAATCACATAATTAAATTTTAATGCATTACGTAACGAGCCTAGCAATTCAATTATAAAGCACTCCCTAATTTCAATGCAATATGAGCAATTTTAAGCAAACAAGTTCAAGTACTCATCATCACAGTGCATTTGGACACAAGACTCATCAATGCAACCTAGGATACACACATTATAAATACATTCATGAATCAAGAAGCCATACAAGGTGTAGACAATGAGTACTTGAACCTATATGCTAAGTGGCTGAGTGGCAGACTCACAAGAGTTTCAACACGAGGTCATGGGTTTGAGTACCCACTGTGGCGTGAGTTATACACTTACAAGAGTTTCAGCATTAAATTTCTATACACTTAAATTATTCATATCATACTTTGGCACGATGAAATCACAATGTAATTTTTTTCCAATTTGTTGATATAGACCTTTCAACTTAGAAGGTCTCTCCTTATTTATCCCAGATAGAAAGAGACATTAGAGCCAACACATTTGACTAAGAGTGGGACAGAAGGATGGCACATGCCCAGGCCCCACATGCACATGTGTGCAAGAGAGGAGGAGAAAAGCAGAAGAAGAAGAGAATAATGCGAGATAAAGGGTCTTTCTCTCACCTGCACACTCTCTCTCTTTCATACCAAAGGCAATGCTTGGAAACAAATCCTCATTGCCATATAGACAATGAAACCTTGCTCGAATATCCTACCAAAAATAAATCATCCTTGCAACGTAGACACATGAACCCATGCTTGAATATCCCACCATAAATAAATCCTCATTGCCATGTAGATAAGCGAACCCCTGCTTGAGTACCGCATTGGAAACAAATCATCCTTACTATGTGAATAAGGTAACCCCTACTGAAGTATCCAATCGAAATTCACGAATCGTATAATTCAATTTTAATGCATTATGTGATGAGGCGAGCAATTCACAGGGGGGGTGACTAACATTGCAGCATGACTAACGGGGGTACTAATAGTGGGGTGTGTGTACTAAAAAAAAAAAAAACAATTCAATCATCAAAGACTCCTTAATTTCAATGCAATTAAAGAAAATTTAAGTGTACCAGTACACGTACTCATCATCACAGTGTATGTGGGCACAAAAATCATCAATGCAACTCGGGGTACACATACTAGAAACATATTCATGAATCAAGAAGCCATGCAAGGTGCAAGTGATGAGTACTTGAACTTGTATGCTAAGTGAATAAGTGGTAGACTCACAAGAGCCTCAACATGACGTCATGGGTTAGAGTATCCATTGTGGCGTGAGTGCACACACACCAAGAGTTTCAACACAATCATGGGTTTGAGTACTCATTGTGGCGTGAGTGCGTGTGTAAAAAAAAAAAAAACGCAAGCGCGCAAGATAAATTCAACAATGCAGATCGAGATTCAAGAAGGCAACAATGAATAATCACTACCGATGAAATGCAATCATGAAAATATATTGAACTCAAAAATTTTAAGAAGCGAAGTAAGAGGAAAGCCTTAAGGTAAAAAAGGAAGAAAATACTACTCCCAATCCAAAAGGTAAACTTTAAAGTGAGGATAACTAGACCCAGATCAAAAGAGTTAGATGGAAAAATAATAAAAAAGGCTATTGCAATTACAAAAAAAATGTTAAATTAAGAGTAGAGAAGATTCCTTACCAAGAATTGCAATTGCACAATAAAGGAAGAAAGCACAAAGAACTCAAATCGAAAGAATGTAGGAAACTAGATTGAAAGGGGAATAATTCAAACTAATGTGGGAAATCATTCACAGTCTCATGTTATAAATTTTTTACTTGAATAGGACCTGAATTCTTCATGAATTAGCCTAACCTGTATGGACCAACGAGTTGACCCAATGAGCCGATTCACTCCTCCCTCCCTCTCTTCTTCTTCTCCTTCTTTTTTTCTTCTCTCCCTCTCTCCCTCCCTCTCTCCTCTCCTCTCCTCTTCTTTCTCTTCTATTTCCTTCCTTCTTCTCCATGCTAGCAAGGACTTTGGGCTTGGCCCAACTCAATTGGACCGAGTTTGGATGAGTCAGTGACTCGGTTTAAATCTTATTTCTTTCTCGCGTTCTCTCTTTTTATTTCTTTCACTTTCGAATTACCTTTGATATGATTAATTTCTCTAGACGGGAGGGGTTTTATATAGTCCTCGAGCCTCCCTCAGAGCTTTCGGATATTTTCCTCATAACTCATCATCATTGAGTAAATTAGGAAAGGATTGCGCATGATCTTCAATCATCAAATATCTCACTTTTGGATTCTTTTCAGGACAAATGTTTTGTGCCCCTATTAAACAATTTGAGTTACCCAACGCTCCATTAAAGCTAGAAGAAGGCAGAATACATACAATAGAGTTTGTATCCGTTGTTGGCTTTCAAGCAGGAAATCTGCTTGGAGCCTTTTCACTAGTCCACATCACACTGTATGACGTCATGTGATCAGGCTGCACTTAGGTGTGACCAGGTTACATTGAGGATGTGACAGGGTTGCAGACCCATGTGATGATGTGGACCAATGTAAAGGCTCCAAGTAGGGTTTCCTGATTGGAAGCCAACATAGGATCCAATAACCCGACTAAAGTACACGTGGCATTAGGGGATTCATATACCCCGTGGCCAACTTCATGTATATGTTTTACATCCAGGCTGTCCATCCATTTTGCTAGCCCATTTGAGAGCATAAGCCAAAATAATGGAGCAGATCCAAAGCTCAAGTGGACCACACCATAGGAACATAGCAAGGTTAATGACACTCGCCACAACCTACTTCAGGCGAACGGTGATGTTGACTTGCCATTCAACCTGCTGACAAGGTCACACATACTTAGATGATGGAAAAACACAAATGTAAGCTTGATCCAAAAATTTGTAACCTCTGAAAAGTTTTTAAATGGTAGCCACCCAATGACAACTGTTTCTCATGGTGTGGTCCACTTAAGCTTTGAATTCACTTCATTTTTTTGGCTCATACCCTATTTAAAATGAGCTGGCAAAATGAATGACCGACATGGATAAAACACATATCATAAAATGCTCCACAGTGGCAGGTTGAATTGCCAGTCAGGACTGCACATTATGGTGGCATCCACTGGATGCCAATGCTTAAAGATACACACAGATAGGAGATGATCCTATCCACGCGAACACTGAATAGTAGCCTTCAAAGCCTTATTAGAGGAGTAAGGGTTAACAATCAAAGGTGAGGAAGTATAATTTTTCTTAACATAACCCATCAATAACGAGGTCTACTAGATGGACGGCCTAGATCGAAAGATCAGCTTGTAGGTGTACTCCTAAGAGAGCACTACGCTTGTACTGTATCGTATCCCATGCGCGCGCATGTACAGGTGGCTGCCCCAGTGTGTGGCATCAGAAGGAAATTTTCTACCACCCGTTGCAGAGAGCACACAAAAAAGCTTGTGTGGCCCACTATGCGACACCTGTCTGACATCAATTCCATTCATCACCTGTGCTAGATAATGTTAGGACTTTAAAACAAAATTAAGGCTCATGAAAAACTAAAATAAGCCACAACACTAAAAAAAAGTAAACTGAGACTATCCATAAGACCTGCTGCAACGCCTTGTACACTTCGACTTTGAGTTCCACCATAAGTGGCAAAGCCATGGATTGGATTTCACGAAGACATTGCATTGGGCTACACGAAGCTTGTCATTTTTTAACGAGCTTGCCTACAAGTAGGGGTGGTTAATGAGTAAAACTATTCGTGAACCGTTTGAGTTTAGTTCAGTTAAAGCTCGTTTGATTAGTAAACAAATCAAACTCAAACCTTGTTTTTAGGTTCGATTAGTAATCAAACCAAACTTAAACAAGCATGAGTTTAGTTCGATTAGGTTCGATAGGGTTCGTTTATAGCTAAAAAAGCATTGTTTCCTATAATATGGTTCACTTGAGATTTGGATCTGCTTCATTTTTTAGCTCCTGCTATGAAATGATCTGGTGAAATATATGAACAGAGTGAATATGGATTATATGCATCAAGGTGGGCCCTACAGTAAGAGCGTTACTATCTTGACTTTTTTGGATATGAAATATATGTTGCAAAGTAGGCTCCACAATAAGCCTATCCAAAGCTCAAGTGGACCAAACCATGCCATCCAACGTACAATGAATTCTAAAGGTGCAACATCTCATTTGCATATAGGGGTGGTTAATTAACCAAACTATTCATTAACGGTTTGAGTCTAGTTTGATTAAAGCTTGTTTGAGATCGTTTGGTTAATAAACAAATCAAACCAACACTCAAACTTGAGTTTTATTTATCAAACTCAAAACAAAACACGGCGGTCCGGTTCATTTACACCCCTACTTATAAGAGGACATTCGCAGAACGCAGGTTCAGTGAGTCTGGGAAACATTGGCTTCAGTGCGGCTGTGACCGTGGGGCCCACCTTGGTGTTATGTTGTATATCTACACTGCCCATCCGTTTTTTTTTCTTTCTTTTTTTTTTAGCTATTTTAGGTCATGAGCGAAAAAAATGATGCCGACCATATCTCAAGCGGATCACATCACCCAGGTCCATGTGACCTTATCAACAGTAAGAATGTCAAATAAACATTACAGTGGGCCTAGGAATTTTTTAACGGTAGGGATTCATAATTTCTGTTTCCTTTGGTGTGGTTCATCTGAGATTTGGATACGCTTCATTTTTTTCTCTAATGAACTAAAATGAGTTTAAAAAACGGATGGACGGCGTGGATATACAACCCATACGTCAAGATGGGCCCCACAGTGACGGCGTTGTTTCCCCGGCCCCACCGAATCCGCGTGCCTAGGCATCATCAAACGCCGTCAGAGTATCAAATGGGAAGGGAGCGGATTCGGTGAGACCCCGGATCCACCGAGGTGGGTGGGACCACTGAGTGTGAGGCTCACAGTGATGTATGTGTCTTAAATCCACACTGTCCAACCATTTTGAAAGCTCATCTTAGGGCATGATACCAAAAATGAAGCTGACCTCAAATCTTAGGCGGACCACACCAAGAAACAGTCGTGATTGAATCTCTACTATTGCAAACTTCATGGATTTTCAATGGATTCCACCGGAATTTTTATTTTCCATCCAACCTGTTGATAAGGTCACAAACACCTCGATGAAGAGACCACATAAAGATCATCGTGATCCAAATCTTTTGTGGCCCACAGGAATTTTTTAATGGTCAACCATCACTGTTTCCTGTACTATGGCCCATCTGGGATTTGGGACTGCTTTATTTTTTGGATCATGCCCTAAAATGACATTTCAATGCGGATGTATGGTGTGGATGTAGTCACATACATCACAGTGGCCCCACAGTCAGGGGTCCCACCCACCTCGGTGGATCCGGGGGTCTCACCTAATCCGCTCCCAAATGGGATTCACCCAGTCAGAGCACCAACGTCTCTCTCCCTGCTGCTCTGCTCTGTCGTTCACTCGTTCTCTCGCCTCTCCTCACTCTCAACTGCCCGGCTCTACCATTCTCCCCCTCCCTCTGTCTCTCACCTTTCTCAAGACGAAGGTAAGCCCTCGTTTTCTTTGAATGGAACGGATGACATTCTCAAAAGGGCCAAGCTCTTTCTTTCTTTCCTCTTTTATTTATTTATTTTTAACCTTTTCCATGGTGGGAACGATTTGAGTGTGGACCCGCACAGTGAAAAGATTCAAGAGGTGATTTGCTTCACATAAGTTTGGGGACATTGGCACCTGGACCATTCATCTCGTGCGGCCCACTGTGATGGTGCTCTGGTCATATGATCGGGCCGTTCCGTCCTTCCGTCGGGCCACACTGGTATGAGAAGAGACCGTAGGGTTAGTACAAAATGAATACAGGTCTTATGTGTGGCCCAGCTGATGTATGGACTGTGTCTGATTTTTGAGAAAGGGCATTTTCGCTGCGAGCCCCACCTGACGAGTGGCCCGGATCTGTCATGCATGCTCCGCGTTGGGTTGCATGTGAGCACTTAGAACTTCTCAACAGACATTCAAGTGGGTCATACCACTTTGTACTGTTTTCATCTGCTGGGATTGGAAGTTTGTTCTTCCGTAAGTGGTTTGGATTAGATGTTGGACTGAAAAGGGTTTTGTTCTTTGATCATGGTTTTTGGCCTTTGATGCTAGCTGTGTGGTATAAACACCACTGTATTTTTGGCTGGGCCATGCCCCTTTGTACCTCTTTTTATCTCGAAATGCTGAGACACGGTTGGGATTAGATATTATTTTCCAGTGAACGGGTCTGTATTAGAGGTTGGGATGAGGGTTTTTCTTTTCCTTGATCATGGTTATTTCCATTTGATGCTGGCTGTGTGGTATAGAGCAGCATCCCAGTTTCAACTGCGCCCTGCCCTTTTATATCATTCTCCTCTTGAAATGCTTAGGGTTTCAGTTTGTACAAGTTAGGGCCGTGGTTCTCTCAGCCAAACCGTAGATGTTGTGGCCTCTGCTGTGAATGACCCATGTGCAAAAAATCTCCCAGGTGGAGGGAAAAAAAAATCCCAACATTGATTAGGTGGCCCACAAATAGGCGATGCGGATTGCGTGGTGACCCCAATGCGGCATAGCTATGTGGTGTTATGACTCCGTGGGGTCCACTGTGATGTATGTGTTTTATCCACGCTGTCCATCTGTTTTGCCAGCTCATTTTAGGACATGAGGCCAAAATCGAAGCATATCCAAAGCTCAAGTGGACCACACCACAGGAAATAGTAGGGATTGAACACTTACCATTGAAAACTTCTTGGGGGCCACAGAAGTTCTGGATCAAGCTGATATTTTTGTTTTCTGTGTGACCTTATGAACTGGTTGGATGACAAATAAACATCATTGTGGGCCCTAGGAAGGTTTCAATAGTGACGTCATTATCCCTTGTCCACTTGAGCTTTGGATATGCTTCAATTTTGGGCTCATTCCCTAAAATGATCTGGCAAAATGGATGGACAGCATGGATAAAAAACACATCACGGTGGGCCCCACAAAGTCTACGTGGTGTTGGGGTCACCACGCAATGCACATGGACAAATAGGTGCTCAGAGAAAAACTAAAAGAAACAGCTCACATCCAACAGAGAAGTGGCCAGATATCCTATGGCTGGGATCTCCAAATCTGGTGATTTTGGGGTGGATAAGGCATCCCCATGAGGCCTATGATATCAACAGTTTGGATCACTGAATCATGGGCCCACATGTAGAAACTGAAGACTCAAACTTTACAAACTCTCTGCCTGATTGTTTAACACCTCTGTGTTTTTTTTTGTTTTTTGTTTTTTTGTTCCCTTAGCATTTTGAGGAATTATGGGGTCCTTAGCTCAAGGCTTTAGACAATACACTTGTGGTCAGTTCTAACAAATGGAGCAAATGGTTCAATGATCCAGTCCATAGGTCGGCCAGGCCCCACCGTGGATGGACCGACAGTTGAAAACAGAAATACAGCAATTGTCCAATGTTCAACTGAGAAAATACCCAAGATTGGTTGCTGGGATCTTCTAATCTGGGAGAGTTTGGGGCTTTATCCATCCACGGTTGGACACAGCAAATTAGTGATCTGGATTATCTGAGCAATGGGTCCCACTTGCAGAAAGAAAACCAAGTACACCATGTAAAGGATTATGTAATTCCTCTTGCATCCTGCCACCTTAATTGCACATATTTCAACTTTGTCATCACTTCCTTTTACATTTTTCTCTTGAATTGAGAACTCTCGAGACGCAGCGCATGTGCCCCTTGCAAGTGTGTGGGATGTTTGAGTGATGCACATAAGGCCGCCATCCTATATATCATCACCATATGTAAAAATCAGGCCAATCCATTCACTAAATGGGCCACATTCACCTTGAATGGTGAACAGTTGGCTAAGCCCCCCCCCCCCCCCCCCCCCCTCAAACTGTCCATTCAGTTGTGCAGAGTTGGCCCATGTGATGAGTGGTCCAGCCTGATTTTTTCTTGTGATTGTCTTTGAGATGGGGGTCAACATACGCACCTTTTAGATGTCCCACACATGCCAATTTGGCATGGGCACACTTGTAATGCTGCTTGAGGAAGGTGTGGGTGGGGTGGGACTGGTGTGCGATTGGATTTTAGATATTTGGATGATGAGTCCAGATCCAATACAAAGCTTTGTATGTGTACAATGTGCATCCAAGTCCATTGAAGTACATTGCATGTTTTGTGTGTCTAAGTGCAGTTTAAGTGCTTCGGAGTGCATTTGTAAGTGTGTTTATGTTCATCTAAGTGCAGTTTAAGTGCTTCGGAGTGCATTTGTAAGCATGTTTATGTTCCTCTAAGTGCAATGTACTTCAATGCACTTATACACACTTAAATGCATTTAGATGAATATAAACACTCTTACAAATTCACTCCAAAGCACTTAAACTGCACTTAGACACATGAACATTGTAGATGTGGAAAGCTTTGCATTGGATCCGGGCTCCTAGATGATTTTTTTAATCTTATTATTGGATTGTTATTCTGCCTCGGAATCTATACTTTCCCCCTTTCCTTTCATTTTCTCGTGAAATGTTCAGACATTCGATATCCATGGCTTCTCCTCCATCCGATCCACCACGATGCCGACGAACAGGCACTCCAAACTGGCGCTGCCCTGAGTTGGCATTGCCAGGAAAAACCGTCTGTGAGAAGCATAGGACACAGTCTATGCGAAACTACTTGAAGAAGATACTTTCTAGTGAAAAGGATGACGAATGCATGATCCACAGCCCGAAAAATAACCAATCAAAGGGGAAGGGGAAGAGTCCGAACGGGGATGGCTCAAAGGGGAAGAAGAAGAAGGAGAGTCCAAACGGGGATGAATCAAAGGGGAAGAAGAGGAAGAGTCCAAACGGGGATGAATCAAAGGGGAAGAAGAGGAAGAGTCCGAAAGGGGATGAATCAAAGGGGAAGAAGAGGAAGAGTCCAAATGATAACGGGTCAAAGGGGAATAAGAATAGTAGAGCTGTGGAAGGAAAACGGGATAAGGTTAGAAAAAAGACTGGGAGGAAAACAGAAGATGGGTCTGGGAAAAAGGGACATGTTAAGAACGTAGGCATGCATTCAGAAGGATCTCTGGTACTAGATCCTTTGTTAATGTCTCCACAAGAAAAAAGGAGTTTGTTTGTCGGAAATTCTGGCCTTTCAGAATTGTTGAAGTGCGGGACTGGAGATGCTGCAAGGAGCGCAGCCCCAAATGCTAAAACAGAAGGAATTAATTGGGAGTCTCCCACAATGCAAGATCAGAATCTGACTTTGTCTCCTCAGTTCATGGCTCGCAGAAGTCGCATCTTGGACGCCTTACCTCAAAACCCGCACTATCTTCCGCTTGCGAGCTACAATAGGGAAGTTCGCAAAGGAATGATTGTGGGGCTCGACATTGCTTTCGTTGCAATATCTGAGAAAATCCTGAATTTGAATCCAGAAAATTTTAGCTATGAAATTGGTGATGTCATGAAGCAGTTGTCGGACTTGGAACAGATGGGGTACAATGTGCGGAAGCTGAGGGAACGGTTGGATGCCCTTCAAGGGATCCTTGAGCGATACTTTGCCTCTGAAGAAATGGTTATGAACTTTGAAACTGAAGCCAGAGCTCATGAGCTCAAAGTAGGCGGCGCTGAAGATAGAATTTCTGCATTGTCGTCTCGTATTTCTGAGTTGGAAAAGGAAATTGAGAAGGTGAAGTTTGAAATCAGTTCGGCAAGAAATTACTTGAGCAATGGTAGATCCGAAATCGAAAACTTTATGGCACAGGCGGCAATTGTGAAGAAATATTCTTGCAATTTAAAGTCTGAGTTCATTGCTACTGCTCAATCTCCATGGTAGTGATCTTTTGTCTTGACTGCTCGAAAGCATCTTGGTGAGTATTTGTGAAATGTCTCTTCTTCTTCTTCATCTTCTCCTTCTCCTCCTTGATACTCAGATCCTTCCAAATATTGGAATGCTTGAGTCAGATACCCGCCGCCCATTTCGACACACCCTCAAAAGGGGCGTTTGGCGCCTAAATGGTGTTTTGAGCCAAACCCCAATTTAAGATGTGCATTTGGATGCACTTTCACAAACCCTAGCCAAACCCCAGTTTAAGCCGTGCTGGTACTCAGATCCTTCAAAATACTAGAATACTTGAGTCAGAGACTCAGATACCTGGGGCCCGTTTGGACACACCGTCAAAAGGGGGGTTTAGCACCTAAGCGGTGTTTTGAGCCAAACCCCAGTTTAAGCTGCATTTGGATGCACTTTCACAAACACTAGCCAAACCCCAGTTTAAGCCTTGCATTTGAATGCACTTTCAAAAACCCTGTCTCAACTCCCACTTGGCAAAATAGGCAACCTGACCGGAAAAAAAAAGCAGGTGTGAAACTGAAAACCCCTCTCGCTTGAACCCTCTTTTGCAGGAGTGTGTCCAAACAGGCCCTTGGATCTTTGGGTGGTGATACTGGGATTTGAATTCAACTTCAGCGATTAGTTAGTAGAGTTCTCCTACGCCATGCACATGTACATGGCAACTCATGTAATGCCCACACATGGCACATATCCATGATGCCCAATCCATCTAGCAGGGGCATCCCACTATCAAGATTTCCTGGCCCATGAATGAGTCGGTCTACTAATCAGGTTAGTCACACCTATTAAACAAATCATCAGCTGAAGAAGACCTGGCTGAGTTTTGTAAGCCGTCTGCCCATTTATAAACCCATGATCCACCTGATGAGTGGACCAACCAGATTTGCTGGCGAGACCATCTTCAAGGTTAGACCCAACTGGTGTATGGCTTGGATTCCGCACCCATCTGGGACTCTTGCACACATGGTGGTGTATTGATGGTATGCTTACATGCGTGTAGCCTTAGCAAAGCTCTTGTTATTTAAAATTTGTAGGAGATTGCTATTTGGACAAGAACTTTAACTTCTGTTATTGTTAAGAAAGTGTCTTAACAAGGTTTTACTTGTGTGCAGCAATCAATCCACGCCGTTCCTTTATCCTGAAATTTGGACTTTTGAGGATCTGCTAAATCCAATCCTTGCTGTACTGGGACCCACATCAGCACTTGGGTAATGTAGGCTTTGTTGCAAATGCTACAACTGTTTGTATTGAAATCCTTATATATGCTTGCTTCTCTTACTACTAGGGTTCTACGTTTGGAATGCCAATGCATGTGTAGATATTTCCAACTTCAGCTGCTAACTTTTCATCTTGCAAAGGATCATATCATGTGTTTGCCTTGTTTTCTGACTTGCATCTACCTGCCCACATTACACATGGCATACATGTGCATCAATCCAGACCGTCTACACCGTGTTGTTATTATGGATGGAGCATGGCCTGAAAATCACACTAACTGGTTGATCTTTCCCATCTGATTTCACCTATGGAATCTGAACTGCATACCAATTCCAGTTTAATGATCAGTTCAGTGGCCACAGATTACTGTGATTTTGTCCATGTTTCATCTAGTATGTGGCCCATGATTTGGAGAAATTCCTAGCAAAATTCTTTACAGTTTCCCCCCTTAAATATGTGGGTGAAAGGTAGTTTGGAAGAAACTGCTCATTCTTAGAACTAGACTCCTATGTTAAAATTATCCAACCATCCAAATTGTTGATCCCATTGTAGATGGAACATCTCTTTTAAATCACATAGATCTAAGCAATCCTGTCCAATTAATGGCTAACAAATGGATGGTTAGGTATAGAATAGTGACTCCTCCAAATTCTTAGAATAGTCTTCTCAGTGCAACTTTTTAGTTATGCTCCATCCACAACTAGGTAAACAATTTGGACAGTCTCGATAGCGGTATAACCAAGGTATTCAATAATGGCAACGGTGGCTTTAACTGCCGACCTTATTTCCATTTATATATGGGTGGCCCCCATAATGACCGTTACCACCCTGTAACAGTTGATTTTTGTTTGTTTTTGTTTTTGTTTTTTTAAGGAAAAAACTGTCTTTTCCCGTAGATAGACAGGAGTTGCTCTCCACAGACACGAGTTCAATTCCCCTCCCCATGGATTACCCGACGCATATGTTTGGCGGCTAATTGCTTGCATCCACAGGAATAGTCTCGCCTTGAAAGGGGCAGGTACACCCTATCGTCATATATATTTAAAAAAAAAAAAAAACTGTCTTTCACATCAGGTCCCTTATTTTCTCTTTCAGAATGGGCATTACAGTCTTGCATCGCATACCGGGCCCCACTGTTACTGTTACGTAACCGTTTTTTAATACCATGCACACAACTATGGCATTTGTATAGTTTAAGAGTCACCACCATATTTCAAATGGTGCAGAACTAACATAGGAATCTCTTAAAAGGTGGATTTCATTTACAAGCCTATTTACTCTCATTTCATTTCATTTACATAGCATTTACTCCCATCCAAACACACCTCAAATACCATTAACCTCCATTTACTCCCAATTCCCCCCATTTTACTTCCATCCAAACGGCCCCCTATAGTAATTCTTGGACCCTTTTCCTACTGCTGTAGTTATACTATCTTGTTTAACAATAATCATGAATTCCATTGCAAAAACTACCCATTTAGGATCATCTTTGGCTGGTTTGGTTGCACCAATTATCATGATATTTCATGATCATTAGTCTAATTTGGTGCAAAATTTCATGATATTTCATGAAATTTGGCGCAACCAAACACAGGCTTGGGATTATGAATACAAGAATGGAAAGCCAAAAAAGCATATAATCATGAATTCCATTGCAAAAACCACCCATTTAGGATCATCTTTGGCTGGTTTGGTTGCACCAATTATCAAGATATTTCATGATCAATTAGTCTAATTTGGTGCAAAATTTCAATGATATTTCATGAAATTTGGCGCAACCAAACACAGGCTTGGGAATATGAATACAAGAATGGAAAGCCAAAAAAGCATATAAAGTGAAGAAAACATGGTGAAAACTCCAACAAGACAATGAGCACAAACTGCTGTAGTTAGATGAACCCCCTCCTGATTAGTGGCAACCTAGAACATGGGAGTATAGGAAGCTGACCCAGGGTCCAGATCCAGATCCGGCTTGGATCAGGTTCAGGGATTATTGAGTCGATCTCACTCTGCTGATTATCTACAGTGTAAAGATAACTGAATCTCAACGGATCAGAATCATCTAAAATCTGACCCGTTTGCAATCGGATCCTTTGAATTGTATCTGAGTATCCATACCCCTATGGATCCCAAACATGGGTCTGCGTCCGCATCAGACTTGACCCGTTGGGTCGACCCGGCCGAAACAATTGTTAAAAGGGCCATTTGCATGATGAGATTCATAGCATGAAATGGACACAAAACAAGCAGAGATGATGTTGTATCATTGTTTATATATATATATATATATATATATATATATATATATATATATATATATATATATATATATATATATATATATTCCATCTCGTTTTGCTTAAAAAAAAAAAAAACGATGTAGATGTATTTTGTGGGCTGTCCTTTTTTTTTTTTTTTGGAGAGATGAGAACGTTTATTTGTAAGAAAAGAAACGGGGAAAAGCCCCCTGAGGGCTACAACCTAGGTAGAAAGAAAAAAAACAGAAAAAACCCATTAAGGCTCCCATACCCTAAATAACCCCAACATTTTGGAAAGAACAATCCTCGAGGAGTGGGACTGGCTTCTAAAGACTGTTATTACACTCTGCCGATATTGCCCACAAAACAGCCAAAAGTGAACAATGCTACTTCTTTTTGCCTAAAATACCCCCTTCATCAGCGTGCCAAGAGCAAAACAGTTGCTCCAAGGAAAGAGGCATACCCAGGACATATTGGCTAAGCGAAGCACAGTCCACCATATATCCGTGACAAACGGACAGTGGAAGAACAGATGGTTGACTGTCTCCTCATAGTTGAGACAAAGGCAGCACATATTGGGCAAAATCATGCCTTTCCTCCACAAATTGTCGACTGTTAGGACACAATTTCTCTCCACTAGCCAACCTGAAAGCCACAACCTTTGGAGGAACTCTATAAGACCATTGAGCTCTCATATGACAGCAAACTGAGGCTCCCGAAGGATTCAAGATGCTTGAATAAAGGGATTTCACATAGAACTTCCCTGCCCTCGAGAGGTTCCAGACAATAGAATCTTCAGCAATGGGATTTGGATGCTGACCTTGCAACAAAGAAGAGAAATAAAATCCTCCTCTTCTTCGTGGAAGTTTCTTCTAAACATAGGGATCCACACTCCTTCCTGACCATTATGAAAAATGCAATCTTTGACAAGACTGGATTGGTTAGAGCTGAGATAGAAAAGAGAGGGGAACTCCTCTGCCGAAGTAGAGGCCCCACACCAAGGATCCAACCAGAACCTAATTTTGTTACCATCACCTAGAGGGAAAGAGCAATTGTCCTTAACCGGCCTAGCCATCTTGACAATATTCTTCCAAAGGTAAGAGGATTTGTGGCAAGGAGTTTTCGCTGGCTACCAACCCAGACCAATAGCATTGTATTTCGCCACAATCACACGTCTCCACAAATTGTCCTACTCTTGCTCGAATCACCTGTTAGAGTCCCTTGATATACATTGATACGACATCCTTTAATAGTTTGAGCTTTTAGAGAAAGTGGTGATTTGACATGGTATCAAAGCGGAAGGTCCTGTGTTTGAATCCCAAAAGTAGCAAATATGCCACAGGTAATATATTCTCCCACAAGGGTCGTTTATGGCATGAGTTTCCCTCCACTTGAGTGTGAGTTGTGTGCAAGGTGTCCCATAACGGTAACGGAGGCTGTTTACGGCCTGTTTTTTCTGTAACAGCCGTTATGATTGTTTCAACCCCGTAACGCGTAACGGTCATGACCGTTTTCATTACGTATCGGCCAATATGTGACCGTTTTGGGATACCTTGGTTGTGTGTCCCTCCACCCTTGCCCAGTATGTTCCCGCACGTGTGGGAGTCCCTCAATATTTATTGATACGCCATCCTCTAACAGTTCAAGCTTTTAGAGAAAGTGGTGATTTGACATCACCAAATCTAGGAGAGTTTTGTTCATCACCTCTAAATTTTTTATATTAGCTCCCCCTTTGTCAAACGGAGCACACACATCAATCCAGTTCAATAAAGGAAATTTGAAGCTATCCCCATTACCCAGCCACAAAAATCTCCTACGCCCTAGTCTATTCTAATGATAACAGATTTCGAGCAGTGAAAAAGCGAAAGAATATAGACTGGCATGGTGGAAAGGGAAGCGTTTTAACTGGTTAATTCTACCTCCCATGGATGGAAAGTTACCTATCCACGAACTTAAGTTCCTCTCCAATCTCTCTATAACCAAATCCCGAAGATGGGGCAGAGGCTTTACCGATGCATAAGGGGAGACCCAGATAAGGAGTTGGCAAAGAATCAACTTTACAGCCAAAGGAAATAGCAAGCAATTGACAGACCTCAGGGGAGATATTAATCCCTATCAGAGAGGACTTATCTATATTAACACTAAAACCAGACACCACCCGAAACCAACAATTGGTCATGCCCAAGGAAGAGATCTAGTCTTCATCTGCATCATAGAAAAGCAGGCTGGTGTCATCAATGAATTGTAAATGATTTATACCGAAAGGAAGATTTTTAATCAAAAACCCCTGAACAACCCCCTTTCTTGCCCTCTAAAGAGAATAACACTAAGAGCCTCCATAACTAACACAAAGAGGAAGGGGGAAATAGGGTCCCCCTGACGGATTCCTCTAGAAGGTCTAAAAAATCCAAAAGGGGCACCATTGATAAGCATCGAAAACTTCAGAGAGGATATGAAAATCCTCATTCAAGCTCTCCAGATAAAGCCAAACCCCAACCTCTCCAATATATAGTCTGGGAATGACCAGTCGATGTGATTGTAAGCCTTCTGGATATCGAGCTTACATAAGATCCCTTCTCTCTTATCTCTAGCACACAAATCTATACATTCATTTGCAATAAGGACAGAGTCGAGGATCTGTCTTCCTTCCACAAAAGCAAACATTTTGTGGGCCATCTTGATTGGATTCAATCGGCAGTTTGATATGAAGTGTGTGGGTGTGCAGGTGGGCACTAGTATAAGTTGTGTATCGCCCCAAAAATTCTGGCGGCAGATACAGTGCAGCCCTTACCATTGGGTCCACCTTGATGTATGAATTCTATATCTACGTCATCCTGGGCTAGGATTGGGCGACAAAGAGCTGAACACATCCTTAAACACAGACATGGATTTCCCTTTCGCAGGAAATTCCTGTGCTGGGATGCTAGATGGGGGCCACTGTGATGTTGGTGAGAAATCCACATCCGTTTTTCGAGCTCATTTTACAACATGCAACAAAAAAATGAGCGGAATCAACGCTCAAGCGGCTGTGCACAAGAGGAAACAGTGGGGAAAAAAATGCTTACATTTGAAACCTTAAGGTCATTCTCTCGAGGATAAAGTGAAAACAAAAACGTCGAATGATACAAAACTTTTGTGGCCTATGAATGTTTCATCGGTGGTCATTGAATTGTCAATGTTTCCTCTCGTGTGGCCCATTTGAGTTTTGGATTTGCTTCATTTTGTTTGCATGTCCTAAAATGAGCTTGAAAAATGGGTCAATAGTATAGATTTCTCACAAACATCAAGGTGCCCCTACATAGCATCCCACCTCAGGAACTCCCTGCGGAAATCCACGTCCCCTGGACACCGCTAGCCTAGCATCCATCATCTAGGAAGGCACCATACATACCCAAGCATATGGGTGTCAATGGGCCGGGCGCGGGCCTGAAAATTGAAATTTTGAATAGGGCTAGCCCGAAACAGTGTAAACTTCGGGCCGAGACTTACCCAGGCCCGGCCCATTGACAGCCCTAAGGCCAAAAAGCAACGAAAGGACGGTATGTACCAACACAATGAACACATGCAACGGTACTGCACCAATCATTTTTCCTCGGTCGGCCGCTCTAGGAAGTTCCCCCTCCTGAAAAATCAGGTTGTTCGACTGGCTACGCATGCTGATTAGATCGTTAGTTGTGGTCGCAGATTGGGTACTACCCCATCTAGGACCCCGCTAGAGATGGACGGTCCTGTCAGGAGCTCTGTGGGGGCCTACCATGATATATGTGTTTTATCCACCTCTATCCATTTCGACGGATCATTTCAGGGCATGAGCCCAAAAAGTAAGCAGATGGAAGGCTCTATTAGACCACACCACAGGAAGCAGTGGTGATGATGACCCCACTGTCAAAACCTTCCTAAGGCCTACCATGATGTTTACGGCCCGTTTGGATAACTACCAAATAAGTTACTTTTCAACTGAACTTAAGTTACTTTTGGCACTTAAGTTCGTTTGGTAAGTATAATTGAAAAGTAATTTATCTCTTAGAAGTTACTTATCTTAATAAGTATTTTTTTTTAAGCTTTTTGACTTTTGACTTTTCTACTTATCTTTCTCATGTCACTCTTTTTTAGGTTAGTACACACCCACACGGTTAGTCACCCTCCAATGTTAATTAACCACCCTCTAGTTTGGCTTTTCTACTTACCTCTCTCAGGTCACTCAATTACTGCTCTCTCATACTGTCCATATCAAAGGAGGCCCCACATGATGGACTCTCCCATCAAAGGTGGGGCCCACACAGTGGACGGGCCACGTCAAAGATGGGCCCTACATTACTTGGTGCAAGATCCAATCCACCAATCAGGTTGATCTGATCTTCTACATCTTTCCCAAAAATGGTTCTAATCCACTCACCATGTGGACCGCCTATTGGAAACAAGTGAATGGTTTAGAAAACTTCAGCCAAGTCTTCCAGAACCGTACATTTATTTTGCAGACCGTGGCCCACCTATCTAGTGGATCAACTGATTCTTGTGCCAGGGCATCCATATAGTGGTCATGTTTTGATGGATGGAATGTATCTCGGATCAATCGTGGTATGCTAGCACATGCATGGCATGTACATGAGCTTTATTGCACACATGGGATTAGAAAAACTCATTCTATTAGGAAAACTTCCTCAATGCTTAGTTTTTTCTTTTCATGTCAATATGTTGCTTATTATATGTAGATTTGAAATTTTCTTTCCCAAGGTTAGTTATCAATGTATTATTACTAAACATACTTATTTACTTATTGGCTGATAAGTATGTTGTTTACCAAACATACTTATCAGCTTAATAAGTAAAAACCAAGACAAGTAGCTTATCTTAAGTAACTTACAAGTCAAAGATGCAACTAGATAAATAACTTTTCCTGATGATGTCAAGAGTTAAGTTACTTATTTAAGAAAAGTAAGTTTGGTTAACACTTTAATCATCAACTACTTATTTGCTAAAACTTAGTTAAGTATTTCGGTTTTTTTTTTTTTTTTGCTTTTTGAATTTTTTTTCACTTGCTGAAAAGTAGAAAGCCATCATCAATGGAGAAAAGCACAGGATCCAAATCTACTGTACATGGTAATAGTTCACCGCTCTTCAATCACACACCTGTCACAGTTTGACTAGGTGGGCCTTTAATCACCACTGCTTAGGCCATTGGAGCTTGTGGACGAAGCTGATACTTGTATTTTCCCTTCATCAAGGTCTGTGTGACCCGATTAACTGGTTAGATGGCAAATAAACAATAGGGTGGGCCAAGAAGGTTTCAACGGTAGAAATTCATTCACCACTGTTTCATGGAGGGTGGGGCCCACTGGAACTTTGAATTTGCTTCCTTTATGTGGCTAGGCCACGACGAGGCCAATTAGATGGCAAATAAACATCATGGTGGGCCCCACAGAAAATCTAAGGATGGAGATCATACCTCATTGTTTTATGCGCTACAGTCCACTTGAACTTTGGATATGCCTCATATCTAGGCCCGGGACCTGAAGTGGGTCAGAAAGTTGGATGGACAGTGTGTTTCCAACACAGGTGCCATAGTGGGCCCAAGGAAGGTTTCAAGGGCAGGTGCTCAACGACCATGGTCTTCAGTGGTGTTGTGGTCCACTTTCTGGGTTTGCCACACCTTAGGGCCCAAGCCCTGAATTGATTTGGAAAAAATGGAGAACGGTAGTGATGAGAAAAATAAATTGGGTGGGTCCCGCTGCTGGATGGTTCACATCAAAGGTTGGCCCCACATGATGGAGATTGGATGTAAGGGGACTAGGCATACTTGACTGATGGAGAGTGGATGTAAAGGGGACCAAGCATACTTGAGGGATAAATATCTATGATTTGGAAAGCAAGCCTACTTATCCACTTATTGGCTGATAAGTATGTAGAAGCATACTTATCCACTTATTTACCAAATATACTTATCTACTTAGTAAGTAGAAACCAAGATAAGTGGCTTATCTGATAAGTAGCTGATCTTAAGTTACTTACAATCCAAACGGGCCCTTATTTTCCATCCTAACCTGTTCATAAGGTCACATAGACATGGATAGAGTGAAAACATCCAAAACTTTTGTGGCACCCAAGAGGTTTTCAACCGTAACTATTTAATCCCCACTCTTTTCAATGGTGTGGTCAACTTGAGCATTCGATCTTGCCTCATTTTTGTAGTAAGTGATTTGTCAAAATGAATGAACAGCGTGAATAAAATGCACACATCATGGTGGGCCCCACAGAGCCTAGCTAGTTCACAGGTAGGGTAGTATCCAATTTTGCGCCCGTTAGTTTTACATTGGTTCCATCATCATTTAATCCCCACTCTTTCTAATGGTGAAGTCAACTTGAGCTTTCGATCTTGCCTCATTTTTGGACCCATGACATAAAGTGATTTGTCAAAATGGATGAAGGGCGTGAATAAAATGCATACATCATGGTGGGCCCCACGGAGCCTAGCTAAGTCCCGGTGGCCGGTGTGGTAGTACCCAATTCGCGCCTGTTAGTTTTACATTGGTTCGAACAGTGTGGACCACCTAATGGGCAGAACGGCATGATTTTGTCAACAGGTGAGGCCTATCACCCATAGTAAAGCCCACAAAATGGAGGGTCCGGATTGACACATCAGCTTGCAGAGTACTTAAGAGTGATGGTTACACGGCACTGTCTTCAATGTGCGTGCCAGCACATGTTCTCAGTGCACGAGGTTGGACCACTGGACGCGAATTTTGTCTTAAAGTGAGGACCGTGCAACTGCAAGCTATCTGGGTCCGCCGTGTGATGTCTGTGACACATCACTCCATCCATCAGTTGCAGGTGATCTTCATGATAGGAGGGTTCAGATTGACACATCAGCTTGCAGAGTAGAGTGATGGTTATCCGCCACGTTTTTCAATGTACGTGCAAGTAATGGTTATTTTGAAAGAGTGGCGACTGAGTGCTCCACCATTAAACATTTGAAAGAGCCCATCGTAATATTTTAGTAATGGTTATTTTCAATCTAAAACATAAATATCAGCTTGATCCAAAACTTTTGCGACCAACAAAAGGTTTTTATTTTGATCTTCTTAGGGTTTGATATCACGTCTTAAAATAATATGGAAAAACAGATGGACAACATAGATACATAAACAATACATCAAGATGGCCCCACTCGGTTAGGGTAACACCCACTAAGATGTTCTCGGGTAATAGCTAATCTGCTCTCATGAACATGGGGCCCACTATTTGTAAGTGTTGTTTTATATCTTGGCTGTCCATACGTTTTCTCATATCATTTTACGGCATGAACCAAAAAATGAAGCAGCTACAAATCTTAGGTAGACCACACTGCATGAAAAAAAATTGTGATTTAAAGCCCATGTTGAAAACTTCCCAAAGCACACCGTAATGTTTATTAGTTCACATAGGCTTTGACGAAGAAAAAACACAAATATCAGCTTGATGCGCCCCTAAGAACTTTTTAATGGTGGCCATTCAATCACTGCTGTGTTCCTAGGGTGTGGTCCACCTGCGATTTGCATCTACTTCAATTTTGGGCTTATATCCTAAAATAAGCTGCCAAAATGGTTGGACAGCGTGGATATGCAATACTTACATCATAGTAGGCCCATAGTCACACAACCATCCAATCCGCATCCAAAGAATATGGAAGCGGATTGCGTAATGAGTACGCCGGTTTGGTTGCAGACTACAGGTTCCTGAGAAAATCTAGATTCTAATGCAATCATTGATTGCTGCATGACCCACTTGGAATTTGGATCCCAGGAACTTGACTCTTACCCTATAGTAGTACTACGAGAAAGATGGTCGGGTTGGATGACAAATGAACATTATAGTTGGCTCTAGGAAGTTTTTAATGGTGGACGTTCAGTCAACACTATTTTCCTATGGTATGGTCCACTTGAGATTAGGATTTGCCTCTTTTTTTTTTTGGGGGGTCTACTGCCCTTAATTGAGCTCTCAAAATGGATGGATCACATAGATATAAAACACATATACTATAGATGTACAACACATACGTCAAGGTGGGTACCCCAGTGATGCTCACTTTACCTCCTTTCCCTTCTATAGAAATGCCCCCTTGCAAAGTTTCTACTAAGAATTTGAATATTTTGCTTAAACCAAGTAGAGAAATTCTACTTTTCATCTCTCTAATTGTGCCAGCTCAGAGAGAGGGCGAGCTCAACTGCAACAACAGAGGATTCAAATTCTTCTGCTAATCTGATTTCATCCAATTTAGGTTTTTAGGTGGAATCCTGTTTAGTTGAATTTTTTCGCCAAACACACTAGTTAAAATTGGATTCCGCTGAAATCCAAATTTTAAGCTAAAAATTTCCAAATGCCAACCAAATTGACCTTAATTTAGTACGCTAAGTGTACTGAGTAAACTCTGTGGGTCTCATCGTGATTTATGTGTTTTATCCACTTTGTCCATTCGTTTTATCATATAAGTTCAGGGCTTGAGCCCAAAACTGAAGCATATCTAAAGCTCAAGTGGACCACACGACGAGAAACCATGTAAATTGAACGTCTACTATTGAAAAATTATTTTCGCACACATAAGTTTTAGATCAAGATGATATTCGTGTTTTCTCTTCATCCATGCATGACTAATATTATGAACAATGTTAGTGACAAATAAACATCACTGTGGTCCCTAGGAATATTTCAACTGTGTAAATCATTATTCCCTAGGAATATTTAGATCAAGCTAATATTTGTGTTTTCTCTTCATTCATGTTTGTCTAATCTTATCAATTTTAATAACAAATAAGCATCATTGTGGTCCTTAGGAATATTTTAATGGTGGAAAATGATTATTCCCACTATTTCTTGTGGTATGGTCCACTTGGGCTTTGGATATGCTTCAATTTTGGGTCCAACCTATAAAATGGGCTGGAAAATAGATGGACGACATGCATAAACCACATACATTCACAACGTGACAATAGAGTTTACTCAGTTTGATAAAAGTGGATTGAGTAAATCAGTACGCAATCGGAATTCAAAGAAAATGGTAGTGGATTGCCTGTGACTAGTACTGTACATGAGTTGAGTAAGCTCAATTAACTTGCTCGACTTGACTCAGGATCGGAAGTGGGTTTGAGTCAAGTTGAGTCAATTTATGAGTGTTCGAATAAATTTGAGTTGACTACCAAGTAGAGCCTATGCTTGATTTGGCTCAACTCGATAAGTGGCTTAAAATCGATTCGGTTTGGCTCGTGTACTCGTTGGCTCGACTTATACAAAAAAAAAAAAAAAAAAAAAACCTTAAATCTAATTCCTAAGTTCTAACTTGCCTGACCTCGAGTGCCCCCCCCCCCCCCCCCCCCCCCCCCCCCCCGGCCCCACTCTCGGCCACCCTCTCTCTTAGGCTCATCACTTTGTTTGCTGGCCTGCCCTGGAGCCCTGCCTATCCACTTGATCGCCGACCTACTTTGCCTCTGCCCTCGCCACGTGGCCTGGGCTACCTGTCCTTGCTTGTTGTTGGCCTGCACAGTCTGTTTGCTGTTCGGTAAGATCCCCTTCCCTCCTCCAATGTAGTATTTGAGTTGGAAGAAAACTTGAACTTAACTTGAAAAATTGAAATTGAACTCGACTCAAAATCAAATACTCAATCTCAAATCGAAAGCTTGAACTTAGCTCAAGCTTACTCAGTTTGTTGCCCAAGTAGAGCCGCGCTGGACTCGACTGAGCAGAGTTGAGCACCAAGCAGGACTAGGGGAGTTCAAGTCGAGCACTGGCCAAGCTCGACTCGTACTCACAACACTACCTGGGACCTTGGCATAGAGATATCTCTGTGCCCTGGGCTGTATGAGGCCATAGAGATAGTCTAGTGACAGATCCACTCCGTCCATCTGTTTTAAAAGACAACAATAATATATTATTTTAAAGATCAGGCAAACCCAAAACTCATGTAGGCCATACCACACGAAACAGTAGGGATTGAAAGCTTGGCGGTTATTCTGTATCAGGATGATTTTTATTCTTAAAGTTTATTTAAGTGGTAATAATTCTTTGAACGATTTGGATGGTATATAAACATCATGTCAGCTCCAATAAGGTTTCAATGGTGGACGTTGTTGTTCCCACTATTTTGTTGGTATGGCCCATCTGAGTTTTGAATCTGCCAAAATTTTATAAGACTGTCCGATTGTGATCTTTTAAAACAGATGGACGGAGTGAATGTTGGAAATTTGGTCAGCGGAAGCATTGAATAAGATCAAACAATCACCACACAACTATACAAGCAATCAACGCAAAAGCAAACGAATTTTGCGTGGAAAACCCTTGCGGGAAAAAACCACGGCACAAAGCGACACCTTCCCCTATGAATTTAGATGATTACAGAGCTAGAACTACCCGAGTAAATCCCAAAGATGAACAAGGCACACAAACTCTTAATTCCTCTCTCCTAATAACCCTAATCCCATTTAGAACAGCTAGGTATTGCTTAGCATAAGGTCTAGCACGATTAAGAAACATATATATATATATATATATATATATATATATATATATATATATATATATATATATATATATAAGGAAACTCGAAATTAGAAACAAGAAGTAGCGTGAAAACTTCGCAACAGCTACAAATTCCGCAGGCCACAGATCGGTCGCACGACCGATCGTGATCAATCCAGAAAGATTTCGCCAACTGTTGCCTCAACTTAGACCTGTCGACCAGTCTGAGCTGCCAGCGACTGGTCTCAAAAGCTCAAAAAATGTCTAAAGAGTTTATACTTAAAAATTGTGCAATTTGTCCATTGGCCGAATGATCGCACGGCCAATTGTGTGACTCTGTTAACGCACAGTACGAGGCCTTCACAACAGTGAATTTGTCATGTACCCACAGCACAGAGATATCTCTTTGCCATGTACCCAGGCAATCCGCTCCCAAAGAAAATTGTACACGTGGCCGACATTAACTAGGCAAACCAACTAAACGGCGGAACCTACAATCGCTAAGGATCCCAACCACTAATTAGCGGACACTTGTTTGTTGAAACAGGGTCATTGGATAATTTTCAATTTCAACCGTTCAATAAATGTCCCATGATCTGATGGCCAGACAATAAGTTATCTTAATGTTTGGCGTTTATTTTGAAGAGTACATTTATGAGTAATTTATAAGTGCCTGTGTATCATGGGCGTGAATTAGGTGTTACCCGGGGAACATCTTAGTGGGTGTTACCCCTACCGTGTGGGGCCCATATTGATGTATTTTTTTTTAATTTTTATATATCTAAGCCTTCTCTCTGTTTTGTCATGTAATTTTAGGATGTGATCCAAAACCCTAAGAAGATCCAAATCTCAGGTGGGCCATACCACTAGAAACAGTGATGAATAACCATTAAAAATGTTTTGTGGGCCACAAAAGTTTTGGATCAATCTGATATTCATATTTTCTCTTCATCAACACCTTATTGACATTATAAAGATCTTGGATTGTAAATAAACACTACCAAAACCTTACGATGGGCTCTTTGGAAATTTTAATGGTGGGGCACTCAATCACATTGTTTCTAGTGGTATGGTCCACTTTAGATTTAGATCTGAATAGTTTTTGTGAATTCATCTAAAATGGGCATTAGAAACGGATGGACGGAATGGATATACAAAATATCATTCATGTGGGCCATACGGTAGGGGTAACACCCACTAAGCTGTTACCGGGGTAACACCTAATTCGCGCCCGTGTATCATCCATCTAACTGGGCGCGGATTAGGTACTTCCCTCGCCTGTCCGGAGCTCGAGACAAGCTAGGGCTCCGAGGGCCACCGTGATGTATAGATTTTATCCACACCATCCATTCAGTATTCCATGTCATTTCATGTCATGAGCCCAAAAATGTGGAAGATCTAAGCTTAATTGGACCATTAAATAGGGATTAAAGGAAGACCGTTGAAAACTTCTTAGGTGCCACAGGAAGTTTTAGATCAAGATGATATTTGTGTTTTACCTTCATCCAGATATCTATGATCTTATGAACAGATTAGATGGAAAATAAACATCAAGGTGGGCCCTAGGAAGGTTTCAACGGTAAAAATCATTAACACCACTGCTTACTGTGGTGTGGCCTACTTAAACCTTAGATCTTCCTAATTTTTGGTATTATGTCATAAAATGACATGGAAAAATTTATGGACGGTGTGGATAAAATATATACATCACGGTGGCCCTCTGAGCGCTAGCCTGTCTCGAGCTCGGAACAGGCGGGGGAAGTACCTAATCCGCGCCCCATCTAACTCTGCCAGAGCATTGAGATTTTTACCCCCTTTTTCAAAATCTCTCTCTCAAAACGTCTCTCTCTCGTTTTCTTGCCCCTCTCTCTACCACTTTTCCGAAGAGCAGAAGAACCGAGGGCTTGAAAGTTCGGACAAGTAAGCCCTCTTTCTTTGCCTTTGCATGCTATGTTACTTCATCATTTAAACAGAGCTTTTCCTTTTTTAACTTTTTTCCTCTTGAAATGGTGGGACCTAGTCGAGTGTGGGTTTTAAGAATCAAGAGTTGATTTGCTGCAATTAAGTATGGGAACATAGTCATCTGGACCGTTCATCGTGTGGGGTCCATTGTGATGGTACTCTAAGTAGATGATCGGGGCGGTCTATCCATCTGTTGGGCCACACGGGTATGAGAACAGACGGATGGTTAGGAGAAAATGAGTACGGGTTTTACATTTGGCCCAGCTGATTTATGGACCTAGACGGGGTATGTTTACCGCGGGTCCCACCTGATGAATAACATCTATCTGGGCCACGCTGGTAGGAGAAATGGACGGTTTGGAGAAAATGGGTACGGGTCTTGCATATGACCTAGCTGATCTATGGATGTGCCTGATTTTGTTGAGAAGGGGTATGTTCACTGCGGGCCCCACCTGATGAATGGCCCAAATCTTGCATGCACGCTTGCTGCAAACCGCTCGTCAACTCATCACCTGCCATCAACTAGGTTATTTTTTTTTTTTACAATTTATTATTATTAATTATCTTGAAATGATAGGCACGGTTGGAATTAGATGTTGGATATTGATGAACGGTTTGGATTAGATGCTGGAATGATGGGGTTTTGTTCTTTGATCATCATTGTTTACCTTTGATGCTTGATGTGCGATGTATGAATAATAGCACCGTGTTTTCAACTGGGCCATGCCTCTTTTCCCTGTTTCTATCCTGATATGCCGAGACATGGTTTGGATTAAGTGTTGTTTTTGAACGGTCAGGATTAGATGTTGGGATGAAATGGTTTTTGTTCCTTGATCATGGTTATTTCCCTTTTATGCTTGCTGTGTGGTATGCAACAGCACCCTATTTTCAACTAGGCCATGCCTTCCATCCCATTTCTCTTGAAATGCTGAGAGTCTAAGACCAAGTTGGTAAATATCATAGTGAAGTGGTTTTCTTGCCTTGAGGTGTTATATAGGGCTGGGCTGTTGACTGGTTGAGTTCAGGTCGGTTTCTAGATTTCTTGGACCTGTGGTTTATCAAGTTCCGGTCTTCCCATGTATCGGTCCTTTCAGGTTGGGGTCTCGTTTTTTGACCCGGGCCTGGATTGGATCAGGCTTGGGTATCCAATTGGGCCTGTGTCGGGTCCACATCAAATAGGGGCATTTACATGGTCTGGACTACCTTTGTCTCTTATTTTTTCTCAAGAGCAGCTCCCTCCATCTCTCACTTTTCTCAATAATACAAGAGAAGGGTAAGGGTGGCAGTGGGCTGGATAGGCCTGTCGGGTACCCGAACTTGGACATGGACCAGATATGGGTGTAGCTAAATGGGCATGGGTGCTTGTTTAGGTATTAACTTGAGCTTGATTAATAATTGGACCGGGTATGGCCATATGGGTATACCCATGCTGATGCTCGAACATGGCTGAAACTCGGTTATATATTATGTGTTACATATTTGCATAGATTATGCTAAGGTAGCTCATGTACATGCCATCTGGTTCATTATCTTAGGATCCAATCCATTCATTAGAGCAGTATCTCTTTTACGCCCTTTGCCAAGAATAGCGTCAGACCACTTGGTAGGTGTGCCACAGGTTATTGAAAAAAATATAGGAGTGAAAAAAAAACATAACTAAAGTTTTTACCCATCCAACTTCTTTTAAAATCATGGCCCACCTGCTGAATAGATGAGATTTATTTTCATGCAGGAACATTTACAAGGTCAAACCCACTAGATGGATGGCTTAGATATTGTACATGTATACCATAGTGGGACATGTGGTGGTGTGTGAATTAGCGGCCTTCTGCATGTGTGGGCTTAGCAAAACTCTATGTATAAATTTTTACCCAACACTCTGGTTAGTTTATAATAATTAGCACTCTTTAAGTAAAAAGATAAAAGAATAAAAAGAGGCTTGTTCCTCTACAATGTTCCTCTACAATGTTTTAGGATAATCTTATTCTACAACACTTTACGTATGGGGCTCACCATGATCTGTGCATTGTGTATGTCATGCGACTTGTTCAATAGGGTTGTTCCATCATGACAGTGGGACACCCCAAAATTCATGCCTACTGGACTATTGTGTGTTTGTGCAGTGTGTATGTCATGGAACCTGTCTAACATGGTCGTTCCATCGCGACAGTGGGACACCCCAAAGTTTAGGTCTACCCAACTATTATGTGTGTCAGAGGCACTTTGTGAATATGAAGGTTTTTGGGTGGCTATTCATTGTTTTCTATGGTGTGGTCCACCTGATTTTGGGTCATCCCATCATCATGGTGGGGCTTGCTGGATGCATGGGTTGGATGGCATACATACACCATGGTAGGCCCCACACACAAAGTACCCCAACAGAAATTTGAAAAGTGGAAGAGAAAAAACTTTAATACTGGAAAATTGTGATGGACCAATGGTTGATAGACACCACTCGTCCATAGCGATGGTGGTACACATGGCATACAAGTATCTCAAATTAGAGAGTCCAAATTTTGGGGCAAATTTTCGATATACTTTGAA
Organism: Liriodendron chinense; assembly: GCA_003013855.2. Taxonomy (NCBI): domain Eukaryota; kingdom Viridiplantae; phylum Streptophyta; class Magnoliopsida; order Magnoliales; family Magnoliaceae; genus Liriodendron; species Liriodendron chinense. The sequence continues at coordinate 628,608 of ML058574.1, forward strand.
CCAAAATTTATGGCCATTTAATCACTTTAATATCAAATTGGTGGACTTTTAATAAACAATTGAAATGAAGAGTATCAAATGGGCAATGTTGTCAAATTGTAATCGTATCCTAAATCATAATAGGGTTGGATCCTATCGGATCTCAAATTGTAATTTTCTCTCTCTAATTTGCTTAAAAAAAAGAAAAAAATATGGGAAAAAAACTACAAATAAATCATAAAAGTAATTCATATCGTGATATAATTAATTGAGATAAAGTTTCAAGTATACTTTCAAAAGGAAAACAAACTGTCCGTGCAGTATAAAGTTTATCTGTAAGTGTAAAATTGTCATAATATGTACAACGTCTATTATGTGGGCCCCACATGATCATCAATAGATCATACCATTGGTTTACCGTGATTGAGCATACCGGTGGGCCCCACTATGGTTGTGATTTTTACAGATAGGTCTGGGGTGGTAGACACCCTATCCATGGTATTCAAATAGGCATGGAACTCAATCCCATGTGGAGACTCTTAAGCGTAGAAGAAGTTGTGATGGGCTCAACTTCTTCAGGACCTTTCCTATTAATTACGATGTTTGTCCCCTCACCAACATGGATGGAAACCGACCCATTGACGGGTTTCCTAAAGGGTATAAGGTACAGAAGATGCAAGAACAACAAGAAATCCACATCAAGTACTTCCCAATCTGGTGCGTTTTAAGTTTACAGTTTCTTTGTTTGTTTGATCTCCATCATTGATGTATAGATCGGGCCGTTATTCCATGATTAAGTTTAACTCACTTAATCCATTACCTATTTACATCTATTAGAAAAAGTTTTGAGTATAATTTCAAGAGGAAAACAAAATGTCCAAAATGTATCTCCCTAGCATCATGTTTAGATCAGTCTTCATGTACTTTAGAAAAATATTCTTAAGTAATGTGAATGTCACTTGCCTTCACCATCTTCAATAATCAAAGTATGCGTAGAAGGAAAAAAAAAGGCATATAATATGTGCTTTTCGAGAAAATTACCTTAAAAAACAAATAAAGGAGAGCAACAATAATCCTTTAACAAGTTTACTTATACCCGATGGATATTAGAAAGAACAAAATTAGCGGAAGTTCAAGATCTCACCTCTGGTCATTATGATTGGCTTTATCTTTGTCAACGATGAGATCCAAACGAAATTGATGATGCTTCAATCGTGTGGCACGATCCAATGGCTAAACACTCTTCAAACTAAAAGAGAGATCTTTTAGGCTATTCAAGCATTTCACAGATGGATTAGATGGAAGATTACATGTTATGTTGTTTGTTAGACTAGGGACCCTCCACGGAGTAACCTTCTATCCCTTTCTCCCATCAAAGAAAGTAATTACCATATGGAGATCATAGATGGAGGCATTTATCTCCTATATCGTAACCACTTAGTCTCAACCAACTAGGATCTTAGAGGGAACGGTTACATTATTTAAGAAAAAAAATTCAATAGTTTTGAAAACTAACATAAACATGGGCTATAACCATATGTAATGGGCCGATATGGTAATAACTACATGTAGTGTGATAACATGGCAATAACTACATGTAGTGTGGTGATATGGCAATGTCTACATGTAGTGGGATGACATGGCAATATGAATGTGGGCCACATCAATCTCTCTCTCAAATGAGAAATATGTCTAACATTCTCCCACTTGGCCCATATCTAACCTTCTCCCACTTGGCCCATATTGATATAGCTGGTTTTGTAAAAGACACATTGGGGTTTTTTGAAGCCTTTGGAAAAACCTGACGTGTGACCATACATTTTGAAAACAAAATAGTTTCCTTTCTAATTTTGTCAAGAAATTGTATACCCAATTAGAGAATTCCAATGCATGAATCATGGTGATAAATACCTTTCAAAAAGAGTATTACCTTCCATGCATCACAATGTCATTGGGTCCCTTTAATTGAATGCTTTATCTGGCATAATTTCCTTATGAATGGGCTACCCAATGCTCATTCAGAGTCCAAGTTTATTATCAAGATGGCCATTCTGCCATTCTCTAAAACCTTATGTATACCAATAGTGAAAAGATAGATTAAAAAAAAATCATCATGAACCATATATTGCAATATTAAAACAAATAAACTCCAATTGGGTCTTAGATGCACATAATAGGTCAAATGCGAGAGAAACTAATGAGTCTCATATGCTTCACATGTTCCTTGTGCAACTCTTTTGTCATGGGGTTCGCGATCTTTAGCTTAAACCTGACGTGCTCAATAATCACCCAATGATTTTGAACATTTTCTCCAACAACGAGGTACTTTATGTTGATGTGCTTGTTTCGACTATCACTTTTGTTGTTTCTAGAGAAGAAAATTGTAGTGGAATTATCACAATAAATCTGTAATGACCTAGAGATGGAGTCCACACGTCTAAGTCCCGTGATAACATTCCATAACCATAATGCATGTGAAGTTGCCTCATAGCACACACAAACTCTACCTCCATGATAGAAGAAGTGGTCAATGGTTATTTTATACTCCTTCAAGAGATAGCCCCTCTTGGTTATAGGAAGACATGTCTCGATGTCGACTTCCTAGAGTCGAGGCATCTTGTAAAGTTTGAATCGGAATGTCCAACCACTTTCGGATGATCAAACGATCTATATGTAAGCACGTATTCTTTGGTCCCTTAAAGATATCACATCACTTACTTTGCAATCCTCTAGTATTCCATGCCTAGGTTATTTTGATATCTGCCTAACATTCTAAGAACATATCCATTGTTTGGTCTCGTACAAACTTGAACATACATCAGGCTTCCACTTGTAGATGCATAAGGAATTTTTTCATATGTTTCCTCTTTAGATCATTTTTTAGACACTGATCTAGACTGAATTTGTCACCCTTAACAGTAGTTGTAACACTAGGCGAGTAGCTCTTCATTTAAAACCTCTTTAGAACTTTGTCAATGTGGGTCTTTTTAGATAATCCTAATATCCCTTGAGATTTGACTATGTAGCCAATGATATAAGAGGCTTCATCCATATCCTCCATATCATAGTTTTGTATGAGAAACTGCTTGGCCTCATGTAGCAAGCCTATATCACTACCGTTAAGCAAAATACCATCTACATATAAGACTAAAAATATAAATTTGCTCCAACTGACCTTAAGGTATATGCATTGATCTATAATGTTTTCTATAAAAGCAAATGAAGAAATTATATTGTAAAACTTTAAATACCATTGACGATAAGCCTATTTTAGCCCACACATGGTTTTCTTAACTTTGCAAACCAAGTGGCGTTCCTTATCCGAAGAAAATCTTTTAGGTTGAGTCATGTATACTTATTCCTCTAGATTACCATTGAGGAATGTTGTTTTCACATCTATTTGATGTAACTCTAAGTCCAAATGAGCTACTAATGCTATGATTATCCGAAATGAGTCATTCTTAGAGACCAAAGAGAAGGTTTCATGGTAATCAATGCCTTCATTATGAGTAAATCCTATGGCTATAAGCTTGGCTTTATATTGTTTGATATCGCCGATTGATTGAGTCTTTTTGTTGGTCTTGCAGACCTATTTACAGCTGATGGCCTTGACTTCTTTAAGTAATTCAATGAGATCCCAAACTTGGTTCTTAGCCATCGAATCCATCTCATCTCATGACATCATATCAAAGTGTAGATTTAGCTCCACTCATGGTTTGCGAGACTGTGACTAGATCATCCTTAACCCCAGCATTATAGTCAGACTCTTGCAAATACACAACATAGTCAAAAGAAATTGTAGGTTTTCTTATTCTTGAGGATCTTTTTAATGCCATCTCAACATCTATATTTTGTGGATGTTGGACAACAGGCTTTATGGCAACTTGTTCCTTATGGAATGACATTTCCAAAACTGGTTGTTCTTTCATAGCGACATCTTGAGGATTGTTTTGAAGTATAATTGATCCATCTCTAAGTGCATGCATAACAATTGGAACTTGCATTTCCTTGAAAACTAAATTTTGAGGTTGCTCACTCCCACTAACACCACCATTCTCAAGAAACTTGGTATTTTTTGCTTTAACAATATTAGGTTCATGGGAAGGACAGAAGAACTTGAATTCGTTGGACTTTTTCGTATAGCTACTGAAATATCCATTGACTGTCTTTAAGTCTAACTTTTTCTGTTGTAGATTGTACACCCTAACTTCAACTGAACAACCTCATATGTGTATGTGTCCTAAACTTAGTTTTCAACAATTCCATAGTTTAAAGGGTTTCTTTTGAATTGCCTTAAGGGGAAACCTATTTAGGATGTACATAGTAGTTTTTATAGCCTCACTCCACAAGGATAATTGGAGAGTGGAGTTGCTAAGCATACTCCTTACTATATCCATTAACGTACAATTCTGCCTTTTGGCTACACCATTTTGGTGTGGTTCACCTAGCATTGTGTATTGAACAATAATGCCTTGTTCTTTGAGGAACCTTGCAAATAGTCTTGTTTTTTTTTCCTGTGCTTGTGTACCTACCTTAATATTTTCCACCTCTATTTGATCTCACAATTTTAATATATTTTTTAATTTATCTCTTACCTCAGCTTTATAGGTTTTAAAGGCATCTAGTGCCTTAGCCTTCTCATATAACGGATAAAGATACATAAATCGTGTATGATCATCTATAAAAGAGATGAAGTATTTCTGATAATTCAAATATGGAGTAGGAAAAAGTCTACAAATTCAGTGTGTATGATCTCCAATATCTTAGAACTCCTCCTGGCACCTTTTTTGGTTTTGTTGGTCAGCTTTGTCTTTATATAGTCCACACAAACATCGAAGTCAGAAAATTCAAGAATGTTTAGGACTTCACCATTCACTAACCTTTTGATTCTCTTTATGGAGATGTGTCCCAATCTATTGTGCCATAGCATTGAGGGTTTCTCATTCATAACACTATGCTTTATGCCAATATTATTGTACATAGTTAAAATGTTATAATTAAAGGTTGGGTCTAAATAAAGTCTATATAACTCATCATTAAGAGTCTCAATACCAACAATAATGGAGTCTTTTAATAAACTAAAGGTAGTACCAACAATACTAAAACTGAAACCATGAGGTACAAGTTTGGAAACTAAAATGATGTTTCTGAAAAAGATGGAATATAAAAGTCCCATCATGATCTTTTATAAAAACAGATTGTAAGACAAGTCTAAAGGTCCCAACTACTTCAATATGCGAACGCTTCTGATTTCCTGAATTAATGCTTAGTTCACTTTTCGTTGGTTTCCTTCTGTTAAGAAAACCCTGCAGGGTATTGGTAACATGGATTGTTAAACCTAAATCAATCCACTAAGTATTATGAAGAACATCAACCATATTAGATTCATAACACTAAGGATATGAGCTTACCTTTTTTCTCATGCCAATTCTTATATTTGGGGCTTTCCATCTTCATGTGTCCTTTCTTCTTGCAGAAGAAGTATGTGAGAGTGTCTTTATTGCCAACTTGATTAGTTGGCATTTTCTTATTATTTTTCTTTTTTATGAGTACATTTTCTCTTTCTTGTATGTCCTTTTCCATGAGTCACTAGATGGGCACTTTCTAGTTTCTCTTACTTCAAGCTTCCTTTCTCTTGAACACACATGGTATATAATTCATTAATTGACCTTTTTTTCTTGTGGTGTTGTAGGAATTCTTGAATGGTCCATATTCAGTAGGCGGGGAGTTGAGTATGAAATGGATAAGAAATGTTTCAGAAATTTCAATCTCTAGGGATTTCAGTTGGGCTGCTATAACCCTCATTTCCATAATGTGGTCACGCACTCCACTATTTTCATTGTACTTCATGGATAATATTTTAATCATTGGGGTGCTGGCTAATGCCTTATCGGAACTCACATACTGTTCTTTAACAACATTAAGTAATTCCTCCACCTTAGTGCATGTTGGGATAGATAATTGCTTAAGCGATTAGATTACTCCCAATGCTCATATGTGACCCTTTCATTTGGCGTACTTGATTCCGTGGGGATGGGTGGTTCATTCATACGGAGTGTGGAATCAAGGTCCATATACCCTAATGTAAGGAGAACTTTCTCCTTCTAATTCGAGAAATTGTCACCACTCAAAATTGGGATAGGAGATAATTCATTTGACATGAAGGCAAATGGAATAGCTGCAAAATTTAAATAATAATCATGATTACTTAGGTGCCATGAAACATTTCTAACAAAAATCTAGAATGCCAACCCATGTTAGCAAATCTGGTAGTAAAAAATCATTGCGTCATACCCTCTTATGGGCTGGGGTTGCAACATGCTATTTATTTGCTCAATAACTTTATAATGAGGTTAAACGAATCCATGACATCAAAATGAAAAAGATTCTATGCATATGAGCACTTAGAATAATCTTCATATTGATGCATAATCCATTATCCCATTCCGATTAATCTATGAAATTTGATGGCCTTCCTGTGGGGCCAAGCCATTATTTTTCAAGGGATAACCATAACCATTGATGCCATTGTCTCTAGAATGATTACATACACATTTGGGATGCAATTTATGATTGAACATTGTCATGGCTTAAGATGCTGTGGCTACTTTATAAGCCAATTAAATATTTTAAACTTTGTAATGGCATCTAAGACTAAGAGGTTAATAGTTTATAAATTTGACCAAACTAAAAGTTAATATAAGATTCTAAACTAATATAAAATCATAAAACATCAAACACATAGCAATACCTGCAAATCTAATCAAAACATGGATCCTGTCACAATAGAGTCCCTCCTGTAACTTTCTATTTACAAGTAAGTCCCGGTTAAAATTCTGCACAGTACCTTGTAAATTTATAATAATGTGCTCACTATAATTTTCTTTTTCACGCAGGCCTTGGATTATGAATTTGCAAATAGCTCCTTGGAAAATTATAGAAATGTTACAGAAAGGTGCGTAAAACTAAATTTTAATTACTGCTCAACCCAAACTATAATAGAACAATGTCTAAATGCACCCTGACCATTTGATGGGCCTGAACTGGGCTTGGCTCAATCAAATTAGGGCCGAGGTCCAGTTTACCACTTAAGGTTCAAACTTATGTGCATTTGGTTCAACTTTAAGAAACCGATGAATTATCTTATTTATTTATAATTTTAATTCATTCATGGTTTTATTTTAGAAATGGGTCAAGTTAATTAAAATTTAACAACCATACTAAAATGAGCCCAGAAGATTAACCATAGTAATCACATCAAGGTAAGGGAAAAAAGGTACAATAGGCAGTGAATTGATATATTACATCATCATGAACTCGAATAAAATACTTCATTAAATAGATGTCTGCAATGAGAAATTTAAGCCATGAGATTTTAACCCAAAACCCTTAAGAAATCAACCAAATGATACTAAATCATCAAATCCACTAATAGAAAAATAAAATCTCAGTCCCATAGCCATATGAAATTTATTGTGAATCTTAGAACCTTATAAAATTCACATAGATTTCCAAAATAACAAAATATAAAACAACCTTCACATTGCAGAGTGTGACTCTGATACCACAATGATGGTAATTTAAAAGAACAAAATCATCGGAAGTCTAAGATTTACCTCTGATCACGATGATTAGCTTCATACTTGTTAACGGTTGAGACCTAAACGAAATTGATGATGCTTCAATCATGCGGCGCGATCCAACGGAGAAATACTCTTCAAAATAAAAGAGAGATCTTCTAATCTATTCAAGCGCTTCATGCATGAATTAGATGGAAGATCATAGGTTATGTTGCTTGTTAGACTAGGGACCCTCCATGTAATAACCTTATATCTCTCTCCCATCAAAGGAAGTAGTTACCATATGGAGATTATGGATGGGTAGTTATCTCCTACACCTAAACCACTATGTCTCAACCAACTAGGATCATAGAGAGAATTGTTACGTTAAAAAAAAAAAAAAAAACCCAATAGTTTTGAAAACTAACATAAGCATTGACTATAGCCATATGTTAATGGATTGATAAGGCAATAATTTCATGTAGTGTGATGACATGGCACTAACTACTTGTAGTGTGATGACATGGCAATAACTACATATAGTGGGATGACATGGCAATATAAATGTGGGCCACATCAATCTCTCTCTCAAATGAGAGATATGTCTAATAATACCTACTTACGTGTAGAATCGCAATAGAAAAATGGCCTTTTATTTTATCGACTTAACTAAAAAGTTACTTTAATTTCTTTGTTTTGGAATTTGGATGTTAAAAACCCCAAATGTCCTATCTTTGCCTTTAAAGACAAAAGTAAGGGTTTATTTTTATATGGAGTGCCTTTCATATGTTTTAAAAGCAAAAGGTGAAGAAAACAAAAAACAATTATTAAATTCCATCTTTTAAGGAATCATTTGGGGAAGGGCAGTTGGTGGAGATTTGTTGTTGTTGGGAAATATGGCTTATCTACTAGGAGAGATGGTGGAGAAAGGAATCATCTCTTTATCGAGCATCCTTTGATCGAAAAGCTATAGATTGTTTGGCTTGTTCAGTGTATTAGGGTGTGAGTTTTGTTGTTGGGGACAGTTTGGGGATCAGATTCCGAGAGAACGAATGATGCCCCATTTCGTGATTGTTTCCCTTCTCTAGCCCGTCTTGGCCCTATTGTCGATATCTCAGTGGCTAGTTGCTTCTCGCTTGATGGGAACGAGGGTATTTGGATTCCTCCTTGCCGTTGAAACTTGATCGATTCTGAGTTTGATGATTTGATGCTACTTTTATCCCGGTTGCAGGGTTTCCATTCGTCTTCGGGAGCTGTCGATTCTCAGGTGTCGTTGAAAGATAAATTGTGATAATTCTCTGTGAGATCCTTCTACAGGCTTGTGGCTCAGCTGGGGAACTCCGTTGCCTGCTCTCATATTGGCCCAATCCGGTCCTATGGCGCCCCTCCGAAGGTGGCGGCTTTTGCATGGTTTGCTGGTAGGAACCATATTCTTACCATCAATAACCTTCACAAGAGGGCTCTAGTGCTCCCTACCACTTGTTTCCTATGTTTTGGAGATGTGGAGTCGGTGTACCATCCATTCATCCTAGTTGTTCTGTGGGGATTTGGGGCGAAAGGATCAATCGTTGTTTCTGTAATAAGAGCAGCTCGCTCAGGGGGGTTATCAGGGTCTATTTGTATATTGAGGATTTGGTGCCCTAAGTGGGTGCCTCTGTTTTTTCTCTTTCATTTTTTCTATTTTTCTGATTTCTTTTGTTGCCTTCGTGGCTTTTAATAAATTGAATTTATCTTTAAAGAAAGTTTTGGGGATAAACCCCCCCCCCCCCCAAAAAAAAAAAAAAAAAAAAAAAAACACATGAATTGTAGAAATTGTGAAATTCATGAATGATTTGATATAAATTGTTCGGCTCAGTTACAATTTCAATGGATTTGCAATTTGGGCATGCAATACATATTGTGATGTATTAATGTGCTTTGAATTTTTATGATCCAAATTGAAATGGTACGATTTTGATAACATTGTCAATGTCCAAAATACACAATAAGTGCTACGAGGTAAACCAATTTGATTTTTCGGTGATGACCTATTTATAACGGATCCCAAAATTTGCATAGGTACCTTCATATCAACTATAGTTGAGATGGATGAGTGGCAAGACAAGGATAGAACTAGAAATGAATGTTTGTGAGGGAAATTAGGAGTATCACTAGCACCAATACGTAATAAGATGAGGGGAAGTCGACTTAGATGGTTTTGCATGTGCAAGGGCGACCAAGAATTGCGCCGGTTAGGAGTGAATAGGTACAAGTTGAAGGCTCAACAAGTGAAAGGGGAAGGCCAAAAAGGGACATGGGTGAGGTAGTAAGAAAGGACTTGTGACCTATGACCTAATTGAAGTGTTTTTTTTTTTTTTTTTTGAGAGATAACCGAAACTTCATTAAAAGAGCTCGCAAAGCGAGAAAAGAATACAAGACCCCAACACAAAACGGAAACAACTAAAAAGGACTAGCAGACTCATCTGCCTTAACAACAATCACTCAATCCTTCACAAGCCTTTTGACATTAGAGATCACCTTGGCCACCCCCGCTTCCACATTCCAGAAACAGATAGGGTGGAATGGCAGAAAAGGATACATGTAGCTGACCCCAGTTAGTTGGGATAAGGCTTAAATGATGATGATGTCGACCTTCAAATCAACCATGATACTTTGCCATAGTATTGAATAGCTTCACAAAGTGGACACTAGTATCAAATAACACCACAAAGTGGAAACTTCCAAGTATTAATGGGTATATGTGACTTTTTTTGTTTGTTTTTTTTCTGTTCAAACTGTAAATGGGTATCTAATACCCTAGTGAGTACCCAACATCCTAGTGGGCATCCGTTTTGGGCTCAACATGAGCATGTGTATAGACGGGTATGGGTGTAGTACCCATTTGTATGAATGGGCATGGCTACCTCTATACCTGACCTGAATCGGGTCCATTGCCACTCGGTCATCTCCTAGAATTGAGGGATTGAAAGCAAGGACAAGTGAGCCACCCTTTTTTTTTTTTTTTTTCTTTCTTGTTTTTCTTCAACATTTGTATGTTGGAGTCCGGTTCCTTTGTGCAACTTTTGTAGAATAAGCTTGTGTCGGACGTGGTGCATGGGGCCCAATGTGATGTAAGCAAGGTATTCCGTAATAGTAATGGTGGCCGTAACAGCCATCACGATAGGGGCTGTAACGGCCATTATGGTCTCTCTCTCTCTCTCTGAAAAAAACCCTGAAAAACTTGTATCTGCCTCATAACGGACCATTACGGCCTTTAAAGGGGGTGTAACGGGCCGTTATGGAGCCGTAACGGCAGTTATGGGAGCCGGCAGTTACGGGTCATTTTTTCTATAACGGCCATTGCAACCGTTATGACCCCGTAACGTGTAACAGTTGCTACCGTTGCCTTTACGGCTATATAACAGCTGTTACGGCACACCATGGATGTAAGACCCACACCCAATCTATTTCACAAGGCGTGCCCATTCAAGTTTGCCTTGTGACAAAAAATTGATGTAAGACCCACACCCAATCTGTTTCATAAGGTGTTCCCATTCAAGTTCACCTTGTGACAAAAAAATAAGCTCCATAAAAACAAAGGCGGGCCATGCCACGGAACAATTGGGATGGGGATTGGCATCATTAAACCTTCCAGATTGTGTGTGGTCCACCGTGTTTTTATGCCATCCAAACCATTCGTATGAGGCGCCCCACCAGGGTAAATAAACACCATAAAAATCAGGCCATTCCAAAACTCAAGTTAGCCACAACACGTGATTTTAGAGGCTTCGAAGCACATGGTTTGAAGCACCTGAGTTTTCGGATTGGTCTGATTTCTGGGCTCGCAGGAAAACATGAGGGGGTACACATGATGGACGGATTGGATGCGATGCACACACCAAGGTGGGCCCTGCACGCCACATGATAGAATAAATTAATTCTACAATTTTTGCAGAGGAATGAATGTCTTGCATCGTATGTCATTTCATTGTTTAAACGGTTAACATTCTAAAACGGGCCACTTTTCTTTTCTTTTTCTATTTTCTTTTTGGTTTTTAACATTTCCCTGTTGCAATGGTGGGACCTAGTTGAGTGTGGATCTGTATGGTGAGGTAATCTGCTGCACCTGGGTATGGGAACATGAGTATCTGGAACATTCACGGGGAGGGTGCCTGATCCAGTGATAGGGCCAATCCATCTCTCTGTTGGGTCATACTGACATGAGAAAAAGATGGACAGCTAGAAGCAAAAGAGTGTAAGTCTTACATGTCACTCAGCTGATGCATGGACTGCCTGATTTTTGAGACAGGGTATGTTCATTGCAAGCTCCACTTGATGAATGGCCTGAATCTCGCATGGATGCGTGCTGCAAATCACCTCTCCCATCTCTTCGCATGTGATAATCTTAGAATTTCTCGAATGTCCATTCACCTAGGCCATGCTACTTGTTACTGTTTTTATCTCGAAATGCTGAGGCATTATTGATATTAGACATTGGAGTGAAGAGATTTTGTTCTTTGATCACAGTAGTTTACCTTTGATGCTTGCTGTGCAGTGCACAACAATACTGCATTTTCGACTAGGCAATGCCCCTTTTTACTGCTTCTACCTTGAGATGCTGAGACATGGTTGGGATTACATATTTTTCAGTGAATTGTCTGGATTAGATGTTGAGATGAATGGGGTTTTCTTCCTTGATGATGGTTATTTCCCTTTGATGCTTGCTGTGTGTTATAAAACATCACTATATTTCCAAATGGGCCATGCCTTTTATACCATTTTTCGCTCGAATGTGGAAAGTTTGTGCAGTATCATTTTTGCTGCAGTTTGTAGAAGTGGTTCCTGAGGTTCTCTGATCCAAACTCTAGATGTTGTGATCTCTGCTGTGGGTGGCCCATGTCCAAAAAATCTCCTAGATGGAAAAAAAAAATCCTAAACTTCAGTAGGTAATAACAAAATAGTTGTTAAGAGAAAAACTAAGCAGCATTCAACAAAGAAATGGCCAAATATCTAATGGCTGGGATGTTAAAATCTTAGGGATTTTTTTGGTTCATGTGCCATCACAACGAGGCCTATCATATCAACAATTTGGATCACTGAATCATCGATCCATGTGTAGAAACTGAAAACTCAAAACCAATTGTGTAATACCTATGTTCAATGTTTGCTGTGCGTGTGTCCAATGCGAAACAGCCTGAAAGTCATTGGACTTCCTAGAATCACATGAGATTCGTAAAATATCATCTTGTTGTGATATGATATCTGATACAATGTGATATTTTGACAATGTCGCAATTAAAAACTTGTTGGTATCGTTGAGACCGTTCCAGCCACAAGATTCCCCTTGTTTCGAAAAAAATCTTCAAAAATCCTAGAAAATGGAATTTCCCCAAATCTCTTGCATGCATTCCATTTATAACTTGATTTTGACCAACGCTCTTTCATTTTTTTGGAGAAACAAGGCTATTTTCATGCGGAAAGACTATTGGACTTTCGGGTATCGCACGATATTTGTAAAATATCATATTTTAGTGATAAGATAGCTGATACAATGCGATATTTTGATGATATCGCAATTAGAAAACTTCTTGGTACCGATGATACATGCGATAGTATCGTCAAGACCATTCCAGCCACGAGATTCCCCTTGTTGTTTTGAAAAAAATTCAAAAATCCTAGAAAATGCAATTCCCCCAAATCTCTTGCATGCAATCCATTTGTAACCCGATTTCAACCAACCCTCTTTCAAATTTTTTTTTTTTTTTTTGTGGAGAAACAAGGGTATTTTTGTGCAAAAATCAAGGGTGGACAGGGTAGGCACGATTTTCAAACGGTGAGATTTTTTCAATTTTAATCTGTTTTTTTGTTGCTGTAAATCACTTGGAATCATTAGAACTAAGATGAAAATTCATGATTTTGCATGTTTTGCATGCTCAATCATGAATTTCAACTGCCGATTTGCGAATTTGGGGAAAATGGGGGAAGTTGGGGAAAATCCGAAATTTCCCTATTTTAACTATTTAAATTGCAGTTAAGAGTATGTAAAAATCACATTGGACACGTTGGAGGACGATCTACAGATTGACTGAGGTTGTTGGATTTTTTGAAAAAAAAAACATTTTTAATTAAAATATAAAAAAAGAAAATAGGGATTTTTATGGGAAAATTCCTCATAAATCTCAAATTTACCTAAGAATCCTCCCATGAATCAAAATACCCGGGCAATGCTTTTTGAGACGAGAAGTTACCAAAGTACCCCCATATAATTTTTTCTTTAAAAAGTAGTAAAATCGAAATTTTTTGGGGCCCACAAGGTATGTGTATGACATCTAACCTATCAAACATATGCATCAGACCATGATAATCATTACTAACAAAAAATCTTTTTGATTGAATCACTAGATAGGTTGCATGTACATTTCGATATTTTTATGTGGTGATGGTGTGGCTTACCATATGTTTAGATTGATCAAATTTTTGGTTATTCTAAACATCACGGCATATTACATCTATTGGATGAGTTGGATATCATAAAAATATCACGTGGGCCCCACAATTCTCCACTTTACCACTTTCTAAAGGAACATATGTACAATGGGCATTATAGTAATTTCACTGCTAAAAAAAGCTCCTCGGCATTTTGGTTGGTAGAGGCATTATTTGGTAAAACCCTAATTTCGGAGGACTTTTGCGATAAAAAAATCCCAAAAATCTAGATTGATCAACGATTATTTAGCCTTTATTTGCAGGTGTTTACGAGTGTTGGCTGATCTTATTATTTGTTACACTCTAATTGTGAACTTGTGAAAATGAGAGAAATTGGGAAAAATCTGAACTTTCCCTCATTTCACCCATTTAAATTGCAATTAGAGTATGGAAAAATCACATTAGATATATTAGAGGCTAATCTATGGATTGATGGAGATTTGTGGATTTTTTGAAAAAATATTTTTTAACTAAAAAATATAAAAATGACAATAAATAGTTTTTAATAAAATCCAGATTGATCATCTCCATCCGTGGAGATGGAGATGGAGATGATGACTTTGAGCCGCTGTGCAACTCTATGTGAGTCTAAGGCACAATCACACATGCACATTGGGGGGTGCATCATAGGTATATATATACATATATTTTCTTCTGTGGCTTTTGAATGTATTGCTTCTGTTTTTGTACGACTTCTTAGATTTATAAATGGTATGAACCGATTTTGAATATAGTTGAATAACTTCTGTCAGGTAGCGCTAGTGTAGGAACCTACACAAAAGAAACTTATTATGTGTACTTGTTTTTTTATGAGCTTTTGATTTCTAAGTGTTAATGATGTCTTTTTTAACATCCCTTGAAGTCCCATTGAAAAATTCAACCAGTTTCCAAATGTTCTCCAAAAACAGTGATACATTAGGCGATACATTCAATATTTCCAATGCAATACCTGATGTGTTGGTGCATCTCGAGGGTGCAATACATCATCGATACCGATACTAGAAACACTGCCTGTGTTGCCCTTGTTTTCTTCTTTTCTTTTTTGCCTTAGCATTTTTGCCTGCTCGGCATGTACGCTGCGTGTAATGATGCTTCAGGAAGGGTGTGTATGGGATTGCGTGCCTCTTGGATTTCAGATGTTTGAATGGTTTTTCCTTTTTCTTAGATTGTTATTTTGCCTTCGCATGCTACTCTACTTTATTAAACTAATTCACATAGAGAGCTTTGTGGTCCAGCCAAACACACCAAGTTGGACACTAAGATGGATGCACTCTGCATTGTGAATTGCAGAAAATGGATGAACAAGGAACCGCTGCTGCGGCAGGTGATACAACATGTGTTGAAAGCGGTCGGGATGATGTAACGAGCAAGCGGTCATTAGAGAAGATGGAAAGAAGCTCGGGCGGCGGCAGTAATGGCGACTTGCTCCGAAGCTTGGGCGGCGGCAGTAATGGTGACTTGCTGCCAAAGGGAAATCTGCACGCATCTGAAGAATCCTCACAGTTTCAAGGAACGTCAAAGAAACAGCTATCAATGGTACAGATAGATTCAGGCGGTGATGTTGCTACATCAAATTGTAGTGGACGAGAAGAAGCATGTAGCATGGAGAATCTTGTTGGAGGTGACTTTTGTTTATCGCCACACCTGAGGGAACTCAAGAGCCGCATCTTTGCTGCTCTGCCTCAAGACCCACATTACCTCCCACTCGCGAATTACAGTAGTATAGTCCGTGAGGGAATGATCATGGGCCTCGATTTGGCTTTTGTTACAGTTTTTGAAGAAATCCGTCAATTGGGTCCTCATGATTTCGCCTCGAAAAGAAAGGATTTGACGGAGAGATTGTCCCAACTGGAGCAAATGGGCTACAACGTGCAGAAGCTGAGGCAGCACTTGGATAATCTTCGAGGAATTGCCGAACGCAATCGAGCCTCTCGTGATGCAGTTGCAAGGTTGGAAGCTGACGCTAGAGATCGAGAGGCCAAACTGCACTCTGCTGAAGGTAATGTTTCCATGTTGGCTTCGTGTGTTGCTGTGCTAGAAGCAGAAATCAAGAGGTCCAAAGCAGAGATTGAATCTGAGCGGGCCATCATAACCAACTGGCAATCTGAAATCAACAACCTTCGATCAGAGGCTGACACACTGAGGAAACATCTTTGCAATTTAGAATCCGAGTTTGCATTCTGCTGCCCAATCACTATTGTAATGAAGCTTTTGCCAAGGTGGGTCCTTCAGATCCATCTACATGTTTTCTTTTAGAAGTGAACAAATGAACTCCGCTTTTTTGGAAGGATAATTTGGTGCAAAATGCCTGTAGTGACAGTTCACTGTTGATAAACCTTATACTGTTTGATCAAAGACCGAGCAGTAATGGGAAGTAAGCTGGATTGGTTGATCATGGTGATACAGGTGATAAGATTCACTCATGGTGAGAATTGGATGTTTTGCTTTGTTCCAGTAACTAATATTTCACCTTTAAAAGTGATTGGGTAGGTGCCCTTTTCGTGCCTCCACATCTTACATCGGCTGATTGAAATTGCAGGTGAAATTTGAAACTTCGAAGCAAACTGTCTCCATCCAACGGCTGACATCTTACCTGCAGAACTGAACTGATGCCGCTGGATGTGGAGGCGCGGATTTTTTTTTGGTTGCCTCCAATCAATTCTCGCTTTGATAGCTTGTGATTATGGTATAAATTTAATACCTTTGATTCATTGCTTAATTGTTGTGCCATGAAAGAGTTAAGACCTACTTGCATGCATGTATGCTATTAGTTTTTTTCTTATTATTCTCTCTGTATGATTTGTAAAGAAAGTGGTTTATTCTACAAGGTAGCCTTTTTCACATTTGCCATGCTTTGGTACAAGATACAAAGAGACTGAAATTCTACAAGGCCCACCGAATTGTATCCACCGACTGAAATACTGCTGATGACGGGCGCACCATCTTATCAACGTCCAGTCTTGTTGAGGCCCACCAAATTCCATCCACCGATTTTGAAGGTGCGCGCACCATCTAATCAACGGACGCGGATTGGCTAGCCACCTTTTACCGTGGTGTGGAGACTGGGGCCCACTGTGATTGATGTGTTTTATCCACGCCGTCCATCTATTTTTCCAGCTCATTTGAGGGCATGTCACCAAAATTAAATTATATCTGAAGCTCAAGTGGACCACACCACAGGAAACAGTGGGAATTGAATTCCTACCGTTGGAATCTTCTTGATGGCCAATCAAGCTGATATTTTTGTTCTCCCTTCATCCAGGTCTGCGTGCCCTTATGAACAGGTTCGATGATAAATAAACATCACTGTCGACCCTGGGATGGTTTCAACGGTAGACATATTATCCTCACTGTTTTCTGTGATGTGGACCATGTGGTCCACTTGAGATTTGTATATGCTTCAATTTTGGGCTGATCCCATAAAATTAGCTGGAAAAACGGATGGATGGTGTGAATAAAACAAGATACATCACGGTGGGCTTCACCGAGTATTCACACCACGGTAAAGGGTGGTGAGGGCCTCACTACATAATCGGCCTCCTTTATCAACGTCCAGTCTTGTTGGGGCCCACCAAATTTCAACTTCCTAATAGCCCGAGTAGAAATCATCACACACACACACCCCTTTTCCTTAAGGGGGGGTGTTTGTTTTTCAATTCCCTTATATCCAAATGGGTAATGATTAATTGTGAATGTAATTTCTTTACCTTTTTATATGCTGACAATGACAGATTGCTTTTTGGACATTAAAATCACACTAAAATGGAGGATTGTGTAAATTTCAAGTGGGGTCTACTGTAATATTTGTAGCTTATCCACACCGTCCATCCATTTTATGGGCTAATTTTAGGGCATGAACTCAAAATTGAGATAGATCAAAAGCTCAAGTGAACCACATCACAGGAAATAGTCACTTGAGCTTCCGATGTGCCTCATTTTTGGGCTCATACCCTAAAATGTTCCGAGAAAATGGATGGACAGCATGGATATGTCACAGGCCTTACAGTGGGGTCCACAAATTTAAGCCCATCCTTTTCAAATGACATTTTGAAGAGGAAATACTCATTAAACATGTGTAAAGGGTAATTATTACCCATATACTGTTTGGTTATAGGACGAAATTGAAAAACAAACACCCCTTCAAGAATACAGGAAGCGGTGTGGGGCCCACCTGTGATGTGTTTGTCCTCGTGTATCTGGTGCGTCAAATCATTTTCACCGTACATACAAAGAATAATTCCAACTCATGTGGGACATACCACAGACAGAAATGCGAAATCACTCCCACAGCCAGTATATTGCTCTGTTTGGACGCGGATTCATTATGATCGGATTCTGTGGGGCCCACTGTGATGTGTGTATTTTATCCATGCCGTCCATCTGTTTTTCAAGCACATTTTAGGGCATGAGCCCAAAATCGAAGCATAGACAAAGCTCAAGTGGACCACACCATGAGAAATAGTGGGAATAATGTCTTCCACCGTTGAAACTTTTCTGAGGGCCACTAATGTTTATTTGCCATCCAACCCGTTCATAAGGTCACACAGACATGGATGAAGGGAAAAACACAAGTATAAGCTTGATCCAAAACTTCCGTGGCCTCAGGAAGTTTTCAACCGCAGGAGTTCAATCTGCACTTTTTCCTGTAGTGTGGTCCACTTGAGCTTTCGATATGCTTCAATTTTGGGATCATGCACTAAAATGAGCTGAAAAATGGATGGATTGAGTAGATAAAACACACACATCACGGTGGGCCCCACAGTCGATCACTATGCAATCCCTGTCACGTTTGTTTTGGAATGGATTGAATTTCGGTGTCCCTTGATCCTGGTGTGGTGTGGCGCATCGGATGAACGGACGATGCCCCCAATTGTTCCCTTTGGTGTGGCCCACCTGAGTTGGGAATCGGGATGGATTTAGAGATCTAGGCCTGTCAGGAGGTAGCGCATCTGATGGACGGTTGGATGACAATCAAACGTCACGGTGGGCCCCACACAACCCAAACTTGTGAGAATTACCATGCATTCCAACGTCTGTGATCATTCCAAATATTTCATGCCAAAAGTCACATATACAGCATATCCAACTCGCATGAAAGGTGCGCTGCACCATGATGGCCACCTGATGCGAAAATCAGGCCGGACCACTTGCTGGGCAGGGCACTACATCGAAATAAATGGACAGCGGGTATGAGTCCGAATGCTGGCATGGCCCACCCAATGAGTGGATCAGCCTGATTTTCAACTGAGTTGACCATCTTCATCTCGCCCACCAACTGAATGGAATGGATGGGAAATATATCGATGGACGTGAAAGTTCAAAGCTGTATGTGATCATTTCATTAGGTGGATTAGGAAAGCCTAAAATTTCATTTTCTAACCAACAAAAGCCCATGATATGGTGTTCTCTTATCATGAACTGATGAACTGATTAGATTCCAACGCTAATAGTTTCCAAAAGAGAGGCAATTACCTTTGAATGCATTCATTTTTCATTTTTGGAGTTGAAATAGTTCTAAATTGCACTCCATTTCAAATTGGCTTTCCAAACACGGTTCCTATGTTTGAAAACTCAAGAAAAACTCAAGTCAACTCGACCGGGTTGTCTGAACTCAATTAGATTTCATGGCGAATTTGGCTCGTTCAATAGTTTGTTTAGACTGGGTTGACTCGATTGACTAACTTTACAAAACTCATAGAATCTCAGCCATTTAATAAAACTCATTCTAAGCACTGACTTATTTTTATTATTTATATGATTTAGATCATTTGGCAAATTTAAATTATTAAATGCTTAAATAAAATTTCTCTGAAACAAAGGGTCTTTTTTCAGGCTCCCCTTTCTTCACTTAATGTTGAAGGCTAAATGCTAAAGTGTTGGTGCATTAAAATTTCTTTTGGGTCTGGATTCATGGCTCAATGGTACGTAGACTCTTATTCAAGATAATGGGATCGAGTGCCCATGAGGTGTGGGTGTGCATGTGAGTGAGAGTGTGTGTGATGTGGGTGTAAAAAAAGAAAAAAGAAGAAAAAGAATTAAAATTTCTTTTCACTTTTGACAAAAATCTCTTAAATTATTTCAAAAATTACAATTCGACACTTTAAGTTTTCAGCACTAAACTTAAATTTTAGAAATTATTTTTTCATTTATCAAACTGCACATACTATAAAATATTTATAAATCTACCATATTTCAAAACTTGAAAAACTCAATCAAGTTACTAGACTTAGCTCAACTCTATAGACTTCTGAGTCGAGACAAGTTTCTTAAGTTTATGCAATACAAAAACCTTTAGGGCCTACTTGGTTGTCACTTAAAAATGAATTCATTTCATTTTAATTAATATTAGTTCCATATTATTTTTTTTACATTCTTACCATGATATTCTATCAAGCCTGAGCGGAGAAATGATGTTTGGATCCTATCGAGATTTACTGAATATTGCGGAAATTCCTATTTACATTAGAAGTTTGTTGCATGTGAAGTAATACATAAAAGATGTCTCGCCTATTTAAGCACCCACATGTTTGAGTTCATCTCTTCGGCATATTATTGAACCTAACAGGCTTAGATGTGAATTTGGACTTCTTAGGTCAAGCCAGAATTCTCTTAATGTACCTAACTTGACTTGCTCAGGCTTTAAATTCTAATAAGGTTAGGTTTTAACTAACTAAAAATAAACCCAACCCTAGTTGCTAAAATTAGTTTAATTATTATATATATAGTTGAGTAGTCTAAAACGTAGGTGAAACTGTTGTTACCAGTTGGTTGGATATGTTTCATTGTATGTATATTTAGTTTGGATACGTCTCTCATTATATCCATTGTCGTGGGCCCACTGTGCTGCATATGTTTATCTACACCATCAAGGGTGGGGTCCACCATCATGTGGTGGGGCCTAATTAGACTTGGGGCTTGGGCCAGACTTTTTGTGATCATCCTTTACTATGATATAACAAAATAAATATATTGCGGCGGGAAATGGACAAGTACATCATGGTAGATCCAAATGGATATTGAGTGAGGGTCTCTGGAAGGTGGCAACCATTGTTGAGACTATGATAAAGCCGTACATTTGTTATGTACAACAATAAAAGCCCGGAATTGAGTATGAGTATCTGGATGTGCGTCGAAGCTATCCGTAGTTGTATTGTTTTTTGATATATGGATGTATGTGTTAGATGATACTTGTGGTTGAGAATATAAAATAAATAGCTATTATATATATATTATTAATATAATAAAGTATGATTTTGAGCAGTGGTCCCTAGATAGTGGAAATTATGGTTTGGGTTGGATGTTTCTCATTATATTCATTTTTTGGGTCTATTGTGCTGCATATGCTATATCCACACCAGTCAGGGGTGGGGCTCACTTAGACTTTGGGTTTGGGCCAAATTTTTTGCGGTCATCCCCTGCTATGATATGACAAAATAGATAGATGGTGTGGAAATAACAAATACATCATGGTGGATTTGAGGAGTGGATATTGAGCGGGGGTCTCTGGAAGGTGGGAATCGCTTGCTGAGACGATTATGAGGCTGTACATTTGCTATGTACAGAAATAAAAGCCCAGAATTGAGTACGGATACCCGAATGTGTGTCGGAGCTATCCGTGGTTGTATTGTTTTTGGATATGTGGACGTGTGTGTTGGATGATACTTATGGTTGAGAATATAAAATAAATAACTATTTACATATACATATATTATTAATGTAATGGATTATGATTTTGAGCAGTGGTCCCTGAATAGTGGGAATTGTGGTTTGGGTTTGATATGTTTCTTATTATATTCATTTTTTGGGTCCATTGTGCTGCATATGTTATATCCACACCGTTAGGAGTGAGGTCAAGTGTAGTGACGTGGCCCACCAGAACTACAGTCCTGATCGGTAGACATTTTTTCCATGCATACTGTGAGGACTGAGGATGGAACTGCATAGAACTTTTATGCAACGACCTGCATATTAGCATTCCTCTTTAGTTGTATTTAAGTGTAGTGACAGAGTAATTCATACCTTCCTGTCCTAGTTGTGAATTGGGTGAAACACATCCTCACTCAATGGGAATGTATTCAATCCAGGTAGATCAAATTGTAGACCCCATTATAGATGGGGCATCATCAAAACTCACTCTGACCGATGATCCCAATCATTTAGCCAATGGACATTGGATCTCTTGGACTATTAACTCTGTTTCTATTTTTAACCGTTCATTTCATGCCCATAATCAAGTGAATAGGACTTCCAGGTCATGTGGGTCACACATGCTTGAGAAAAATGGATGATTAGAAAAGAAGGCTGACATTTTTTCTTTCTAGTGTGGGCATGTGGCCCACCTGATGGCTGGACTAGCCCGGTTTTGGTGCCCAGGCATGTGCATGATGGGTCCAGCTGATCTGTAATGCTCCTTTGTTGATGCACAGTCTGAGAATCTAACACTCTTCAATATCTTGCAGAAAGGGAATATTGTTTTCTTGCAATGCCGCCTTCTTTGAAACAGCAAAGTTGCTCTCCCCACAACGATGATTCTAAAAGAGAAAAAGCAAATCATTCAAACTACAGTCTCAGAGGTACTTTCAAACCAAGAAAATTCCAGAAAAGAACCACAACACACCTTTATAAAGAGAGAGAGTGATCACACTGGTCATAAAAGGTAGGCGGGTTCTTCGAAGTCAACCTCACTGAAGAGATTGAAATATGGATATTTGGCTTTTATTTTGCCTTCTACAGAGGGATTAAGGGGATGACTTTTCTCTGTCAGGGGAAATGGTGGAAAGAGCATTTGGAATTCCTCAAGCAGAAGTTGGAAAAGTGATGGAAGAGAACCATGAAGCAATGGCCAATAAGAAGAAAATCAACTCAAGTGGAATGGGATTGAAAAGAGCATTTGTGGCAGTACTGAATTAGGAGACAGCAATGGCATATTGAATTAGGAATTGGGTCCTTATTCTACTCCGGATTCTGCCATGAGGACAGAAATTTTCAACTTCGAGAGGAACAGGCAGAAAGATTTGTTTAAAGAGAATTGACTTCTGGGCTATGTACGATGAATTTGGCATGCCTCGTCTCTATGCCCAAATTGATAAATGCACAACTTCCATGCGTTTGAACTGAAGTCTGTTAAGTACATGAATACACGGTATAAATCATCTGGGGCCATTGTCGTCTGTGGGACCTTCAACGTCTATGCGAATACCCATGTCGCTGAGTTCAAAAACAGACTTGACTTTTCAAAACCAGTTTATGGAATTTACCCAAGAAAAGGTGATGTTTGGGCCATCCACAAAGATCAACAACCCAATCGTTTCTGTCTGGGAAGTCCCAATGTACAAGTATATTACATGGCAGAGATTCTTGAGGATTACCGCAAGATGAATGGTACAAGGTTTGCGTATCTGTGTAGGTTGGAAGGAGGATACCGGAGTCTCTTTCGAAGATATGTGAAGGAAGAGGCCGAAGTTTCTTTCTGCATACCAGCAGTCAGTTTGGAGAGATTCTCGCATCAAGTACCTTCTTTTAGAGTGATGGGAGAGGGAACTGCTGTTGATGGCTGTTTGGAATTTGACCCTTCTGCAATGTCTCTCTACATTCATGATTTTACCGTTAATTTAGATTCCATGATCAACGAGGAGTATTTGCAGTTGCGGTTCTATGATTCAATGATTGATTGGAGGCATTTCAAATTTAAAGGACATCATGTGTGGGCTGTATACAATGATAAAGACAGAAAACCCATAAAGTATGCTTTGATAATTTCTCATAAGGCAACTGCAGAGTCTGTGGTACACCCCGTTTTAAATAGCGAATACGGGTGTAGCATAGCGTTTACCCCTCTGAAGCGTGAGGTGTAAGCTACATAGCGTGTAGTGTAAACTACACATTACTTCTAGATTTTTTATTAAGGTTGTTCTTGGCTGCACTAATTCCATGACATTCACCAAATTAGACTGATTAATAATGAAATATAACAAAATTTCATGATATTTGGTGCAACCAAACGTGACTTAAAGTAATAGAAAAGGTAATCATTAAGTATAAAGGTAAAGAAAGAACAACACAACTAATTTAATGCTGTTGCTTATATTATTTTTACTAAAAGCATTAAATATTGAAAATAGAAAAATGTAACAAATCATTGAAAATATTATTTGATTTTAATATTGTAATGAAAAATAACTTGTAATGTGAGGTACGTAGCGTGTAGCCTAGCGTATGCAAATTATCACGTAGCGTATGCAAATTATCGTGTAGCGTAGGCTACATGCGACTTAAGCTATTTTCGTAAGCTACATAGCGTCAAGGTTAAGCTATGCTACATAGCATAAGCTACACGCTACATAGCGTGCCTATTGCCTGCGGGCGGTTTAGAGAAAGGAAAACTGAAAATACTCTAGACTATCTCATGTTCTCCCATCCAGTCACATATTCCCAGATTCTTGGCAGTGAGTTCAGTGAAATGTATTATTCTATCCACCCAGGAAGAGGTGATGTTTGGGCAATCTACAAAGATTGGAATATTGGATGGAGTTGTGATCCAAATAGGGCGAGAAGAGAATTCGAGTACGAGATTGTGGAAATTCCTTTGCGTTATAGAAATAAAGAGGCTTTCAAAGTAGTATACTTGGTCAGGGTGGAGGGGTTCAAAACCTGTTTAAGAGGAAAATGTGTAATGGGGTTGAAGTCTCCTTTGAGATTCATAGGAATGAATATAATAGGTTTCCGCACCAGATCCCGGCTTACAAATTTGAAGACGGTAAGGACAATGGACGTTTGAAAGGAGCGCTGGTACTCAATCCTCAGTTTGCGTCTCCGAAGACGTATAAAGAATTTGAATTGTGTAGCAGCAATATGATCAAAGCAAATAAAGAACAGGAAAACCATCCCATGGAGGGTCAGGAAGAAAATGCTCCTGACCCAAAAGGAATTTTGGCAGCGGAAGTCAGTGGGATTCCTAATAAATTGAACACAGGGAAACAACCTGAGGGATGTGATTGCATAGAAGCAGACGTCGTCGAAGAAGCTCGAGCGATTCCAAACCGAGTAGAAGGTGAAAGGGTAGGAATTGTTATTGAAGAAGCTGGAGAGATCCCAAACCAAGTAGAAGGCTATTTGTTGGGGAGTAAAAGCGTACAAGAAGATTCCATCGAAGGGGCGGGAGAGTTCCCAAAACGAGTAGGAGAAGATATATCTGGAAGTAAAAGTGTGGAAGATGTCATCAGAGACACAGGAGAAATCCCAGTCCAAGTAGGAATGTGTGGGCAGGCAAACTTGCAGTTTCATGATTCTGATGATTTTCAAATTTTAAAGAATTTCGAATTGGGTCAGATATGGGCATTGAAAGATGATGTAGACGGGATGCCTCGTTCTTATGCTCGAATAAACAAATTCATCCTGATAGAATTGAAGGTGAACGTGAGTTTGTTGGAACCTCACCCCATGGATGATACAGAAATGCAATGGGTGGAGGATAACTTACCCATGGCTTGTGGGGCATTTAGAGCCGTAAAATCAATGGTTGTTAAGGACATATCTGTTTTCTCGCACCAGGTTGTTTGTGATGAAAGCAAAATGGTACGGTCCTTCTTCAAAATCTTTCCTAAGAAAGGTGAGGTTTGGGCTATTTATAAGGACTGGGATATCAATTGGACGTATTCTAATTTTAAAAACCGTTCGCATTATAAAACGGTAGAAGTTACGTTGGATTTTGCTGATAAGGATTTCATATTCGTGGCTGGATTGGTCAAATTGGAGGGTGGTTTTGAAGCTGTTTTCCAGAGGCAAATGCACGAGGGATTTGGACTGTTCCAACAGTTATCAAGAAAAGAGCTGCTACGATTTTCTCATCGTGTTCCTGCTCGTAAAATGCTAGGAGATGAAAGAGACTGGCGTTCCTGAAGGGTTGTGGAAGCTTTAATCCATCGTCGCAGCTCATCAGCTTTGATATGCAGATAAGTTCTTGAAATCGATCCTGTCTTTTGCTATATGTACGTATTATTTTTGGATTCATTTTCTGTCTTGTTTGTTAATATGTTGGTTTCTTTTTGAGGGTCCTTTTTTTTTTTTTTGAGACTCAGGAGTTATAGGATTCCAGTTCTAATTTCAAAAAATATCCATCATCTTCTCTAACAAGGGAAGAGTTGTATGATTTTCTTTTTCTGGTTTCAAGGACGTGTGTTTTTTATAAGAGTTTTGCTAATGTACATGCCATCACATATGCCAGAGTGGCAAACAGGTGAAATATCCAAGCCATCCATCAGAAGGGTACCACTATCTAGATTTCCTATCCCAAGAATCAAGTCAGCCACCAGTTAGGTGGGCCATAACTGAACAAATGTGTGGTTGTAAAAAAATTGGCTGTCCAATTATTCCTAATATTATGTCACACCTACTTAGTGGACCACCTTTATCTTTCGGCAGTAGCATCTACACAGTGAGGTCCATGTGATGGATGACTGGTGTATTTCACCTGTGTGCCATGTTGGTAACTTGGTATATGTGTAAGCATCTGCATTTAGCTGACTTGTACACATGTGTGGGCTTAGCAAAGCTCTTTTTATAATTGCTTTAGGTTGCTTCTAGCTTGGGCCTTGAGAAAGATAATTTGTGGTTTTTGGGATTTCTACTCTTATTGAATTCCTGAAAATCATGAAATGATACTCATGTGGATATGAAAGAGTTGTTTCTTTCAATATATAACACAAAGAACCCCATTTTGTAAACACTGGGAATTCCTTCAGAGAGTAGAAATTCCAAAATCAGAAATCATTTTTCGCCACTACTGAATTGGCCATTGGCCAATTCATGATGCATGTGGACATGGATAGAGAGCCATGGTGCTTCAGTCTGCTCAAGTGAAGTGCATGTTTTGATGATCCAGACAGTCGATTAGATGAGGGATCCCCCCAAAAGTCTGCAGTTTGGAAGATCCTAACCTTTGATTGTTGGCCTATGAATAGGCGGTTAGGGGGAAAAAAGTACAACAATGGTCCAGAAAAAAAGGGTCAAAATTGGTTGGCTAGGGTCTTCTGTGTATGGAATATTTGTGACCCATTCCCCAGCCATGGTGGGGCCCATTGGTCAATGGTCTGGATTACTGAATCATGGTCCCTATTTGTATAGAACAGGCATGTCAGGACACTATTCACATCCTAATGCATTGGGATTCGGGACCCTATCACTTCTCTTATGGAACATTTTGCTTCTCCTAAAAGGCTGCTTCTTGGAAGGTGATTTTTTTAATGGATAGCGATTTTTTATTCACATTTATATTTATCGAACTTTCTGCTTTTTCCTCTGTTTGGAGAATCATTTCGCCATCACAAGAAATCTACATCTCCAGATTCTTTTGTGAGAACTCCTGAAAGATAGTTTGGATTTGACAATTTCCCAACACGCCATCTTGGGCAAACATTTACTTTTCTTTTCTTCCTTTTGGTATGATTGATCTCGGACTAGGAGAATTGACTTGTTTAATCTATTTCATCTGTGGTCTCCATGCATTAATGGTTAGATACTTTGTGTGCGTTTGGATGTGCTATCAAATCAAATTGCAATTTCTAGTCTAATAAAGCAGGAAAAACCAAATTGTGATGTGCTTCCTAGCATTCATATTTTAGGACATGGGCTCCAAATTGCAATTATGTTGCTTTTGTGTTGTTGGACTTGAAGGGGAAACTCTAATTCGAGGGTTAATCCCTTGTCATGCAAACCAAATGTTGGTAATTCAATTCACTCTCGCATCCAAACAAGGCCTTAAGATTCAAATTAAATGGCGGTGTCTGTTACATATAACAGATACAAGTGACAAAAATGGAACACCTAAAACTACCCACACAACTGCAAATTGGCATGCAGTAACATGTGTATCTAGTAAAGAGGTATTGTACAATGTCCCAACCTAGAGTCTGCCCGGCCCGAGTGGGGCCCACATGGTTCAGTAATCCAAAACGCTGATATTATGGGCCTCAACATGGACAGTCTATGCCCCCAAAGTCCTTGGAATTTAATATTCTAGATGTAGAATATCGGCATTCTCTTTCTTGATTTTCTTCAATCACCTATTTTCTGGCCACATTGATAGATTTTGATTTCGGTCGGTAGGCCATGGTTGGTGGCGTCCACAAAGTCACTGGTACTAACTGAAAGCCGAAACAGAGATGTGCGTGCAATCTTTCCACCTGAGCATTGTATAGTATTTCTTTAGTATGTGATATTGGTGGAATGACCCGACTATTGCCGTCATCAAGCTGGAGAACTTAAGCATGTTTATGGATGACCCTGATATTTTCCTTGAATTCGCAATTTGAATAAAATAACTCGTGGAATGAAGTGGGCAGAATGATTTTCCACATATTACTATTTGTTATTTTCTTTGAACTGTTATTTCAGAATAGTAAAGCGACACTTAACATTTCTGAGTTTTACACAGCCTTTCTAGCCGAAATCATTCGTCAACACACCAGCTGCTGAATTGTTTTTGTTATCCAGTTTAAAAAATGAGGGCAATGCAATTAAGACTGTTTGGATACACAATTGAATTGGATTATGAACCTTCAGTTTAATCAAGAGGAAATGACAAAATCAGTGATTTTCCTAGTAATGAGGAAGCTGCCCTCAAATAGCAGTTTTACATTTTTCTTTTCTTTTTGAATTTGAAAGTAATGTTGTTGCGATTTCTATTGTAGACTCTTGGTCAATATGCATGCTAATTAAGTAATATGGGCTAGTTATTTCTACTTCATTAGACTGGTAATTTGTATTCAATTCGATATTTGCGTCCAAACACAATGTTGGAGATGGGTCCGAGTCTGAGTCCATTGCCATCCCTACAGGTCTGGTGCGGGTCGATTCACCTGGCCCATTGCCATCCCTACTGGTGTGGCGGGGTCTTGGCCATGGTTTCAAGACTCGTCCAAGAGTGGTGTGAATGGATGAGTCGGCTCGGATTTGGTGGGACCCTATCCGGTTCAACACCCCGGGTCACCCCTCAGTCGCCCCTGACTCAGTCGATTCGTGTCAATTCATCCCCAACTCGACTCAGAGCTGAACGAGTCAATCTGAGTCACCGAGTCTTTAACCATGGTCACGGTCCATTGGGATCAAACATACTCGAGCTTTCAGTTGTGGTCAGTGGTGTCCGTTGTTCTATAATCCAGACCCTGGACTAATCATGCAGCGAAAATTTCCTTGTTGCGATGATCATAGCCTTTTGATTTTGTGGCCTACGAATGGACGGTCGAGAACAGAAATACAGCAGGACTGCTCATTCAGCCGGAAAGGTCCCAAGATTGGGGATCTTCTTATGTGGGAAATTCTCATGGCATTGATCAATTGTCTAAATTAGGGAACTGTGGGCCCACTTGTTAGACTTCAGAATGCATCTATACCCTCCAAAGATGCTGACCGAGTATCCTGTACCCCATAACCGGCAGGGGATTGATCTTTGATCTGAACCCTTGGTTGATTTCTCATAACCCTTCATTTATTTTGTACGGATGTGGCCCACCTGATGATCATACTGGCTTGATATTTTAAACACCGCATGTGAGGCCAGTGCTTCGAGGAATGAGGAAGTGCAATATAGGATTCCTCACTCACAGTCGTCCACTACCATCTTAAGCCAACCTCATGACTGCGCCAGCCTGATTTGTGGGCATGAACATCCAGGTGGGCCCCATTTGATGGACGGTTTGGATCTACTGTCGCACCGGTGCGTGTAGCGCGAAATTTAGAAAAAAGCACCGTGGGTCCCACCTGGATGTGAATGTGACATCCACTCCGTGCATCATTCGCGCCGGGTGACGTTAGGATGTGAGCCCAAAAATAAGATTCATAAAAAACTCAAGTGGGCCACACTGAAAGGAAAAATAGGTATTGGGACACATACCATTCAAATCTTCCTGAAGCCCCCGAAAGCCTGGTGGGACTCACCGTATTAAAGGATTGGATGGCATATAAACATCCAGGTTTGAGTGACTTTTATCAATAGGTTGGATGACAAATAAAAATTATGGTGGGCCCTAGAAAGGTTTCAAAGGTGGATGTCATTATCCCCACTCTTTTATGTTGTGTGGTCCACTTAAGGTTCTGATCTGTTTCATTTTTGGGGTTTTGCCCTAAAATGAGCTGTAAGAACGGATGGACGGCGTGGATATAAAAACACATATATCAGTTGGCCCCCACAGCGCTAAATACACACCATGGCTAGGGGTGGTGTTGGCAACACCACCTAATCCCCTTCCAAAACAGACCCTAAACTCGAGTAGGCCATCATACTATAGGAAAGGATGGAGACGCCCACTGTGGAAACCTTTCTACGCCCACCTTGATGTTTAGATGTCATCTAACCCGTTCATAAGGTGACTCTCCGTCCTGTTTGGGCTCATGTTTTAAAATGAGCTGCCGAAAGGGATGGACGGAGTAGATATAACTTACAAACATCAAGGTGGGCCCCACAGAGCCGGGTTAGAGGAAGTCGCTTGCCAGGAAGGTCCCATCCCAATTTTGGTGTCGGCCACTCACGTTTAGATCGGCGTGATTTTTGGCTTCCGTCCTAACATAAACATAAACTGGGAGCAAATGGTGGACGGATCACGGTGGGCCCCACAGCTTTTTTTTGCTCGGGCTCCCTACAACGACGGTTGCAGGAAATTCGCGTCCGTGAAGGGAAGAGAGAGGGAGCCATCTTGTCCTGAAGTTCACCACACCAGAGGGCCAAGAGAGAAGCAGAGATGGCGGAGAAGGTGCTCGTCCTCCACGGCGGACAAAGTGCTCTGTACATCTCTCGAGACTCTCCATTTCTCTCTCAATCTATCGACCGCCATCTCCAGATCTAAAATCCGGTAGAAATCCTAACATTCAGGTTTCCCAATCTCAATCCCTACCATTTTCTCCGATCTGATTCGGCTCAGCTCCGAAACAGCATTTCCAAGTCCGAGCGATTTCAGAAACAGGATTTTCGAGTCTTTCCAAATCGCTATCTTAATTACATTTGCGTTTCTGCTTCAGATACGGCCGTATCGTTCATAACCGAAACCGGTTCGTGTTGGGCTAAATGCGTTTCGATGATATCAGCATTGTTTTTGGGGCTGGTTTGGATGATCTGAACCCTGATTTCCTTGCAGATAGAAGAAGAAGACGAAGAAGATCGTGATTGGAGAGATATTTCATTCATGTCGATGGATTCGTTGTCTGCGATCAGTGAGGAGCTGGCTAACATTGATGGACAGATCAGTGACATCCTTCGAGCGCTATCGTAAGATTTTTTATTATTTATTTTTAATTATATTATGTCCTGGTAGTTGTGTTTGGTTGTGGTAGAAGTTCATTTTGTATGTGAATTCGGCATTTTAATGTGTAAACATGTCTTCTGAATTTCTTTAGAATTTTCGTATTTTATAATTACTTGTAGTTAGGTTGGAATCTCGGTGCATAAGTATGGAATGTCATATTGTTCGGATTCATGTTAGAAGTTATGGCATAGGTTTGATGCAGGCTGCCAACCTGATGTAACCGTCCTCCATTGTCCAGGTTTGGGACAGACAATTAGAGCATAAAACTCCCACAGGTGCAATGTGATATACTATTACATGGGTTGATTACAATCAAGCGCTATCTAATAGTCTGTTTCATCTCTGTAAAAGTTATTTTACTTTTTAAATTTGACTTAAATGATTTATATTTATTTTCTTTATTCATTCAAAGAATCCTATTAAGAAGCATCGGGTGATATGATCCCTTGAATTTTGGTATTTAAACAGCTGGATTCAGCCGGGAGAAGAATCCTGGTATCTCGCATATGCGTGTCGCTGTTGGATGCTTTCAAAATGCGATTCTTCTTCTGCTTAGGAAAAACCATTTAACATTGGCAACTACTGAGTGTGGAACAACCATAGCAAAAGTTTAGTTTTGAGTGAATCTTACCACCATTGGATCATTCTTGGACAATGGGCTCTGCTCAATCCCACAGCTTCCTCTTAAAATGTCAAAGCAACTGGGGGCCACTCTTTTCCACCACTTGAAAATGTCAAACAAGTGAAGCCGACTTCTGTTCAGATGGTGCTGGTGCTTAAACCCCAGTTGATCCCACTGCCTCCTAAAAATTGAAGCATGCAGGGCCCACTTGACACCAACACTCCCTAAGGGCCTGTATGGTACGTGGGCTTAGGAGGGATTAAGTGGGATGGAATTGCATTTGGTTCTGTGCAAATTCCATGTGACGTTTGGAGACACAGGAAGGAATGGGATTAAGTGGGATGGAGTTGCATTTGGTCCCATGCTAGATTCCTGGTGGATTTTGAAATCCACTACATCTGTGGGCCCCACATTGATGCATATGTTTTATCCATGTGGTCCATCATATGCATCCTTTACACTTGACATTTGAATTGTACACATGTGCAAGTGACCAACATCAGTTATGAATTTGGTCCATTGATTATAGATCCATCGTCCACTAGATAGAGTTTTACTTAATATGGCTTTTTTGCTTGAGGAAGAATCTGATCCCATACATGGGGATTGGATTGTTAAATTACCATGGTATTTCCAGGCATGCAATCATTGTGCAATAATGGTGCTAATCCCATCTAATGCAATTTCATACCATTTAATCCTGCAGGCCAAACAGGCCCTAAAATGTCATACAGTGTAGCTACTTTGGTTAGACGGGGTCCAGATTCACCCAAATTTGAAGCTCATTATGGGTGTTACACAATGGATCATTTCCCTTGTTCATGTTAGGTTACAAGTCATGTTTTGAGGGAAGCTCTTCTGTTGATGTGAATTTGGTGCCTGGAAGTGTTTACTTCTTAAGACATGGGGTTGCTCTGTTGAGCTGTTGACGTGCATTTGGTGCCTGGAAGTGTTTACTTCTTAAGACACAGGGTTGCTTTGCATCAGCAGGGGCTGGTGCACTCAAGATTAATGGGGTTTCATCATTTTGTATAAGGATATCAGAAATGTGCAATATATTTTCTTGCAGAAATGGATTCCAGAAACTGGAGAAGATTAAAGACTCAAATAGGCAAAGCCGGCAGTTGGAAGAACTTACAGGAAAGATGCGGGAATGCAAGAGGTTGGTGCTCTCTCACTCTCTCTCTCTCTCTCTCACACACACACACACACACACCCACCCACCATTTTCATGCATGATACTAGTTTCTTAGATGAGCTAGATGTGGAAAATTCCATCCCCTAGATGAAAGAACCTTTCCATACGTATCTTTCAAAATAAAAAATAAAAAAGTAGAAGATCCTTTCCATACTTGTCATTGGGTTATTGTTTCTCAGGCTTATCAAAGAGTTTGACCGAGAAGTTAAGGAAGAGGAAAGTAGAAATACTCCAGACACCAACAAAATGCTCAGTGAGAAAAAACAATCAATGGTGCTGTTCACTCCTTAAAGATCTTTACTCTTTATAAGCAATTGCTACTTCTTCTCAGTGTTTGTTTGAAACTCTAATGAGCTTTTTGTCCACATTCATTGTTATGTATTGAACTTGAAACTGAATTTTTTCTCATTGTTGTGCAGATTAAAGAATTGAATTCTTATGTCGCTCTCAAAAAACAGTGAGTTATCGACATTTCTTACAAATTACTGTAGTTGGCTTTATGTTGAACCCTTTCATTTACGAAAGCATATATTTGTTTATTTTGGAACATCAAATTTTTTAGAACATCTACTTCGCCTTTTTCTATATTTTCTTTACATTTGTTTATTCAGAAAATGGAAAATGCCCCTTTCCATCTTCCTATTCTAAAACCAGTCTGTGTTGTCAGATATCTGAGTCTCTGTAACGACCCGAGATTTTCGACTCTCGTGTATAACACGACGGCCGAATTCCCAAGTAATTTATGAAATAACTAATTTGTCAAATAATAAAATATAGCATTCAAGCACAATGGCGGAAACAAATGTTCATCTTATTCTATCAAACTTACTACTTCATCATCAATGTTTAAATAAGATAACCAACCAATATCCATACTGATTAATTAAAATACAAAACCATGTCTTCTCTTGAAGACTTATTACAATTTCCATAAATGTAACAACTAATCAAAAGAAATATTTAATAAATTATAACATCAATTAAGTTTCTCTAATATTGTCATCCGCTATGTGATTGTACGAACCATCGAACTCTTCTTCTTAAAAAATCGGGTTCAATACTTGGATCTTTACCTGCATCACCTAAATTGTGTTTGGGATAGTGTTAAACGCTATCATAGTGAGGAATATTCCCTCCAAGACTGTCAAGAATAACAATGTACAAAACTCAGAGTAACGCAACACAATAATATCTTTATTCAAACAAAACAATCAAGTAAAAATCTTTGTTAATGCGATGCATGGAATGCATGCTCTGGCTAAGGCACCCTGGCTAGAATTACAATCCATGAAGTGGGAGACTCCCTGTTACGACTTCATGCTAGCCACTAGTCACCAGAGGTTCTTGGGACGCACAAGCCCATAGTTTTGCCCGACCACGTGAGAAACGGGACGCTCATAGCCCAAATCTACACGTGACAGTGTACGGGAGAAGTAGGACGCTTTAGCCTATTCTCAATTCCGTACACCCACATGGAGCCAAGTGAATGCATGACTTTAGTTTCACCTTTATTTAAGTGTTTTCGCATACAACCAATTTAAATAAAACTCAATGGTCACTATGGGGAGTCGCAAGCAACCCAGCATAGGCCGACAGCACGAGATTAGTGTCCATAGCACCAACTCCGGCTCATGAGAATTTGTATACCATTAGTGTCCACTCATTGTCCCCTTTTATGATTTCATCATGTCTCAAAAAGCCAATGTTGTACATCATGACCAAATTCATTAAAATACTCGTGTAATGTAAATGGATCCAATCAAGTATCATGTACATGTAAGGATCCATTGACAAACAATCACTTCATTCTCTCAGTTAAATCAAGAGATATTCTTCCATCATGGACACCTCTCACGGGTTCCATCTCTCTACATCGAATAATTTTACCAACTTAGGGACAAAGAGTATACAATAATGGGATGTCCATATGATGATCTTATACACATATTTCATATCACAATATGAAAACTAATGTTACTTGTAATACATGGACTAAGAAAATAAGGGCATAGATTTCACAAAAATAAATAACACAAATACACATGCTTCTTAGTCAAAAATCTAAAAAAAGGAATCACATCACCATATAATGATATTCATTACAAATCTCACATCAAACTTCATGTTATATGGATAAGTAATTCAAAACAAAACAACTTCACATGCCACAAAAGAAACTTATGATAATCGTGATATTATTAATGAAAGGCTTGAAGGAAAATTCTCACCTTAGGATGGACTTAGAAGAAGAGGGTTTTAGAAGATCCTAGCCGCTGGAAAAATATGAGAAAGAACTCTCTTCTCTTCTCTTCTCTTCTCTCTCTCTCTCTCTCTCTCTCTCTGGGGCATGGAGGCTAGGGTTAGGAGAAGGATTTGGAGGTGCGTAGTAGAAATATGGAGAGGGATGTGCACGCGAGGTCTTGTGTAACAACTTGTTGAGGTGGGTTTCTCAAATCTCAATATTCGGATGATCTATGATCAATTCCAATCCGTTCATCTTATCAAGCTCGAAGAGTAGAGTCAGAATACGTAAATTTCTTGATGATCCACATTCTAGATTGGCCGATCCTTGAAAATGGCCTAATGGGTGCTAAAATGAGCTTGATCTCAATTAACGGTCTATGCTTGATGATCAGGGCCCAAATTTTGAAAAAATATATGGTCATGATAGGCAAATAATTGTACAAAGTTTAGTGGTTGATTGATGGTGAGAAATGTCTAGATCTGAAATTTCAACTTTTGGCGGAAAAGGAAGGGGCTGGCTTTGTGGTTCAACGGTGTAGGATTATAGATCGGGGTCCAAACTTTGTGTAAACTCGTAGTCATATGAGTATAATAAGTGCTCCAAATTTGAGAAGCGATTGATGGTGAGAAGTGGGTAAATTGAAAGGTTCAGATTTAAAAAGAGTTGGTAACTCGTTAATTTTTATAACGGGATAACTTCGCGCATAAGAAAGAGGCTTATCAAGGTGGGACACTCAAATCACACTATTGGTCCATGATAAAGACAATCCAAGTTACTCATATGAAGAAAAATATTCAACTATGACTAACCATCTACTTTTCTCAGTCGATGGACATGAAAATCAAGGGTTAAGGGGCTGATTTGACAATCAGGACCACTTCTACTATGATTTAAGGGCTGCAATTTGATTTGTATGGTTAATATGTGCCCAAAAGCTTAAATCCAGGGTTTTACGTGAAAGTGATCGTCAGAAACTATAATACTTAAAAATAACATCTTAACTTAAGTTTAACTAATGGCATTTTCGTAATTATCTGAAAAGTGCGTGGTTTTTTGAAATCTGATCTTTCTACAATGTTTATGGAATTATTCTAAGCAACTTTTGTAAAGGGTCCCCTATCGGATCTCCTACGGATGTCCCGCTATTCGCAAATCAACGGTAAATGTACGATAATTAATAAAAAAAAAAATTAAAAATGAATTTTAAAAAATTTTCAAATAAATCTCGAAAATCTGGGGCGTTACAGTCTCTATTGCTAAATAATTGCAAAGGGCTCTGGGACCCATGTGATTGTGGATGTATTTTAGAATAGGGAAGATGGCAGCGTCTGGGTTCCTAATGCTTGAAGGAACTATACAAAGGTATGAATCAACTTTAATTTCAGCTCACATAGTGAAAGTCGGGGTGTTAATGGCGATTCCAGATGTAGACATTGAATGATGAACCAATCATAGATTGGATAAGAGAAAAAAGTTAGATGATTACAACTTTAGACAGCACAAGGAATAAAATTAGCTTAGGAAAGGAGCTATTTCTAGGAGTTCGTGTATTAATTTTGAGATTATCATTGTATCACATTTTTCAGTGAAAAAGGTCCATGGCATGCATCAGTGTTACCTTCCATTGCACTTTATCCTTTTTTTTCCCGTTCGAATGGCAACAAGAAATTTATTAGAAACCAGAGAAAGATGGCAACAGCCAACAGCAATGGGATCATAAGGAATCATCCCAAACATATTTTAACAGAAAGGATGTTATTGACTACATTGAGCCAACATAATGATTGGACTCTTGCCGACAAAGGAATCTTCAACGCCGTAGTCGAAGGAGCTGGGTCCCCACCATGATCTGAGATTCCCAAAAGAACGATTTGGAGGTTATTTCCCATGCCCTGTCCATTTCCAGATTTTTTTTTTCAACAATGGGTCAAAACAGACCTCCTGTAGTATAGTGAATTAGATTCAAAGGTTGATTGTGTGGATTCCACTAAGGTGGAGAGTGTATTGTAGTCTAGATTCCATAGTGCTTGTACACCCTCAAGGGCTTAATCTTTTTTTCTTTTTATAACTTTCTTTATTATGGAAAAGAAAAAAAATGAGATATTGAAATTCCTTTTTATAATATAATGCTCTAATAACTAGTTGCTTTGCGTTTGTCATTTGATGAATAGTTTTGTAGTTTGAAAATAATTGATCAATAAATACTTCACTTTAATACTATTTGGTAAATATTTCTATCTACATTTATTTAAGTAAATCTAATTTCTCTTCCTTACCATTTTGCGAATATATCTGTTCCTGCCATAGGTTTGTTTGTTGAGTGTCTTTGTTTATTATTTATATATGATCTATTCGTTTTTGTTTTCTTGTGCACGGGAACACAGGTATGCAAGCAGTCTCGACAACAAGCGAGCTGATCTCTTTGATGGGGCTGGTGGCGGAGGGGATTTTGGTGAAGAGAAAGTTCTGCTAGCTTCGTGTATGCACGTAACCTACTTCTTTATGGTTGGAGTGTTTACATAATTTCTGTTTTGGTTGATATCTTTTCCACCATTATTTCCAGCTATTGCAATTTCCTTTCTTTTGGTAGGTAACATAAATTTTGTTAAGGAGAAAAGGAAAAGAAATTACACTATGCATTAGAGAAATGTAGGGCCATCCAGGTGCCTGTTACAAATACATACATACAGACATTGCTTGTGTCAGAAGTTTGATCAAACAATAGAAGAGAGAGAAATAGCACAACCAAGAGCACATTCAACTTCTGAACAGGAGAATTGGAAGCAACAGTGTGGTGAAGAGCCAGATGTAGAAGAAACAAAACAGGATCTGTCGTGACAATAATGCTCTGCCTGTGGAGGCACAAACAATCAGTGAGCTGCATTCGTCATAAAAGAAGAAATCGACACAGTCTATGTCGATTAAAAGAACACAACGGGCTTTCATTCCCATTTTGGAAGAGGAACAACAGAAGCAACATCTGCAATTGATCAGTGCATCTTTGGCATTGGTGATGAGGGAAATGGATCCAAAGGTCATCAAGGATGAAATCACCAAACACGACGTTTTCAAGAGGGTGATTGGAACAACCTTGAGGACAAGCTTGTTTCCTGGGTGGAGGAATGTTATGATCCCAAAATTATTTATTTCTATCTTTAGCCATATTATGTGTAGGGAGATCTTGTTGATTTTGAAGGGAATGAATTAATTAGTTTAAAGATAGATATTAAGATTCTTTATTAGATCTATCTGCTATTCTTAGCATTACAAATTCTTATAACTAAGAGTGGGGAAAGGACTAGAGAGAGAAGAAACTTATTTCAGTCTCATATGGAGATATTTTTTTTCTTTTTTCCAGAAGGCTTAGATGATGATATGATCATAAGGATGTTTTTTCATTCAAAGTGGCAAGTTATCAATAAATATTTCATTTTTATTTCAACTATTTTAGCTTCATATGCTTCAAAATCATGGAGAATTTAATCAATTAGGAAATGTGAAATTTTGGGATATTCCTTATACTTATTTGTTGCTGATAAATACTAATCAGTAGATTTCTTATACTCATCAGACATACTTTCCTTATATTTAAAAATTACATAAAAAAGTGTCAATTCTCATACATGAATTTAGATATTAATACAATGCTCCCATAGTATGTGTGTCAGTGCTATGTGTCCGCATTGGATTCTTTTTCCAAGTTACCTTCTTCAAAATGTATGTATCAAAACACCATTATATATATATATATATATATATATATATATATATATATATATATATATATATATATATATATATATATATATATATATATATATATATATATATATATATATATAAACTAGGACAAACTCCTGCCAATTAACAGAATAATGCATGAAACTTCTAAGATTTTAACACCATGTTGGCTTGTTCATTTCTGAATTACTGAAGCGGAATTTGTACTTTTGCAGCTATGACAAATCAGCAGTTAGTTGATAGTGGAAACAGGATGATGGATGAGACAGATGAAGCTATTGAGCGGTCGAAAAAGGTTAACTTCCCTACCAAAGATTAGTATGGCACTGAACAAAAGGGTGTGTTAATTATCATTGGGGCTTGATGATTATTTAATTTCCAGATCTTTTTGAACTCCATCATTTCAAAATTTGCATGATCTTGAATCCTTATTGAAGGAATTGTTGATGGGGTTTCTTCCAGCACTCTTTGTTTGTTCCAACTGCCATTAGTGTATCTAAATATTTGAACTTTGACCTTTGAACTGACTTTTCTTAGAGCTGGTTATGGTTTAGAAGCTCCAAAGTGGTGTTCATTGTCATGAAAATATAGTCGGTTTTAAAAGCCCTTTAGGCCATGATTGATCTCAACAGATCTGAATTGTCCAAAATTAACCTGATGAAAACTCGAAAGAAGGATTAAAAGTCAAAATTACCCACAGTGATTAACACCCACTTGAGTTTAAATTTTTAAAAGTTTCTGAACTGTTGGTTTCCCCTTCTTTCTTGCCAACAAAACTTCAAGATTCATATTCTTGAGTTTACATTGCCAATCTGTTTCTGCAATCACTATGGGTTACAGGTTGTTCAGGACACCATCAATGTTGGAGCTGAGACGACAGCTGCTCTAAAAGCACAGGTTTCTGATACAATTAGATATGAGAACCCTGATTTCTTGGTTTGTCTCATTTTATGATATGCTGCCAGTATTAAAACTACTTGTCAATTTGTTCTCTTCAGACTGAACAAATGAGTAGGATCGTTAATGAGCTGGACTCGATCCATTTCTCAATAAAAAAGGCCTCCCAACTGGTTAAAGAACTTGGTAGGCAGGTGAGTCTTCTCAAACATCACTCAATTGTTTTATGTCTGTTCTTTAATCTGTTTGTCTCTCTGTTATCTTGATTTTTTGTTTTTTTTTTTTTTTTTTTAATTCATTCACTTTTTCTTTAGGTTGCAACTGACCGATGCATTATGGCCATGCTCTTCCTAATTGTCATTGGAGTGGTAGCAATCATCATTGTAAAGGTTGGATTTCTTTTTCTTGCATCTATGTTACATTTTCATTGTTGGGTCTCCCTTTTATATTTTATTTGAGGAATTATATAATCCTTGACTCTAGGATACGTATTCTCAGATCCTCAGTTTTATGTGGGCCCTTTTTTTGTTGATCCAGACCATTTTTATATGGTGTAGCCCCACTGTTTATCGATGTTGCCACCCCTGGTTAGGAAGCTCTTTTTTTATTTATTGAATGGGGACCATTGTTTGCATCTTCTGTCTATTTGCATACCAACGATTGAGGGGTTGTGATTGTTCCATTAGGGAAAGTTTTCCTGGCCGTGGTCTCAGTGGGGCTCATCAGAGTGATTTTCTGGATCACTGAACCATGGGTCCACTTGTGCAAAACTAAGGGGCAGTGATACTGTAAATATCCCCCCCTTCCCTTTTTTTAAATTACTTTTCATTCTTATGTTGGTGTTCGGTAGGATTTTACATGTTATTTAACTAACTGCTATGATGGATTTTGTGCATTCAGCTTGTAAACCCAAATAACAAGGATATACGGGATATTCCTGGATTAGCCCCACCTGCACTTACCCGGAAGCTTCTCTGGGATTCAAACTAGAGGCTGAGAATAAGAGCTCATTCTTTCATGCCAAAGAGAAATGCCGGGCTTGGGTCTGATCGGTTGAGTTGCCGAGTTTTGTTTGGTTGATGTTTTAAGCATCTCAAGACCAATTAGGCGATTCAGATTCAACCACATGGTGATTGTCAAGTGGCATTTCTGTGATGATTCTATAAATATTTTTTTTCTTTCTTATATTTCTGGTCTCTTATTTTTCTTTTGTCCAAAATTCAAAAGCCTGATATTTTCTTATAGGGCCATTTTTTTTCCCATTATGTCAATGTTATTGTAGACACTGACCATTAATGAATTGGTGAGAAGTATAATAATCCCTCTCTTCGTTATGAAGTCTTTTATTCATGGAGGAATGATACGGTCACACCCACCTGTCCGAAAACTCAATATTTCTTGTTATCACTATACGATGGGGCCCATCCATACACAGCCAATCAGCTACAATCACATCCGTGGGTGCTGCTGTGTAGGCTCATTCAACATGGTATGTTTTTATTTTTTGCTCAAATGAGTCCATACATTCATACATAGATATCATAGCAGTTTGAATGCAGCTATGATATGTTACCCTTACCGTAGGGC
This sequence comes from Liriodendron chinense, assembly GCA_003013855.2. Taxonomy (NCBI): domain Eukaryota; kingdom Viridiplantae; phylum Streptophyta; class Magnoliopsida; order Magnoliales; family Magnoliaceae; genus Liriodendron; species Liriodendron chinense. The sequence continues at coordinate 670,195 of ML058574.1, forward strand.
CCACGTTGATGATATGTTGTATATCCACTCCATCCATTCGTTTTCCCAGCCCACTTTAGTAGGATGCGTCCCAAACCTTAAGCATATCCAAATCTCAGGTGGACTGCACCACCGTGATGATTGAACTCTCACAATTAAAAACTTTCCAAGGCCCACTCTAAGCAGATCCGTAATGTTTATTTGTCATCCAACCCGTTGATAAGGCCAACCATAACTGGATGAAGGTAAAATACAAAGATTAGCTTGATCCAAAACTTTTGTGGCCTACAAAAATCTTTTAATGGGCATTCACCACCTTTTCCAGTGGTGTGGTCCACCCGAGCTTTGGATCTGCTTGAGTTTTGGGATGACGACCTTAAATGAGCTGAAAAAATCATATGGGCAGTGTCGATTTGAAACACATTCATCAAGGTGGGCCCCATACGGTAAGCGTAACACCGACTAAGCTGTTACCCGGGTAAGCTAACCTGTTCCTATGTGCATGCTACTGATTCCAAATGAAACTATGCGCATGGAAAGGTTTCCGTGCGAATAGCTTTGCTAGATTAAGGGTCAAAGCCCAAGCTTGTCTTTCGTTTTCAATCATCATTGATTTAAAACACGTTTTCCCTTTTTAAAATCGATTAACAATCCCCAATTGATCTCCAGAATTTCATAATCAACGGTACCCAAACGCTATCTGATCAGGTTGGTGGCCCAGTCAGTTTTGGCCGCTGGATTGCCCGAACACTAATATGCTATGTTAATCTTCAACTAAGCATTCGATTAGATATCTAATAATGCAGAAAAAAAAAATTTTTTCCCTCAACGAGATGATCATAGCCTCTTGATTCGTAGCCCACAAATGGACGGTTAAAAACTGAAAAGATCTTGACATTGGTGATCTTCTTATCTGGGAAATTTTCAAGCCATTGATCTATTATTGTGTATGTTGGGAACTTGGGCCCCACTATTAGAAGTTTGAAAGCGTGCATAGCCGTCCAAAGATGCTGACCAAGTATACTATACTTACAGACAGGGAATTGGTCTTCGACCTGATCCTTCGTCTTGGCCTTTTATTTATTTGTACGGATGTGGCCCACCTGATTATCATATCTGGCTTGGAATTTTAAACATGGCTTCCGGTGCTCTAACCTTGCACACGTGCGCCTCATTTCCACATGTGAGGGGAGTGCATTTTTTCCACGAGTTTCATGCATTCATGAGACCATGTAATAAGGCCAAACCCCTGACCGTAGGGCCATCTTGATGCATGTACTTATATCCAAACCACAAAAACCTCAACACCGGCTTGAACCAGGTTCGATGTCCAATGCTCAACTGGACCACACCAGCAGAGATGACTCGCAACTTTCATTTAATGCCTTGTGCATTTAATGCAACCCAAGCTCACTATTTGTGGTGGTCTATTTGAGCGTTGGATGTTCCTCATTTTTTGTTTCACACCTTCAAATGATCTGAAAAAATAGATGGACGGCTTCGATAAACAGATGCATCACGGTGGGCCCCACGGAAATTCTGGTCGGACGCAATCCGCTTCCGGTGTACGAGACCACAAATGTCTGGGGGACCCCGAGCTAATCCTACTCGCGGCACACTTTCGATAATGTTACACGTGTTATCGATCAATTCGTTCATTAGATTAGACCAATATTCATGTACGTTGCCCCAGAGACAATCTGGTGCGCTCATCAGGAAAGCTGCAAGTGTGCAATAAATGGACGGTAGGAAAAATTGACCAACGGTCTACAATCAACCCATTTTTGTGGTCCAAAAGATGACCACGCTGATCGGATATCTATCCATCCCAAGCAGCATAAATCGAGATTCAAGAATGACGAACGGTTCGGATCTACCATAAGACTGATATTCTGGTAGGCGTCCACGCGAGTAGGACTCCAAGTCTCCAACCCCGCCCCGAGAGCATCTTTATCCCATCTGCCCGAGATGAGAAAACCTTTGATACTCTGACTGAGTGTGATGGATGATACGCAGCCACTTAGAAATAACTTACAAATTGCGTACTTGAAGTAATATTAATTCAAATTAAACTGTCCAAAATATTTTTTTCTGTTTAGATGTATTATGAAACAAAAATTAAGATTATTCGAGCATCTGACTACTGGATTTCTGGACATTTATTGGATGGCTAATAAAGAAAAAATCCAATGGTCCTATTTCAACAAACAAGTGTTCACGAATCAATTGTCAGGATTGTTCAAACAATATGGTTTTGGTATTCCGACCTAGAAATAATGGATTCCATAGTTTAGTCGTTTCAATTTGAGATATTTCCTGCCACGTGTACTATTAATCAGTGCCCGCGCATCAAGGGTCAGAAGCTACCAGAGTATAAAAGAACTCTCAGGACAAGATATCTTGGTGTAAGAAACCAACACGGCAGATCGTCGTCCACATCCTTCTCACACGAGCCGTCCATACACCGTATATAAGGTGTCCCACCCCCTCAGCGGCTCATCTCTCTTTGGGAAGAAAGGGTGCGCATTACACACCCCCAAATCTTCCTTCTTCTATATTCCCCTTTTCTCCCTTTCACTTTTCTCCTTTCGTCATCACACTTATAACCTTTAAGAGCTGGGCTTTTCGTAATTTCAGCTCAGAAGTCGGTTATTTTGGTAAGGATTTCACCTTCTCTCTTTCGTCTACATCTATTTCGAGGGATTTTTGTATTATTTTATATATATTCTTGGATTGGAGATTAGGGTTTTGCTTTTTTTTTTACATGCTATGGGGATTGGACTTAGGGTTTTCTTTTTCTGGAAGGTGATCTTCTTGCCAAGAATCGATCAGATCAGGTTTTGTTTGTTTGATTTCACATATGTAATTATGCGATTTTAGCTGCTCTGGGTTGGATTCTTTTATTACTCTGCTTGAAAAACTATCCATGGCTAGCAATGATTGATTGAACTTCTGTGATGAATCTATTTAGAGAGGTTTGCTTGTGTAATTGATTTGTTGGAGCAGAAAAAACTGTAGATAGAAATCCTGCCCTTTTCTGTTTTTTCTGAAAATCACCACTACCATCCCCAAAGCTTTTGAATGACACGTTGGATGCCTGATCATCAATTGGGATGGTTCATTCGATAGTACATTGTGTGCTAGCTATGTTGCAAGAATCATGCCAATTTGTTACAACTGTCCATTTTTTACGAGCCACAGATCACATGGTTAGAATTATAACACCAAAATGCTACTTTGGAATTGTCAGCGGTACAAAGTGGGATTTATTAAATAGATGATTCAAGACGATGATTGGACCTATTTTTCTTTTCCGCACAATCTTGATTCTCCGTTTTCCATGTTATTGATTGGATGCTTTGGATCATCCTATTGGTATGATTTTTGCACCATGGCTTGCCACTTATTATATGAACGAATGCATGGTTCAAGTTGTTGTTCCATGTGCCATTTAAGAGCTTCTCGGACGTTGATAACCTCCCCGCTGAAGGTGGGTGTAGATATATATGAAATATTAGAATTCTTCTTGAAGATATTCATAGAAATGCTATGGCTTTTCAAGCCTCCCATCTCGGTCGTTTGTGTTTGTGGTTTTTTTCATGTATTGTTTTTATATGATTCAGTATCCTCGTGGATGCTTCTAATTGGGACAGATTTTTTATGATTATTTTCCAGTTCTTTACGTTATGGCCACTCTTTTTTTTTTTTTTCAGAAGAAACCATGTCTTTTTACGTAATTATTGTGGTGCGTTTACTTTTTCCAAACGATGCTATTTTGATCTTTGAATTTACTTTGATATTTTATTACTTAATATTCTGCCTAAGTTCAATGATAAGATGTACAACATATATGCTGTACATCCACCCACCCCCCCACCCTCCCCCACCCCCCCAACAATTTTTTAACACAAATGTGGAGACTACTTGTGCGGTCACATACCAGTTTGGCACTTTTTTTAACGATCCACGCCATTGATGAGGTCTGCTCCACCTTGTATCTGTTATGGTCCGAGAATAAGGAGTGCAATCAGCAGGTGGGCATGCATCTCTGCAGAACACAAATTGGTTTTCAAGGAAGATTTGGCCAAAGGACTGTATATGGCATGCTTTTGTGGCCCCTCTGATTAGAGAACAGCTTGATTCTTCTGCTGTGGCACATACAAGGTGGACCCACTTGATGAGCAACCCAATCTTGCTTGCATGCCTTGTTGGCATGCATGGGAAGCATGGCATTTTAAATCTCTTGATCACCTTAGCAGGTCCCTTTGACATGTATATAGGTGTAAGATTTTGATTTTGTTCTTGCTGAACTTCTTGTGTTTGCATTTTATCACAAAAGAGAAATGGCAGTAGAAAAGACCTATGGTCTAACTGAAGTTATGTCCCTTGATAGAGTGGAATGGTGGTAGAAGGATTCATGTAGCCAACCCCAATTTGTTGGGATGAGGCCTAGTGATGATGATGCTGATATCTTTCTACTAGCAGTACATTAGCTGCTCCATTGCTGTTCGTGGACACCATTGACTGCTGTTTTTGGTTTTGGGCTGATTTCCATGTGAGCATTGATTTATAAGTCAATCAGGGTTGTTCATGGTTTAGATATTGACATTATTGGTATTTATTAATTATATGTTGTTTCTCCAAACGCCAGGTCTTTTTTTTTTCTTTTCTTTTCTTTCTTTTACAATCTCTAGTTTACATGAATAAGCATCCAAGTAACCAAGTAATGTGTATTGCTGTACTAGTGTCTATTGTTGTGTGTTCTAGTTTTTGGTTTCTGAAGGTTTTAATCCTTTCAGTTTGAACAATTAATCTAATGTTGCTATGTGAACGAGGTTTTGATTTTTCCGACTTTGAAGGTATTACTTTGACAAATTCACGTATGGCTATTTCATACACTTTCATGCATAAACAAGCTTCATCACTAATCCTGTATATATGCACTGTCAGCAGGCTGTTTATTCACTTAGGGTTGCTTCCTGTTGGTGGGAATCATGACTGGGGCTCTAATTCAGGCAGCAATCCACCCTGTTGCTGTTGTCAGTGAGAATCATGGACGACTTCGAGGCTCTGGAAGGACCGGAAGGACTGCCAGAATGATGTGCAATGTGAGAGCACACACCCCAAGTGTAAGAGGTTTCACTGGACTGAGGGGATCAAATGCTTTGGATATGATGCTAAGATCGGGCCGAGATTTTAATTCTGCAGTTGCATGCCGCTATCTCTGTCCCACGGGGAAAGGCTAGCCGAGGAGTAGCTGTAGCTATGTTTGAGCGCTTCACAGAGAAGGCCATAAAAGTTATCATGCTTGCGCAAGAAGAAGCCAGACGGCTAGGACACAATTTTGTTGGCACAGAACAGATCCTGTTAGGTCTTATTGGTGAAGGGACTGGTATTGCTGCTAAAGTTCTGAAATCCATGGGAATTAATCTGAAGGATGCCCGGGTGGAAGTGGAGAAGATTATTGGAAGAGGCAGTGGATTTGTTGCTGTGGAGATACCATTTACGCCTCGTGCAAAGCGTGTTTTGGAACTTTCTCTGGAAGAAGCCCGTCAGCTAGGTAACTTCTTTCACACTTTCCCCTTAGAAGCCAGCCGTTGATAAATGTGTCTTCAATTCATTGCTCAGTGTTACATTGAAATACTTATTTTGAATGCAGCCACTTATATGTTGATAACATGGTTTGCAAATCAATTTCTGTGTACCTTATCAGTTACCAGTGATAGGGGCACTTTTAACCCCTGTATCAGGCTGGTTCAGGCTGATATGTACAGCTGTATTATTCATGGGCTACTACTGGTACAGACCGGGTAATATGTACCAGTTTTGGATGATACACCCAACCATGGTTCGCAAGCCTTGTGTCTGATATTATCTCTCCCACTGGACACATTTTCCTTCAGAGTAGCCTCTTCTTCTTGCTTCTTGTTTGTCTGTTTGCCTTGATTCTTGGTTTTTGTTTTCTTTTTGTTTGTACTGTCTTTTTCACTGCCAAAAAAGTCTTATCAACTGAATAAATATCCCCTTAACATTTATATACTCAAACTAAAGAAATATGTTACTTTCTTTAAAAGACGGAACTTACTAATTCCACCGTTGAATCTTTCAGGTCATAATTATATAGGATCTGAGCACTTGCTCCTTGGCCTGCTTCGTGAAGGGGAAGGTGTAGCGGCCAGAGTCCTTGATAACCTTGGAGCTGACCCTGCTAACATTCGTACACAGGCAAGTTTGCAGTATATATTCATATCCTGTGCGTGCATTTAAGACATTCCATGTTCTTGTTTCAGAACTAAGCTTTGTTGGCGTAAGCAGGTTATTCGCATGGTGGGTGAAAGTACAGAAGCTGTTGGTAGCTGGGGTTGGAGGTGGAAGCAGCGGCAATAAGATGCCGACGCTTGAGGAGTATGGCACCAATCTGACAAAGCTGGCAGAGGAGGTATTTGTGCTATGATATGGTGCCTATAATCATATTATTGTATTTGGTGAAATGTCTTTTCTAAGCATGTTCGTCTTTTCAGGGTAAATTAGATCCTGTTGTTGGAAGGCAACCACAAATAGAGCGGGTGACGCAAATTTTGGGCAGGCGGACGAAGAACAACCCTTGCCTTATTGGAGAGCCTGGTGTTGGAAGACAGCTATTGCAGAAGGGCTAGCTCAACGCATTGCGAATGGGGATGTTCCAGAGACTATTGAAGGAAAGAAGGTGAGGGATAAAGATCATTTGACAAATCAACTCGATCATAAATCAACACTTCCAGAATAAACTGAGCTGCAGTATCTGCTTTTGCTTTGTAATTTCCTATCCTCATTCACGAAATTGTTTCACAGGATGTACCCTGTTTACCAAATCGCTTTATTCTTTCAAAGGATGCCTTGGTTTAAAGTTTTTATTTCCTCTTTGTGGTCTTCTTACTTCCAAAACTTGCACAACACTTCATATAGATACAATACTATATGTTTTGCAGTTTTCCCTTCATTCTTATTCCTTTGCAATACAGGTGATTACCCTGGATATGGGGCTTCTTGTTGCTGGTACTAAATATCGTGGAGAGTTTGAGGAGAGATTAAAGAAGCTGATGGAGGAAATCAAGCAAAGTGATGAGATAATACTATTTATTGATGAGGTACATACTCTGATTGGAGCAGGAGCAGCTGAGGGTGCAATTGATGCTGCAAACATCTTGAAACCAGCTCTTGCAAGAGGGGAACTGCAGGTAATTTAGCCTCAATACATCCATGTGGGATTGCCAGATCCCTTCAACACTTCCATGTGTTTTCTTCCTAATGCTATTGCCCCAGCAAGTTTGGTCTTAGATCTGGAACTGAACTGGAACCTTCAGTTCCTGCTTATATTTAGGGACTCTGATTCAGCCTCAACCCTCACTTTTGATCTTAAGAAGGGATTGACTTGTAAGGATCCCCTTGTATTTTGCTGAGATCCTGATTTACTTGGTGCAGTGTATCGGTGCCACGACACTTGATGAATACCGGAAGCACATTGAGAAAGACCCAGCTCTGGAACGGCGATTCCAGCCAGTAAAAGTGCCTGAACCATCTGTAGATGAGACAATACAGATTCTGAAGGGGCTACGTGAAAGATATGAACTTCACCACAAACTCCGTTACACAGATGAGGCTCTAGTTGCTGCTGCGCAGTTGTCATATCAATACATAAGGTTTGCGGTGTTGAAGATTTATGCCTACTAGATTCAATCCCATCATATCTTTACCTTTGTATCTGTATCAAAGGGATCATAGTAAGGAGACTAACGAAACAGTCCTTTGCAGATCCCTCTGCTATCTTGGTTGTGTGCTTTTTTAATTCCTAAATTTCTAATTTCAGCTTGTCTGTTGGTATGCATTCTGCATCTCTTTTACTTCTAATAGATGTTTCTATGTGCTTCAGCGATCGCTTCCTCCCTGATAAAGCAATTGACTTGATTGATGAGGCTGGTTCTCGTGTTCGGCTTCGCCATGCACAGGTATTGGTTCTATTTCTTTACCAAAATGCGTTTACTCTGTAGCTACCATACATTGAGTTATTTTCTTTGTTCATTGCAGCTCCCTGAGGATGCTAGAGAGCTTGACAAAGAACTCAGACATGATCACCAAGGAGAAAAATGAAGCTGTCCGCAGTCAGGACTTTGAAAAGGTACTTTTGCATTTTGTTGCTCATGCATCTGCAATTTACTTAAATTTTAGAGAAGTGTCTGGTTGTATAATCTGGAGCAGTTTCATGATAATTTCCAGTAAGATCCCTGCTATTAACAAGAGTAGGATCCCAAGTTTTACTCCCCACATGTGCTGATAGGAAATGTGTGTGGTATACTGGCTGTTCATCAGATGCCCCCACCATGTGCCTGAAAAAATCAGGTCGGTCCAGGGGGGATACATCAACATGGATACATTAAATGGATGTCACAGGTGGGATCCTAGCTGTTCATTAGACTATAGTGTGATCCATCTGAGTATGGTTCTTGGGCAATGGTACATACACACTGCCCCGCTCATTCCATGGATGCCACATGTCTTGTATGTGGGGCACTATGTCCTGTGGCCTGTGGGGATAGTAAGATTCAGAGTCCCACTGTCATGTGTAACCATCACATTTTTCTTCTGGTGAAGCAGCAAAACCACAATTACCATGCAGAACTATGGCTGCAAAACCATATTTATAATAACATCGCTCTCTCAGAAGGGCAGATGTACATAACCCTAGAGACTGGATGAAAGTGCTCTGTGTTGGGGCCCAGTACATTCGCTAAAGATGGGAGCTTTAGCCAAGTGCTCTCAGCTCAGTAATGTTAACTATTGCAGCTTTCATTCAGACTCAAGCCTAGGTCCTATCCTTTCAGAAATTGGGCATTGAGAGCCATAAGCTGACCTAGTCCTGCAGGCACAAGTCTTCGGAGGAAAGCAGGGTTGGCCCCTGGCCAGCCCAGGCCAATTTCACCCCTTACCTGAGATTCCCATCTCCGAAGGGCTTCTGTACAACAGCACTCTTTTTCCCTTGTTACACATGCAGATTGATGCCGGAGAGATGTGTTCAGGTGACATTAAGATGTGTATGCGTTTGTGGTTCTGTGAAGTCATCGTGGCAGATTGTGTACTTGTTTCCGTGGATAGATTGTCTGCCATCCTGATGCATATCCATTATATGCTTACACGAGCATTCTTGACAGGCTGGGGAACTGCGGGACCGCGAAATGGAACTGAAGGCCCAGATCTCAGCCTTAATAGACAAAGGCAAAGAGAAGAGTAAAGCAGAGAGCGAGGCGGGTGATGCAGGTCCAATTGTGACAGAAGTGGATATCCAGCATATTGTATCTTCTTGGACCGGAATCCCTGTCGAGAAAGTCTCAAGCGACGAGTCGGACCGCCTCCTAAAAATGGAAGAGACTCTTCACAAGCGAGTCATCGGCCAGGACGAAGCTGTCAAAGCCATCAGCCGTGCCATCCGCCGTGCCCGTGTTGGCCTCAAGAACCCCAACCGCCCAATCGCCAGCTTTATCTTTTCTGGCCCGACTGGTGTCGGAAAATCAGAACTGGCAAAGGCGCTGGCTGCTTATTATTTCGGCTCCGAGGAAGCCATGATCCGTCTCGACATGAGTGAGTTCATGGAGAGGCACACAGTCTCGAAGCTCATTGGCTCACCACCTGGCTATGTTGGGTACACGGAAGGTGGACAGCTGACAGAGGCTGTTCGCCGCCGTCCCTACACCGTTGTGCTCTTTGATGAGATTGAGAAGGCCCACCCCGATGTGTTCAACATGATGCTCCAGATTTTGGAAGATGGGAGGCTGACGGACAGCAAGGGCCGCACTGTGGATTTTAAGAACACCCTCTTGATCATGACATCCAACGTCGGAAGCAGTGTGATTGAAAAGGGTGGCCGTCGGATTGGATTTGACCTTGACTATGATGAGAAGGACAGCAGCTATAACCGGATAAAGAGCTTGGTAACTGAGGAGCTGAAGCAGTACTTCCGACCAGAGTTCCTGAACAGGCTGGACGAGATGATTGTCTTCCGGCAGCTGACGAAGCTCGAGGTGAAGGAGATTGCAGATATCATGCTGAAGGAGGTGTTTGAGAGGCTGAAGGCAAAGGAAATCGAGCTTCAGGTGACAGAGAGATTCAGGGATCGGGTCGTGGATGAAGGTTACAGCCCAAGTTATGGTGCGCGTCCACTTAGGAGGGCAATCATGAGGCTTCTGGAGGACAGCTTGGCAGAGAAGATGCTTGCAGGTGAGATCAAAGAGGGGGATTCTGCGATCGTGGATGTTGATGCAGATGGGAATGTGACTGTGCTCAATGGCAGTAGCAGGAATCCCAGAGCCATTGCCACCGGCCATCCCTGTCTAAGTCTAATCTCTGAGCGTGTTGTACGTAATTGAATGTTGGGATAGATTGCAGTTGTAGTCCTTTGTTGCAGAGTATGAGTAGCATATGGTAGGTTAGGAAACAGTGAAAAGCTAAGAACGTTGGCAGATTAGAGCCTTCCGTTTAACTTGTTTTCTTAAACAAATGTTTCTACTGAGGAAAGATTATTCATCCTCCTTTTGGGAATAAGAGACTCCCAAGTAGATGGACTTCCCACTTTGTATAATTGAAAATGATAGAAAGTGAAGAGATCATCATCATGGCTTCTTTCATCTTCTTCGTGCTTGCAATCTAATGAATAGTTCGAGTTTGGCTTTGAAATGTGCCTATGATCATGTCAGTTGTCAGTTGCTTCCATACCCGCAGCTATTGGTTGGAATTTTGAGCAGTCTTCAGATGGCCGGCCAGTGATCACCATCACGAATGAGGCCCAACAGTCAAATTCATGTACTTGGTGCGTCGGAAATAGGTGGCCTTTAGCTCGGTTATTCTGTATTATGGGCCGCATTGTGGATGGGCCCACGTTCCAAAAGTCCCCCTGATTGGAAAATTCTTACCTTTTCTTTTCTTCTTTTGAAGGCAAACCCTCGGATGGGTGTTCAGCAAATTGATTAGTTAAATACAGAAATAGTTCACATTCAAGCAAGGAAATGTGAACTACCGTTCAGTTAGGATCTTCCAACCTGTGTGATTTTTTGGTGCATAGGTCACCTCGTCATTTCAACAGTTACGATTACTGAACCATGAGTCCCACCTGCACAAACAGGAAGCCCAAAAGGATACTGCAAGCGAGGGTTTTTTCTCAAACTGATCTCAGAATATAAGCTTCTACCTGCTCTATCAAATCAATGCAAGCCATTCTCTAATTCTGACTGTTCTTAAGAGATTTTTTTTTTTCTTTTTTTTCTTTTTTCTTTTTGTTAGTCATACAACACACCCACCCTGTTAGCTGCGCAATGCACCCATGCAGCTAGTCACACCATGCACCCACCCACTGGTGGGGTTAGTGTGTCTCCGGGGTTAGTGAGTCTCCTTAGCACTCGAACCTGAGACCTGACTGTTCTTAAGAGTATAATCTTACATCTCTTCATAGAACTGACGGCAAACCACAATAGTGACCGATCAATTTCATTAGCATTTCCCCTTGGGATTCCCCCCCCCCTAAATCTATACTCGTAAATTCCATAATCAGCTCAAAAAACTTCAGTTTCTTGTAGCAATGATCCAGCATAAATTCTTATTATGGTGCAATCCTATGTTGGGCCCAAGTGGGTCCACATCTAATCACGGTGGACAGTCGGAAATGAGGCGTCTGCCATGGATTGCTCCTGAAAATCTCCCTGATTGATGATTATGACCCTCCAAATAGGTCCTGCAACGTAATGTGGGATCATGTTTTACTCTTGCTATTCATTTTGCAAAGCCTTACTGAAAATTTTGGGAACATAGGTAGGACGGCATAGAAATTTGCACTGCAGTTGGTAAAAGAATTCTTCATGGATTATGATCATGCAATTTGCCTTCAGAGAGCACTATGACAGCTCTTCTACTTCTGGTAATACAACAGCGTACTTGCTCTATCGTATCACCCCAAGTAGAAGAAACTGGCTATGTAAATCAAACTCTGTGGACGTAAATATCACTTCCCTGATGGAAATCTTACAACTGCCTCTGAATTGACAAGACCAAACCAACTATTTCCAGCTTACTAATGAATTATTTACTTGTTCTCTCTTGGCTTTGTTGGCTATGTTGAAAATTCCTAATTTGCCAATTTCAACCATCGATTACTGCCTGTCCAATGCACAATCCAATTGAGTCGCTGTATTGGTTTCCTAAATGGGGAAAAACCATATTGTGATTTCCTTCTGCTGCATTCATATTTACCAGGCTCTGATTTGCAAGGATGTTAACTTCAAATTCGACTCCAAAGGATTAAAGGGGCATAACACCTGAAAAAAACTGAATTTTCACAATTTGATTGACTTGTGCACCCAAACGCAGCCTAGAAGTCTGGTATGGAATTAAAAATGGAAAAAGAAATACATTCTTTTCCATTTTACAAAATTCTCCAACTCGAGTTTTCATCACATTGGCAAACTAGGGAACAAATACAAATTTCAAATGATTTCCAACTCTTTTCTAATATCATTGCAAACATTACTTACATTTTCATTAAATTTCTACAAGCTGAGGTGGCATCAGAATGTTTCTGGCAATGGTCTGCCTTCAAGAAATGCCCTGAACAGCACGAGCGATCTCTCCGGCTGAGAGAATGGAGTTTCATGAGAAGCTCCTCTAACGGTGGCAAAGGAAAGGATGTTTCCGTACACTTGAGTCCATCCACCAACCTAGAAAAAAAAGGTCCATAAAAGATCTCGAAAAAAAAAAAAAAAATTCAAATGAAAGAAACCTGAGTGTGGAAATCCAAAATCACGAAAATGGAGGCTGGATCCAGTGTCATTCTGTTTGTATCAATCCTTTAAGTGGAAAGACTGGAGAATGCATCAATCGATCAGAACCAATCAACTACTAGGCCGCCTCACGGATGGTGCCAATGGCAAAAAGTCTGCTGCAGTTGCCTCTCTAACTATTCGATCTATAGAATTTTTATCAACTGTTAATCAAGTTTTCTCAAACACCCGAAGATAGTTTGATGGATCAGATAATTGTGAACTTCCAACTGGCAGATTGTCATGCTATGACTCATCCAAGAGGCAGATAGCAGTTGGGCAGGCTGGATCGGTTGCACAAGTGCACCGAGGTATGGTTGCTGAAATCCAAAAGGTAACCATGAAAAAGAAAACATTTTCCACAGATGAGATGTTTTCTGCTGATTGCAACAGTAAAGTAACCCATGGAAAACTGTTTTCCTTTCCACAGTTTTCTTCAGAAAAGGCTAACTTGGTAATTCTCATTTCCAAGTTTTACTTCTCCAGGCTGTGTGTGTGAAAATATGGTCGCCTGCTGAAACATTGAGAAGTCAAACAAAACCAGACCCTATTACAGAAAAAAGAAAAGAAAAGAAAAGGAAATCATGGAACTTCTAGAGATGAATGCAGTTCTTGTCAATGGATTTACCTGCTGCCCCTCAAACCAAACTCGATAAGGTACAGTAGTGTTCAGTCCTAGCTCGTTTGCCAATCCATGGACCAGTTTTCGGCTCCCAGTGAGTGGGATCACGGAATCTTGATCTCCACTGAAATGAAAATCAAAACATAAACAGATGAAGAAGATTGCTTCATTTCTTCTACTGGTTCTATCACATTTTTGCATGAGATTGGGTTCAAAAGGAAACATGTCACAGCTTAACCGTTTACCTGTAAATCAAGGCAGGGATACCAGACTTCACGATGGAGCCCACAATGGAAATGGTCGGTATCTCCACGTTAAGCACGTCATAATCCAAGTTACTACAATCAACACAGTAGAAAATTCGAATAAATACATACCGCCGCCAGATATATCAATTAAACTAGAGGAATGCAAAGGCTGACTGGGAACATAATGTCGCGTGTTTGAGCCAAATCTGAGCTGTTGGGTGGGCCCCACCATGTATGTGCATTGGCCAAAAGTCAGGTTGGTCTGACCATCAGGTAGGTAGTGGACGATGTGTACAAAAAGAAACAAAAAGTTGGAAAAGAAGAGCGATGGTTCACATTTTACTAAAAATTCTGGCCCACCTGGTGACCAGAATGTCCTGATCATCAGGTTACAGCATACATACAGCTGTCCTTACCTGAGGAATGGGCCAAATGACTCAGATCTTGCTCAAAGGTTTGGTACATGTGCCAAGTAGCATTAGTGGGGCTTTTTTTTTTTTTATAATTTTATTGGCGATATTTTGAGAGAATTTAGAATAACCTGATCGAATTATCCACAAGGGAGTGAAGGTGGAAAATTGGAGCTTAACAAAAGTTAATACCTGCTACAAGCTTCCCATTTGGCAACTCCCGTAAGACGTGCATGGAGAGCGTTTTGGACGTCTTTTCGGTTGAGATAATTCTTTGTTTCATCTTCCACGCAGACATCTATACGCTCCGTGACTTGCTGGATTATAACAACCACATCCAAAGATTTACAACAAGAAAGGCAGTGAATGGAGGAGAAATGCACTTGCCACTCGCAGTAGGATGGTGCAAGATCCAGGTTGTCCATTGGGTGTGCCCCACATAGGGCTGACAATGGCCAGGACTGGCTCATCAGGCTTTCGTCTTCGACCACTTTGGATTGCAATTGGGTTGAGATACTAGGCCCCATAGCCAGACCTGGGCCTAAAATTTGAATCCATTTAAGGTTTCAAGGGCATTTTTATCAGTATCATGCATTATTGAGCATGCCTAATGAACAGACTAGATCTTGCACAAAAGAGGGTGACCTGGCTCGGGCTCGCGCCTGTGCCTGTTTGTCTTGGCTCGCCATGGGTCCAGGCAGAACTCAGACCTGGGTTTTACTTTGCAGGCTGGGCTTGGACAGATCTTGGCCCGACCCATAGATAAACCTAGCCCCACCTTTTATGTGCCTTGGCGCAAACATCAGGCTGGTCCAGTCATCAAGGTGGCCACATGTAAATGAAAATACACAGTTAAGAAAACTTGACTAGTGATCCGCAATTGATGTACATGTTTGGCCCACCTAATGACCAGACAAACCTATTTTTTGGGCCACACCACACAGTGGGGTCCACGTGACAATAGGCCTGCACTGCAGACGTGTGGGCTCGCAAGTAGCCATAGCAGGACACTTGATCAAGAGAAGAGAAGAAATCATGGCATAGAATCACCTGAGGACTGAGAACCATGGATTGCGAGAGCACTGATGATATGCAGACATCGAGTGTGACATCGTAGCTGTCAACAAATCTGCTAGTTTCTTTGTTCACTTGGCTCATCACTCGCGAACAAACAGGGGAAACAGAGCTTCTATAGTACTCGCTCACATAACGAGAGTAGTTACAGGCGGAAGTGAAGATTCTGTATGTCAAATCGGAAATCAGCCCATGAGACCAGAAGAACTCAGCCCTTGAATTGAAGTCAGTGGCGAATTCGAGAACCGGATTTCCCAGCTGAAATGTGAACAAACCTTTTGATTGAGCTCAAGAAAATCGTGAAACTTCTGGTTATCTTTCAAGAAAATCGGAATGGAAGGGGAAAAAAAAATCTTCAAAAAATATTTCAATTGATTGCTTGAAAACCCATTTTTGAACAATATTCCGAAATCAATGTGTTGTTTGATTTAGCTCTTTTAGAGGGAATGTCAAATGCTATATCAAACCCAATGGGGATTTTGTTGACAGCAACTGTACAGTCTGATCTACCCTTCTGTGATCCAGGCCGTTCATCGGATACAAACCATAATAAATGGATCACAACTCATCCATACAATTGATGATTTTCTCATTGACTGTGGGAGGTTTGGCAATTTGCAGGCCAGCAATCAGACAGTCAATATCACCCAAGCAGAATGGATCGCATGGCCAGGCACAATGAGGCCCGCCAGATAACCCATTTGGATCACTGAGAAGCAGGTCCCACCTGCACAGTTGATTGGGTGAACGAAAATGTTGCTTTGTTCACGTGAGCATCAGATTACATCTCAGTTCTTAACATCTGTACTACTCACAGCAATTCCTTTGAGATTGAACAATTTTTCCTTCTTGTTGAATTCGATCATGAGCTGGGCCAGTTGTGGAACATAATGACCTGATAACAACAAGAATTCTCTCAGATTCATTTCTCTTTAAACTGAATTTTTCTGTTTTGATCACAAGCGGACATTTTTCAGTGATGGAAGAGTACCTGCATAACTTTCTCCTGTGATGATCAGATCACGGCTCCTGTACTGTGGGAACTTGACGAACCAGCGCTGCAAGAACAGCAGATTGTCCCTGGCTTAAGATATCAAAGACGACAGTAGTTTCAGAGTGTAAAGAAGAAATGAGATATGAAGATAAACCACATTCCTAAAATCAGAAAGCACCATCAAAGAATTCCGGGGGGGGGGGGGGGGGACTCATGGCCACAAAGGACCCACGAATGGCAAGAACGATTAATATCAAGAAGAGAGGCTGGTTCTGCACCTCGAGACAAGTAATCTTGAGGCACTCAAGTCTGTCCAAGTGTGGCCCATGGCTCACTGGTCCAAACCATTGATCTGCTGGCATCACCATGGATAGGGGGTGGCCTGAAAGTCTCCCAAATCAGAAGATCTTAATCATCCAGTCTTTGGCCTTCTTCCACACAAGGCATACTGCTGCCATATTTAGTTCTTAACCATATGTGTAGGCCACTGATCAAAATGTTAGCAACTTTCAATCTGGAAGAATTTGGCAGGCAGCAGATAAATGGTCTGTAAATCATTTACAGTGTTTGGATAGCCTGTAAATCATTTACAAGTAGTAAATGATTTACTAGCAAATTAGAGCATCCAAACACAAGTAGTAAATGATTTGCTAGTAAATCATTTACTACTTGCCCCATTTACCACCATCCAAACGACCCCTAAATGGTCTGGACCACCAAATCATGGCCTCACCCATGTGGACTTGGGTGCCTGAGGACACTAATCCCACAAGATTATGGGTGACAGAAATTGGAAATATCTCCATCTCATCCAATTACTATTCCTTAAAAGATTGTTTGTTTTTATTCAATCAATAGCCCACATTTGCTCAAAACTCATAAATTCTGTCAGTGGCCGATCGGATCAAATTCCAGCAATTACATGAAATTAAAAATGGTTTAGTAGAAGTCCAGATCTGTGCATGTCACAAAAACATAAATAGAAAATCAAGAGTTGCAAGTGATGATATCATGCCTGTTTTCTTGTCATCAACACCAACATAGTAAGAGGTATCAGTGGAATAGGAGAACCCAACTCCTGCTGGTGTCTCCAAATACAACATGTTTGCTTCTGAAAATTACAGGAAATAATAGTCAGTATATCAATTAGAGTTCAACCACCCATCACAAAAAGAAGAAGAAGAAAAAGAAGAGTTACCTTTGTTCCAGCTATACTCATTTCTCACCAAAACCTCTCCACTTGGTCTAAAAGGACCATTTTCAGAGAATGCTCCAACTCCAACAGAAGAACAACCAGGCCCTATAGAAAAGAAAAGGCAAACACTTGAATAACCAAAACCCCCCAAAAAGGACCTCTTTTTCTGTTTCTTTGGTAGAAATCATTCACATTCAGAAAACCCAGAAAAGGTTTCTTTTTTCTTCTTCTCCTTTGCTTTTCTTTTTCCATTTCCATTTGAACTTTTCCGACTCCTATAGAAGAACAACCAGATTCTATAGAAGAATATCAAATACATCCAAAAACCCAAAAAAGCTGTCCTTTTCTGTTTCTTTGGAGGAAATCATTCTCATTAAAAAAACACACAGGAAAAATCTCATCTTTTATAATTATTTTTTCCCCTTCTCTTTCCCATTTCATATGTTTTTTCCAACCCCAGTAGAAGAATAATCACATCCTACAAAAGAAAATCAAACCTATTCAAAAACCCAAAAAGAATGAACATCAACTTCTGTCTTAAAATTCAAAAACCCAGAAAAGATTTCTGCTTCTTTACATTTCTTTCCCATCTACATTTGGTTTTTTTTCCCTGACACAAACCCTCCAAAAAGAATATCAAAATATATATTTTTTTAAAAAGGACATTTTCCATCTTTTCTTTTAAAAATCATTAAAATCCAAAAAACCCATCAAAGATTTCTACTCTCCTTTCGCATCCATTTGCACTTTCGATTGAATTTTTGACATTCAGTACACCCAGTAAGAAAAAAAAAAAAACATCTTTTCCATATTTTCTACAACAAATCATAGAAAAAAAAAAAAACAAAAACGTCAAAGATTTCTACTTTGTTCTTCTCCTTCTGCATTCATTCCCTATTTCCAACTGAAATTTTATGTACCCATGAGAAAATCAAGCACATTATAAAAAAAAAAACCCAAAAAAAGAATATGTTTTCCCATCAAAGATTTCTATTCTTTTCTACTTTTGCATTCATTTCCAATTCCAAATTGAAAATTTTCAATACCCAAGAGAAGTTTCAGACCTCCATTCAACCAAAGAACAAGAGGCTTTGTAGAAGGCTCCATCTCTGCCTCGGCAAAGTAGTAAAACAGAGCTCTCTGTTTCCTCTCATCCACTGTAATGTAGCCTGAAAACTGCTGGAAGCTGACCTGAGGCTGCCCTGGTAAGTTGGTGATTTTGTCAGGAAGATAGGATTCAACCTCCATGAAAAAGCCGAGATGAAGGAGAACAGTAGCTAATGCGATGGCCTTCCATGAAAGAGAATGCATTGTTTCAGGAGAGAGAGAGAGCTGGTGTTTGAGAGGGGGAGTTGGAGACATTAAATAAAGGAATTGAAAATATTATTTACACCATCCCTGATTATAAATACACCCATTCTTTCTACTTTTAGTAATGAAATGCTACAATTTGTACTGTTGTATTACCAGAAGTAGAATGTATGGGTGGGTGTATATCAGTTAGGATGGGTGCAACTAAAAAAAAGGTAATTTCATTTCTTCGCTGACAAATGCTTTTAACTGCACATGCTTCACAACTTGAAACGATGCACATGTGTGTCACATCAGAGCCGTCCATCAGGCCACAGCATCTATGTAGATACCCTGACTCAAAAATCAGGGTGGCTTAATGATCAGGGGGTGAGCACTTGCACTTTGAATTTGGACCTTTGTCAAATTCTCTTGACCGTTCATCTGTTTTCACAAGGGTCGTATACCTGATGATCAAATCGTCCTATTTTGTGGGACATGGCATATATACAGCGAAGGCGAACCTGATTAACGGCTCCAGTTTCACACGTGTGTGTTGGTTGCATTTGTGAGGCGACTGCACTTCAATGATTGCACTCAGCATTTCTCTTTCTAGGGGGCAGGTTTGGTGGATCCCTTGACTGTGGGGCCCACCATGATGTATGTGCCTTGCATCCAATCTGTCTATCCCTTCTGAAAGTTCATTTTAGGGCATGATTACAAAAAATGAAGCAGATGCAAATCATAAGGGGACCAGACTACAGGAAGCGGTGGTGATTGAATACTCACCATTAAAAACTTCTTGGGGCTGTTTTTTCTGCCATCAGGTTGATAATGTTAGAGAGACCAAATCTATATATATATATATATATATATATATATATATATATATATATATATTAAGTTAGTCATGCACCCACTTGGTTAGTCACACGATGCACCCACCTGGGGTTAGTGTGTCTCCTTAGACCTGAGGCCTGCTGTTGAAACGCTGTTGAAACTCCTAGACATCTCCCAGCTAGGCAAGAAGGAAAATAGCTTGATCCACAACTTTTGTGACCTATAAGAAGTTTTTAATGGTCAATCAACACCGTTTCTTGTGGTGTGGTCCATCTGAGGTTTGGATCTGCTTCATTTTTAGGATCACACCCTAAAATTAGCTGTCAAAATAGTGGAGAGCCTCAATGTAAGGCACATACATCATGGTGGCCCCAAAGTCATCTCTTGGGATCTGGGGATCCATAGAAGCCGGGCCGCTCCTTTTACTGTGTCTGTTTGGACAAACTGATTTATCAGTACAACAGGTGAGGCCCATTTCCATAAATGGACGTCTCTCGATGACACGGTCTTACCTTTTCTGTTTGTAAAGAAAACTACAGATTTCATGAAATAATCATTAATGTTTCTTACAGTTGTAGTTTTCTCAAGGAGATATAAGATGACAATCATCCAATAAATAATCATTTCAATCTATCCATTTCTCAGCTGTGGATTCCTTCTTTTTTTTCTTGGATTCCTTTCTTTTCCTGATGAGCTTGTTTTTATCTGGACGTGGTTATAAAAAAATCCTCCTTAAAAATCTCTGGAGTGGATTAGGTGTTACCAGACTAACATGCACCGTGGGGCCCACCTTAATGGTTTGTTGTATATCCATGTTGTCCATCCGTTTTTCCATCCCATTTTAGGATGTGGTCTGAAAAATTAAGTAGATACAAATCTCAGGTGGACCACACCATAAGAAACAGTGCTGATTGAGTGCCCACTGTTAAAAACTTCCTAGGGCCCATCGTAAGCAAATCCATAATGTTTATTTGCTATCCGACTCGTAGATAAGTTCAGACAGAGTGGGATGAAAGGGACAATATAAAGATGAGATTGATCCCAAACTTTTGTGGCTTACAAATAGTAAGCAAATTCATAATGTTTATTTACCATCTACGTTGGTAGGATCAAACAGGCCCAGATGAAGGGGAATGTACAAAGATGAGATTGATCCAAAACTCTTGTGGCCTACAAAAAGCTTTTTAATGGTCACTCACCACTTTTTTTAGTGGTATGGTCCACTGGAGATTTGGATCTGCTTAATTTTAGGGATAACTTCCTAAAATGGGCAGGGAAAAATTGATGATCAACGTGGATATATAACAAATTCATCAAGGTGGGTCTCATGCAGTAAGGATAACACCACTAAGGTGTTAGCCGTGTAATTAACCCCTATAATCCACTCCCTTAAGTGAGAGAGCAGTCTTAAAATCACCCAATGCAGAAAAACAATACAAATGTTTGAAGAACATGTATTAAGTATGTTGTTTGTTTTTTAAACTGATTTTCATGTGAACAGATCCAAGTGAGAGAGCAGCCTTACATAATTATAGAAATGCCCAGTGAACTAGTTTTTAAAGAGAATAAAAAAGTCAAATGCTATCATTGTGGTTAATTTTCTCAGTTACTTCTTATAATATTAAATATACGCGGGAAAAAATTTAACTGCGTTAGGAATTCTTATTTTTGAACAGTCATATCAAATGGCTACAGAATACATATTGTTGTCCACTTCAGCACCTCATATTTAGAATACCTAAGTACTGGATTCAAAATACCCTAAATTTGGAATGCTCTAGTTGTGTTTGGCACCCTTGATCTAAAATCTCATATGATTCAAAAATGGCTTAGTATTTAAATTATGTAGAATATTTATAGGAATTTGAATATAATTACTATATTAACTTTAACATCCCTAATTAGTGTAATTATATGATGTTTGACACAATGATTGTAATAAATCCATTGAAATTATACTTTGGCAAAAGATGATCAAATTCTAAGTCTTAAATGGCCCACAAGTATAGGATGACAACCAAGCGACTAACCAATATTTTTAAACTGTTGATTTACATGATTCATGTTTTGATTGCTCAACTTATTTTATTGATGTAGTTCGCAATCTATTGTTTTGAGATATTATCGACAAGGCAGGTGTATAATAAATTAGTAGTTTAGTAACACATGTTACATATGTGACTCTCTTACCTTTAAAAATAAATAAAACAAGGAAGAATATTATTAGTAATCCAAGGGCTTGTTTGGTGCATAGCATTAGTTGGGATTAAATGATATGGAATTGCATTTGGTCCCATGCAAATTCCATTCAATATTTGAAAATGACAAAAAGGATTGGATTAATCCAGACATTATATCATTCGGAGCTAATAGTAGATACTTTAGGATTTATGGTAGATTTTGAAATCCACTACATTTGTAGTTGTGTTCCCTACATTGATGCATATGTTTTTATCCTTGTTATCCATCCATATATGCCCCCTACACATGACATTCAAGTTGCATATGCGTACGGGTAACTAGCATCAATTGTGAAAATGTAGTTCGTTGATTACAATTCCATGGTCCACTAAATGCAGTCTTCACCTAATACAAAGTATTTCTCGAGGGAAGAATTTAATCCCAAATGTGAGATTAGCCAGACCAAGACATGTAATCATTGTGCCCATCTAATGCAATTTCATACCATTTAATCCAACGATCCTAACAGGCCCGAACAAAAGGGAAGGATTAGAAAATTCACCAAAAGTGGGGATTTAAAATCTCCTAAATTTGGAATACCCTCCAATCTACCTTGCCTAATGATCAATGAATTCAATAACATCCTCACATACAGGGCAAAATGTCCTGAATTGTTAGTTCCATCAAACAAGGCATGTCTGATGCGATCATATTGTCCTTGATTAATAGTTTGTGTTATTTTTCAAGCACATGGACTAAAGGTTGGCACATGTATACATTAACAATAGACTGTGTGACACTTGAAAATATATGTGGCATATGTAGGACAAGCAAGGGTTTTTTAAGATGTACAATGGCCTATGGAGCACATATGCAACACTTGGCAATATATGGTGCCACATGGATTGCATTCCAAATTGGTACATGTGACAAGTGGGCCATGTGAAGGGAACAAGAAGGTTGGATGTGATATACTAGTGATGCTTGAAAATGAACAGTTGAGATTATGCAACATGTAGCACAATCTATGCCATGGAAAAATAGTTTAACATATAATATAATAAGGATGGGCAACTTAAAAGTTTTTTTGAAATAATTAAAAATGTAATTATAAGTAATTTAAAAGTTATAAATATTTTTAATTAATTATTATTTTTTAATTAAAAAAAGTAGTAGATAAATCATGACTAAGAAATTTAAATGACCTGTTATCACATATTACCCATTCAAAGTGATAATGACGAAGAGTGCTTTTAATACTTTAGGCATATGATCTTTGGTTTTTTATTTTAACCTGTGGTATACTTTTCTCTCCAACACTTGACATTAAATGTTTTTATCATCTATCAACCGAGTGTGTCGAGACGTTTAGCAACACTTGATCTTTGATATTACTATTACAAACAATAGATTTCAACACGTTAAAAAAACTACCGAATTATGGATTGATCTACACTGTCCATCAAGATCAACACAGATTTCAAGGGCCACCATGCCAATATTGCACTAATTTGACAATCCTAACGATCTTATCATTAGCCTGCAGCATGGACGGTCAAGATCACTTACACAAAATAAGTCCAGTAACTTGATCAATTGCTTACGATTCTAAAGAGTCACTTTTATTAGGGAAGAGGATTGCTTGTGAGCCCTGGGCTGTGAGGGGCCATAGAGATGTCCGTGACAAATCCACTCCGTCCATCTGCTTTTAAAGATCACAGTAGGACATGTTTTAAAAATCAGGCAGATCCAAAACTCATGTGGGCCATACACACGAAACAGTGGGAATTGAATGCCTGGCGGTGACAAGCTCTGTATCAGGATAATATTTCTTTCTACAGTTTTATTTTTTATTTATTTGTTTTTTTGTTTTTCTGAGAGGTGATAATTATATGAATGGTTTGGATGGCATATAAACATCATGGTCAGCTGAAGGTTTCAATGGTAGGTGGACGTTGTTGTTCCCAATGTTTGTTGGTATGGCCCACCTGAGTTTTGGATCTACCTGATTGGCAATCCGATCCCTTTTATTAGACAATCCTAACCATCCCATCCGCGGCTCTGAAAATGGGTGGCTACGAAAATAGTGACAAATCGGGATTGGATTTATTCATTCAATCAGTGTGATCTTTTGCATTGTAGCCCATAAAGTGTTTTCTGGACAGAATAGACAGTTCAGATTGATCGATGGGCCTGTCCAAGTGACCAGATGCAACTAAGAGCATTATCACTTATATATAGTGCTCTGAGAGGGACCGTAAGTTACGATGCTGATCGTTGCAATGGGGACACTCTGACAGTCCAATCAGTCAATCTGAACCGTCCACGCAGCATGTTTTTTTATGACCCACCATGTGAAATGTCACATTAATAATTCTAAGCATCTGATCAATGGCCGATAAAATGGCCGGTCATGATTGTTTATAGAAAAAGCAGGTCCTTTCAATAACGTGAACCATGTACCTATATCTTGGAGCTTATCAAGCATCGCTTATGGTTAGGGCTGTACATCGAGCCGATGCTTATTTTGTGGGGAATAATATTTCTGCATGTGGGACCCCACCATTTAAATGACTTAGCTTTGATTGATTTTTTCTTTGGCCGGGTCATACACCCATGGAACGCAGCTCACTAGTAACATTTTTTGAACCATAGATTAACACAGTACATGCATAGCTCATCACATTAATGGACTACCCTGATTTTTATGTGGACCATCTTCATTATGAGGCTCGGCTGATTCATGGATCAGATGCAACACCTCCCTCATAAAAGTGTAATCAATAGCTACATATGGTTTTGGTCTTACCATAACCCCTGTTTTGTATATGTGCATGGTGTGTGGTCTCACCGTAGCACCTATTTTGTGTAGCGTGTAAAACACACAACCACTGCGTGCTCACCATCTTTTGTACTTGAAATTACTCAATCCATCATGTATGCTCAGCAAGGAATATTTCTTGGTTCTCTCTCCCCCCTCCCCCACATATACATTGGAGTCCAAGCTTAGGACATATAAAACCCCCCAACATGTGAGGGTTTTATATGTCCTAAGCTTGGACTCCAATGTATATGTGGGGGAGGGGGGGGAGAGAACCAAGAAATAAAAATATGATTTCTTTTTACAACAAATATCTATATGAAACGAGTCGAGTCGAGTCAAGGTCGAGTTTCGAGTTAAGTCGAGTCGAGTGACCCAGTGGTCGAACTTGACTCGATTTCTGATTCGTGCTCCTAAATGACGCTTGGCTTGACTTGTTCTACTAAGTCGAGGTGAGCCGAGGCGACTTTTTTCGAGTCGAGTCGATCGAGTTTCTCGAGCTGACTCGGCTTGTGACCAGCCCTACTTATGATGCCAAAGAATCAGTTCCATCATACCATTCTAAACATCCCGAACATTGCTCGGAAAATGAATGGCCATAAATGATTAAGGCTGAGTTGCAGATGGTTTGGATGGTTAGATCAGTGCTAATTTTTCTTGGCAACGAATAGAATGTGTGCTGCAACATTACGGACAGTCTGGATGCGTCATTGGACTGTACATCTGTCCAAGCAATCAGGAGAAAAATTATTTGTATTTTTGACCAGGAAGTCTCAAGTCCAACCGGTTGGACCATAAATTACTGTCCACCTAGTAGGCAACTTCCAAGCTTTCATGTGAATGTGAAATCCAACCTGTCCAATACTTGTCTGCATCATAAGAATCATCTTGATAAAAAATCAACTACATCCACTCATCAAGTGGTCCATACTTGTATTTTGTTGCTTATCAATGGCTAGAAATCATTTTCTATGGTGTGACCCATCTGATAAGTGGATAGGGCTGATTTTTTCACAATGTAATCCTTATGTGGGGGGGGGGGGGGGGGGGGGGGGGGGGGGGGGGGCAAAACCTATTGGAAAGGTTAGACATCGCAACTACGGTCCAACTGGTTGGACTTGAGACCTAATCTTTTGTTATTTCAATATAGTATGAGATATTAGAATGTACTTTTATACATGTAAATGAATAAATGTACATTCTAAAAGTTTGAGGGTATGAAAGTCTTTTAATGAAGTGGGGTCCTTGATCACTTATTTCAATGGTAAGTTCTAGACACCTGTGTTTGTTTTGCATCATTTAAAAAAAATGGTGGTGATTCTTAAATCATACACATGGAATAGTTTCATGGAAATCCAAACCGTCTAAATTGCCGACCTAACTACTTATGGATCATGCCCTAAATTTTTTATTGAGAATATTATCCTAATCACCTGATTTTTCCATTTGAATATCAGCCACTCCATCCATCTGATGGTCACAATGGGACTCATAATTTGAATGGCCTGGATAACTGTACATGAGTGCCACATGTAAGGATGATGAGTCACCATCATTTTCAAAGTGGCGGTAAGCTAATATGAGAGCCTATCCTATTTGCAGTGGCTGCACATCCACCAAGGCAGCCTCTTTTGGCAGGGCAGGTGCTCTCACTTTTGTATAGAAATTGGACTTTAGTGGATTGTATTTCTTGTTAGACCCTTCTTTCTCTCTAGTGATAGCAGCAGGCTGCATCTTTGGCTTTCTCTTCACCACTTGGGCTTCTTATTCATAAGCATGAACTCTTGCAAAAGGGAGCGAGTTTCGGTGTTACCCTTATCGTGTGGGGCCCACATTGATGAATTTGTTATATATCCACTCCAGCCATCCGTTTTATCATATCAGTTTAGTAAGTTATCCCAAATATTAAGCAGATCCAAATCTCTGGTAAACCACAGCGCTGGAAAAAAGTGGCGAATTAAAAAAAAATTCGTAGGCCACAAAAGTTTTGGATCAAGCTGATCTTTGTTTTGTCTCTTTATCAAGGTCTGGTCGACCTTATCAACGGGTTGGATTGCAAATAAACATTACGAATCTTCTCAAGGTGGGCCCTGGGAAGCTTTTAGTGGTAGACATTCATTCACCACTGTTTCCTGTGGTGTGGTCCACCTGAGATTTGAATGTACTTAAATTCTAGAACCACTCCTAAAATTGGTTGGAAAAAACGGATGGACGGAGTGGATATATGGCACATCATCAAGGTCGGTCCCACGGTACCGCTCCCCTTGTAAAGATGACCCTCCCCCCCTCTCCGTCTACATCCATTTTTGTTTTTCCCCAACTCACTCTCTCTCTCTCTCTCTCAAGTCTACATCTCTCTCTCTCTCTCTCTCAAGTCTACATCCAGTTGTTTTGTTTTTCCCACCTTGGGTTTGTAGATTTGGAAAGCAGAGGACCTGTAAAGGCAACTGCGAGTAGCTCATTTGCTTCCCCAACAGAAGAAATTCCTCTGATTATGAGTAGGCATTGGTCCCTCTCCTTTGGCACTCCTCTCCTTACAAAAATCTGACTCAGGCACACATACCCACACATGTGATACCTTGTCCTGTAAAAAAAAAACAATGGCCCATCATGCGCATGCATGCCGCCTGTGTCTTCGAGGCATACAGATACCTCCATCTGATCTGTCCATTGCAAGGCACTAACCAGACCATGCATCCTAGCCATATGTTTGGTGGCCATGTAATGGATGGTTAAAAGGAAATGCAGACGATGCCTCAAATTCTGCAAGAAATTCTACTGATTAAGATCGTCCAATCAATGTGACATTTGGGTTATGCTCCATCCACTGTGGACCCCATTACTTGTACGGTCCCCAAATATGATTTCTCATGCTATGCCCTATATATATATATATATATATATATATATATATATATATATATATATATATATATATATTACCTGTGTGAAAAGGTGTACTAAGAATGCATGCTTTGTTAGTTCTAATAATAAAGACAGCAAAAAATACAAAAATTCAGAGATAAGGATTAAAGTAGAAATGAAGCAAGGAAAGTTGAGCCACTTTAGTAACATTGCCTTAAAGACATATTTAACTATTAAGTATTTCAGCACTCAGATATAATAACTCTCCTCAATGATGAATGGCCTGATCAAGTGTATGCACAATCCAAGCTATAATTAGAAGCTTGAGTTAGCCATGTGAACTATGCAAAAGAGTAGAGAATAATAGATGAGTAGAAAGAGGAGACAGAAGTTTTCCATTGCTACATATTTTGAAATGATAAAATGCAATTTTTTGTAAAGTGGATACTAATGAGGCAATTTTGAACATGTGGCGCACGCGTGGGAGGCACTAACATGTTGGTGTATGTGTGAAGATGCAGACATGCCGACACATATGTGATAGCTTTTTATTTTATTTTTAGGTTAGTTTGCAACGCACTCACCCTGTTTGTTGGGCAACGCACCCACTTGCTTAGTCACACGATACACTCACTCACCAATGGGGTTAGTGTGTCTCCTTAACACTTGAACCTAAGACTTATTGTTGAAATGCCTAGACATCTTCCAGCTGGGCTAGCTGGCAAAACACCACATATGTGAGAGCTTACGACAACTTTCGATGCATATGTGACAGCTTTATACATATATGTGACGTTATTCAAAACAAAACAAAAAATGCTTTAGACAAAGGTGAACCACACCATATCACACCATGCCTTGCCATAATTCTGACCCGGCCGAACACATGTGCACATGTGTGGCCGGTTACAGTAACTTTTGTGCATACGCGATAATTTATGCATGTGCATGATGTCATCTAAAAACGAAAAGATGATCCATACAAAAGCACCACACAATACGGCACCATGGCCCGGCCTAGCATGCGCATGAAAAGATGCTTTTAGGGCATTCTCTTGGCTTCCAAAACAAACTACTAGAAGATCAACTTAATGTAGAAGTTGTTTCATCATTATTCCTATTTCTATTTTTTGTGGGACAAAATCATTATAAAAGAAAATTAAAGAAAACTTGATTTTTTTTCTTTATTTTTAAATTCGCTTTTTTCCAACATGCTAGGGGAGGATCTAGTGCCACTAATGCCATTGAAGTTAGCCATTCAAGAAAAAAAAAAATCTAAGTTTGTTATCAGGCTATTAAAGCCTACGCATGTGACACATGTATAAGATCATGACCTTTCATCTATTGGTCCCAACGCATGCCCAGAAGATCACACCTCTCTCTTCATCCTGGCCACCAGTTGGAAGAGTGTAGAATGGATGGTCAAGAAAGGTCCAACTAACAATAGATGTTCCATGACATTAAAAAAAAAAGTCTCTAGCCAATGGCTAGGATCATTTTATCGGCATGTGGTGGATCCAGAATGTGATATCATAGATGAAAAGTCTAAATATCATGAATTATAACTAACTTTGATATTATCATTTAAAATGAAATAACGTCCACAAATTAGACTATTTCATCAAGGATGGGCTTTATTTGAGGGCAGAAATTTTGAACCCTCGAGGAAAATCAAGGTAGAAATTGATGTGGAATGTCCCAGAATGATATATTATTAAGTTTGAAGTTGTATTGATTCAGAGCTTTCTTTAGTTCACTAATGCAAAACAGCCAAAGGGTAAGCAATAAAGTCTAAATTAAATTTTCCCACAATGAGAATTTATACAATACTTGATATGCTACGATGGCTCACTAGTTCCCCACAATTAAGGGTGGCAATGAGTCAGGTAGCCTATCCCACCCAATGAGCCTGACCTAACTTTGGGCCAGGTGTTGATCTACTAGCTTGTGGACCAGGTTTGGGCATTGACTGCATAGGCTGGTCAATTTTTGGGCCGGAGGTGGATTCGAATCATTTTTAGCTTGACCCAACCTCATCTTACTTGGTCAGGCCTTTTTTTTTTTTTTTTCACACACTACGTGCTCGTGCACTCACACCGCAATGGGTGCTCAAACCCATGACCTCATGTTGAAACTTTTGCGAGTCTTCCACCGAGCCATATAGGATAGCCAGCACCTACCTGGCCAGACCCTACTCTTATTTCTTTGTTGTATGGGTGTCATTCTTTTTTTTCAGTTAGGCAAACCTGGATGCAAATGCTAGTTTTCAACCTCTAAAATGTTTTTTTTTTAATTTTTATTTTTATTCTTTGCATGTGGCTAGATCCATAAATAGATATATTAGAAAGATTCAACAGGAAATTAGGAGTTTTATTAATTTTCGGACAGGTCTTATCAGATTAGGCGGATCCGGGTCGAACCAAAGCTTTTTTGGCTCGGGGTTTGAGTCAGGCTGGGGCCTTGGGTCTTAAGTGTCGTGTCGGGCCATTGCCACCCTTCGTGACGATCTCCTCGATGGTGGTGCTGTGAGAGTGGCCTACCAATACACGATTGAAAAGAGAAACACAACATTGTCCCACATTCAACTAATAAAGTGAAAGATTTATTAACAACATCTTCCAATCTTGAAGCTTATCCAGGAATACCCTCATCCAGAGAACGTTACATCAGACCAACGGTTCGGATCACTGAAGTATTGGCCCCACGCATAAAGACTAAAAACCCACAACATGTGTACATGTATTGTTGGAGGATACGTCGATGCTGCAGACATTGATCTGGGGTTATGCTTGGTGATCCAAACAGCAGATTTGATGGCTATACAGCTGATGGTTAGCTGGCTCAAGATTCTCCAAGATTGAAAGATTTTAAACTTTTGATCAATGGCCAAAAAAATAACGGTTAAGAAACAGATCGTAATAAAAGTAAAAGAGTAAATGATCTAAAGGGTTAAAATATTTCAATCCGAGTTTTGCTTTTTCATATCCACTGTCTACTGTGAGGTCCACATATAAACTGTTTGGATCATTGCAACATGATCCCAGATCCAACGGCTGTGATCCCAACAAATCCTCAAAAGGCTGATGGATGAATTATAAGGTCCGGATGTATCATAACGTGATTTTTGTCCTAATGCATCTTATGTCCAAACGTGGGCATGGTTCTATCATCCAGACCGTTGATCTTATGTCCGCCGTGCAAAGTGGGATCCTCAAGAAAAAAAATCCCCTATATCAGATGTTCCTACCCTTTGACAGGTGGCGCACAATTAGACGGTTGATAAAACTATACCAATCGATCTAGCGAGAAGGAAAAAAGGGTCTAGCATTTGAAGATCGACGGTCCAGATCAATCAACCATGGCCCCACTTGTACAAAATTTCAATTTCTGAAGCGTCCAGATAAGAAAGATTAACATGGAGGGCGTACAACGTTTCCATATACACGCACACATCGGGTCCAATAGGATAGTGCATTTCATGCATTGGATAATGGACGGTTCAGAGCATCGATGCAGGCTGTCCATCAGGTCCAAACCACCTTTTCATGACTCACTGTGTTAAAACCATGTCAATCAGAAGTTTGTATCAATCTTATCAATTGCGTATGAAATGAACGGTTAGATTATTTGTAACTAAACAAGGTCTAATAATCTATACCATTGTATATCTGATGGGGACTGTCCTATGGCTCAATATTCCTAGGATTAGATGGTCCTGACCGTCCAATCAGTGGCCTTCAAAATGAAACAATTAAAAGGCTAACAATCAGACGATTAGGTTGTCTCATCCATGCAAATTTCAATCTTCGACCCTTGAAGATTGAGATAGACGAGATGGCCGGTCCAGATCAAGGTTTTCAACCATCTAAATAGCCAATGCATTTAGAATGGCTTATATACGTGTGTGGCCAACCTAAGTTTTTGAATGGCTTGAGTAATGGTGCGACCCTTCATCCTGGCGGACCACACCTGATTACTGGGTTGGATGGCATATAAACAACACAGCGGACCCCGCCTTTCATCTGGAAATTTCTACGGTGAGCACTTCCTTTCTCAATGTCCCTCGTTTTCCCCTTTGATGTGGCCCACCTGAATGATCAAGCTGATTTTAGGCGCGCGGATTGGGTACTACCGCACCAGGACCTAACTAGAGACGGACGGTACTGTCAGTGGCTCTGTGGGTCCCACCGTGATATATGTGTTTTATCCAAGCCGTCCATCCATTGTGAAAGATCGCTTTAGGGCATAATCCAAAAAAAGAAGGTAAATAGAAGGCTCGAGTGGACCACACCACAGGAAGCAGTGGTGACAATGACCTCCGCCGTTGAAACCTTCCTAGGGCCCATCATGATGTTTAGTTTCCATCCAGCCTGTTCATAAGTTCACATAGACCTAGATGAAGGGAAATCATAAATATCAGCTTGATCCAAAACTTCTGTAGCCCCCAGCGGTAGGCATCCAATCCCCACTGTTTCCTTCGGTATGGTCCACTAAAGTTTTCGATCGGCCTATGTTTTGGGACCATGCCTATAATGATCTTTAAAAATGGATGGACGGCTTGGATAAAATACATCTATCACGGAGAGACTCACAGAGCCCTTGACACGACCGTCCGTACCCGAATTTTAGGATCTAGGCCGCACAAAGCTCAAAACGTATATGATCATTCCCTATAGAATAATTCTCATCATGCACGAATCTTAGGCCTTTGAAGAGGTGGATTTGTGTGGCCCACTTCCATCACCGACCATTTTGATTTAAACATTGAAACCGGTACCTTCCATGAGAGCTTAATTACCTTACACGTGTACTTCTCCACCTATTTGATTGACATTCAGGTTGGTGGGGTCCACTCCCCATGGCCATCCCATCATGATCAGAAACTGATCAAAATCTCCATCAGAGAATCTTTACTATGGCTGTTTACTCTCCAGATCATCATCATAAAAGAGGAAAGATAAAAACAACCAATAGATCACAAACACGTGGCAGATACTTTGGTAATCTTCCCTATAAAGAGTGGAAGACCATTTTACCCAAACATTCTCTTTTGTCTCCATATCCGTTGGGAGTTTCAATGGGTGGGGCCCACTTCTACGGAAATTGTGTATTTCGTCGTAGTTTACCACCATTGTTATTCCGGCAGTGACCCATCCATCATACACGTGGCATATATGCACAGGAATCAGGACCGTCCAAATCTCAGGCCTGTTTCGGTTGTAGCCATAGCCCATAAAATCACATTGATCAAACCATCTAAGCTACCTGATATCATCTCAACCGTCCATTTGACATTATAATAACCTGATGGGAACAATTTCTAGCTAATATCCCATCAACAAAAGAATGTAAAAATTCTATGGTCGGGATCAATATAGATCCCGCATTGAGCATAATGTATGATTCACCACCATTTAAGAAATGGAAGTTGATTGGTACCAAACATTGTTCTTTTAGCTTTCCACGCTAAAATAGTACACATGCACCACTCCAACACCCAAAGTGAAAAATGGGTGTGTGCAAATCAAACATGTTGGGTGTAGATATCAACTTTGTTTTTTGAATATTTTAATAAGGTGGTTGTCATGATGGTCGGGAAACGTGGTGAGACTCACGTGCTCTTTTCATGTCTTGTGAAGGAAGCAAAGGTGCACTTTTTTCTTTTCTCCTCTTTTTTCATTTCTATTTTGCCCTTTTGCTTAAACTGTGGGAGCTTCTTTTATTATTGTTAGAGAAAGCCCAATAGCTTTTGATTACAAATGCCTTGTGGCATTTTATTTTTTCGTTAATTAAAAAATCAATGTACAATTACCCCCAAGTCCTACCATGAATTACCAATTTGCAACTGGAATAAACGTTGGCCACTCATATTTGGCAGCGATGTACGGTAATTCAGACCATCCAGGAGTCTGATTACAGTTGCCCCTAAATTTTGATTTGGGTATCAACACGGGATTTACAACTTATCGATTTTTAGCGTAATGGGTCAACCGACTCACATAACGGGTCGTGTTGGTCTGTTTTGCTAAAAAATATATATATAATAATAATAATAATAAATTATTTTTTTAATTCAAAAATAAAATTTTAGAAAAAATTTACTACTTTTAATAATTATGATTTTTATTATATTTCTTGAATTTTAGATTTTTAGATTTCTATCATCTTTTAAAATTTTTTGTAATCATGCTAAGATTACTTCAGTAAAGTTTATCTGGGCATTTATTTCTGGCAAATTAGGATTTGAATGAGTTTTATTATTTTGATTAACTTCTAATTAGGTTAAAATTTTACTATTTTAGATAATTTTGAATTAATATTTTAATTTTTACTTTATTAATGGTGTAATTGATAAATCAAAAGCATTACAAATTATTGATTAATAACTTTCTTTTTAATCTTATAGATTCAAGAATAATTATGTGGATTCAAGGTTTTGGTTACTTGAGGTAGACACTGATTCTCCTCCTCATGCCTTTCCTTGTGTTCGTTGGGCCTTCTTCGAATGACTTGGGCTCTAAGTTAGAACCTGTCAACACTTGATGTGCCACGGGCGACTCATGATAAGCTGTCTCCAACATGACTATGTGCACCTTTAAAATATGCTCATGTATCCCTTGTCACAACTTCATTTTTGTTTTCTTATGCACATTGAAAATGTTATTTGATAAGCTTTCCAATGGGATAGGGATCACCTCATTTGGAGTCCATTTGTGTCTTGAAAAGTGAGGCCAAAGTCACTTGATGGTGTGCTTCACTACTTGTGAATTTTAGCTACACTATTTTGCTAAGTTAGTCGTATCTCTCTTGATATTAGTTGGATTTGAGTAACCTTTGCTTGTTAGAAATGTAATTTGATGAGCTTTTCAATAAATAATAAATCACCTTTGTTCAAGACCGTTTGATCAATCATGCCTTCTCGAGAAGACTGAGTAACATGTAGAGTAGGTTCTGGGTCTGATTTTGGATTTGTGTTGGAAGGCTCCTATGGAATTTTCTTAAAGTTTTGAGGCTTCATTTTAGGTTTAGCATGGAGTTCGAAGGAATTGGATTTCACTTGATTTTAAAGAAAAATTACAAATTACACATAGTTTGGGTCTTGTCGTAACTGGTCATCCTGTGCCATGTTATGTCTACAGATACGCAATTATTTCAAGATTTATAGTGCTGTGCATGACAAATGTTTTACCATAAAAAAATCTAGTAAAGTGTGTTTCAAGGCTAAATTTATAAAATTGCCCTCATTGATTTTTTTTACCTTAAAAATGCTGTAGTCAAAGATTGTAGAGCTCACATTATACAGACATCCAACCCACTTAAAAGTTGAATCCTATCACAAAGATAAACCAAATTGTGGTGAATCCAACCAGAAATGGACCATACCATAGAAAGCAATATACACTACCCTAAAACATCCAACTTCACGTATAGCCCATTTGATCGACCATTTTTTTTGTTTGAGTAATCATCATGGTGGGGCATATGTTGGATGGGTTGGATGCCTTACACAACCACGTTGGCCTCACAACTCCCAACTTTATTAGTTTTTAAAGAAAAAAATATATGGGGTAATCTAGCAAATTTCCTTCTTTGAAAATCAAATTTTGGAGAAATTTTGAGGTAAAAAATTCCCTGGAACAAATATTGATGTTGGTGTTTACTTCAAGATATATGGGCCACACCATAACGATACAAAGTTACATGAAGATAGATATTTATGTCTGATAAACATTAATATAATCATTTTGTTAAGCACAATATTAAATTAAATATCTTCTAAACTAGAACTAAAAAAATTATTAACATAAAAAACCATTTTTAATAAAATCTTAAAAAGGGAGGAGAAAATGAATTTAATAGATATAAAACAGATAAGAAGCATATTTGTCCAATGAGATTCTAACATACTTGTTTCTAAAATAAATCAAGGTGATTATTAATAAAGACAAATAAAAACTAAAAGTTGGATGGGCCCGACTATAAGTGCCCGTTTGGATAACACCAAAAAAATTACTTTTTCTACTTACAACAGTAGTTAAGTAACTTATTTGAGATAAGTAAGTTTGGTTTATAATCACTTATAAGCTACTTTTATTTATTTATTTAAAGTTACTTAATCACTTCAGTTTAATAAGTAGAAATTAAGATAAACTACTTGAGGCATAAGTAGCTTATA
This sequence comes from Liriodendron chinense, assembly GCA_003013855.2. Lineage (NCBI taxonomy): Eukaryota > Viridiplantae > Streptophyta > Magnoliopsida > Magnoliales > Magnoliaceae > Liriodendron > Liriodendron chinense. Next base: position 705,726 of record ML058574.1, read on the forward strand.
TTAAGTAACTTATCATCTAAACGCTTAGTAAATGAATAACAAATAAACAGATATAAATATCGATACTACACACAGTAAAATTCTTTGATGGTCACACCAGAAAGAGTCTTTGTGAGTCAAACCAATAGAGTTTGATGGTCACACAAAAAAGAGTTTGCGAGTCACACCAAAAGATTCAAGCATCAAGAGACATTCCCACCTAACAATTTAACTACCTCTACTTTCTCCTACGGCTGTTAGAGGCTCAGGCTCGGCTCAGGTAAAATCAAAATTTTGAATAGGCCCGACCCATCAGGCCTGGCCCTGATGGGATCCACTTTGGCATGGATGACATCTTAACCATCCAATCCAGGTAGCTTCCTATTAAAGAGATCTTTAAGGCAACATGAGTCACCTTCCCGAGTCACCCCTTATTTTGGTGGGTCGTGACTCAACTGAGATAAAGTGAGTCTGTTTGAGTCAAGTCTAACTTGTACCCCAATCCACCGTCAATCAATGATCTAGATGATCCAACCATGAGTTCTGTGAGACATTTATTGAACTGAAGCATTTGCCAACATCCCTAACCCTTTGATCAACGGTCTGCCTTCAACATTAGATTGTTAAGAAAAAGCACCTACGGTGGAAAATGGGCCAAAGATACGGATAAGTAAGATCTTCTCGTGTTGGATGATTTTCAAGGAAGCTTTCATTCATCATTGGATTGATTGGATCAAAGGTATGTCCCCACATTGTCTCTATGGACTCGGGTTGCATGGTGTAGCACACAGCACCCACCTCGGTACTGTACACTGCTTGAAAAGCTCTATGGCCCCACCATGATGTATGTGTTTTATCCACACTGTCCATCCATTTTTCCAGATAAAATTTTAGGGCATGAGCCTAAAAACGAGGCAGATCCAAATCTCAGTGGACCACACCATAGAAAAAATGGTGATTGAAGGCCCACCATTAAAAACATCTTGGAGGCTACAAAAGTTTTGGTTCAAAGTCTTTTCTCTTCATCCCGGTCTGTGTAACCTAATCAAGAGGTTGGATGGTAAATAAACATTACAATGGGATCTTGGAAGTTTTTAATTGGGGGCATTCAATCAACAATATTTCCTGTGGTGCGGTCCGTCTGAGATTTTGATCTTCCTCATTTTTGGGCTCATGCCTTAAAATGTTCTTGAAAAATGGATGGACAGCGTATGAAATACATACATCATGTTGAGGCCGGCAAAGCTAGCTTTTTCAGCAGCACACGGTACCCACGACGGTGCTGTGTGCTATAGTACGGAATACGGATATACCCAACTGAGTTGGGTGTGGATTGGGTCTTCTTGAAGTGGGTTCATGGTGGGGTAGACCCTCAGCCCAAACCAACCTGCCCAAGTTGGCACTAAGGAAGCGGATTGCGTACTGAGTAAACTCTGTGGGGCCATCGTGGATGTATATTTCTTATCCATGCCATCCATCCGTTTTGCCAACTCATTTTAGGGTATGATACCAACATTGAAGCATATCCAAAGCTCAAGTGGATCACACCACATGAAACCGTGGGGATAATAACTTCCACCATTGAAACCTTACTAGGGCCCACAGGATGTTTATTTATCATCTGACCTGTTCACAAGGTCAAACATACATGGATGAAGGGAAAGCACAAGTATCAGCTTGATCCAAAAGTTCTGTGACCCTCAAGAATTTTTCAACGGCAGTTATTCAATTCAAACTCTTTCCTGTGGTATGGACCACGCTTCAATTTTGGAATCATCCAATAAGATGATATTTCAAAAATAGATGGATGGAGTGGATAAGACACATGCATCACGGTGGGCCCCACAGAGTTTACTCACTAGGCAAGAAATAAGGTGCCCATTTAAATAGAGACAAGAAAAAATGACCTACCCCAACCTCAAAAATGAAATGTTCCATAAAGTGAGATGCACTGTTTATATCTTCTGGCATGAAGCAGATTGCTTCTTGCTCCCACATGGACGGACTGTGTCCAAACAGGGGCTTTTGTGGGGCCTACTGTGATGTATGGGTTTTATCCATGCCATTCATCTACTTTGCCGGATCATTTTAGGGCACCAGGCCAAAAATAAGGTAAGTCTGAGGCTCAAGTGGACCACATAGTTGGGATTGAACCACCACAATTAAAAGCTTATGGGAGATGCACAAGTTTTCATCAAGCTGTTATGTGATCACACCGTCAGAAGTCGATGGGTGCACAAATTAACGGATTTACAGAAATGGACCCTTCAACAGCCCATTTAAGCAACAACCATACTAAAAATTGAAACCCAAATCGAATATTAAGCATGTCTGGGCCTATTCCCAGGTCAAGGCCCTGCCTGTTGCCAACACTAGTTGCAAGTGGGCCCACCAACAACATGGCTCTCATCGCAAGGATACCACAAAAGTAGTGGACCACCCAGTCAAGCAAACCCCTCAGCCATTTGTAATTGGGCTTAGCTCTAGAGCTAGCAATGGTCTGGGCCTGGTCCATCAGCAGGCGGAAAACCGAGCGGTTCCAAGAGCTATGATCTACACCATCCCCAGGCCCACCAAGGAGAAGAGAACCAACTAAAGGTTGCAATGCTTTGGGCTAGAACAGGTCTGACCTGAACAGGACCCTCTTTGAGCGAGGTCCATTTTTTAGCCTTGTCAATGGGGCTTTCAACGGCAAGTGCTTGGACCCGACCAGCAAACTAAAACCACAAGCTCACCCACCCAGTTCTGTGCAAGATCTGAGTCGTTCATCAAGTGCATGTCCATCATGGATGATTTGTGACAAAAATACCCTTGAAATCCTAAACGGGCTAGTACAGGCTGACGAGCTACTATATGAGGCCTGAGCTGGGCCCACTTATTAAACGGGCTTAAATTATTCAGGCCCATATCAGGCCCTCAAGAGAAAGCCTGAGCTGGGCCCACTTTCCTGTGGTTGGGCTTGGTATGGGTAGAACTGTGGGCTTATAGTATTTGCCAGGTGACCGGCCCAGAACGGATCTGTTTATAAGGGCCCATTTGAATACCATCAAATAAGTTACTTTTTCTATTTACAGCAGTAGATAAGTAACTTAAATTTTTTATTAAAGTTACTTGATCACTGCATTTTAATAAGTAGAAATCAAGATAAGCTACTTGAGGCATTAGTAGCTTATTTTAATCAGCTTACGATCCAAACGCCCCCTAAACTACGTAAAGAGGGAGAGGAGCCGTTTTGACTCGGGTTCCTGAGGGAGGAAAAGTTTCAAATGGTTGGTTTCTTAAGGGCCCGTTTGGATACCACCAAATAAGTTACTTTTTCTACTTACAGCAGTAGATAAGTAACTTAATTGAGGGGGTCCCTACTCATGGCTTAGTGCTAGAATCACAAGAGTTTCAACACTAAGGTCATGGGTTGGAGTACCCATTGTGGTGTATGTGGGTGTGAGGATGTGTGTTCAAAAAAAAAAAAAAAAACTAAAGTTGAGATAAGTAAGTTTGGTTTATGATTAATTATAAGTAACTTTTTTATTTAAAGTTACTCAATCACTTCAGTTTAACAAGTAGAAATCAAGATAAGTTAAGGCATAAGTAGCTTAAGTAACTTACGATCAACTGTGCGCCAAATTGAAAAGACAAAGAATTCTTAAATTTGAATCTTTCCCCAGTTCTTTTTATTCAAAATATTTATCATGTTTATGCAAAAAAAGAAAAAAAGAAAAAAAAAAAAAAACAAATTTCACCGAATATAGGTAATGATTCAACAACAGAAATGATCTTCAGCGACTATCGAAAGATCATGAGAATTACTATAGAAAAGCTGTGTCACAATGCCGAAAGAGTCAAGAGTATGGTTTAGTTTAGAAACCGGCAGGAAATTATAACTGATTAGAAGTTAATGGAAAGACTGAGTCTGCAATTGGAGCCAATTCCTTGTTGGATTCTTTCCATAGCTGCTGCTCTATCTCCAACTCCCTAAGCTGCAACATATCTCGACCCACTGATGACACAGAACACAAACCAAGCAATGAGCTGCGCAAACATGGTCGAGTCAGATTCCTCAGGCTCAACTCAGCAAGATAGTGTCCCCAGCCGAGTCGAGTCAGGATTTGGTTCAACCTCAACCTGAGCTCAATCTAATCAAACTGAATTATCCAAGTGACCTAGGCCATCAATCTGGTTAGCCCCACAAAATGGGGATGCACCCAAAAGTAATCCAGCCTAGTAGACCCTAGCTGCCTGTCCTCCACATCGCCCAAACGATCAACGGATGGATCAGAAAGCCACAGGCCATGCCTGTTCAGACAAGGATGCATGTACCAAATTGAATTGCATTCGTGTTACTTAAGTTGGATTTTTTTTTTTTTTTTTCCTTCATTCAATTTGCATGTGCATCCAAACGTGGCCTAAGAGTAAACATTACCATCATTTTGTTACAATTCCAAATACAAATTAAAAGGAAAACCCCGCATAAGTTTAGGAAAACTACCAGCAATTGCATCATGCAAGGTCGGCCGGCCTCTACGGCTGATCCAATATTGAAGCCGATCTTCAGCAATGTCATTTTCGACGCCATGGATTACAGCTCTTGCCCAGAAAAATATCAGCCATGCCTGCAATATAGCAATATTTGGTACATGGATTATAAAAACGCAGTTTTAGAGTATATGATATGTACGTACAACTAAATGTCACATACTTTAATACAGTTGTACATACATACCCTATATCCTTATATAGTAATATAATCTAACACAAAACAACATGATGATTGTTGTACATTTGAAGTTCTGCGCACAAATTGTGGATCATGTTCCAATATAGTGATTAGGACTGTCCATTTGTTGATGTTTCGGTCATTGCCCATACGATGTGGGAGATTTGGGTAGCAATGACCATGTTCAACAGGCCAGCGAAATTTTTAGATATGGTAATGATAATACTGTTTAATCTAAAACAGAGTCGCTTAGGAAGTCGGAAACAGACCCTCTTAAAATGCACGTCGTTTGCCTCGTCATCGCTCAATTCTACAAGAACAATACCAATGTCAAATTCGTGCTTCATTTCCTTAATAAGGAACATGAATGTAATTGGGCCGTCCCTGCTTTCATCATTTACATTCGCAATTCAATTGACTAATGCATCTAAAGACAGCCTGACCCAGGCAAACTGGGATTATTTTTCAACTACTATTTGCAGTTGCAAATGACCATCAATTTATATAAAAGCATACTGCGAGCGACTGAGGGAAAGATGTGGAATCCCCTTACCAAGTAGCTTCAGAGATGGGGCAGCTGAATACATAAGAAGCAAAAGAGAGAAATGTTATTAAAAAGATATATTAATGGCATTGCTTATCATCTCATACTATGTTTTGGAAATCCACAAGATATTAGAGAAAGAGTTTGTATTGGAATCAAATAAAGCAAGCTCTAAAATGATAAGGATAGTAGGCCATAACCTGATATCAATCCTTGTATCAAATTGTTGCCTGAGCGAAGGTGATTACTCATTTCCAATAGAACAGCTTCCTCAACCTTGACAACAACCGCCGTATAGAGAGAGAGAGAGAGAGAGAGAGAGAGAGAGAGAAATCAAGCATATGCTAAGAATCATAAATGAAAAATACCCAACGAAACAAACTTGCTAAGTGCAATTGTGCAGGTGCACTTTTCAAGGAAATCACACCATGTGCCACATTGGCATGTTTGAATCAGTGTCCCTTGGGAATGTAGAAACCAATATGAGAATTTTAAAAATCATAGATAGAAGAATACCTTCAGAAAAGTTAGTTCCCTTAACCCTTTCTCAACTGCAAGCATGCTCTCGATATTGAGTTTTCCCTTTATATCTTTCATCACATCCCGTGCAAGTTTACTCTTCTTCGAACCATCATTACCTGTGCATAGTGAATAGAGAAATAATCCATACACACACACACACACAAGAGAGAGAGAGAGAGAGAGAGAGAGAGAGAGAGAGAGAGAGAGAGAGAGAGAGAGAGAGAGAGAGAGAGAGAGAGGAGAGAGAGAGAGAGATGATTGATGCGTGAGGGCTGCATTTGGATGCACAAGTGAATTGAATTGAGGAATGACAAAATGTAGTTCTGTTTCGTAGTATTTCATAATGAGGAAGTAGCCGTCAATTGTTTTATCACTATCGGAGTCAAACTCAAAAGTGACATGATTACAATCAAGCCATTTCCACTTTGTTAGACTAGTATCTCCAATTCAATTTGATAGTGCATCCAAACGCACCATAGAGTCCAGCTTGAGATGACTAGCCTTGGTTCTCAAAATCTTCCTTAGCTTTTTCTCCAATAGAAATCACAAGTTCAAGAGGAATAGGTGCTACTGCCGCCCAGTGCTCATGTTTCGACTTTGCAATCCCTGGAAAGAGATCTATGAAAAAAATAGACATGGTTGGATCAACTATAAAGAAAAAAAAAAAGGAGGTGCATTTGGTTTCACCAAGTATCATGAAATTTCGTGAGTAATGTGATGGTTATTAGAGAGAGTGTGATTTCTGATCATACTCTACCCTCATGAACCTCTACACAAGATCTTGGCCATTCAAGGTGGGCCACAACATTTGCATGGTAGCCAGAAAATCAGGCCAGTCATGTCATTGTTGGGCTGCACATACATAACAATATACTCATTGTTCGGAGATCTCTGATATTATCGAAATATCCCCGATATTATCTCTATCTCCAGCTCAACGATAACAATAACACTGGTAGCGATACCGATAACACCGGTAGTATAAAAAATCCTAGGTATTGGCCATGTATCGTTGATGTATCGATATTGCTAATGTATCACCAATATTTTCGACCATGTAAATTCCAGGTGTCGTCTGTATCGCCAGTGCATCGATATCTCCAGTCTATCGCCAATATTTTCAATTGTGAAAATTCCATGTCTCTTGTATTGCTAGTGTATTGGCGATATTTCGATAATATCGCCAATGCATCGATATCACCAAAGTATTGATATCGCCAAAAATCTATTTACTAAAAAAATTCCATTTCAAATTTTTTTTTTTATGGGCGCATGGTTGTATGCAGTGATCAAATTGTCAACGATATTATCAATAACACAAAATGGGCAATATTGAGACCATATTCTTTCATTTCCTTTTCAGTTGTCGATGATTTCTTGGTAAAATATTATGTGTTGTCAGTATTTTGAAATGCCGATGGATATTTGGATGGAAGGTACGATGGTTGGATGGATAGATGGGACTGATGAGATGGTTGGACTAATTTCTTACAATAACACATGCTTTTAGCCCCTCATTAAATGGAAACTTAATGTATGCATTCTTTTTACAACTTTTGTTTTCCTAAATATGCAAATATGTGTATTTTAGCATCTCTTGAAGTTTCACTGAAAATTTCCACCGTTTTTCCCATGTTTCTCCAATGTTTCCCCACATTTTCAGTTATCGGTGACATTGATATTGTTTCCGTATCCCCGGCTAGCGAAAATTGTAGTGATACCGATACTTCGAACACTTATATACTTTTAAAAGGCATTTCACCTGCACTCCACATTCAACGTTATACGTGCGGCCTGCCCTGAGTTTTTGGGCCTTGGTACATACAACAGGGGTCCCACGTAGCAGATCTTCTTGATCGTGTTTTGTGCTCACAGAAGAGTGCGATCGATGCAAAATAGTGACAAAGTGCAGTCATACCATACATGGAAGATTGCAAAATGTGTCATGGAAGAACCAAATTAAAAATAAAAAATAAAAAATAAAACAAATAGACCAAATGATGTATGCATACTCACGTAATCCATTCATGTACAAGCCCAAGATGCAAAAATTTGGAACCAAACAAAGCCAAGAGCGGTCACCAAGAAGATCGAAGATTACCATAATGAAGAGCTAGACCCCAATACCGAGAAAGCCAACACCTCTTAGCAACAACTTCTTCCTGAAAAACAAACCCAGCAATACAAATAAATCTCCAAATGGATGATCAGTCATGTTGTAGATCTCCAAGCACTGCTGAGCTGAGGATGCAAAGCACAAACCGTTTCTTCCTCACTTAGGAAAAATTTATGCATCTTTGATCGAAAAGCTTGTGCTTCATTCTCTTTTTCTTTGAGCTGATGCAATACAGTCACCAGCTGGTCTTTCCAATACTGACTCGGAAATAAAAAAAAACATATATAAAAAAAAAGAGGAAATGAGGAGAAAAATAAATGACATTTCACGATAGGAATTACTAGATTGCATATCAGAACAATTTACCTCAACTTCCGCCCGAAGAGCAGTGATTTCTTCATCTTTCAAATCCTTAGTTTGGCCAGTGGATTCAAAAGCAGACTGAAACAAATCAAATGATGTTTGGCCAGTGGATCTCACATCTCCTTGGCATGTTGTAATTTCCAATGAGAAGATTAGTATAAATTTTACCAAATCATGTCTAATTCACTGACTTTATACTCAATTGACAGAAAGAGCGGCCTTTTTACTTCATGGGCGACCTATGCCATTGATATGGCTGGTCAGGCCATAATATCTCAGTAGCAACAGCCTTCTGATGAAAGGGACGGTGACAACCAACAGTTTGCATTTAAAGGAGAGATCAAAATCAGGTAATCAAGATCATCTGATGAGGATCCTTTTCAACGTCTCCCATCAAACAGGGCTGTGAATGATTTGGGGTCACCATAACATGGCCACAAGTGCAGAGTTTGATAGAGAATTGTATTTTTCCTTAGACATAGTAGCAAGTAGGAATCCTGCAAGGACTACATGTAGGAAATGAAATAGGAAAACATCCTTGCACTTACAGGATGTCGAGAATAGCTTAAAGGTTCATACTAATGTACGCTTCTTGAAGATAGTTGAAGCCTCCTAATTGTGCAAGGGATTCGGCCACACTTTAAACCTAACTCAATCTAGTCTTCCAACAAGCTTGCAATACTCGGTGAAGACATTGTACACGACCTTAGCTCTAGATGCCCAAAACAAATTAGAAAAGAAGGAAATGGAAGTTAAATTGGTTCAAGCACTTGTCTCCATCTTTTCTTATGGAAGGAGATTAACTATGCATATTTCCAATGCAGTGACTATTAGATAGGAAATGCCCAAAACGAATTAGAAAAGAAGGAAATGGAAGCTAAAGTGTTTCAAGCACTAATCTCCATCTTTTCTTATGGAAGGAGATTAACTATGCAATTAATAAAATGCATAGTTCCAATGGAGTGACTATTAGATGCTTCTAGGTCAAGAGACCCTTCAACTTACCTAGGTGCTTAGAGAGCAATGACCTTTCATCTACCGCATTAGGCTTGAAGCCTAACGGATAGGTCCATCTAGAAAAAAGTTGGATCATGATGGAGGCCCAATAGCCTGGCTCGGCCCCCACCGCGATGTGCAAGTGCCAAGTGCACCAAAGTGCACCCAAGCAGCCCCACAGACCATTTCCCCACCACACTTGCATGTACATTGTTCCTTTGCACTTAAGCTAGACCACTATTTACTTGGTGAAACCTAAAGTAAAAGCTACACAGGAATGACCCTATATAAACCACATTTCAACTTGCTTCACTTCCAATGTGGGACTTTAGAAAATAAGTTTTTAAAGAATTACTTACATATGAAAATTTTAAAAACTAAATTAACACTACATTGCCCCATTGGCAGAAATAAAGAACCTACAAACTGGAAGGTGATGGACCCGTGTCCCCTTTTTCTGCAACCAATGGTGGGCAATAGTCCTCAAAGTTCACAATCTTATGACTACTAAGCCAGGCCTTTATGAAATAACTCATCCGGTGGCAGTGCATCTCCACTTAGATCACAAATCACAATAAGAACTAACCTGATTTTCATATTTCTGAGCTACAGCGTCTGCTATCGCCCATTGCCCTTTTGTGTAATAAAGCTGCACGAAACATTCAAACATGTCATTACGCATGTATATGTTAAAAAAAGATTCACTAACTCATCAAAATATAAAGAAAGACACACCAACTCACAAACAATCTCGTACTCTTCTTGTAGCCAATCAAGCTGCAGTTAAAGCACAAGTAAGATTAAACAACTAAATGGGCCAGACAGATCAAATCATGTGCCCCTTTGTTGACGGAGCATAGCCCAAGAATAACCATGCTATTTGGACAGATCTAACTATCTAATTGATCGCTGTTGGCGCAATAAGATGGTTAACGTTTATATGCTCCAATCATTGTGACTTTCAGGCAATGATCCACAACAATGGGACTGCAGTTTAGACTATCTGGAGTGCGGCACACTTAAGCCACATAAATCATGTACATGTCCCTTTGATTTAAGTATCTACTGACAAATGAGTATTGGAGCCTCTAAGTCTGATTTAAATAAAAAATTTGTCTATCTTGTATTATTTTTAGAAGATGAGGGAAAAAAACAGATGACAGTTGTTAAATACCGTCTCTCGAAAAACTTTACGACCATCTTCCTTTTGGACTGCATATCCTTGAGACCTGAAAATCCTTTTACAATGAAAACTGTAAAAATAAAACAAACACATGCATGTGAACGCACTCACATGGGGAGTGAGAGAGAGAGAGAGAGAGAGAGAGAGTGAGAGAGATTATAGATGCAAATCCACCGAAGAGCATCATGACACATGAATGGGCACTGTACCTTACCCATCATTTTTCAACTGGTATGAAATTAGAAAATATGGTGTCCTGGTCACAAATAAAATCAGTACATCGCAATATATGGGTGCTGACATATATAAATGGACACACAATATTAAGTCGCCCATCTAAAAATATGCACGCATAGATATGTATGTAATATTTGGGAGTGTTGCAATCCAATGTGACCATTTTGCTGCTCTAAGAGTGAAGAAATCTTATCCATGGTCGAAATATTTCAATGCATTTAGGCCAGTTTAGATTATGAATTGCATCAATAATGTATTGTAGAAGTACACTAATTACAAATTACAATACCCATCTCCTGAAAATAGGTAATTTGACCGACAGTTCTAATTTTTGTATAGGAGTGGTAAAATTGTAATGACGATACATTTACATTACTTAAATGTCAAATCATAGAGAAAAATACACTGATGTGCGTGTTTGGATAGGAGATTTCAACTGCAATACGATATAAAATTAAAATTATTACAAATTCGTTTACTTGTCTCCTGTTACATCTGCATTTGACCGCTGAATTATGGGTTTAAACAAACATTGTAAAATCATAATGATGGCACTATGACATTACATAACTGATGTAATTCGCAATCCAAACAGGCCTTAAGGAAGAAAAAAATCCATTAAACAACAAGACATAGATTTCTTTACTTTGGATCTGTTGGGTTTTCACTGTAAGGTTCCTTCAATGGTGTAGAAGTCGTGGCCCCCAGCGGTTCTTTATTGGGTGTTGTAGAAATCATGGTCCCCCACCGTTCTGCATTAGATGGTTTAGAAGTCATGGCCCCAAGATGTTCTGTATTAGATGGTGTAGAAATCATGGCCCCCAGTGTTTCTGTATTGGAAGCTGTAGAAGTCGTCGCCACCAGAGATTCTGTATTGGATGGTGAAGGCAGCACCAATGAAACGACTGGAGCTGACAGTTTTCGAGGATTGGCACGAATCCATGGAACTTCATCTAACTGATAAAATACAACAAAATCCAATTAGCAAACTGAGTTGATTATGTGGAAAGAGAAAAAGGTCCAGTAAATATTTTCAAATAAACAGAACTGAGGTTTGCTAACCTTTACACAAGTGAATAGGGTGCATGTGTGAATAGAACATAATTGTGTGAGATCCATGCCACACATCGTGATGACCCCATCGTGGATCTTACCATATTAAACAGTCTTGCCCGTGGGATAATTCTAAGCTTTGGATTTGAGGGTAGCGATGGATTGTTAAAGGAGTTGTTTATTTTCAACTATCCATCCCTTTCCCTAAAGTCCAGTGACAGCCATGGTGGGGCCCTCCTGATTAGCGGCTTGGACATATCACACATGCACCTTATTTGCTCATATGTGCATGTAGCAATTATCAGCATTTTCATTTGGGCAAATAATTCCAAACAGTTGGGGCTATCTTTTAGTGATCCAGATCATTTAGTTAGTGCAGCCATCCGATCAGTGGACCTCTTAACATTGCATATGAACACTTGGCTATATCTACTTTTCAAATGACTATTTGCAAGTTAATCCTAAGATAGCCAGAGTTGTCATCTTTTGGAGGGGTGGGTATTCCAATAAAGGACTGGACCATTGAAATTGGGACCCACCAGAACATATTGTTTGTCCAAATGGAAATGCATATTCATTACAAACTCGAATTCACCAATACGTCTCGATTTAACATATATTGGATGCAAATAATATCAAAATAAAATAGTAGAACCAAGGAATGAATCTCTCCTTTAAAACCTCAATTTAAAAAAAAATTAAAAAAAAAAGGGAAAGGAAAAGAAATTTCCAATCCTTTGTCGAATTTGATTCTTTGTAAGAATCAATTCCAGGAAAATTGGTTCCAATTTACATTAACACACAAACTTGAAATATATCAGTCTTTTTAAAGATTCCTTCTCTTAGTCCAATTCAAAAATAGGCTCAAGAAACAGCAAATCAGAAAAATCTTCAAAGAATTGCATCTTTCCTTATACATAGTAGTAAGTAGTAATCCTGCAAGGACTACATCGTCCCACAAGCGAAAATAGACCCACAACCTGGAAGGTGATGGATTCATGTCCCCTGTTTCCACAATCAATGGTGGGCCATAGTCCTCAAGGACAACAATCTTACAACTACTAAGCTAGGTCTCTACAAAATAACTCATCTGGGTGGCAGTTCAGCTCCACTTAGATCACAGATCACAACATAAAAACTAACCTGATTTTTATATTTCTTAGCTACAGCGTCTGCTATTGCCCATTGCTCTTCTGTGTAAAAAAGCTGCAGGAAACATTTAAACGTGGCATTACACATGTATTTGCTAGAAAAAGATTCACTGACTCATCGAGATATAAAGAAAAACGCACCAACTCAGAAATAATCTCGTACTCTTCTTGTAGACAATCAAGCTGCAGTTAAATCACAAGTAAAGATTAAACAACTACATGGGCCAGGCAGTTCAAATCATACGCCCCCTTTGTTGATGGAGCATAGCATAAAGAACCATGCTGTTTGGACGATTCTAACTATCCGATTGATCGTCACCAGCGCAATAAGACAGTTGAGGTTTAGATCCTCCAATCACCGTAACTTTGAAGCAAGATCCATGATAATGGGCCCACAGTTTAGACTGTCTGGATTAGCACACTTAACCCATGTGAACCATGCACATGTCCCCTTGATTAAAGTATTTACTGGAAAATGAGTATTGGAGTCTCTAAGCCCAACTTAAATAAGATGGTTGTCTACCTTCTATTACTTTCAGAGGTCAAGGAAAAAAACAAAACATCGATGGACGTTGTTAAATACCGTCTCTCGAAAAGCTTTACGGCTTTCTTCCATATGGCCCACATATCCTTGAGACCTGCAAATTCCCTTTAGAATAAAAATTATACGAATGAAACAAACACATGCATATGAACACACTCACATGGAGAGAGGGAGAGAGAGAGAGAGAGAGAGAGAGAGAGAGAGAGAGTGGATGCAAATCCACTGAAGAGCATCATGACACATGAATGGGAACTGTAACATTTTTCAACAGTTATGGAATTAGAATATATGGTGTTCTGATTACAGATAAAATCAGTACATCCCAACATATGGATGCCTACATATATACATGTATACGTAATATTCGGTCACACATCTAAAAAGATGCACGAATAGATAGGTACATACTATTTGTGAGTGTTGCAATTCAATGTGACTGTTTTGGTGCCTTGAGAGTGAGGAAATGCTCGAAAGATTTCATTGCATTAAAGGAGAAGAAAATCCATTAAACAACACAACATAGATTTCTTTACTTTTTATCTGTTTGGTTTTCATTGCAAGTTTCCTTCAGTGGTGCAGAAGTCGTCACCCCCAGCGGTTCTGTATTGGGTGATGTAGAAATCAGGGGCCCCCATGGTTCTGTATTAGATGGTTTAGAAGTTGTAGCTCCCAGATGTTCTGTGTTGGATGTCGTAGAAATTACGGCCCTCGGTGTTTCTGTATTGGATGGTGTAGAAGTCTTCACCCTTGGTGGTTCTGTATTGGATGGTAAAGGCGTTGCAGCAGCAGCACGAATTGATGGAACTTCATCTAACTAAAAAACAATACAACAAAATCCATTAGCAAACTACTGAGTTGATTATGTGGAAAAAGGAAAAAGGTCCAATAAATATATTCTACTAAACAGAACTGAGGTTTGCTAATCTTTACACAAGAGCGAATAGAATGAATGTGCGAAGAGGGCACAATTGTGTGAGATCCATGCCACTCATCATGATGGCCCCACCATGGATCATACCATATCCAACAGTCTGCCCAACAGAATTCTAAGTTCTGGATTTGAGGGCAGTGATGGATTGATAAAGGAGTTGTTTATTTCAATTATCCATTCGTTCGCGACAGACATAGTTGGGCCCTCCTGATAAGTGGCTTGAATCTTTCACACATGCACCTATTTGCTCTTGTGCGTGAATAGCAATGGTCAGCCATAACTATCATAATTATCAGTACTTTCATTTGGCAAACAATTCCAAACAGTTGGGGCTATCTTGTAGTGATCCGGACCGTCTAGTTAGTGGACCGTACAGCACATGGGAGTGAACTGAAAATATCCACCAAAATCATAGCCATCTGATTAGTGGATCTCTTAACATTGTAAATGAACTGTTGGCTATATCTAATTTTCAAATAACTATTTAAAGACCAGAACAGAGTGTTAATCCGAATGGAAATGCCCATTCATTACTGAGTCAATTCATAGACAGATCTTAAGTGCTATTAGATGCAAAAAGATCTCCCCAATTCTAAAAAAATGAAAAGAAAAACAAGAATAGGAAAAGAAAAAAAAAAAATCCAATCCTTAGATGAATTCAATTCAAGAAAATCAGTTTAAATTAACACACAAACTCCAAATATCGCAGTATTTTTGGAAGATTCCTCCTCTCAGTCCAATTCAAAATAGGCTCAAGAAACAGCAAATCAGCAAACCTTCAATTCAACAGAAGAAAGAAAAGATTCCCAGGTGTCTGCCGAACTCACAAATTAGCAAACCTGAATTCAACAGAAGAAAGAAAAGGTTCCTGAACATTAACTCAAGCTTTGTAGAATGGAATTCAATAAAGATCCCATCCAATCATCAACACGAAACTCAAGAGACAGAGTATCAGAAAAAACCCAATTATCTCGAGAATTCAATTCAAGAACCAGATTCAAATTTGAGAAGTCCAATATATCACAATCTTTGCTAATAATTCCTAACCGGAGCTGGAAGAACAAGCTAAATAAACATCAAATCCCAATATTATCATAAAATTCAATGAAATTGCAGCAGTGTTTTGGAATTACCGGAGGCAACCAACTTCTATTCAGCATCCCAGATGAGTTCTGAGGAAAATGTGTACTGCCACAATGGAATGTGTTGCTGTCATCTCCATTGCTGCTCCGACCTTCATTGCTGGAAGGGTGTGGCATGGTGGTCTGCCAGAGGTGCATAGTGGTGGGCTCTGTCAGAACATTTCCAATGTTGAGAAGTAATGCATCATCTCCATTGCTGCCCCCATCTCCATTGCTGGAAGGGTGTGGCATTGTGGTCTGCGAGAGTCGCGGAGTAGTGGGCCCTGTCGGAATATCTCCAGCACTAAGAAGGATTGTGTCATCTCCATTGCGGCCCCTACCTTCATTGCTAGAAGGGTGTGGCATCGTGGTATGTGAGAGGTGCGAAGTGGTGGGTCCCATCGGAATATCTCCAGCACTGAGAAGGAATGCGTCATCTCCATTGTCATCCCTAAGATTGTCACAAGGGTGTGGCATCACAGTCTGCGAGCAGTGCGGAGAGTTGGGCTCTGTCAGAACATCTCCACCTCTGTGAAGGGATGCATTATCACATTCTATTCCCCCATCTCCATTATTGGAATGGAGCAGTGTAGTGGTCTGCTGAGTGGTGGGCCTTATCGGATTAACCCCACTTCTGAGATGGAGAAAATCACCATCTCCAATGCCTGCGTCTTCTTCTTCCAGCGGCAGCATGATCTTCCGTAGACGCTGGTGGGCAGCCCGTTTCTGAGAGCTCTGGGGAATCTTGGTGCTCGTGTTCTTAAGAATCCTCATGGCCCGTTCAAGAGTCGCAGATGATGAGCTGGAAATGTTCAAATTGGGTTCTTTCGACTGCACTTTAGCAAGATAAATGGAGGTGGGCGACGGGATGATTCTTGTGACACCATTCTCCATCACCAATCCATATTGCTTTCTGGCCAGTTTCGTGGATGTCGATTGTAATGAGACGGTGCCGCTCAGACCACCAGTCACCAACGGTGCAGGTGGTTGGTGAGATGTGCCTGCACTGCTGGAACTGTCGGTCACCGTCGGCAAGGTCCGTTGTGGAGCCACTGGTGCAGGTTGCACCAATCCATACTTTTTTCTGACTGGTTCCATGGATATCGATTGTGCTGAGGCGGTGCTGCTCAGACCGCCAGTTGCCAACGGCACAGATGGTTGGTGAGATGTGCCAGCGCAGCTGGAACTGTCGGTCATCATCGGCAGGGTCTGTTGTGGAGCCACTGGTACAGGTTGCACCAATCCATACTGTTTTCTTGATGGTTCTGTGGATATCGATTGCAATGAGGCGGTGCCACTCGGACTGCCAGTCGCCAACGGTGCAGATGGTTGGTGAGATGTGCCAGAGCTGCTGGAACAGTCTATCATTGCAGACGGAGCCACTGGTGTTGGTAGAGATGGCTGCAGGTGTCCCATGGCACCCACGTCGCCATTCTGTGATAGTTGGCTCCGGGGGTTTGGTGGCCACATCAGAGCAGATTTCCGAAACCAATCCATGGATTCTGTGTGTGTGTGTGTGTGTGTGTGAGAGAGAGAGAGAGAGAGGGGAAGGGGGGGGGGGGGGGGGGGGGGGAGGAGGAGGAGGAGGAGGAGGAGGAGCTGGTTTTAGTTGCTCTGCCTTCTGAGATAGGACGCGGAATAGATGAGGCAGGGGTAACAGCTGAGTGGGTGAGGCTCTGACAGTGGGGCCCACCTCAATGTATGTGTTGTATATCAACCCGGTTCATCCATTTTGTTAGATCATTTTAGAATATGGTCCAAAAAATGAGGTAGATTCAAACCTCAGATGTACCACACATTAGGATTTGAATTTCCACCATTGAAAATTTCTTGGGGGCCACAGAAATTTTGGATCAAGAGCTAATTGTGTTTTACCTTCATCCATGTCTATGTTACCTTGTGAACAGGTTGGATGGAAAATAAACATTACAGTGGTCCCTTAGGAAGTTTTTAATAGTAAGCATTCAATCACAATTGTGTTCCTGTGGTGTGGTCCACCTGAGATTTGGATCTGCCTCATTTTTGGAACCATGCTATAAAATGATCCGGGGAAACGGATGGACGGCGTGGATTTACAACAGATACATAGATATAGACCCACGGTCAGGACCTCAACCCACCAAGCTGTTACCTCTGTCTCGCCTAATCCGCGCTACTCGAGGAAAGGTTTCAAAAGTCCGTTACCTTGAAAAATGGCGGCAATGTCATCCGAACGGCTTGATACGGTATAATCGAAAGTACTTGGATTAGGTAGATCCATTTCTCTACCATACACATGGAATTGTAACTTGATAATCGGGACTGTACATCTATCGTTCCTCAACATAGATGCCCCACTTGTGAAAAATCGCACTAATCAGACATTCATAGAAATCACTTTCAATGGCTTAATATTGACCGTTAAAAGTTTTTCTTCTCTACGGTAGATCTTCAGGCCTTTCATCAGATGTTTTAATCAATCGGCATGTGTGTCTCTTGAGTAATTTTCCATCGATTGTAGGTCCCTGTAGATGTATGGTCCCAAATGTCAATCTACCACGTGTACTGTAGCCAGATGGGTTTACCATCCTCCGAATTGGACGCGGATTTGGTGCTACCCCATCTGTCCCCAACTAGGCACTGGCAGGGGCTATGAATGGCCACCGTGATGTATGGGTTTCATCCACACCATACAAACATTTTTCCATATTATTTTAGGATATAATCATAAAAATGAAGCAGATCCAAGATTTAAGTAGACCACACAATAGGGATTAAATGATCACTCTTAAAAACTTCTTGCACGACGAAGAAGTATGACGAGCTTGGTATTTGATTTTTCCCTCATCTAGGTTTATTTGACATTATGAATAAGTTGAATGGCAAATAAATATCACAGGTTTTCAATTATAGGCCTTATTATCACCTTTGCTTATTGTGGTGTTGTCCACTTAAAGTCTTTTATCTACCTAGATTTGGGATTATCGAAAAATGGATAGACGGTGTGGATAAAACCCATACATCACGGTGGCCACTCATAATACCTGCCGAGTACGAGCAGGGAAGTACACAATCCGCCTCCTATTGGGTTTACTATGGAGGGGAATTTTACTAAATAGCCCAAGGTGTCGCTATTTTACAAGTCCAATGCCCAATACCTGCTTTGCATGGAAGAATACACAATGCTCAGGAAAATCCACCATTCTCAGGATCGAAGGAGCATTTTTGACCTAGAAATTTTCAACTTCCAGTGATTGGCAAAAATAGGTGACCTCACCATAAATTGACCCTGCTTCATTTTTGGAGATATCTCTAAAAATGATACGAAAAAACGGATGGACGGCATGTATACATGATAAATACATCAAGGTGGGCTCGGGGTCTCACCTAATTCGCTATAAGATGCATTGGGTGAGACCCAGATCCACCGAGGTGGGTGGGACCCTGACTGTGGGTCTCATAGTGATATATCTGCCTTAAATCCACACCGTCCAACCATTTTGAAAGATCATTTTAGGGCATGAGCTCAAAAATGAAGCTGATTCAAATCTTAGGGGGACCACACTACAGGAAACAGTCGTGATTGAATTCCCACCATTAAAAGCTTTATAAATTCCACCAAAATGTTTATTCGCCATCCAACCTGTTGATAAGGTCACAAACACCTAGATGAAGGGAGCATACATATATTGTCTTTATTCAAAGATTTTGTTTTTAATGGTCAATCACCACTGTTTCTATGCTATGGTCCACCTGCGATTTGGAACTGCTTCATTTTCTGAATCATGCCCTAAAGTGAGATTTTAATACGGATGGACGGGGTGGATGTAGACTCATACATCACAGTGGGCCCCACATTCAGGTCCCAGCCACCTCGGTGGGTCCGGGGTCTCACCTAATCCGCTCCCATTCTCGCAGTACCATAAACGGGCAGATTTCCACCCCTGATTACATCTTAGATGATGATATCAACCGTCCATATTCTAAATTCTATGATCTACGAACCTTCGTAAAAAACATTATTGAATGGTTGATTGATTCTCTATGAAGATGAATCTGTAACATTGAAGAGTAATTTTTTCAATGGTTTATATTGAAATTCAACATCAAAGGTCAGGATCGTCAATTAAGCATGATTATAGAATTATACCTTCTATATTGTACTAATGAGAAAATGAACGGTTCCAAATTGGGAGTGGAAATCCACGGCACCATATCTTATCAAAACCTGCAATGAAGCTAAAGTGGGCATGGATTAGGTGTTACCCTTACCGTGAGGCCCACCTTGATGATTTTTCATGTATCCACTTCGTCCATCTATTTTTCCAGTCCAGTTTAGAACGTCGTTCAAAAATTTAAGAAGATCCAAATCCTAGATGGACCATAACTTAGGAAACAGTGGTGATTGAATGCCCACCATTAAAAACCTTCCAGGGCCCACCATAAGTATATCCATAATGTTTATTTTCCATCCAACCCGTTGATAAGGTTTAAAGGACCTGGATGAAGAGAAATACAAAGATCAGAATGATCCAAAACTTTGGTGGCCTACAAAAAGTTTTTAATAGACATTCATTACTTTTTTTCTAGTAGTGTGGTCCACCTGAGATTTGGATCTGCTTAATTTTTTAATAACGCTCTAAAATGAGCTTTAAAAATGGATGGACGGCATGGATATAGAACAGAATCATTAAGATGGACCCCACACGGTAAGGATTCAGCTGAAGTTTGGTTGAGCTTAAAACAGATTTAGTAGGAATCCGGATCCTCTGCTCCCATCGAGCAAAATCCTACTTTTCACTTCTTTGATTGGTCCAGCTCTAAGTACAGCTATAATCTACCAATTAGAGAGGGAGCAGCATAGGTTTGGTTGGAGCATAGGATCTGGATTTGATACATGGGTTGTGTGGGCCGGGCTGTAAATGGGTCAGCGGACCTGATGGGGTACTCGGACCCAACCCATTTAGACCCGAACTAGACCCAACCCATTTGTTAAATGGTACGGGTCTGGGTCCAAGAACAGACCCCGTTGTTAAACGGGTCTGGGTCTAATTTCCTTTATATTAGGCTCGAGCCGAGCCGACCCAAACTCATTTAATAAGTGGGCGGATTGGGCCTATGTTTCAAGGGACCCGTCCAGCCTAGACCCATTCAAACCCAATTTTAAGCCTTGTAAAATGCTTTCATACTTAATCTAGAATCGGACCCATTAGACCCGACCCATTCATAAATGGGTCTGGGTGGATCTCCCTCTTCCAGACCCGGACGCATTTATAAATGGGTTTGATGAGTTGACTCAGATTCGACCTAGACCTGCCCATTTAGTAAAAGAGTCTGGGTCTAAAATTTGGACCCATACCCGTTTAGCAAATGGGCGGGTTTGGTTTCGACTAAACCTGACCATTTACAGCCCTAGTGTGGGGTCCACAAAGATGCCCGTGACAAATCCACTCCGTCCATCTGTTTTAAAAAAACACACTGGCCACTAGGACAGGATTGTAAAAATCACACGCGGGTGCAATGTTGTTCATGCACACGCCCTTGCGTGTACCGGCACTGTACACGGTTGCAATGCATCCAACCCGTCCATCAAGTGGGCTTTACCCTGTGGATGTTATTTCATGAAAACAAATCTGGTACGTTAGTAGATAGGCTATGACTTTACGAGCATTCGGACGGGTAAAAATATTTTATTCAAGTTTTTCAGCTGTATATTTGTTTTATAAAATATGGGCCACTTGAGAAGAAAAACCTTTGGCCAATAACATCTAAATGATGAACGCGGATTGCGTCGTATCCTGCCCGTCTCTAGCTAGGAACGGGAATGACCACAGTGATGTATGGGTTTTATCCACACCGTACATCTATTTTTCCGTGAACCAGGCCACAAGAAACAGCGGTGATTGTAATTATCACTGTTGAAACTTTCCTAGAGCCCACTGTAATGTTTATTTGTCATCCCACTCATTCATGAGGTTATATAAACTTAGGTTGGAGAGAATACAAATATCAACTGGGTCCAAAACTTCTTGCCCTAGAAGTTTTCAATGGTAAAAATTTAATACCAATTGTTCGGTCTACTTAGGATCTGCCTCAGTTGTAGGCTCATATCGTGAAATGATACGAGAAAAATGAATGTACGCGGTTTGCGTCCAACCCTTGCCCGTCTCTAGCTGGCAAGATGTAGGAGCTTTGAGTTACCACCGTGATGTATAGGTTTTATCCACACCATTCATCCATTTTTTTCGTGGCATTTTATGGAATAGTACCAAAAGTTAGGCAGATCTAAGGCTCAAGTGGACCACACCACAGGGTGATAATGATTCTCACCATAGAAACTTTCCTAGGGCCCACCGTGATGTTTATTTGTCATCCAACCTATTCATGAAGTTACATAGACTTGGATGAGGGAAAACACAAATATCAACTCGGTCTAAAACTTCTATTACCCCTAGGAAGTTTTCAATGGTAAGAATTTAATCTTGATTGTGTGGTCTATCTGTGTCTTGGATCTGCCTCAGTTTGGGCTTGTATCCTAAAATGATACGAAAAAATGGATGGACGGTGTAGATAAAACCCATAGATCACAATGGTAACTCAAAGCTCCTGCCAGTTCCCAACCGGAGAACGGCCGGGGTAGGACGCACTCCGCGCTCGTAAATGATGATAGTACTCTAATGAATGAATTGGGTCTCAAAATATTGTTCTACGTTGGCAGATGTGCGTGGTTTACATGACAAGCCTTTTGCACGCATCAAGGTTTGGTAAATCTCTTGGTAGCACAAAAGTGGATTACACCTACACCTTTGGGACAGTGG
The DNA here is from genome assembly GCA_003013855.2 of Liriodendron chinense. Taxonomy (NCBI): domain Eukaryota; kingdom Viridiplantae; phylum Streptophyta; class Magnoliopsida; order Magnoliales; family Magnoliaceae; genus Liriodendron; species Liriodendron chinense. The sequence goes on from ML058574.1 coordinate 727,977, forward strand.
GAGACTGAGTGAAGTTCGTTTCAACAATGAGGTATTGGTATCGATTGAGCTAACATTTAAATGTGAGTGGGTGTGTACTAACAGCCGGATGTAGGAGATCCAAAACTCGTGTGAGTCATATCGAACAAAATAGTACAACAGAAGTTTTCAATGATGTACATTTCCATTCCCACTATTTCATTTGGTGTGGCCTACTTGAGTTTTGGATCTACACGAGTTGGGTTGGGCCCAATCTTGGACCAAACCCTAAACATATTTTAAAGGTTCAGGGTTTTGGTCTAAGTTGGGCTGACTCAACCCCAACCCTACCCTACTTGTAAAAGGGTCAACCCTAACCCTACCTCACCCTATTTGCTAAATTGGGTCGGATAAAGTTAGGACCGAGTTCTACTTATTCACATTCTTTTTAACTTTGTATATTAAAATCAGAAGTTTATTTATTTTATTTTTTTTCAAGCTAGTACACACATCCCACTGTTAGTTAGGGTTGTACATCGAGCTGAGTCGAGTCAAGGTAGGCCAAGCTTGGCTTGACTCATCCGTGCTCTCCTCAAGTTCGAGCTCGAGCTCACCCTCAAGCTTATCATTGGAGCTTGCCTTATTTGCTAAAACTTTCGAGGCGAGCTAGTGGATCTAGTTGAGGCGAGCTTACCTCGAGTCGAGTTGAGCCGAGCTTGCTCCCACCTCAATTTATTATATTTTTTTGCTACAAAATACAAATTAAAAGTCAACAACGTTAAATTCAAGAAATCACACATACATTAGGGGAGAATAATATTTCCACAAGTGGGACCCCACCATTTTAATGGCCTAGCTATGATTAGTTTTTTCATCGGCCAGGTCACACATGCATTGAATGCAGATCACTAGTAACATTTTCTGAACCAAAAATTAACATAGTACGTGCATAGCTCACCACATGAATACACTGCCGTGATTATTGTGCAGAACATCTTCATGATGAGGCCAAGCTAATTCATGGATTAGATACACCACCTCCCTCATAAATTTGCAATTAATAGCTCCATATGGTGTTTGGTCTTACCATAGCCACTATTTTGTAGATGTGTATGGTATATGGTCTCACCATAGCACCTGTTTTGTGCAACGTGTAAAACACACAACTACTGTGTGCTCACCATGTTTTCTGCTTGAAATTACTCAATCCATCGGGTATGCTCAACAAGGAATTTTCTTACCTTAACAAAATAGTAGGATTAAAAAACCCTCAACGTGTGAGGGTTTTATATGTTCTAAGCTTAGACCTCAATGTGTAGAGAGAGAGAGAGAGAGAGAGAGAGAGAGAGAGCCAAGAAATAAGAAGTGTTGTATTTAAAAAAAAAAAAAAAGAATTTTAAAATATTTATTTCAAATTTTCCTTTGAAAATAGTTTCCCTCCACAAGTTTGTTTTTGGAGTTTGTGCATTTTCTTTGTCCCACATTGGAAAGAACCAAGGAAAAAAGCAAGTATAAAAGTAGAGGTTTTGCACATGGGCTAGGCCCTCAGGGGGCAAGTGAATTTTGTGGTTTGTGGGGGGCTATGCACATTGAACCATATTATGCCAAAAACCACACACGCGCGCGCGCCGCGCCGTCGCCGGTGCCAGGCTCGGGTCTGGGTCTGGGTCTGCTGTGAGTATACTTGCACACCTTCCTTTTGCTCCAACGGACACTGAAAGTGTACTTGCACCAACGGTCTTTTGTTTTAAACGTCCAGAGAAGCGTTTGTTCATATGGTCGCATCAGTTGGGTTTAAACCCAACGGACCTAACCCAATTCAAAACGGTGCATTAAGCACCTAATCAAGTCTATATATAGATCTGATTAATCCGTTTTAAAAAGATTCGAAAATTATCTTCTCTCTCAAATTTACTAAAGCTCTGGACTCTGTTTTGATTTTTCTGACTCACTGAGTCACTGCATCTCGAGTTTGCGGTATACTTGCTGGTTCGAGCCCTGTACGGCGAGTGCACAGCCGGGACTAGGGTGATAGTCGTTGTATCCTGGAGGCCAACTGTCCGTGACTCCTGTTGCATTTGAAAAGCGGTCCAAGGAGGGCAGATTTGGTTTCAAGCCCAGTGACTCGTCACGCCTCGACTTAGTGTTCTTTAAATCAATAAGTTCATTACATTTCTTTTAATTTTATTTTTTTAATATCTGTCAGTTGTTTTCAACCTCTTCTTCCAACAATAAGATTATGATATTTTTTAACAACTATCTACATAAAACAAGTCGAGCCAAATCGAGCATGAATCGAGTCGATTCGAGTCGAGTGACCCAGTGCTCAAACTTGACTTGATTTCTGACTCAAGCTCATAAATGAAGCTTGGCTTGACTTGTCCCACTAAGACGAGGCGAGTTTTTCCGAGTCGAGTCGATCGAGTTCCTCGAGCTGACTCATGAGCAGCCCTACTGTTAGTACACACACCCAAATTGTTAGTCACCCTCCTATGTTAGCCACCATCACGTTAGATTCGATACCAAGACCTCAGTGTTTGACTAATTTCTAACGGTATTAAATAGTTCTATGTAACCGGGGCTGGGCCCATGTGGGGCTATAGAGATGTCTGTGACAAATCCACTCCGTCTATATGTTTGAAAGACCTCAATAGAAGACGATTATAAAAATAGGGAGATCAAAAACTCATGTGTGCCATACCTCACCAAACAGTGGAGATTGAATGCCTGGTGGTGACAGAAGTTTTGTATCAGCATAATATTTGTTCCTCCAGTTTATCTGAGTGGTAATAATTCTATGAATGGTTTGGATGGCATATAAACACTATGGACAGCTCCAGAAAGGTTTCAACGGTGGAAATTGTTGTTCCCACTGTTCTGTTGTTATGACCCACAAGAGTTTAGGATCTGCCTGATTTTTAGAATCCTGATCTATTGTGGTCTTTCAAAACAGATGAACGGAGTGGATTTGTCACGGACATATCTGTGGACCCCACACAGCCCAGTCACAGAGATATCTCTGTGCCCGGGTCACAGGCAATCCGCTCCCCATCCCTACGTATCCCATCGGTACTTAAGCTATTGGATTTGGAGTCGTCCGATCTAAACTGATATACTTAAGGATAAAGAGTTCTCTCAGACCCTCTTAAGTTATAGTGCTCCTAGTTGCATCCGTTCACTTAGATAATTCAATCAATCTATCTGAACTGTCCATTAATTTCAGAAGCACAATTCATGGTCCACCACTCAAATTCAGACTGATTGTATGATCCAATCCGTCCAAAACTTGGATTTATTTATACTGTTTTCAGATCACCTGAGTAATGGATTCGAAGCCTTGGATCATCTGAATCTTTTCCTTCAAATATGGACGGTCGGATTGACCTTGGAATAATCAACGGGTCCAATATATCAATCTGAGATTTTTGGGTTCCCCATCTATGTTGTGGCCTATATAGTAAACGGCTCAGATCATTCAAAAGTACCCTGGTCAAACGGGCATGGTCTTGACTTATTCTATCGTAATTCGTAGGACATCCGGGTGTTTCCTGGCAAGCCGTATATGCATCATGCCCATGCATAATCACACGTAATCACGCACATATACAGGTAGAATATTAGATGATCCAAACCGTTTACATAATGGGCCTCATCCAAGATGTGGGATGACAGAGAAAAACAGTCATATTCGAATATTTCAACCCTCTAATCATTTATTTGAATATTGACCGTCTCCACAAGCACTGTTTTTTGGGCCATTGATGATCTTCAAATCTTGAATTTTTTTCAGGCAACCAACTCTAATTGTGTGGCCCATGACATAAACGATTTGGATCACTGAAAATGGAACAAAGATCAAACGGCTATGGTCCTGACGCATAACATACTTAAGGACATCGTTTATGTGCATAACCCATTGGATACTTCCGCTTACGCCTGGCAGAGGAACTAACTGTAAGAATCATGAGGTGGGCCCACCAATCAACATGGGTCCCTTCTCGGAGGCACCAAGAAACAAGTGGGCCAGCCAATCAATACAAACCCCCGCCATCTTTGTATCTGGACCAGTGCTGGGCCAGGCGAAATCTATTTTGAGATGGTCCAGCCCAACCAGTTCAAAATGCGGGCCTAAACCAACCTCCAGCCTGCCGAGGAGAAGAGATCCGATCAAGGATGCAAATGCTCTGGGCCAGAATGGTTCTGGCCTGAATTGAGAAATCGGATTGCGTACTGAGTTATTAAAGGTGGGCTAAACTCTGTTGGGCCCACCTTGAATGTATGTCATTTATCCACACCATCCATCCGTTTTTCCAGTGCATTTTAGGAGTTGATCCCAAAATTAAAGGATATCAAAATCTCAAGTGAACCACACCACAGGAAACAGTTAGAATAATGATTTCCACCATTGAAACCTTGCTAGGGCCCACAATGATGTTTATTTGTTATCCAACCTGTTCAAAAGACCACACAGACATGGATGAAGGGAAAACACCAATATCAGTTTAATACAAAACTTCAATGGTCCCAAGAATTTCTCAAGCCCTAAAGCTCAAGTGGACCACACCACAGGAAACAGTGTGAATTGAACCCTTTGGGTGGGACCTGTTTCGTCCTTACAAGTAGGGATCCAAGAGCAGCCCACAAAGTACAACCTATGCCCCAACTCACACCAGGCCCATGAAAAACAGGCCCAAACTCAGACCGTGGTGATTGTGCTGGGGAAGCTTATGTATGAAGTGGATTTCTCACGGACATGCAGAGGGGCACTGATGGACGGAATGAATTTCTCACGGACATTGTGGTGGGCCCACGTAGCTTCAAGCATTGGATGGAAGAAATCAATGAGAACCTGAGTGTTAGAGCATGTTTAGATAGAATGCAATCTGGGAAATGTAATTAGCTTAAATTAAACATTTGCAACAGTTTGAAAAAGAAATGGGCGTGGCAAATGTGAAGGAAAACTTTAGCAAAATAGTATGGCACATAGGGTTTGTTCCCTAGTATTAATGCCAGATTACTCTCCTTATGACACATTGTTGCTTTCTCTTGCATTTTCCTTGTAGCTTGTTTGGGAGCTTGTAAATGGAGGTAAATGAGAAATGAAATTGGAAGTAAATGACTTTTCAAATGTATTTGGATGGGAGTAAATGAAACGCATTTGAAATTAAAATTTTTTATTTGGATGGAAGTAAATGGGAGGAATTTGAATGTATCTAAATTTTAAATATACTCACAGAAACATATGTAATATCCTAAATTAGCTTTAATACTCAAATTAGTGCATTATGTCATATTTAATGGAATGATTATAATAAGCCCATTAAAATATATACTTTATACAAAAATGAATGAATATGAGTCTCGAGTGGGCCACAAACATAAGGATCACAAATAAGCAACTTGCCGACGTTTTTTAACCATCCATTTAGATGGTCAACCTTTGGATGGTTTTGATCACTCTATTACTGTGATTTTAGTGATGCAACCAATAATTGAATTGTTTTCGATCATTATTAGCATGTCATGTGTACCATGGATATGTGAGTGGTGGCATCTTTGTTTACTTGTGCCACTTTACAACATGAATGCGAGTTGGATGACAAATAAACATCACTATGGGCCCTAGGAAGGTTTCGACGGTAAACATCATTCTCCTAACTGTGGTGTGGTCCACTTGAGCTTTTTATTTGCCTTATTTTGTTTTATTTCACATCTTAAATGAGCTTTACAAATAAATTGGCGGTGTGGATAAAACAAATAAAATATGGTGGGACCCACAGAGCTTTGACACCAGCTTCGTGATTGGTGTTCACGTCACCAGCCAACCCGCGTCCGAACAACATGGACAGGACATACATCACAGTGGACCCCATAGTTTTTTGGGCCCAAAATGCTTTCCCCATCTCCCTTTTGCACCAAGACACTGAACTTGTCAACATCAGCCCTAGGGTGGTAATACCTAATGAATGACTTCCAACTTGTTCAATGCATGTGACATTCAATCCTTCCCAATGTGTTTGCCCCACTAAGAAAAAGCAGGCGCATCTACCTGTCGGGTGGATCACTACGTAGAAATGCATCTAACTATTGTTAAATAGGACAATATAAGTGTAGTACACCCGAATGAATGGATGGGGCGACCCTCATGATGAGGCTAACCTATTGGCTATTGGGCAGATTGGATGTGGAACAAATCCAAAAAAGTTGGAAGTAATTCACTAAACATAACTTACCGTTCAAACACTTGAATTTGAGAATTGAGACCAATTTTTTTAAATAGTGGGTCGGTTTGATAGGGCCATGGCTTTTGCGGATCAAGGTTGGTGGATCCCTAACTGCGGGGCCCACCATGATACATGTTCCTTATATCCATTCCGTTCATCTGTTTTGAAAGCTCATTTTAAGGCATGATCTTTAAATAGGAGCAGATCCAAATATTAGGTAAACTACACCATAGGAAATAGTGGTGATCGAATACCCATCATTAAAAATATTTTGGGGGCCACCAGAATGTTTATTTGCCATCTAACCTGTTGATAAGGTCACAAAGACCTGGATGGAGGGACCACACAAATATCAGCTTGACCCAAAACTTTTGTGGCCCACAAGAAGTTTTTAATGGTCAATCGCCACTTTTTTCTGTGGTGTGGTCCACCTGAGATTTGCATCTGCTTAAATTTAGGAATAATTCCTTACAATGAGCTTTCAAAACTGATGGACGGCGTGGATGTAAGGCACATACATCACGGTGGGCTCCACAATGAGGTATTCACCCAAGCCGCGTGGATTTGGTAGTTGCATAAAGTGTGGCCCACTTAAAGTGCCCTCCATCCAGCGACCAACTTAAAGGTGATGGGACCTACTAAAATGTTGGATTGCCCTGATTATTTAGTTGCCACATCATTATTATTGCTGGGCTTCAATGTTTCCCGGTTTACATACAATAGAAGTGCCAGTGGACAGCTTGCATGGCTGCAATGCCAGTCAGTGCTCTGCAATAAAATCTGGCTGATGCAACCATCAGATGGACACAGATTCATCAAAAAAAAAAAAAAAATACAGGAGGTATCAAGTCCAACCCGCTGGACCATACCCAACGGATAACTTCCAACCTTTCATGTGTGTTAGACATCCCATTCATCCAATAGGTGGCCCCACATGAAGACTACCTTCTGCAAAAATCAGATACATCCACTTATCAAGTGGGCAGAAATTTTTTTATTTATTTATCAGTGGCTACAATTTTTTCTGTGGTGCGGCCCACCTGATGAGTAGATCTCACTGATTTTTGTACTAGTTTACACTCATTTTGTGGCCAATCCATCAGAAAGGTTGGATTTCACATGCACTTACTAGTTAAAAGTTGTTTACCGGGCGGACCTTCACACCTTGTCCTAAAACAACAGCAACTGTTGTTATATAAGAACGGTCAAAGTACCGTACCTTATACACAATGAGGGCACGAGGATATCACATGGCACATGTGGATGAGATCTAAACCGTTAATTTTCTATTTCCAGTAGTGAATAGGCCACGGTCCCAAGATAGGAATGTTTGGAAGGTTCTAGCCCTTTATGGTGGAACACAAATGAACACTGGAAGGCACAAATCAGGAACGGTTCCCATTAGGTGAGGAAAGCTCCATACATCATATGGATAAGATAGTGCAATCGATGTAAAATATAGCCAGAGCCAATCAATAGGCAGGAGTAGTGCTGTACACCAGTCCAGTTGAGTCGAGCTTGTCCTTGCTCAATTATCGACTTGAGTTGGTCGGCAGGGGTAGTGCCGTACACAAGCTCAGTTGAGTCGAGCTTGTCCTTGCTTAATTCTCGACCTGAGTTGGTGGCGCATGGCCCCGCTTAGTCAACAAACCAAGCAAGCTCGAACTGAGAGGAGGTGCTCATGTCAGGCTTATTATACTTAGGAATTAGATTTAAATTTTTTTAGAGGATATTTATATAAGTCAAGCAAATCCAAATCCTCTGTTGCCAGCAAAGTAGGAAATTTCTATTTGCTGTCATTTCATTGGTCCACATAATCATATGAGTCTATAACCATGTCACATCCTTAGTATAACCTGATCACACCTTAGTGCAACTTGATTACATTGACATCATGCAGTGTGATGTGGACCAAAATGAGAAGACAGTAAGCAGAGATTCCTTGCTTTGTTGCCAAGAGAGGATCCAAACTTAAGCCAACATTACACAAGCCGAACCAAGTCAATTTCAAGCCACTTGCTAAGTTGAGCTGAGTCAAGTGTAGCCACAATGACTCTAATTTATTAGCACCTAAATTTTAACTTAACTTGGCCTAAACCCACTTTCGGTGTGAGACGAGTTGGACTTCTTCAATTGAGTGAAAGAAGTTAACCAAGCTTACTCAAATCGTGTATGGTGTTGGGGCGGCTTCGATCAGGTACTATCCCCTAGGATATAGCTGGAGGTAAACAGGTACGGGTGTCACCTCCGTATTGATGGAGAGTAGATGTGACTTGCACCTCATGAATAGTAGAGAGCTGACAAACCTATCACATCAGCCAATCTCACCTATTCTCCTACAACGCTGAAGTGACACATCCCTTAGAATACGTCCCTCCAGCTGCGAATTCCTTAGAATACGTCCCTCCAGCTGCGAATTAGATGTTACCCTGGTAACACCTTAGTGGGTGTTACCCCTACCGTGTGGGGATCATCTTGATGTATTTTTTATATATCTATGCCGTCTATCTGTTTTTTCATATCATTTTAGGATATAATCCAAAACCTTAAGAAGATCCAAATCTCAGGTGGACCATACCACTAAAAACAGTGATTAATAATCATTAAAAACGTTTTGTGGGCCACAGAAGTTTTTGATCAATCTTATATATATATTTTCCCTTAATCAAGACCTTATTGACATTATCAAGAGCTTGGATTGAAAATAAACATTACCAAAACCTTACCATGGGCTCTTTAGAATTTTTAATGGTGGGGCACTCAATGACACTCTTTCCAGTGGTATGGTCCACTTGAGATTTGGATCTGCATAATTTTTGGAACCTTATCATAAAATGGGCTTTATAAACGGATGGACGGAGTGGATATACAAAATATCATCCATGTGGGCCATACGGTAGGGGTAACACCCACTAAGCTGTTACCGGGGTAACACCTAATTCGCGCCCGTCCTATTGGGGTAGTACCCAATACGAGCCTCCTCAATGCTAGATTTTCGGAAGAAAAGAGTTTAATAGTTTACTGACCATACTAAATTGTAGTCACACTTTGAATAGTCATCCGTCGTACATGGCCACGTTTGAAAATCGAAACCGGACATTCCCAATGATGGACCACACCCAATCATCCAACCGCTCGGATGGTCACGAATCCCAAGAGTGTACCCCATATACCTTAGCAGTCCTTTGAACTGCAATTTCATGGGGGATGTCGTTGCATCTGGGATTCACGCGACTAATGTCCTTTAAGTGGACCCCACTGTTCACGTGCTCCAGCCAAGAAGTCAGGCCGATGAATGTGGAAAATTGACCATGTCATTGAAAGAATCTGCACGATACTCTACTAAAGGACACGTACAAAGAACACACTTGCTATTGTACTCGAGTTTCAGTTAGCACGTGTGCAACCCAGGGGTAAGTAATCCAGACCGTTGGACAGGTGGACCCACTGTGATGGACCACGTGTCAGTTTTTCTTTAAGACAATTTTCACCTATAAATTCGTGGTTTGCACATTGACGGTTGTGAAGAGAAATGCAGCAACGGTCGACATTTAACTGAGACAGACCTATGTTGGTAGCTACAATATTTCAACCGGGTGATCTTTGGTGAACCGTCCTCCAGATAGGCTTCTTATACCAACGGTCTGGATCTTCGAATCATCAGCCCTACTTCTACAAATTGAAACCCGAGTAATGTCAGTTTTCTTCGTACACGTGCATCCCATCTGGATCCGGGATGGCTTGATTCCGTGGCTAGGAAACATGAAACGTGGATTTTCCTGGCAACTGGCCCAGATATTACCAAGCGGAGCTCACTTTGGGGTAGTCCTGCGAGTCACCTTCCCAACTCCGCTTTTGACTCCCAAAACCCCTTTCACACGAGGTATCATACACTGCTCGGCCCGAGTGTCTAACCGTTGATATTATCCAATCAAAACAATGCCAGATATTTTATAGTCCGGCTAGACATGTGATAGTTCACCACCAGTTTGAAGATGGTGGCCACTCTTCGATCGTACGCATAGGATAGTTTTTCGGCAATCCAGACGTCCAGATGGCTGGGACAATCGTGGATGGAGCATAGCCCAAATGATATACTGATAAGGTGATGGTAAACATATCCAGTTTAAACAACTCACTTCTTTTATCTCTCATCCATTTCTCAGCCACCCATTGGACGGTTAGGATTGCTCGATCAGAAATTGAACCCACAATTTAGTTGGTCTGCTTTGCCGTGCATGAGTGCCGATTATGAGTACGAGGAGGATGAATCCTCACCAGAATAACCATAGGCGTCTATGCATTATTATCTGGGAATCTTACCATCTAGGTGACTAATGTTCACCTTATTGGGGCCAGCATATCAACGGTTCTGGTTCGGCGGCACTTAGTAGGCCTGACAAAATTCAACGCCACCGTTAACCCGCACGGAAAAACCAATGTTCAGTCGAGGATTATCGTGTCGGGTCATTAACGGGTCGACTCATTAAGAACCATTAACATAACGGGTCAAGTTAACCAACCTGTTTAACCCGTTAACATAATGGTCTAAATCATCAAACCATGGCCCACCTATGAACATTGGCACTCCATCATATGCAATATTGCAATGTACAAGTGATTCCTCCTCATGAGTCTCACGAGTGAATCTTATTATTTCTGGTGATAGAATGTGCCTACTAGGTGGACTACATTTGTATGTTGGGTTAGACTGTCAGTTGTCCTCATCAACGGTGTGGCCATCTTATAAGTATACTAGCCTAATAGGTTAAATGGGTTAGATTATGGGTAACCCATTAAATTAACAAATGAGTTTGAGTTTCTAGATTTCAACCTGTTAGTTAACGGGTTAGGTTTGAGTGAGCAAATTTTTGACACAACACGAATACCGTTCAACACAACTGTTGCTGGGCTAGCACTAAGATTCTAGGGGAGGCAGATTGGGTACTAACCCCGCCTGGTAGGGACAGACAGTCCTAGCAGGGGCTATGTGGGCCCAACCTTCATGTATGTGTATGTGCTTTATCCACACCCTCCATCCATTTTGACATATCATTTTAGGGTTGAGCCCAAAAGAGAGGCAGACCTAAGGTTCAAATGGACCACACCACAGGAAAAAGTGGGGATGAAGTGCCTACCGTTGAAAACATCTTAACGGCACATAAGTTTTGGATCAAGCTGATATTTATGTTTTCCCTTCATCCAGTCCATGTGATCTTACAAGTTAGATGGCAAATAAACATTTCGGTGGGCCTTCAAAACTTGAGTTTAGATTTTTAAAATTTTTATTTTTTACACACACCCTGGCACCCACACACGCCACAATGGGTGCTCAACCAGTGTCTACCACTGAGCCATGAGTAGGGACCCATTTGCTTTATTTATTTATTTATTATTATCATTTTTTTTCTGATGGTTTAAAATGATATGTTAAATTGGATGGAGGGCGTGCATAAAACCCGTACATCACCGCGAGCCACAAAGGGTAGCTCAGTCCGTAGCCCATCGTGAAGCCAGGAGCTCGATATGCATGTACTTATAAATTGAGAACTGGGCATACGTGAATTCAAAATCAACACACTAATTGTGGAATCGCCAAGTCACATCTCAAAGTTTGATTCAGTTGGCTATGGCCTACTGTCTGTATGCGCCCGACAAAAGGTGATTTGATTTTATTAGAAGTAGGTTGCTGTAATGAATTAGGCCATACAAGACAAGTTTGAAAGTTCTTTACAGCCGTCCAACCCCACGACAAAAGGTGATTTGATTTTATTAGAAGTAGGTTGCTGTAATGAATTAGGCCATACAAGACATGTTTGAAAGTTCTTTACAACTGTCCAGCCCCACCTATAATGTTAGCCCACGTACAAGTCACATCCCACTACATCTGCATTGTTAGCCGCCCCAACTTTGGGAATTGATGCTGTAACCTTAGGGTTGAAACGAGGCTATCTTCACTACCACTTGAGCTTTGGATTTGCATGTGATTCATTAAACAATCCTAAACTCTCATCCATGGGTACTTTTGTTGAAATTGGACCGTTGAATATTTTTCATTTCAATTTTTCAATAAACGTCTTTTTATTCATGAATTGGGGTACATAATTTTGACAGTGTAGTTTTGATTACTATCAAGAGACGTGTAAGTTATGAATTTGTAAGTGCATGTGTATCATCCATTACACTTTGCCAGAGTATCAAAGTTTCCTTTTTAGGTGTCGTTTGGATGCCTATAAAGTTTTAAATTGTAAATGCATTACACTTTAAAAGAATTTCATCTATAAATGATTTACATACTAATTTGTTTGACTTTTAAGTGATAACCTATTTACAAGTAATTAAATTGTATATTTGGCAAGTTTGTAAAGTATTTACAGGGGATAAAGTAAACATTTATACCATAGGACTTTGACCATAAACCTTCTAAAATCAACAAATCATCTAAAAATGACTTGAATTTTTTAGGTCCTAAGAAAGCATTAAAGTATGCACATCTTAGATGAATTGAATGCCCTTTACCCATCACAATGGGTCCTAAACGCAATTTGAAAATTTTTAATGATAGATTTCTCATCTCTCCCTCATATAATCCATTGACGATCAACGAGCTATTCTTTTAGGACCATTGAAGAACAATAAGGAAAGCACATGATAGAAAGAATGGTTGTACCATATACATTAAGGCATTTATCACATATTATAAGCATAAATCAACCACTGTGTTTTACTATGTATAATGCCTTTTTAGTTGTAAATATGTTATTTACAATTAAAAATATAAGTTTTTATTAGGTTTCAAATTACGGCTTTAATTGTAATTTACTGCCATCAGTAAAGCCTTTATAAGCAAATACACACATCAAAAGTAACGTGGTAATCGGATTACCTATAATGCCTTTACAGCTTCTATAATGCCTTTACAACTTCACGACTCTACAAGCACCTAAACGACCCCTTATAAAAATATCCAATTCATGGCTGCATCAAATTCCTACAGCCATAGGGCTCTATGGGGGCCAGCATGATGTTTGTGTTATATCCACTCCGTTCATCTATTTCACTAGCTCATTGTGTAATACAAGCTCAAAAATGAGGGCGGCATTCATAAATTGACGACATGTCATTTATTAATTCAAATTAAACCAACTAATTTGTGGAGCCCACAGTCTCTAAGTCACTGGAATCTGATTGGTTTGACACTACCAACCTCTGACTCGTGGACGCTCCTTGCCCGAAACAAGACCACTGGATATTATTCACTTTCAACCGTCCAATAATTGTCCACATATGACTTAGCAGTTATTTTTGTTTAGATGATCCATGTGTTTAACAGTTTAATATGACTTGGTTTTATATCAATTTATAGGTGCGGTCGTATCATCCGTCACACTCCACCAGAGTATCAAAGTCGGTTTTTGCCTCAGTCGCGACTCAGGACACTGACTCTACCGCAGCCAACTGGGGCCCACATGCTGAAGTTTTTAGGATCGGAATCGTCCATTTCATGGACTCTATACTATGTGGGCCAAAATCAGAAACTTGCACTGAAATTATGATTGTGATCATCAATATCTTTAGATAAAGTTAGAATAAATAAAAGATCTTAAATGGCTCTAATTTAATTATAAAAATCAGAATTTAAGATCATAGATGAAGGGAAATTACATTTTATAGAGTATTTATAGTGTTAAATAGAATATGAACGGTTCAGATCATAGAAACATCTCAGGACATGGACCTCACTCGGTGGCGACGCACTAGATACTGAGTCGCGGTAGACGCAAAGTGAACTCTTTCAGACTCCGCCCATACACGGACCGGAATCCTCTGCGTAAAACACGCTAGCAAGCTTTTTGGGCCCACCATGTTCTAAATGTCAAATCCACTCCGTCAATCAGGTTTCTCCTCGATTCTATGACCTCAAAAAAAATCAACCAAATTCATACCTCAGGTGGGCCACCCCACAGGGATCAATGAGGATGGGACGCCAACTATAGGTTGGTGTCTGGAGCCACCATGGTATGAATCTCTCATCAAACCCGTTCATCATGTGTGACTCGCCAGGATGAGCCTGATCCAAAACTCAGGTGGGCCACAACTTGTGAATTTAGTGGTTTTAGCCGCAATTTTACAGCGTTTCATTTTCTCTGCGGTCCACCTAATTTTTCTTATGAGGATGATTTTTCTGTATACTGTGAGAATAAGGGCTTCCAAATGATGGACGGATCGGATTTCACATATACAACATGGTGGGCCCCGAAGAGCGCGTGAAAGAGGTGCTGTGGACAATTCCGGTCCTTCCAATCTGCGTACATTCGCACTCAACGGGAGAGAGAAAGAGACTTAGATCTCATTTCCAAAGAAAGAGAGAACGAAATGAAATTTCCAATCCAAGACATCTCAGATTCCCCGTCTCCCCTCCCAATCGAGGAAGGCTAATCCGTAAATTTGCTCGACTCCCAAGGGCTTTTCCGTAATTTCACAACACCCCACCTGGAAATGGGCTCTGCTCAATCCTCTCAAGAGCTCGAAGAAGACGAAGAAGAAGAAGAAGAAGAAGAAGAAGAAGGGACTTCCAACAGAGATTCAAACGCATCTTCCAAGAAGGTTCTAGAACAAGCCCCAGAGATCCTCCCCTGCCACGCGTCAGCATCTCCTCTCTCCCCTCAGCTCTCCTCCCTCGGCACTCCTCGCCTCGGACCGTCCATCAAGGTCTGGGATCCATACAACCTCCTTTCCCCTCAGCAGCAGCACCTTTCGGATTCCGTCGACTGCGACCGGGCGGCCACTACAACGGTAGAGGTCTTCTTGATCAGCCACGGGGAGTGCGGGATCGCCCTGCAGCCTGATTTGGTCCCCGGCCGCTGGCCCGCCGCGGCGCTCACAGCAGACGGGAAGCGGCAGGCGCGAGCGCTCGCAGTCTTCCTCAACTCACAGGGGGTGAGGTTCAGTGTCGTGTACTCGTCGCCATTGGATCGGGCGCGGGCCACTGCTTCTTTCGTCTGTCAGGTGATTTTGATTCTTTCGGGACATTGAATCATCTGCATTTTTATTCCATTTCGTTTATCTCAGTGGATTTGATTGTTGGCAGCAATTTCGATTGATTTTGTTTGAGATCTTAATAGGGAACTGGGATTATTTTGGATTAGGCTTTCATCAGAGAATGTATGGTTGTTGGGAAAAGAAAATGTAATTGGTGAATGTCATGTAACTTGGGTTGAATTTTCAAAACGACATTCTGAACAGTGTCGGGATTCCCGCTTCACGGAGATGGGTGTGCACCAACACTTGGTGCATACCTTGTCCCAATTCTCAAATCTTACATGCACAAGAATTGACAGAAGCAATGTAGATACAGTTGAATACTTATGTCTCCATCGCCCTGAATAATCTAAGGGAACCATCCAGTACTAATATCTAAGTTAGGTATTAAGCTCTCAATCTTGGTGCACATTGGAATGTGCTTGAGACAGGACTATTCATCTATTGGGCCCTACTGTAGATTGTTTGTCTATACAAAATGCCACACCTGATGATCCTAGACATCGATTGGAAGACATTTTGCCCATTGAATGGTGACTAGTTGGCTAGGCTTCAGTTTTTTATTTTTTATTTTATAGATTTTACAGCCCAATTATAACCCTGCAAAATCATCCAAGCAATGGCTTAACTGACCCCTGCAAGTTTTTGGGGTATGCCCCATCTGTGTAGAGCCAAGTGTATGAAAGTCTAGATATCACATTGTGTACTGGGATTTCGTGCTTGATAACCAACTAGGTATTAGCATTTAGCATCAGATATGCATTCACTGTTTCTGGAATTAGTTTCAATGGACAATAAGTGGGATGAAATTTCAATTTTTTTTTAATTATTATTTTAAATGTGGATGCTACTCTGACCAAACTAGATAGGAATACTCAAATTTGGATTACTTGCCTTTCCTGTGATTTATTTTGAGTTGTGATTTTTGATGAATTGAGTTTGTTTTTGTTCATTCAAGCTAGCTATAGTAGTTTTGTTAAAGTTTCAAGCATAAGATTTTAAATGTGCTCAGGTTTGGGGTAATTAGCTGCATTAAACTCTACATGTAGGACGCTAAGGCCCTGTTTGGTGGATGCCTAAAAATGAGTTCATCTCATTTTACTTAAAAATAATTTTTTATTAGAGATTGATCTGTAATACATAATTACTATTGACATGTACTCATTATTATGTATTAGAGATCAATATCTCTAATACAAGATCATTGTTAACTAATTTGAGATGAACTCATTTTTAGGTGTATACCGGACAGAGCCTAAGATTTATTGAGATGTTTTATTTGACGTCACTGTCTGATTTATTATGATGCTCTCTCCACCAAACTAATAGGAAAGAGCCAATCTAAATTGTCTGGACCTAAAAGTGCATGACTGGTGTTCGTGGATGTAAATGTTTTCAAA
The DNA here is from genome assembly GCA_003013855.2 of Liriodendron chinense. NCBI lineage: Eukaryota > Viridiplantae > Streptophyta > Magnoliopsida > Magnoliales > Magnoliaceae > Liriodendron > Liriodendron chinense. The sequence goes on from ML058574.1 coordinate 744,601, forward strand.
TATGCATCGTGTTTTCAGGCTTGGTATGGCAGCACTTATGATCCGGTCATCTATTGTTGATGTTTTTTCTTTTGGTAGTTCTCATTATGCTTCTTTGAATTTGAGAAGTGGAAGTGCATTGGTTTCAGTGTGGACTTTGCTATCATGTTACTTAAGCTATCTCAGGGCAATTATGTTCGGACCATCTGACTTCATTATTTAGGATAATCATAGATTGTCTGTTGCCTGAAGATCTTGTTGTGGATGTAGTTCTTTATTATAGTTTGGTTAGGAATCTCATGCACAACCACCAGCACCACCAAAAGGGGGGAGAAAAAAATGGGCCACCACCACAAATGCTGTGTTCTGTGACTTCAGTAACTTATATGTCTACGTCATCAACCATACATAAACGTTCCAAGATACATTAAAGCTCGTATGGTTGTGGTTTTATGCAGTTTCTGATGTGTTCAATCCAGGTTGCCAGGTAAAAGAGTGTAGATTTTGAAGGTTCCCCTCTAATAAGAGACGAGGGAGGGAGGGATTCTGCTCCTGGTTGTATGTCTCATTCCTCGACTAATCCGATCCTTAGTTGTTGGAAAACAAAGAGTTGAAAGTCAGTATTGGAAAGATTTGAAGACTGGTATCCTGGAAGAGTAAATGATCCACGATTCATTGTGGTACTCTTGTTAAATCTATTCTGGTACTCTTGTTAAATCTATTCCTTGAATGTTTACTTACATGATTGGTGGATGAAGACAAGTTAGGGAGACTTTCTATGGAACAGGGGAAAGAGTGGATCTAAAAGCGAAGGAGGGGTGAAGATCAAAAGGCTTCGGAGAAGCTAGCTTGACCTTGTTGGGGAAGTGGCTTCGGAGGTTTGGTGGGGAGCAAGGTGGTTTTTGGAAGGGCTGCGGATGGTATGAAACTCGAGAGGGGAGGGGGGAGGTTAGTCAAGTTAGTTGGGCTAGTGATTCAGGCGTTTGGCGAGCTTTAAGTTAAGCTAGTTTCTGATTTTGAGAAAGGGGGTGTAGGGTTGGAATGGCTGACTGGATTAAATTATAGAAAGATATTTGGTTCAAGGTTACCCAGATTGCGGGCCATTCTGCTACATGGTACGAGAACCGGAATACTTCCTCCAATACATGTATGCTTGCTAGGGATAGGATCGTATGATTGCTCTGGCACATACAAAAAGTATATGCAATATGGTTCTATATGCGAATTGATATTGCAATTTATACATAAAATAATGAATACTATTATAGACCCCACAATATCATTTTATGCATCCTATTGCATAAAATCAAAGTATCTCCATTCCAAATATAAATCTACATTACAACTTGGTGAACACTAAGAGCGCA